>OY757915.1:91970835-92178335 GCA_963585895.1 Sepioteuthis lessoniana | reverse complement strand
TCCTGACCAAGAGCCTTGGGAAAGGCATGATACCCCTTATCCCCTCAGCTATGGGTTAAATAGTGCCATTACTGTTCTTCTACAAGGATGGCTTTGGCATTAAGTAACTCGCGAAGGTTGATATGGCATTTAAAACAAGGGTCCATCTTACAGAACAAATAAATCTAATTGAAAACAACCAATATTTGATAGGAATGCTTGAAATCAAGTAACTATGAGCACACAAATGATTATTATTATTATTATTATTATTATTATTATTCCTTTGAGATTTTTCACACCAGTGTTAGCTGAAAGTTCTTAACTGGAGTTTGAGTGACAGCAAGTCATCTCTCATTTCCAGGACTCCTCTCAGTATTCGGGCTGACCTTTATAATGCTCGATGATCTCAAATTGTCCTCTGATTTCCAAGTCTTCCAGTCCCTGTACCATTCCTTTGGCGATTGTTCAGGGTGCTCAATTATAACTGGTATCACCGTCACCTTCATGTTCCATAGTTGTTGTTTTAGTTCTCTTGCAAAGTTTATGTTCCAATCTCTCTCTTCGCTTTCTTTTAATTTTACTCGGTGGTCTGCCAGGACGGCAAAGTCCACAATTCAGCCGGTTCTCCTTTTTTTGTTGACAATCAGAAGATTATTATTATTATGATTATTATTACTCATCAGAGTTTTTCACATCAGCGTAAGCTGATGGTCTTTCACTGGAGATTGAGTGATAGCAAGTCTCCTCACTATTCTGGCCGTTTTCAATAATGCCGTTGTTCGGATGGTCTCCACTCGGCCGCCAACTTCCAAATCCTCCAGGCCCTTTAATAATCCTTTAGTTACCGTGCTAAAAGCACCAATTCCAATTGGTATAATTGTCACCTTCATGTTCCATAGCTTTTTCAATTCTCTACCAAGGTCGAGGTACTTATCTCTCTTTTCACATTCTTTCAGTTTTATTCTGTGGTCAGCCGGGACAACAAAGTCGACAACTTTGCAGATTTTCTTTTTTTTTTTTTTTTTTTTTTTGTTGATTATAATAAGGTCTGGTTTTCTGGCCGAGATTAGGTGACCCGTTTGTATATCAAAGTCCCATAGAAGTTTATGTGTGTCATTTTCTAGGACAGGTGCTGGGTTGTGCATATACTATTTGTTGGCATGGTCAAATTAAAATTTCTTGCACATTTCCCAGTGGATCACTTTGCCCATCCAGTCATGTTAAGCCTTGTACTCCTTCTGTGACAATTTGCTGCATTCGCTTATGATGTGATTGATGGTTTCATCTCTGTCACCGCATAGCCTGTACTTGCTATTTTGTTGCGTCTTATCTATCCTAGCTTTGATATGATTGGTTCTTATTGCTCTGTTTTGTGCTGCCATAAGGAGAGATAATGTTTCTCTATTATTATTATTATTTTTAAATAGAAATATTTTCTTGAAAACATAATTGTGTATATAATAATAGTATTAGATAGGAATACTTATATGTTATAAAGGAATCAAGCAGATCGTTGATTTTATCAAATAGGAACAGTTGCTTGAATTGTCTTTTAATTGGAATCATTTTGAGATGAGGCTTCTTCATCTGAGAATTAATTTTTATTTATTGCGGACTTTTTGTCCTCATCTTGGTAATTTTTGTGTTGTTTCTTCTTTCACTACGTTTCGGCCAAATTTCACCTCTGGCCTTCTTCAGTTGATTTTACCGCGACCTCGGATAGGAATGATGAGTCTTGTAACCGTATCCCCAGTAATTACTGCCTTCCATAGTTGTTGTCTATCGCAACACGTTTTTGACCAAGTAAACCTCTGGCCGGCTCGGGTAGGATTTGAAACCGCTATCCTCTGGAACCGTAGAGACTCAACGCCTGTTCTATTTCAAGCATTTCATTTTAGCATAAGTACACAGTTAAATTGTCAAAAACATTTCTATTTCAAGTTATTAAGTTTAGTCAAACAGTTTTTATACCAACAATTCAGTTAGTATAAGTATGCCGTTTGTTCTATTTAACACATAAATAGGGACCATTCCGGGCCAGAGTGGACCTGGAAGTAATGGCAATGAAGGGGTGCTCCGCATTCTCAAAAGCTCCAGTATCACTGGAACCTCACCATCAGATTGTTTAGTGTCATATCCAGGACACTCATTGGTGGGGGGGTCTTACTCCTCTGCAGAGGTACAGTCGGCGTACTCTACAGCCCCGGCTTACTTATAATGGTAGATAATGGGCAAGAATGGTTTGTGGTATATAGCAATACTTAAAAAAATTAAAAGGTGTTGACATGTTTAAAAATCATGCATATATAATATATATGTATAAACAAGATTTGGCATTAAATAACCTACAATGATTGATATGCCATAAAAGCAAACAAACCCAAAACCTAACCAATCTACGCACTGGAGATTTAGAGAGCCACAGATTCATGATTAGATGCAGTTTAGTGTCATACCCAAAACACTCCTTTTGGGCAGGATCTTGCCCTTTGCGAAGGATATAGTTTGTGTATTTTAAGTTCCGTGGACAGTGATGTTGCCAATTATCAAAGTGCATATTAATGTTGGTTTGCTAACAAATATCTTACTACATTGTATTTTTGTTGTGTTAAATACAAACATGCAAAAAAAAAAATCAAAGGGTTATAATATAGCTATAAATTTATTAAAAATGTGTGTATCTGTACGCGCACCTTCTGTGATTACTTGTGTAATCTCGACGGAATCCGGAAATGCCGTGTCGCCCACATACCTCAACAATGTAATTAGCGCGTATCAGTTTGTTTGTTCGCCGTTGTCTTTCCTCTTCTCTTCACAATCGCCAATAAGTTCATTCCGTCTTATTCAATCTCCCAAGAAGCCTGACCTGCTTAGAGAATCTTGAAAATGCTCAGAAAAGTCCTATATCTTCAGGAGCTTCAGGCAAAACCAAATCGCGCGCATGAGCCACACAAAGTATACAAAAAAGCAGCTCTTTATTCGCATTGAGAGAAAACATCTTAGCGTCTACTCCTCTGCCATGTTCCCTAACATTTCGATTCTCCAGAGCTTAAAGAGTTCTACACGCCATCTGCGCAAATATGGGGCGTCTCTGTATTTTTTTCTATTTTTATTTATTTTCGTACTCCAAATTACGACTGTCCTTATCATCTGAACGTTGAGAATAATTAACACACTTCCTTTTTGCCCCAAGCGCGGCAAAGGACAGTTTTGTACAATTCTTTATGAAGAGGAACCCCATCTCAATTTAGATTCAAAAATTTCCTTTTTTATAATTTTTTTTTTATTGATAGAGCTGATGACGAATAGAAAGGCAAATATAATTTGTTTAAATGTTTAGCCGAAAGAATCTTAGACATTTTAATATCGCCTGTAAGTAATTGGACTTCGATTTTTATCATTCCTGACCACTGGAAATTTAATACTTTCTGATTTTCAGTGTATCTATTTAATAAAACCATTTTCAATGCTTTCTATAGTGAAATGATTTACAAGACTATCAATAATAAAAATGTTTCCAGTGCTTTCTATAACGAAATAATTTACAAATGCTTTCTATAATATAACCATTTCAAATGCTTTCTATAGTGAAATAATTCACAATGCTTTCTATAATAAAATAATTTACCGTGCTTTCTATAGCGAAATAATTTACAATGCTTTCTATAATAAAACAATTTACAGTGCTTTCTATAGCGAAAAAATTTACAATGCTTTCTATAATAAAAACATTTCAAATGCTTTCTATAAGAAAACCATTTCCAGTGCTTTTTATAGTGAAATAATTTACGATGCTTTCTATAATAAAACCATTTCAAATGCTTTCTATAGCGAAATAATTCACAATGCTTTCTATAATAAAACCATTTTAAATGGTTTCTATAGCAAAATAATTTACAATGCTTTCTATAATAAAACCATTTACAGTGATTTCTATATCGAAATAAGTCACAAGGCTTTCTATAATAAAACCATTTCAAATGCTTTCAATAGCAAAATAATTTACAATACTTTCTATAATAAAGCCATTTCAAATGTTCTCAATAGTAAAATAATTTACAATACTTTCTATAATAAAACCATTTCAAATGCTTTCTATAGCGAAATAATTCACAATGCTTTCTATGATAATAGAATATATATATATATATATATATATATACACTTTTATTGTGACAGTAACGCTTAATTTTCATTCTGCCTTCTATTTCCTATTTGAAAACTTTTTGGTAAATCAAAATAGATGAATAAAGAATCAAACGACGTCATATCTTTATCATTTGCTCTTCAATGCTTGTGCAAATCAGCCAACTGCAATGTGTTGTTTACAGCCCTAAAGCAAAAGTCAGAAACTAGGAAAATATTTTCTACGTGAATTCACAAGCACAAACATTGATCAGCCTTTCTCTTCTTGCTCGACACAGAAAAAATGTTTATTACTTTGTAAGACACCATAAAAGATTTCCCGAGTGTTATTATTTATTTTTGTTTATGCCTCCTTGAGTCTCTGGCTTTTTTTAATATCTAACATTAAGGGGAGTCCGTTCATCGTGCCATAATGGTTAACATTATGGATTCTAGACTCGAGTAAGTGAGTTCGAACTTTAGTCTCAGTATTACATTTATTTTCGGACTAATACCCTTCGGAAATGTATGGAATTCCTTATCCACCTAGCTAGGTCTTTGGCATTAATTAACCTCCAAAGTTTGATAGGGCATTAAATAAAATAGATTAGACCAATTTTTAAACATACACATAAGAAAATATGTTTGCAGAGAACAAAAACAAGATTTTAATGCAATATGCCGATCAAATTATGTAAAGTAATCCGATAGTTACCGAAAAAAGGTTCTTTTAATTTTTTTCTTTACCATTATTTCTGATATCTTCCAATTCAGTCTTAATTTCTTTTAAACACAGTTACTGCTTTTGATCTGATTAAGCAGTTTGTTCAAAAACACATGTTACACTATTAGCAAAAAATCAAATTGGTTAATAGATTTAATTTTTGACATCTGCTTTGACAGTAAATTTTCCTGTTCGTAGAAAAATATTAAAAAAATATCTACCATTATAAGAAATTACATTATTTTAAAAGTTTCAATTAAATCACCTCACATTCTTATAAACTGACGATGTAGTTAATCCTAATTTCTCTAATCCACCTCCTTATAACAGTAATCCTTTATTCTTTTTATGTCATTGCTTTTGTTCCCATAAAAAGCCGAAGGAGTAAATTTATAGTCAGCTTATGTAATGTAAAGTATGAATCATTAACAACATCACCAAGAAACCAAGTAGACTCCAAACCACACTCACACACGCTTATAAACATATATATCATCTTCGTGTCGCATGTCCAGCAAGGATGTCCCTGACCCTCTCCCGCTACCCGTCTCAATCGCCTATCGCTCCTGGTAGATCTTCAAGGCTACGTCCTGTATCGGCAAAGAGCTGTTGTATATAGTTTCTAGCTGGTCGTCCTGTCTTTGCTCGTCCATGTGAAGGGGTCTATTGGAGAACATCGCTTATGAGTTCGTTCTTACATTTCCGGCAGTGTCCCGCAAGTGGTTCGTCTAACTTGTTTCCGTGACGGGGTGTAGGATACCGTACAGCTGCTGCTTTGTGGGATGCTGCTTCAAAGATTTGTTAAATATTGCTCGCAGCATTCTTGTGTAATTGCCAGCAAGCTTTTTAGATATATATATATGTAAACAAATATATATATATATATAACAGATATATCCATATATAAACAGATTATATATATATATATATATATATATATATACAGATATAAACATATTATGTATATATATATATATATATATATAAACAGATATATACATATATAAACATATTATGTGTATATATATATATATATATATATATATATATATATATATAACAGATATATACATATATAAACATATTATATATATATCAATTGATTCTGTAGATTTACTTAAAAGGAATTATCTAAATTGAGTGGTCAATGTAAGGTTTATAATGCCTAAAGGCAATTAAGTTTATGCTGAGCAAAATATCATTCAGAAACAAGAAAATGTATAAATATATTCTATTTATTTCATCCGTTCAAGATGGATTCTCCTGATGGGTTTGAAAAAATTATTTTCTTTTAAACGTTAACTCCGGGGAATATTCTTATCATATGTAAAGATTCATGTGTCATATTTTAAATATTTATAAAAATCTATAAAAAAAAAAAAAACGTGCGTTATATATTCCTCTTAAGAAACCCCTCAAATGCTCAAAAAAAATAAAAGCTCCAATGTATAAAAAGAGATTTAATTGCAACTTCACTTGATGTTTTTTTTTTCAATTTATTATCAATAAGCATATTTTCGGTTTCCTAGTTTTTATCAGAATTTTTTAAATTTCTAATAGAATTTTTTAAATTTTTAATTGGAAATTTAATTTAAAGTATTTAGTAATGTATCTTAATTCCAATTTAATTCTACCCAATATTTATTTTCGTTTTTTTTTTTAATTTTTTATCGGTTTTAATCCTAGATACCGATAAAAAATTAAAGAAAAGACATAAAGCATCCGTACTGCTCGAAAATAATCAACCAGCACCACAATGTCTAGCCAAAAAAACAAAACAAGAGTTACCAAAGCTAATACGTAAAATTCTTAATGCACTAAGCAGAGCAAAACTAGGTGTTCTGGACCAATCATATTAAAGTGAAAATCAATATGAGCAACAAAAAAGAAAGTGTGGATTATGTGATGACAGAGACGAAACCATTAATTATATAATACGCGAATACAGAAATCTAGCATAAAGGAATATAAAACAAGCACGACTGGGGGGGGGGTGATCCACTGGAGACTGTGCAAGAAATTGAAATTTGACGGTACTACCGAATGGTTCGTGTGGAAACCGGAATCCGTCTTGGAGAATTATACACATAAAATTCTTTGTGATTTTGAGATACAAACAGATCACTTAATGCTGGCCAGAAGACAAGACCTAGAGGTAATTAAAAAATAAATAAATAAATAAGCGAACCCGCCGAATTGTGGGCTATGCATTCCCGGTGGATCATAAAGTGAAAATCAAAGACAGCGAAAAAAGAGACACGGACTAGGACTTTGGGAGAGAACAAAGAAATCCGTTGGACAAGAAGATGATTGTAATACTAATTGTAATTGACGTGTTTAGAGCGGTCCCCCCAAAAAACTTGTAAAGGGTGCTGGAAGAGTTAAAAAATTTGAGGACGATTCCAGACAACCAAAACTATAGCATTGTTGATATCGAGTCCTGGGGACTTGAGGAGACTTGATATCACTCAGACTCCGGTGAAAGACTATCAGCTAATATTGGTGCGAATAACTCACGTTGAGTAACATAATAATATACACATTTTCAAACATAGACACATTTAACTGTTCAATTAGGTCAGAATGACAAGTAAGGGTTTCCGTTTGTAGAGTCGTTTATATGTCTATGTAATAAACATTTATGTTTCCGCATAACTAATTTTGCCCAGTCGGCTGGGGCTGTAGAATATACCGACTGCACCTCTGCAGAGGGGGAAGACCCCCCACCACCAATGACTGTCCTGGATATGACACTAAACAATCAGATGGCGAGGTTCCAGTGATGCTGGAGCTTTGGGGAATGCGGAGCACCCCTTCATTGCCATTGGTCTCGGAATGGTAGCACCTGATAGGGTCCTATCTATGGGTTTAATAGAACTAACTGCATACTTATGCTAAACTAAATTTTTTGAATTAGAACTGTTTGACTAAACGGAAGAGCTTAAAATAGAAATGTTTTTGACAATTAAACTGTACTAACATTTAAACTGCGTGGTTATGCCAAACTGAATTGTTTGAAATGAAACTGTTTTTGACTTTGAAACTGTACTAATACTAAACTGAATTGTTATATATATATATATATAGAACTGTTTTGACTGTGTAAACAAAATCGGTACTTATACTAACTGAATAAGATGAATTAGAACTATTTGAATAAACTGAATAGCTTGAAATAGAAATGTTTTTGACATATAAACTGTGTACTCATGCTAAACTGAATTGTTTGAAATAGAACTGATTATTTGTATAAAATGGATTTGGCACTAAATTACTAAAGGAGGCATCGAGTACCATTTTTGAGTCTTTGGCATATTTGGATACACACACACATATATGTATGTATGTATGTACGTATATTATGAATTGAATTAAGATCACCAGAAAATCTGGTTAGCACTGCATGTCCCATAGAGAAACACTGTTTCGACCGTATTAGGTCTCATCAGCAATGTATACCGTGATCTCCCCCACTGGAGATTGAACCAACGACCACAAAACGCAAAGCCGAAAGTCTACCACTGAGTTATAGGTCCACAGTTCACAAGCGATTTTCTGGTCATTGTAAATCAATTTATAACATATAAAATTCCTCTATTTAAAAAAGTACATGCATATGTAAATATTAACATATGTACATATATTTATACATATATAGGAATATATCTGTGTATATACGTACATAGATAAATATGCATGTATATACGCCTGTGTGTCAGTGTGTTTATTTGATTTGGCTTCAAGGTGCTTTGTGGTATATATATTATTGCAAAAATGGTCTATTCTGACAGAAAAAAGGATATGTATATATATATACGGACTTGAAATAAAATCGTAGCTCCCTGAACGTTTGGTTTGGTTTTATGAAACATCTAACATAGTAAGTTATTTAATGCCTAATACATTTTATACATATAATCAGTACTATTTCAAACAATTTAGTCTAGCGTAAGTACGCTGTTTAGTTCTATTTGGCCCATGGATAGGACCCTATCAACTGTTACCACTCCGGGCCAGAGTGGACCTGGGAGCGATGGCAATGAAAGGGTAGTTCGCATTACCCGAATCTCCAGCATTACTGGAACTTCACCATCTGATTGTTTAGTGTGATACCTCGGACACGAGTTGCGGGAGGGTCTTAACCAGCTGCAGAGATGCAGTCGGTGTATTCTACAGCCCTAGCTGATTGGGCAATATATTTCTATGAATATATATATATGTATATGAATGTGTATAGAGGTACATGGATAAATATACATGTCTATATGCATATATACATGTGCGTGTGTTAGTTTGATTTGGTTCCGGGGTGCTTTTTGGCATATATATATATATATATATATATATTCATATATAGTTGCATAAATGGTATATTTTGATAGAAAAGATTATATATATATATATATATATATATATATATATATATATATATATATATATATACGGATGGAAAATAAAATCGTATCACCCTGAAGGCTGATAGTGACTCCACATTGGTAGATTATGTATATGGGGTCAGATTTCTGTTAATATATAGCCTATTTGAACCTAAGTTTTAAGAGTCATTCATACATTTGATTAGTTACAGTAATTCGACTGCCTTTCGGAGAAATCGATCCATGACATTGCAAATTTTGACAATATGTCGAATATTGGAAGGTGTTCGTGCAAAAACAAGTAGCCCACACTAGAGGGAAGATGGAGCAAATACCTCTGGCCTGCGGTCTTCCCAAATAAACCGTCGCAGCCATAATGTTGCTATACAGAAACGTAAAAGTTCAAGTTCGCTCACCAGATGAAAACACGGGACATTGTAACAGGTATGCTGCAAGGGGATACATGTTTATTATCAGCTTAGACTACGTGTTGTTAACGTCGATAGATATAATGAAACAAAATACCTTTACTTTGGCAAAGGCAAGAAGCAGAAGATAACCCCACACAGAGTATTACGGATGCGGACTACATTGATGACATAGCGCTTCTGGCAAATAAACCCGCCCAGGCTGAATCTTGTGGCATAGTCTGGAACGGGCAGCAGGTGGCACATGTCAACGCAGTTCATGTGCTTTAATCAAAGAGGCAACATCTCCACACTAAATGATAGATATCTGAAACTTGTAGACAAGATCACCTACCTAGGAAGCAGTGTCTCATCTACCAAAAATGACATCAACACCCGACTAGCGAAGGCATGATCAGCCATCGACAGACTATCGGTCATATGGAAGTCAAACCTATCAGATTAAATAAAACGCAGTTTTTACCAGAAGCAGTCGTGCCAATACTGTTGTATAGGTGCAACACATGAACGCTGACTAAGCGTATGGAGAGAAAGCTTGACGGCGATTGCACAAGAATGCTGTGAACTGTATTAAACAAGCCCTGGAGGAAACATCTCACAAAGCAGCAGCTGTACGGACACCTACCACCCATCTCGAAAACCATACAAATTAGACCAACAAGACATGCGGGACCCTGCTGGTAAAGCAAGGGCGAGCTCATGAGCGATTTAGTCCTTCACACGGACGAGCAAGGGTTGGACGATCAGTTTGAACCTATCTACAACAGCTCTGTACTCATACATGATGTAGCATGAAAGACCTACCGAGAGCGTAGAACGATAGGGATGAGTGGTGGGAGAGGGTCAGGGAAATCCGTGCTCGTGGCATGCCATGATGATGATATATATATATATATATATATATATATATATTGTGTTTTAAGTGACTCACCTATGACCAGAATAATGGACTTACCCAAAGGGTATATTAATCAAGAACTAAGCTGGTAGTAAGCACCTTGCCTGTCTTTACAAGCTAACGTGAATGCTCAGGTGGGAATCTGGCTTTCAAGGAGGTTGTCCTTAAAGGGCAGGGCGGAGGCGTGCGCCACGTACGTCTTCCCTCTGATCCTTTACCGATTGGCTGTAATTCCTCTGCCTAAGGCAAGTCGGTTGGCACTGCAACAATCCCTCTCCAGATTGCTCTGGGGAGGTGCTAGGCCGATGGTCCGTAGGCAGGTCTGTATCCAACGTACACGCAACGGGGGTCTGGGTATGCCTGATCTGGAGAGCCACTGGCTTGCTGAAAGACTTGCATACCTCGGCCGGTCCTTGACAGGGGACTCAGTGTGGAGACGAAAGGCGAGTCGGACTTTTCCTCGCCTCAAGTCAGACCCAAAGGCTGAAGGTCGACGTAGGCCTTTGGGCGAAGCACTGTTTGACTGCGAGTGCCGAAAGGCCCTTCGTAACCTTCTTGGGTCCAGTGACCTTTCACGGCCTCGGAAAGAGCTATATCGGGAGTTAGTGGCGGGTTCCGCTTCTGTTCCTCTTAGCGAGCGGCGAGGCTGGACGGCGGAGGAGATCCGCTCTCACTGGAATTGGGCGCCAGGATCGAGCTTCTTGAACAACTCCGAGTTCTCGCTCACCTGGCGACTTGTACGGAATGCGTTACCCCTTCTCGGCTTGAACTACAAAGCGGGCCTGGCAGACATGCCTGATTGTCCTTACTGCAGCAGTGGATTAGAAGAAACGGCTGAGCACGCCTTCTACTACTGCGAGCGAGTGCGCCCGTTTTGGGATCACGTCGGGGAGTGGACGGCTCGCATCGAACCCAAGCAGCTCCTGCTGCTCGACGTTGGATACGTCGTGGACAACGTTCTTCCTCCGTTTCAGGGTGAGAAGCGTGTGGTGTTTCTCGCGATCCTAGCTGTAGCTCGAATGGTGATTTGGATCACGCGAAAGAAGGGATTGTATGACGATGCAAACTTTTCTCATCGTGATCTGGTTTTGTATTTTCGGCATCAGCTGAGGGTCAAAATCAGATGCGATAGAAAACGCTTGGATCGCATAACATTCAACAGAAGGTGGGTGAATGCAGCGAGCCTGATCGTAAGAAAGGGGGCAACGTTGGAGTCATCCTTCCCTCCTCTGCCTGCCCATGGCGTCTACGGTACGGGTCCTTCGGGACCCCACCCCCGGTAAGTAGGCAAAGCTTTTTTCCCTTGTAACCTAGTTAGCAGTATGTTGTCAGTCATTGTCCCCGTCATCTAGTCATTAGTATCCAAGATCTTCCCCATCCCCATTATTTTTCTACCCTAACCCATATCCCAGTCCGCTTTTACTGAAGATCTTGAACATTCATATGTATAAAAACCATATTACCTGCTTGTATCGACCCATACCGCGCCCGACCCTTTATTTCTTTTCTCCCCTATAGATTAGGATCCCAGTCCCACCTAGGGCAGGTCCGACTTGTTTCCGGTTCTTTCTCCCCGGAAAACAGTCGGCCTCCAAATTTTATAGATCAGGGGATGGGAGGGCAACCAAACGGGGGATTTTTCCTTTGTTTCTTTGTTTTTTTGTATATATTTCGCGGTTTTTCTCCCATCCCCATCATATGAATTCATTTGTAAAAATCACAAGTTGTAAATAAAATCATGCATCACTTCCGGGGTTTTAAGTAGGTCTTTCTTCATAGAGCAAATGTGGTATTTTGGTGGTAGTAGCGCGCATGGCGACGGATGAATGACTATATATTGTATTGTTGAATGGGTCGGCGAATGTGGCTAGCTAGGTCCCCTTAGTAAAAACATAGTTAATGCAAGACCACACCCTTCTCCTTCCCCCCCCCCCAAAAAAAACTTAAGGCCTTGTGCCTTCCTGTAATTAATTAACAGGAAATAAAAGCACCTTGCCTGTCTTCGTGTACGTTGAACGAAGGAAACCTTCCTCAGAGACTTGGATACATTTGTGTGGCACCTCATATCTCCGTGTTGGGTTAGTTATTTATTCACCCCTAATAATCGGTCATAACATATTGTATTTTGTAAAATGCAGATTTTTTTACCCTAATTCTGTTTTCAAATCACGCTGGTTACGACATGGAGAAGATCAAGTTTGCGCTTTTAGGTATATTAAAATATTTCCCCGTAATTTAGTGTCAAGGGAAAGCCCTTGAAATCTTCCCTCGTTTTTAATTCTACATTTTATTTTAATCTGCGAGCGCCTCCTATATTCCGTTATGTCTTAATTGCCACAAAATACGATAATTCTACCAAGCTAAACGAAGTTATATCAAAACCGAATATGCTTTTCTTAGATCATATTTAATCGGCACTTTACGCATCAATCAGCTCAAAAAGTGCCACAAAATTGAAAATTAACGCATCAAAATGTTAATTTGAAAAGAAAATGAAAATTCCTTTTACGTACCCTTTGTTGTCGAAGTCCCATTTTTCTTTTCTGGTTTCGCTATAAAATAAGAAAAGAAAAGAATTTTAAATGAAGAGTTGACAAAATTTATATTATGTAACACAATTTTACTTTTTGGATAGTGTTTGTTATTTCTTAACTATTTACATCGTAAAATTTTCGAAAATCATCAGTTTTCCCTTCAAACTTTCTTTCTGTTCTGGATTATAAAATTTAGGTATAAATCTTTTTTCTCGGTAAAAACGGTCAAATTTGCACAATTTCATTCACATCAAGTTTGAATAAAACAAAATAAGAATTAAAAAATATATTTATTTATTCTGAAGTTATAAAAAAATGTTTAGTAATTTCTAGAAAATTCTCAATCAGTTACTCAGCACTGGATCTATCTTGAATGTTCTTGAAAATGGATGATAAAATTGAAAATTTTATTACCCAGGTAACAAAAGTATTTTTTTTTTTTTACTTTTACTTTCCACATCAGCAAATGAGAAAGAATTCTTTGGAATTAGGAACAAAAACAATAAAAATGTTTCTTACATAGTGTTATGTATTTAATAACCGTATTGTCCAAATAATTTTTGCTTTAATTACTAAACATTGATCGTTTTTTTCAATGCATTTGTATCATAAAATATTTTACAGTTCATATATGTGTGTGTGTATGTGTGTTTGTGTTAATGTGTGTCATTAAAAGATTATAAAAAGAAAGCGAATGACAATCGGTAGTGTGTCTTTCATTATATATATATATATATATATATATATAATAAAAATAAGTGGTAAAGTGAATAAATCAAACACTTTCAACAGGTTTAGTAGTAATAAAGTAAGTAAAGTTGGCGACCATTGTCGAGGGTGACCCAAAGGCTCCCTTTTCGATAGCTACTACACTAAGGTATAGGGGAGGGTGTCGCTCCTTTCCCTGGATTTCTCTACTTTACCCATGATCCGTCCCTTATAATGCTGAGTGTTAAGCAAGGAGGCATCAAGAATCATTTTTAAAGTCTTTGGTATGAATCGACCTGGGATTGAACCCAGGTCTTCCGGACCATTGGCGAACACTCTAACTATTATGCCAATGTCCGGTTAGTAGTGATAGTTCGTTCTTTATTCACAGAAAAACTTCTGACTCTTGAATAAATGACGAAATATTACTGCTAAACCCCTTGTATGAGTTTGGTTTATCCACTTTTCCACTTATTTTTTTTGATCTTATCAGATTTCCCAAAATCTATCATTTCTCTCTCTCTCTCTCTATATATATATATATATATATATATATATAAAAGGTATTCTTAAATCCGGAGTAGGGAACAATTCCGTAAGGACACATAAATTATGCAAATTTCAAATATTCAAATATTCCTGGTAAAGAGCTCAATGAAAATAAATTCACAGAGCAAATAATATTATTTTTAAAAAAGAGCATGAGATTTATTTTTTTGTTGGATCTGATGAAATCCTGTGAAAATTATTTTGGAGTCTTTGATTCATATCAATGCTCTTAACAGGATGGAAATAAATTTATTATCCTAATGTGACCGAATATTGTTTTTTTTCTTGAATATATATATATATATATATATATATATATATATATATATATATATATATATATATATATGGTTGAGTCGTAAATGATTTAGCTTTTTAAAACAAGTTTTGAGTACGCATTTCAAACTTCTAATGTTTTAAATGCGACCGGAAATTATCTAATTAAAGAGTGCCTTCATTGAGCATTCTTATGTCAATAGTGACAGAGCACGAATATTAATCTCACGCCCCCAAAATGGATAAATTAAAAATTCATGTTTGACGTGTTGTGCTGTAGGAAATTAAAGAATCTCAAAAACGCAACAGAAACATTTAAGAAAGTTTATCGTGTTTATGGACAAGGTGTCATTACTGACCCTTTTTACCAACCCCTCCGCTCCGGCAGGATATGACACAAGGTCAATTTTTTAAGCGGAGTTTAACAGGTTTGAATTCAGAGTTTTCCTTCTCCTAGACTAGTTGCCTCACCAAGGCTGAAGAACCCAGTCTGTCCAACTATTTACCCATAACTGGAGCGAGAATAATTGGATTCATACCTTTCCCAAGGGTATTAGTGATATGTGAAATGCAATCAGCCTCGTCCAGGATTTGAACTCGTGTCACCGTGTCCATTTCCTACGACGATAACCATTACACCACAGGCACCTCCTAAAACTCAAAACTCGTCATTACTGACGACCAAATCCGGAAATAGCTCGGTTGTTTAGGTTTTATGGCATATCAACCTTTTTAGGTTATTCAACGCCAAATCCATTTTTATGCAAATAGTTAGTTCTGTTTTAAACAATTCGATTTAGCATGAGTACACAGTTTTAATTGTCAAAAACATTTCTATTTCATGCTATTCAGTTTATTCAAACAATTCTTATTATGCTAATTCAGTTTAGTATAAGTAGAGGTTTTGTTTAAATACAGTTAAATGTCAAAACAGTTCTATATTAAACAATTCAGTTTAGTGTAAGTACAGTTTCAATGTCAAAAAATAGTTCCATTTCAAAGAATTCAGTTTAGCATAAGCACGCAGTTTAAATGTATGTACTGTTTAACAGTTAAAAACATTTCTATTTCAAGCTATTCAGTTTAGTCAAACAGTTCTTATTTAAACGATTCAGTTTAGTTTAAATATGCAGTTCTATTTAACCCATAGATAGGACCCTATCGGGTGTTACCATTCCGGGCCAGAGTGGACCTGGGAGCAATGGCAATGAAGGGGTGCTCTGCATTCCCCAAAGATCCAGCATCACTGAAACCTCACCATCAGATTATTTAGTATTATATCCAGGATATTCATTGGTGGGGTCTTACCCCTCTGCAGAAGTGCAGTCGGTGTATTCAACAACCCTAGCAGACTGGGTAAAGCCCGGAAGTAGTTTTCTGTCTCCTTTTATCGATACCACATTGAGAGCAAAATGCCGACCAGAACGCTCATCAGGTACCGATGAAGAAGCTTTAAGAGATTTTGTGGAATGCGATTCTCACACAAGTCATCGAGAATTATCACTTGACCTCATCACATCCCGATCCACAATCTGCTGCCACTTAAAAAAGATAGAAAAGTGAGCAAGCTGGGAATTTAAGTTACTCAAATTATTAGGGAGAAGAAAAAGGAAAAAAATTGCATATCTTTAGTGACAAGATTCTTAAAAGTTTGAAAGGAAACCCAATTCTTAAAAACATTATAACAAGTGATGAAAAATGGGTCTTTTATATTAATATTCACTGCAAAAGGCAATTGATTGAGAAGAAGGAATACTCCAAGAAGAAAAGTCATACTATTTGTATGCTGGGTATTGTGGTATTATTGATTTTGAGTTTTTAAACTGCAATCAGACATTCACTATAAACTGTAACGTGTGCGCGAGAATCTTCTAAGCAAACACTCTGCACCCGCCAATGAGAGAAACGTTGTATAAGCAATGATAATGCAAGACCATATTCAGCAAGAATCACGAAGGAAAAACATCGGATTTAAGCTGGTCTATTCTACCCCATCACCCATATTTACGAAACCTTGCACAATGTGATTTCCATCTTCTTTATTCTCTATAAAATGCTCTGTATAACAAAATGACTTCTCAAAGGATCAGGCGGAAACCGTTTAAGAAAACTTCTTGAGCTTGAAAACAGCTGAAATTTACTTGAGAATCAACAAGACACCAGATAAATAGCAAGAGGTGATTCAAAATGAGAGCGAATATACTACTGAGTGAAATTAATACATTGTTAAATTATCCATGAAAGAATTACATTTTACTTAAACGGAAATTATTCATGACTCAACCCAATATATACGCCTTTCATGAGTATTCTTTTTTTCCTTTTTAATGACATTTTTATCTATTCCTTGTCATATTAAAGAACCAAAGAAGAGACTTGTTATCACAGCTGCTATATCCATTATCAGTTCTAACATACAGAGACTCTTAAGATTTTCGTTGGTAGTTAGTGAATTTGAAAGGAAGGAAATACGTAAAGATGGGGGCTAAAGTGAAAGTGGAAGTGAACGTAAAGTACGTAAAATTGGTGGCTAAAGTGAAAGTAGAAGTGAAAGTAAAAGGGTCAGAAATAAAAGAAAATAAAGGAAACATCTCCTATTTTTGTCTAGGCCGATGCACACAATTTGGTCAGCTGCAATACAAACAGAACAAACGAACTGCTGTCGACATTGACCACTGAACTGTGGCCTGTCGATAAGAGGAGGACATACAGACGGTCATACGAAACAGTCATAAAGCGACCCAGAGATACAAACACATTAGAGTTTATAGCAATTGACTGTCTAGTTAACGTAGGACCGATACAGCCCGCCATTGGTTTGTACGTGCTTTGTTTTAAGTGCAAGTTTTCAGGCTTCACTTACAATGAGACCGACAGTTGTTATTTGCAAACAGTGACAATAAATATTAATGGGATAGTAACGGGTATAAATCATTGATAGCAATTGAAAGTCTTGCAACTAACTGCCCAGTTTGTGTTACTCTGAAGCCACTGAATTTGGAGAAAGGTGAATAACTCCTGAATAGGTGGGGGGAGGTATAAATTGAAAGTATAGGAAGCGTTCGTAGTGTAATGGTTATCGGTGACCCAAGTTCAAATCCTGGACGAGGCTGTTTGCGATTCGCAAAGTACTGTTACCCTGAGGAAAGTTGTGAATATAACAATTCTCTCTCCGGTCATAGATAAATAGAAGGACAGATTGTGTGCTTTAATCTGTGTATGACAACCGAAGTAGGAGAATGAAAACTTTGAATTCAAACTTGGCTAAAACATCCAGCACGTGTGAATGAATTTGATAAATACATGTTAAAAGAACAATCATATAAGTTGGGCACTGGACGTATATACTCCTTGGCAGTTAAATGTGGAGGTTATTTACATTACCTGATGTCTGTGGAAAAAAGCTAGATTTTATGGTTTGTATCAATTCACGCGTCAAATAAGCGTTATCGAATTGTATTATAGAAATAGTGAAAAAAATAAACGATATTGTGTTTCAGTGACTTTCCAAATAAAAACTGTTGCTGTCTACATTGGTATTTTTTAAGTTATGATAAATAACGTCCTTTGAAGGATACGAGTAAAAATATCAAGACTGAAGTACAACAGACCTATACAGAAATACAATCAGCGAACATAATTCAAATCGTGGATGAATCTCTATGCATTTTATTTCGTAATAAAGCTCTCTGGGAAGGCCTGAAACCATTTTTTCTTTCCCCGTCCACATACGGGTAAATAATAGAGCAAACTGGATTCTTTAGCTGTATTAAGTGAACCAGTTAAGGAGAAGGAAAAAAAATTGAATTCAAACCCGCTGTACTCCGCTTAAATTTTGATCACGTGTTACACCCTACCCATAGCAGAAGGGTTGGGTAAATACATATGCAGAAATGAATGATGAATGAAATGTTTATTTTCGTTAAAATAGTTTCCGTGGTATTCAACATACTTATTCCTGCGATGTTCCGATTGGTCGAGGCATCTTTGAAGTACTTCTTAAAATCTAAAGTGAAGAAATACAACAGTACACATTGTATTTCTTTCAATTACCTCCCCGTCCTCAAATCTTACACTTGAAATGAATTTTTAATTTAGGAAACAAGAAAAGTCGCATGGAAGTAGATGTGGTTAGTATGAATAATACTATACTTGTAAAATTATAGAATTCACCAAAAATGTTCGAAGATTATCGATACATCTGATGAAAAAATATCTACATTAGTACCGACTCATCTGGAGACGTCTACATTAAAGAAGCTGTGGCCCAGCCGAGTTGGACGATAAAAAACACTGACCGCATCTCTGCCGGGAGCAAGACCTGCCCCAAATTAATGTCCTTATATAACACTAAAAATCTGATGGTGAGGCTCCAGACTTGGAGCTTTAGGGAATATAGAGTACCTCTTCATTGCCATTGCTCCCAGTTCAACTCTAGCTTTGAGTGGTAGCATCTGAAAGGGTCTATGTGTCAAATAGAACTGTTTCATATTAAAACTGAGTGCAAAAAAATCCCGTATACTAAATTGAAATGCAAGAAATAGAACACCTGGATCATCTAATTGTGTGTAAACAAATGATTGATCATTGAGATATTAATGATATATAGCAATACGTAGAACCATTTAACTGTTTTTAAACAAGTAAGTAATGTTGACTAGAATTATTAGTTTTAAATAGCAATACTTGTAACCACTTTACTGTTTGCAGAAAAATGATCAATATTGAATAGAATTATTTATGTTAGATAGCAATAATTGAAACCATTTAACTCTGTGCAAAAAATGACTGATATTAAATAAAATTATTCGTAATTGATCGCAATACTTGAAACCATTTAACTGTGTGCAAAAGAAATTTGGCCAGGCTCATTAAAAATGTATCTACAAAGTGAGTTTACAAAATAGTTTCTGTGGTATTTAAAACGCGATGTTCCCCATTTGTTGAGGCATTTCTGAAGCACTTCTTTGAATCTGAAGTGAAGCTGCATAATCGTATTTCTTTCAATGTCTTCCATGTCCTCAAATCTAAATCTGGAAATGAATTTTCAGTTTAGGAAACAAGAAAATTCGCATGGATTAAGATGTGATTAGTATGAGGTGTGTTACACTTGAACAGTAACAGAATTCTCAAAAGATTATTAGAAATTTTTTAATTAACCTTGAAATGGGGAACACATACATATTAAAACATATTTAAAAAATGGATCTGGCATTAAATAACCAACAACAGTTGATATGCCATAAAACCAAACTAAAACAATCCAGATGACTCAGATTTATTTTGTGACACAACGTACGTATATGATTCTCAACATGTACAGTATGCAGAAGTACAGCTATCAAGGTTTATAAGAATAAATTTATACACCAACTTTACTTATATACCATGCAGTAAAACACAATACCATTCTGTAAAAAAAAAGTAAAGTGATATATCCTGAGGTGGCAATAATATAAGGATAATCAAGAGATAGTATTCCGTGAAAGGAAATAAAGGAAATAATATGTACTATAGGTTTGAAGAAGAAGTTTATTGTAATATTTACAGAGAGAGAGTGTGTAGTTCTTCACGTGTTCTGTCCAGGGTGTCTCTCCGTGTTTCTCTATCCGGTGACCGGTGACATGGTCCCTTATTTCAACTGTTCCGGTGGTGATTACATATCTCACCATAACATAAAGTTGGCGACCGTAGTCGAGGGTGACCCAAAGGCTCCCTTTTTAATATATACTACAGCAAGGTGTATGGCAGGGCGCTACTCCTTTCCCTGGATTGCTCCACTTTACCCGTGATATGTACCATACATTGCTGAGTGTTAAGCAAGGAGGTATCAAGTACCATTTTTAAAGTCTTTGGTATGACTCGAAGATTGAACCCCGGTCTCTCGGAACATTGGCGAACACCCTACCCACTAACAAACTAATAATAATTTTCCTGCTAAGTAAGAAAAGTATAAAGACTGTTTCAAAAAGTATTGAGATTATCTGGGCGTCATTATATTCATATATAGGTTTC
Source organism: Sepioteuthis lessoniana (assembly GCA_963585895.1). Classification (NCBI taxonomy): domain Eukaryota; kingdom Metazoa; phylum Mollusca; class Cephalopoda; order Myopsida; family Loliginidae; genus Sepioteuthis; species Sepioteuthis lessoniana. The sequence goes on along the minus strand of OY757915.1, from coordinate 92,157,720 downwards.
TTAAGGAGGTGCCCGTGGTGTAATGGTTATCGTCGCAGGAAGTGGACACGGCAACAGGAGTTCAAATCCTGGACGAGACTAATTGCATTTCACATAGCACTAATACCTTTGGGAAAGGTAGGAACCCAATTATTCTCCCTCCAGCTATGGGTAAATAGTAGGACAGACTAGGTTCTTCAGCCTTGGTAAGGCAACTAGTCTTGGAGAAGGAAAACTCTGAATTCTAACTTGTTAAACTCCGCTTTCAAAAATTGACCTTGTGTCATATCCTGCCCGAGCGGAGGGGTTGGGTAAATATTATATATAGGTTTCTTAGGTATGAACAACTACCCGGTCAGTTTAGAATGCATTAACTGGGTCCCCTGCTGAAAGGTAAGATCTGCCCTTCATGAAAAAATGAGGGGGGTGCTTGCTATGATACTAAACCACATTGAATTGCGAGCCTCCAGTCCTGAAGATCTGAGGGGTATAGAATACCCCTTCATTATCATTAATCCCAGGTTCACTCGAACCCTGACGGGAGTAAACGTTAGGTTTCCATCTATGGGTCAAATAGATATGTTTGAAAATATTCGGGAGAGATAGGATTGTGTACAAAAAATCTCTAAAGAAACAACCACACACAAAAAATGTAACGTACAATGAATGCGATTCCTAACCTCTTGGCATAGAATAACCTTGGAAGAGTTGATATCCAGTTAAAATCAATCAATCAACTATGCACATTCCCTCATTTAAATTTTCAATTTTAAAAATTTAAAAAAAAAAAAAATTCAGTTTTTATACGTTTTGTTATGCTACTTTGTTAAAAGGCACATAAACCTTCATGGGTTATGTAATGCTAAATTCATCCTTGTCGAAGAACAGCAGTAGTACTCTTTAACCTAGAGCTGGAAGGATATTCTTATTTCACCTAGCATACCCAAACGGAGATAGAAAAGAGAGAGAAGACATGAAAAGAAAAAGGAGAGAGAAAAAGAAAGGAAGGAGAGCGAGAAAGAAAGAAAGAGAATAGAGCGAGAGAGAGAGAGAGAGAGAGAGAGAGAGAAAGGAGATACATTGAAGAGAAAGAGAATAGAGAAAAGAGTGAGATCGGGGAAGAAGAGAGAGAACGAGAGTGCAAGGGTGTAAGAGAAGACGGAGAGATAGATGTGGTAAGAGTGAGAGGAGTTAAATAGGAATAAACCAAAGCTGATGATTGATGGAGTAACAGCTATAAGATTATCCGCAAAGTGTAACGGGTTGAGATGCAGACAATGTTAAACAACAATAAAAAATATCGTACTTTTGATCTTTTTCTTTTTGTTTTCATTTGACACTAGAATTCGCAGTCTCACTATATAAGGGGAAGTAACTCCTTAAAAAAAAAGGAGAATTTAGATGTAGCGAACTGGAAATAATTGCAATTTCCTCTGGTAAGTTTTTCATTCGACACTATTCTGAGCCATTCAAACTATGTTGCGGTTGACTTATGGTTAAGTCACGCTGAAACCACCGATTCATGTCTGACTACTGAAGTTAAGCAGTAAGGAGTCTGTTCATTACTCAAATGGGTAACCACGGCAAGATAAATCTGTTTGCTTTCTTTGTTTAATGACATATCAACCTTTGTATGTTATTTAATGCCAAAGCCATTCTCCTAGAAGAACAGTAATGGTACTATTTAACCCATAGCTGGGAGGATAAAGGGGTTCATACTTTTCCCAAGGGTATTTGCCCGAAAGTTAACGTAATAGTTCGACTGGCGTACGAACTCGCGTACTACGATTCCGCAGTCTATCACTTTAACCACTACACCACGAGGACACCCCCTATAATCTATGTAGATTAAGTGATTTCCGACAGCCTTTTTTGGGGTGGGTGGGGTGTTTGCACACAAATTTAGCGATTTTTTTCTCGAAGTTGGTTTTAAAAAGATAGAAAAGATAAGAAAAGAAAAGAGGCCTTCTCTCATAAAGTGACGCTTAAACTGTTGAGAATCTACAAAGCCATTGATTAAAAAATAATTTTTAAATGAGTTGATGGGGCATCAGAATTTCAAATAGAGCAAAATGTTACCTGCTGACCAACCACGATCTGGCCGGACTTCAACAAGTCGAAAGAAGCACAATATTGAAAATGTTCAGCATTTAACTGTTAAACTCATTTTACGAGGAGATATCGTTGATGAGATATCCCAGATGACTTGTTCCAGAGTTCATATCACCAGTAAGATGCCCGTGGTGTAATGGTTATCGTCTTAGGAAATGGACACGGCAACACGAGTTCAAATCCTGGACGAGACTGACTTTATTTCACATAGCACTAATACCCTTGGGAAAGGTATGAATTCAATTATTCTCCCTCCAGCTATGGGTAAATAGTAGGGCAGACTGGTTCTTCAGCCTTGGTGAGGCAACTAGTCTAGGAGAAGGAAAAATCTGAATTCAAACCTGTTAAACTCCGCTTAAAAATTGACCTTGTGTCATATCCAACCCGAGCGGAGGGGTTGGTAAATATGTATTTATATCACCAGTAAATTAAGCCTGATTAATTTTAAAATGATCTGGAGGCGGGTTGGCTGAACTATGATCCTATTTACCAACCCCTCCGCTCGGGCAGGATATGACACAAGGTCAATTTTTAAGCGGAGTTTAACAGGTTTGAATTCAGAGTTTTCCTTCTCTTAGACTAGTTGCCTAACCAAGGCTGAAGAACCTAGTCTGTCCTCCTATTTACCCATATCTGGAGGGAGAATAATTGGATTCATACCTTTCCCAAGGGTATTAGTGCTATGTGAAATGCAATCAGTCTCGTCCAGGATTTGAACTCGTGTCGCCGTGTTCATTTCCTACGACGATAACAATTACACCACGGGCACCTCCGATGATGCAAGGGTAAGTTGGGTACAGTCATATGACAAAGGAAAACAGGGGGCAGTTCGTATGGGTTTGGTAAGAATTTTTTTTCAAATGAGAATCGCTAATGTGAGGATGTGCGTTCAAACGTCTCGCAACGCCAAACGGAGAGTTCCTATGTTTGTGTTCGAGAACGAGTAAATTATTCGGAGCAATTTTATGTACTCCATCCTATGTAATAATTAAGAGAAGTTGAAGTTTTGATATAATTGTTTAATTAACCTTGTGATGGGTAACAATTACATGTGGTTACTTTTAAGACTTGATTGTGCTTACTCACACCTAAAACTTTATTTATAGAGATATAAGGAAGCGCTCTAGGTGTAACGGTCATCGTCGTATGAAATAGCGACACGAGATCAAATTCTGGATGACGCTATTTGCATTTACCATAGTACTTATACTCATTGCATCAATGGGTAAATAAATACCAGTGCGCTGTGGCACCGACTGCTTCTCTGCTGATGGGAGAGACCCCCCCCCCCACCTCAACGCGTGTCCTAGATATGACACAAAACTATTAGATAGTGAGGCTTCAGTAATGCTGGAGCTTTGAGAATGCGGAGTAACCCTTCATTGCCATTACTCCCAAATCCAATCTGGCCCGGAGTGGTAGCACCTGATAGGATGCTCTCTATTAGTCAAATAGAACTGATTGACATTTAAACTGACTGTAAACAAACGAATTGTCCTAAACTGAATTGTTAGAAATAGAACTGTTTGATCATTTTGCTGTGTATAAACAAATAACTGATATCTAATTAGTGAGACATAACAATAGTTGGAACCATTTAACTTTTTTGACTTACGCTTAATTGAATTTTTAAAATAGCACTATTTAATCATTTAACTGTATGTAAACAAATGACTGATATTTAACAAATTTGTTTTTGATACATAGCAATACTTCGAACGATTTAACTTTTGGCAAAAGAATGAGATAAGGCTCGTGTAAAAACGTTATCAACGAAACGTGTTTACAAATCATATATATTTAATATGTAGAAAATTTGATAAGTTAATCCATGTGGAAGGAGAGATTTATTGAGAAGTCGACACTATAGCGTTTCGGTTCTACTGAACTATCAGCGGGGCCGTGAGGGGTGATACTAGCGATGTTAAATATCAATCATTGAATTAACATCGCTAATATCACCCCTCAGGGTCCTGATGATGGTTCAGTAGAACCGAAACGCTTTAATGTCGACTTCTCAATAAATACTCCTTCCATTTGGATTACCTTGTTATCAATTTTTCTACATATTGTCGGATTACAATCCTTCATTTACTTTCCTGCTTAATATATACATATAAAGATTTGACATTGAATAACCCACAATAGTTCATATGCCATAACACCATACCAAACCAAACTATGGGTAAATAGTATGTGAGACCGTTCTCCTTGATTTGAGTAGGTTTTAAAAAAAAAAGAAAAACTTAGAATTCAATACTATTAAACTCCGGTTTAAAAAAATTAGGCGAAGAGGTTGTGTACATACATGTATAAGAAAAGTTGGCGACCGTAGTCGAGGGTGATCAGAAGGCTCCCTTTTCAAAAGCGTTTTACACCGAGGTGTAGGGGAGGGTGCTACTCCTTTCCCTGGATTGCTCCACTTTACCCTTGAGACGTACCTTATATTGTTGAGTGTTAAGCAAGGAGGTATCAAGTACCATTTTTAAAGTCTTTGGTATGATTTGACCTGGAATTGAACCCCGGTCTCCCAGACCATTGGCGAACACTCTACCCACTAGGCCAATGATCCGGTTACATACATATATACAGAAAAATAATTTGATAATCTTACTTGCAATATCTCATTGGCATTTCCAAATGTTTTGTGAAATATATGACGTTTGAAAATTGCATGACAAATTCAAATACAATTTATTAAAATGCTCATTTTTATTTGTTTTTTGATTTAAAAAAAATTTAAATTCTTATGACAAGAGAATTAATTTTTATTTATTGTCCTCATCTTGGTAGTTTTTGTGTTGTTTCTTCTTTCACTACGTTTCGGCCAAATTTCACCTCTGGCCTTCTTCAGGTGATTTTACCGCGACTTCGGATAGGAATGCCCGTCATTAACAACTTTATTGCAAACTTCAGTAGGATAGGGTCCCGTGGTGGATAGAGGCGTTGAGTCTCTACGGTTCCAGGTGAGCATTGTCAGAAGATAGCGGTTTCAAATCCTACCCAAGCCGGCCAGAGGTTTACTTGGTCAAAAACGTGGTGCGATAGACAACAACTATGGAAAGCAGTAATTACTGGGGATACGGTTACAAGACTCATCATTCCTATCCGAGGTCGCGGTAAAATCACATGAAGAAGGCCAGAGGTGAAATTTGGCCGAAACGTAGTGAAAGAAGAAACAACACAAAAATTACCAAGATGAGGACAAAAAGTCCGCAATGAATAAAAATTAATTCTCAGATTAAGAAGCCCCATCTCAATATAATTCCAATTAAAGTCTTATGACAAGGTAAAAATAGAATAATAAATTAAGCAGTTTGATCAAGTGGGTATTAAAGTTTTTGCTAGAATTGTGTTATAAAAACAATAAATATATAAACCTGAGTACGAATAATTGGTTGTAATTGGTGAAAAGAAATAGTTTTCATCGACCGAGAGGATCCGTTATTCGGACATATGTCTTAATCACTGACTCGAATTTAAACAAAGTTTCAAATTTCAGAATACTTTGTACGTTTAAAAAAGCACGTAAAACGTCAACTTTGGAAAATTCAAGATAAAAAAAAAAATTTAGAATATCAAAAAAAAAAAAAAAAAAAAAAAAAAAGAAAGCAATAGATTTATGAATATTTACCGCTTGTGACCGCTGTTATTATGAATTTGAATCCTCTTCCGACGGGACCTGATTCGTCCGTCCTGCAAGTAATAGAACGAAAGAAGAATTAGAAAATAATGAATAAAAATTAGAAGACTTAGGAAAAAATGAATAAGAATTTTAAAAATATGTATGAATATTAGAAAAATTAGAAAAAAAATATAAAAAATTTTTAAATGTTCGAAAAAGTTTAAATAAATTTTTATCAAAGTTTTGTTTGTTGGTGATTAATGGCAAATAAACCTTTGTAGATAATTCAGTGCCGACTCTTTTTTAGTATAGGATTTGTTTGCGAATAATTTGTTGGTAAATATTTTTGCTTTTAATCGAATTGGAAATTGGCAGAATAAAAGTTCGTAGACCAATTTTCTTTCACAGGTTTCTGTGTTGTCGGTGATTTTGTTTCTTAGATAAGCCAAATATTTTTACATGTTAGATTGACGTTTGCAATAAAGTTGTTAATCTCATTAACCATACTTTCTACACCGCAGGATCTAGTAAGGGTTTTGGTTGTTCCTAAGGGATTGCATTGTATTTGTTTGTTTGTTTGTATAGTCTTGTTTGATAATTTTCTTTGTGATTTTATTCTTGATATTTTGGGGTTTCTAAGTTGAGATGATAAGGGTTTTGAGATTTTAAGTCATTTTTGTTCAGTGGTTGGTTGAATATGATTTATTTTGGATTCGCGGAAAAATTCGAGTTTGGCTCAGATTGTTTGAATGACTTTTGTTTTTTATATTTTACTTTGGTGTTTAGGTTTGAAATTGTAATATGGGTTTTCCTGGGTCATCTATATTTAGAATTGTTGGGTGGGTCGATGGTTTGTGCGATATTCCCTTGGCGGTATTTTTTCCGAACGTTTGGAAAGGTCTTTATTTTACACATACACAAAAAAGTCGGCGGAAGGGTCCACTTGACGTAATGGTTAAAAGCGCTTGACTGCAGAATCGTTGTGAGTTCGAACTCCAGTCGCGCTAATACGTTCACTTTCAGACAAATACCTTTGGGAAAGGTATCAAACCCCTTATCCTCCCAGTTATGTGTTAAATAGTACTACTACAGTCCTTCTAGAAGGATGGATTTGGCATTAAATAACCGAAGAAGGTTGATATGCTATAAAGCAACAAAACAAACAAAAAAGGCAAATGTAAGATCTCGCTATTCTAGAAGTTTTACTTGGAAATGAACCAGGATTCTCTTCGTAAAAATAAATAAACAAATAGATAAAATTGGGGCAAAAATAATGCCTAAATGTTCTTTTTCATAATTTCACTTGAGTCGTTGACCAGGTGAAGATTAAAAAATAAAACTGTTTAAATAAAGCAATAAGTAATTTTCTAACAATAACAGAATGATTAATACAATAAGAGAATAAGTAATTCTTTAAGAATGATAATTCATTTTTTAACAATAAGAAAATAATTATTTTTCTAACAATAATAATTATTTTTCTAGAATTAGAAAATGATTATTTTCTAACAATAGGAGAATAAGTAATACTTTAAGAATGATAATTAATTTTCCAGCAATAAGAAATTAATTAACCTTTTAACAATAAGAATTAATTGTCTAAAAATTAGAGAATAATTAATTTTCTTACAAATAGAGAATAATTAATTTTTTTAACAATAAGAAAATAATTAATTTTAAAATTGATTTTCTAACAATAAAAAATTACTAAATTTTCTGACCATAATAATTAATTTTCTAACAATTAGAAAATAACTAATAAGAAGAAAATAATTAATTTTTTTAACAATTAGAGAATAATTAATTATTTTTAACAATAAGAAAATAATTAATTTTCTTACAATGTGACAATAACTATTTTTCTAAGAATAAGATAATAATTAATTATAGGAGAATAATAATTAATTTCTCACAATTAGAGAATAATCAATTTTCTAACAATAAGAGAATAAATGATTCTTTTAGAATGATAATTAATTTTCTAACAATTAGAAAATAATTAATTTTCTAAGAATTAGAAAATAATTAATTTTCTAACAATCAGAAAATAATTGATTTTCTAACAATTAGAGATTAATTGATTTCCAAGCAATTAGAGAATAATTAATTTTCTAACAATTAGAAAATAATTAATTTTTTAACAATTACAGAATAATTAATTTTTTAACTATTAGAAAATAATTACTTTCCTAAGAATAACAGAATAATTAATTTTCTAACAATTTGCGGATAATTTTTTTTTTTTCAATTAGACAATAACTATTTTTCTAACAATAAGATAATAATTAATTAATGAAGAATAACGATTAAATTTCTCACATTTAGAGCATAATCAATTTTCTAAGGAAAAGACAGTAGTTAATTTTCTAACTTTTTGGTAGAAAAAGGACAATATGACCCGCTGAGGTTACGTCCATCTTCTCTACGGGAAAACAACAGGGTCAGGGGTCAATTTTTAAGAACAGTTGAAAAGCTAGGTTTTGAAATAGGGTGACCGTTTTTAGGATCGGTGTAAAAGAACGGTAAATGGTGAGGTTGGCACGATGGTTATCATCGTAAGAAATGGATACAGCGACCCAAGAACTAATTCTGGATGAGGTATTTTAGGTTTCCCTTTGCGCTATGCCCTTGCAAAAGGCATGGATCAATCCCTACCCTCTCATTCTAGCTGGGGATAAACAGTAGAAAAACTGGGCTCTTTACTCTTATTAAGGCAAGGAGAAGGAAAATTCTGAATTTAGAACCAGCAATATGTGTCAGGATTGGAATCAAATCTTGTTGTAATATAATAGCCGAGGGATTTCGGTTCATGCCTTTGGGTTTAGTTAGGCTGAGAACCTTTCGGCTCAGCACATGGGTTAGTTAGGTGCAAACATTGATGTATGTTTTAACGCGGGCGCGTGCAGAAAGATGAAGGTGTTACCCAGAGATGTTACAATAGTCCGAGACGAAACGGGTGACGGAATGCGAGTGACGTCACGCACCGGAAGCGCGCAGAGGTTTGTGGAGAATTGAAAGAAAGTTAAGAGAGTTGAGACTAGACACTGGACGAAGACGGTCGACTTTTGGGGCTCGCTGAGGCGAGACGAATTTGCGCGCCGTGGGTGCCGCACGAGATTGGGGCCAAATGAATAAGACGGCATAGCGAGATTGTGTCTCTCCTCCTTTTGTCGAAACCTTTAACTCAAAGTTAATAAAAAGGTTTCGTACCTGAACAAGAAGTCGTTACGTGTTTTCGAATTTCGAGATTCCTATGTTCTTTATATGTTCTGAGTTTTCTATATGAACATTATCTATATGTGTTACCAACATCCCATGTACATTTCGCATATTCATGTATATGGAAATGCAACATTGTCACTGGTACCTTCTATGTATATACCAACCCTTCTGGTACGAGCAGGATGCGACACAAGGTCAATTTTTAAGAGGAGTTTAACAGGTTTGAATTCAGCGTTTTCCTTCTCCAAGGTTGATCGCCTAACCAAGGCTAAAGAAACCAACTTCCTCACGATTTACTCCTTAGTGGAAGGAGAATAATTGAATTCATACCTCTCCCTTGAGTATTTGTGCTACGTGAAATTCAGTCTGCCTCGTCCAGGATTCGAACTCTTGTCACAGTATCTATTTCCTACGATGATAACAATTACACCACAAGCGCCTCCATGTAACCTATTATATAATACTACTTGGAGCAAAGACAGGCGTCACCAAGTAATCTGTTCTTTTCCCTATAAGATGCCATAAATAAAAATTACTAGACATAGTACAACGACAAACTAGAAAGGGGTTGCTGGGCATAAGGATTGTGATAGTAAGCCTAATTACCATTAAAAAGGATATTCAAAATTATCAACTGAGGCTTTAGAAATACTATAAGTGAATAATAGTAATGATCGGCTTGAATTTGGTTTTAAACATTTTTTTTCTATTATATTTGATGGCTTTGACATAAGGTAATAGAAACCTTTAGAACCAGGCTAAGCTGACTTGTTCTTATTAAGCTATTGCCACGAAAGAAGAGATTTTAGCTTGTATGAACGGTGATGTGGAATTAAGATGGCAGGTTGATGGTGTTGGGTGGGTCTAAGCGCAGCTGATGAGGGAGGCGGTGTTGGATGGTCATCTCTTTGTTGGCCACATCTTTACCGGATCTGGTCATTCATCATCTAAATGACCAATCGAGGAGTTCTAATCCTGACCGTCATGTCCGACAAATTGTTGGGGTTATTGATGCCTTCCTGACTTGGATAGAATACTAGCAGGGAGATTAAGAAGTCAATTTCATAATGGGAGATTTAGAGGGTGAGGGATGAGAAAGAAAGAAAGAAAGAAAGAAAGAAAGAAAGAAAGAAAGACGAAAAAAATCAGAACAAGATTGTATACAGAAAAGAGAATGCAAAAAGATAAAAAATGGAAAAGAAAGAAAGAAAGAAAGAAAGAAAGAAAGAAAGAAAGAAAGATCAGGACAAGATCATATATGGAAAAGAGAACACAAAAAGATAAAAAAAAGGAAAAGAGAATAGAAAGATAAAAGAAAGAATAGAAAAAGAAAACCAAAGAAAAGAAAGAAAAAAGAAAAAAAGAAAGAAAAAGCTAAGATAAGAAAAAGATGAAAAAAGAACGGAAGAGAACTGTAAGAAAGAAAGAAAGAAAGAAAGAAAGAAAATGTTGAAAAGAGAAAAAAGTAAAGGGAAAGAAAGGAGATAGGGTAAAAAACGTTTTAAAAAAAGACAAGTTAAGGAAGAGTAAAAAAAAAAAAAGGGAAAAAAAGTGTCAAAGGAGGAGTCATAAAGAAGAGATAAGAAAGAGAAGAGAAGAGATTTTTTTAAAAATTGTTTAGAAAAAAGAAAAAGAATTGATGAATGAAAAAAATGAAAAGGAACGACAAATGAAAAAAAGAATGAAAAACAAAAAAAAAAAAAGAATTGATGAATGAAAAAAATGAAAAGGAACGACAAATGAAAAAAAGAATGAAAAAGAAAAAAAAAAGAAAAAGAATTGATGAATGAAAAAAATGAAAAGGAACGACAAATGAAAAAAAGAATGACAAACAAAAGAAAAAGAATTGATGAATGAAAAAAATGAAAAGGAACGACAAATGAAAAAAAGAATGACAAACAAAAAAAGAAAAAAGAATTGATGAATGAAAAAAATGAAAAGGAACGACAAATGAAAAAAAGAATGACAAACAAAAAAAGAAAAAGAATTGATGAATGAAAAAAATGAAAAGGAACGACAAATGAAAAAAAGAATGACAAACAAAAAAGAAAAAGAATTGATGAATGAAAAAAATGAAAAGGAACGACAAATGAAAAAAAGAATGACAAACAAAAAAAAGAAAAAGAATTGATGAATGAAAAAAATGAAAAGGAACGACAAATGAAAAAAAGAATGAGATACAAAAGAAGAAAAAGAATTGACAAATGAAAAAAAGAAAAGAAAATTGGAATTTGAATTTTTAATGTAAAAAGCCACCCACTCATCACAAAAATGTAAAATGATCTAAAATTTCTCACTAATATAAAATAATAACAACTCAACTTAAAAATGTCCAAAAATAGTGAATATCGTTTTGAAAGAAAAGTTTATACCATTTCAATACCAACTTAAACAAAACATTCACCTTCTTAAGCGAAGACTAATAAAAAAAGTATTAAAACAAAACTTTTCTGTGATCTTTGATATATTTAATTTTGTAATGATAACATTTTGCTCTTCAGTTATAATCATCATCTTACATAAAAAAAACAAAGCCTAGTTAATACGAACAATTATTGCAATGCCTTACCATTATATTCCTTACGTACTTACTATCACGGATCACTACGATATACACACAACATATCATCACCACAATACAAATTATTATTATAATCTAACTCAAATCTCATCCCAACATAAGACACCAAAATTCTGCAATATTCCATTGTATATTGCAATACAACATCTACCTCCACTATGATATTTACTGTGATTCTGGCCTACCATTCTACACTCGCTTAATTATGCTTATAAATCATCTTTATTCTATTTTCTTCGAAATGCAATGATGATGTTTTCTTCCTTAGTTATAATCAACTACACATATATAAATATATAGATATTTTTTTTCTTGCCTCTACTGTTGCAATGTTTCGATACAACTGCATTCTCCCATCCGGTAAACAACGCCAAGTATATCGTGCTGCGCATGTATCTTCACATACACATACACTAAACACCACTGACATATCCACACACAATAATACGTGACTATAATCCACACACACACACACACACACACACAGCATTTCAACACAACCCCAACGGTTTTTGACTGTATTTTTCGATTTTCTCGATTTATTCATTTCCTTCCGTTATCTGTTTGACGATTGTTGTTTAGAAAACTTAATTAAACAAGAGTTCACAGACAAATTTACATGACACTGAATATATGAATCTAATATATATATATATATATATATATATATATATATATATATATATATTGACGAATGCGCAAAGTATGAAACCCAGGGTCACAGATCACACCATGCAATACATATATATATATATATATATATGTATACAAATTAAGATCTCATCTGCCTATGTTGGTTTTATGACCATACGTTTCACGTATTTATTAAGATTTAATCATCAGATGGAACTCCAGAACCTCTAGTGTTTCACCTGATGATCGTATGTAATTTAATAAGACAGGAAATTTATTTTTAAGAAATTAGATTTGAGGTTTTAATTTTTTTTAGGTTTTATCTTGGTCTGCCGACAAGAATGTGTTAATTTTTCTAATAAAAAGTGTTTAAAGCGATTTGTTTGTTCCCCAATGGACATGGAGGGATTAAAAGGTGACAGGAGAATGACACAAGACAATGAGGAACGATAGAAGTAATCTTATGGATCCAACTATACGGCCACCAGCCTCCCATCACGAAAACTATTCAAGTCAGACGAACCAGACATGCAGGACACAGCTGGAGAAGCAAGGACGAGCTCATAAGTGATGTACTCCTATGGACCCCCACATATGGCCGGGCAAAAGCAGAACGACCATCTCGAACATACATTCAGCAGCTATGTGAGGATACGGGATGTAGCCCTGAAAACCTGCCAGAAGCGATGAACGATCGGGAGAAGTGGCGAGAGAGGTCTGGGATATCCGTGCTAACGGCACAACATGATGATGATGATGATGATGATAAACAATCCTTGAAACTCTTCAACTATGTGCCTAAATGGAGTTATTGTTATTGTATAACAATACTTGGAACCATTTGACTTTGTGTAAATGAATGAATCGTGTTGAATCGAATAATTAGTGCTAAATAGCAATACTTGTAATCACTGTCTGCAAGCAAATGAATTTTACTTGATAAAATCATATGTCCTAGATAGCAACAACTGAAACCATTTAACTGTCTAGAAACAATAGCGATTCTAATGTGCAAACAAATTAGTTCTAATTCAATTAAAAATGAAAATATCAAAAAAATATTCACTTACAAATCATATGTATATTCATTTAACTATGTGCAAACAAATAATTAATAGTAAATGGAATTATTCGAGTTAGAAATGCTTGAAAAATATTTAACTGTGTACAGCAGAATGAGTTTAGACTCGCTTAAAAATCGTGCATCATTAATTCAAATGTATAGACAGGATTTGGCTGAAATTAAGTTACAGTAGTTGATGTGCCATTAAACACAACCAACCCAAATCTCTTCTAATGAAAAGCGGAATTGGTTACTTTTTCGAGCTCAGTTACAGCTGGACAACGGTATTGTCGTTTATTCAGGAGTATTCGCTAAAAGAACGTGCAACGAAGACTTTTTCGACTCGTCTAAATTTTGGAATGTTCCAATAAAAATCGTAAGAGTTAAAGGAAATTGAATCAGGTTATCTGATTGTTCACTTGAATATTGGAACATTATGAAACTCAACCCCAAAAGACACCAACTATACCGCCACTTGCCTCCCATCACGAAAACTATACAAGTTAGACGAACCAGACACGCAGGACACTTCTGGAGAAGCAAGAACGAACTCATCAGTGATGTACTCCTATGGACACCTGCATATGGCCAAGCAAAAGCAGGACGAGCAGCTCGAACATACATGCAGCAACTATGTGAGGATACGGGATGTAACCTGAAGACCTGCCAAAAGCGATGAATGATAGGGAGAAGTGGCGAGACAAGGTCAGGGATGTCCGTGCTGGCGGCGCGACATGATGGTGATGACGATGTGAAACTCATAGAAAAGGGGAAAAGTTGGTGGTTCTTAATATTCTCTCTCTCTCTCTCTCTCTCTCTCTCTCTCTCTCTCTCTACATCACGTGATTGCTCAGTTGGTTGAACGGAGGACCGTATAAAGAATTATCTGAAATCCTCATATCTCTCTCTCTCTCTCTCTCTCTCTCTCTCTCATACCCCTTCTCTGCATCTTTGGATTGCTCTTAGTTGATAGAGCGTAGGACTGTAGTAAGAATCATCTGAGATCCTCATCGCTCTCTCTCTCTCTCTCTCTCTCTCAATCTCTCTCTCACTGTCTCTCACTGTCTCTCTCTCTCTCATACCCCTTCTCTGCATCTTTGGATTGCTCTTAGTTGATAGAGCGTAGGACTGTAGTAAGAATCATCTGAGATCCTCATCGCTCTCTCTCTCTCTCTCTCTCTCTCTCTCTCTCTCATACCCCTTCTCTGCATCTTTGGATTGCTCTTAGTTGATAGAGCGTAGGACTGTCGTAAGAATCATCTAAGATCCTCATCACTCTCTCTCTCTCTCTCTCTCTCTCTCTCTCTATCTCTATCTATCTATCTATCTATCTCTGCATGTTGTGATTGCTCAGTTGGTAGAACGGAGGATTGTAATAAGAATGATCTAGAATTAAATAATACACAAGAGTTGATATGCCATAAAACACCAAACAAACAAAAAAAGTTTTGATATAGATCAAAAACATTTTTAACGTTTCAAGAAGATATATTTGAGTTATTGATAGACCACCAACGGATTCTATCGCAACGAGTCTAAATGGACCTAAACAACAAAAGATTGGTTTGGTTTCATGGCACATCAACCATTGTTAGGTATTTAATGCCAAACCCATTAATATACATATAAACAGTTCTATTCCAAACAATTCAGTTTAGTGTAAATAAATAGTTTTCATGTCAAAACAGTTCTATTTCAAACAAATCAGCTAAGCATAAATACTGTTTTTGTTCAAACAGCGTTCAATGTAAAAACAATTATATTTCAAACAATTCAGTTGAGCATAAGTACACAGTTTAAAGGTAAAAACAGTTCTATTTCATATATTTCAGTTTAGCACAAGTAC
Organism: Sepioteuthis lessoniana; assembly: GCA_963585895.1. NCBI lineage: Eukaryota > Metazoa > Mollusca > Cephalopoda > Myopsida > Loliginidae > Sepioteuthis > Sepioteuthis lessoniana. Next base: position 92,142,659 of record OY757915.1, on the reverse strand, counting down.
AGTTTTTTGTTTACCCATAGTTAAATGTCAGAATAATTCGAAATGCTTGTAAATTATCAATATTGGGTAAAAATTGTAAAGAGAAATAATAATAAATGTTAGCATATTTTTATTCTATGGAAAGTTGCAAATCAAATTCTAGCAAAAAAACAAAAACAGAAAAGATTCCCCCCGCAATAGAATTCTGTAATATATAATCCAATAAGGGTTGATATGTTAAAAATCAACCAACCAAATAACAAACTTGCACAGTCGGCTGGGGCTGTAGAATACACCGACTGCTTCTCTGCAAAGGTGAAAGACACCCCCAACGAGTGTCCTAATTATGACACTAAACAATCTGATGGTGAGGTTTTTGTAATGCTGGATCTTTGTGGAGTGCAGAGCACCCCTTTATTGTCATCACACCAAGGTCCACACTGGCCCGGAGAGGTAGCACTTATAGGGTCCTATCAATGAGTGAAATAGAACTAAACTGCATACTTATGCTAAACTGAATTGTTTGAAATAAAACAGTTTTGACATTTAACTGTGTGTACAAAACTATTTCTATATTAAACTGAATCGTTTGAATTAGAACTGCTTGACTAAACTGTTTAAGTTGAAATAGAAATGATTTGACAATTAAGCTGTGCACTTACATTAAAACTGCGTACTTTTGCTAAACTGAATTGTTTGAAATGAAACTGATTTTGTATGCTAAACTGAATTGTTTGAAATAGAATTGTTTTTTTGTTTTTTTTTACTGAACCTGTGTAATTATGTTAAACTGAATTGTTTGAAATAAACTGATTATATGTATAAAAATGGATTTACCATTAAATAACCAACAAACGTTGATATGCTATAAAACCAACCAACCGACCAACCAAGCAACCAATCAAACAAACAATAAACCAACAGATAGTAGCAGCATTTACTGGAGATATTTTTAGCATTTTTAAGCTTTTTTCTTAATACGCTCTGCGTTTTTATTACCTATTTTCTTTTCTTTTCTTTTTTTACACAAAATATAAAAAATGTCACCACAAAATTAGTGAGTGATACGGTCACAACACATGTATTGACGAAGATAGGAACTCTTTGATATAAAAGGAGAAAGCCTGTTAAAGGAATTATAGAGGAAGATTTATCTTCCTGACACTAGATGGTTTCGAACAGAACATTAAATGTTTTAAAGCTTTTCTGATTTGGTTTCGTTTCGTTTCGTTTCTTTATTTAATGGCATATCAACCTTTGTAGGTTATTTAATGCCAAATCTATTCTCCTAGAAGCACAGTAGTGGTACTATTTAACCCATAGCTGGGAGGATAAGGGGGTTCATACCTTTCCCACGGGTATTTGACCGAAAGTGAACGTAATAGCGCGACTGGAGTACAAACTCGCATACTACGATTCCGCAGTCCATCGCTTTAACCATTACACCACGAGGACACCCCCAAAGCTTTTCTCGTTGATTGATTGATGGATTTAATGACATGTCAAACCTTCTGGTGTTATTTTATGCGAGCAGGTGAAGGAATTATGCATACTGAACGTTTGTTTATATGCTTCGATGGTTTTATGGCATATCAACCTTTGTAGGTTATTTAATACCGAATCTATTTTATACAAATAATCAGTTCTATTTCAAACTATTCAGTTTAACATGAGTACACATTTTAATTATCAAAAACATTTCTATTTCAAGCTATTCGGTTTATTCAAACAGTTCTAATTCAAATAATTCAGGTTAGTGTAAGTATAGTTTTTGTGGTACTATTTAATCCATAGATAGGAGGATAAAGGGGTTCATACTTTTCCCAAGGGTATTTGCTCGAAAACGAACGTGATAGCACGACTCGAGTTCGAACTCGCGTGCTACGATTCCGCAGTTCTGTGCTTTAACCATTACACCACGGGGACACCCCCTTTACATGCTTCTTTAGATTATTTTTCACACAGTTTTATGATACCAAGTATCTTTGTCTTTGACTAGTAATTTTCAAACTAATCAATTTGATCCACAGATGGGACCCTAACAAATACAACCAACACGGGTCTGAGTGGACCTGAAAACAATGGCAATGAACGGGTAATCCGCACTCCCCAGAACTCCAGACGCAGTTTAGATTCATGAGTAGGATACCCGCTTTTGTTAGAAAGTGGTTTTTACGCCCCAGGAAGGGATACAGTCAGTGTATTCCGGGTCTTGACAATAGTACGGTTAAATATTTTCTGAATAAAAAAAAGTGAAAGAATTACGATCGTGTATGTTCAAAAGTGCACAATAAAAAACCTTCCAAATCTGGCAGCTCCCATTTCAGTACTTCAAATATGTACTCAAAGTGTTAAAGGTTTTCCAGTCCTTGATATAATTACAGTAATGTCTACTTATCTGTCAGAATAGATTACGCCACTGTTGTACAATGATAAGACATATACCGGAGAATGTTGGCGCTGCTAAAACAATTCTGGCGTTTTGTGTGCAGCTAAAGAGACACGTGACATTAGTATGACATAATGCATTCTTGGGACTGTCTTCCAAGGCCCCTGACGGATAGTCCAGTTGACGTGGGCAGGTCAGAGCAGGCGGCGCCAGGGGTAGGGTCGACAGTGTTGGTCCCTGATAAATGATGTAACCTCGATAACAAGGCATGTGTTAATCGACTTGACCGGAGAGGTCCACAAAGCTGGTATGCATTCTTCTTCCTTTTCCTGTCACAAAAAATATTTTTCTTTCTTTTATTTATTTATTTATTTATTCATTCATTTACTTTCTTTATATTTTTTAAAGGGCTAACATTTGTCTTTCTTATTTCCTTACAGATATGAACAAGTCTAGGCTACATATAATATTACCTGCATTACGCCCCAGGAAGATTGTGTTACGCTAGTATTCAGTATGAGGAAAGGCTTCCTTGAAAATCAGTATTAGAATTCTGGGTTGTTTAATTAGCGTGAAGAACCAATTACGGAAGAGAGGACGAAAGCAACCGATAGAAAGAGAAAACAAAAAGAGTAAATGAAAGCGAGCGAAGAAAGAAAGAAAGAAAGAAAGAATAAGTGAAAACATAAAGATGTTTGTTGGAGAGAAAGAAAAAAAGAAACGTTCATTGGCTGAAAATTTCATATGATGACGTCCCATCTGCAGTTGATGACTTTTTTGGCCTATGGGATTAAAGCACTGCAACACCGTGAGAACAGGTGTGTGTACCGCAAGCGAAAATATATTGAAAATAAAATCTCATTTGATCATATTCCATGAGAATATCTTGGTCAGCTTATGAACTTTTCAGTCCATTCTCATATATATCTATTTCTATATACACACACATGCATATATATATATGAGGGTCGACTGAAAAGTTCATAAGCTAACCAAAATACTCTCATAGAACGTGACCAAAGGACCATATTTTTCAATATAGTCCTCACTGTGGTTCACGCACATTTCTCCATTAGTGTTGCAGTTATTGGATCCCATTGTTAAAAATAGGCATCATATGAAAATTTCAGGCCACCCTCCGACATATATATATATAATTATATATTATTTAAACACACACACACAGACGCAGCCAACGTAGTCCGCTTGTAGCCGTGTGGTCTGAAACCTTAGTCTATCGTAAAGTTGGACGGGTTTCGATCCCGGCTTCGAGCGTACTGCGGGTCTAGCCACACTGAAGAGTTCTGATAGAACGAAACAGTCTGTCTGTGGATGACAATATATATATATATAAAGTCTTTCTTAATGTTTTTTCGTCTTTTTTTAAATACGTCTTACTCTCTTGTTCCTTTTCTGTTTGACTTTGAAGAAAGATTTGAAGAAATAGTTTTAGTTTATTACAATCCAAGTTTTAAGATCTCTTCTAGGCATAGACAGGTACTTAAAATGCGCTGCTAGTATCCCTAGCAAAGCGGTAAGACTCCCCCCCCACAAAAAAAGATGTCTCAGGTATGAAACTAAATTACATCCAATGGTCAGGCTAGAGTCAAGGAGATCTGGGAAGCGTGAATACATTTTCATAGGCATAACTTTCATGTCCACTCTGACCCGGAGTGGTCGTACCTGTTAGGCTCTCATCTTCGAATCAAATAGATCGATTTAAAGATCATTCGTGTTCGTTAGGAATACTTGATACCATATCATCATCATCATCATGTCGTGCCGCAGGCACGGATACCCCTGACTCTCTCTCGCCACTGTTCCCGATCGTTCATCGCCTCTGGCAGGTCTTCAGGGCTACATCCCGTATCTTCACATAGCTGCTGTATGTATGTTCGACCTGGTCGTCCTGCTTTTGCCCGGCCATATGTGGGGGTCCATAGGAATACATCACTTATGAGCTCGTCCCTGCTTCAACAGTGTCCTGCATGTCTGATTCGTCTGAATTGGATAGATTTCGTGATGGGAGGCTGGTGGCCGTATAGTCGGTGCCTTGTAGGGTGTTGCCACCAGGACTTGTTCAATATTGCTCGCAACATTCTTGTGTAATTGCCGTCTAGCTTCATCTCCAGCCGTTTAGTTAGCGTCCAAGTAGTGCATCCATACAGCAGTATCGACACGACTGCTGCCTGGAAGAAACTGCGTTTCAGCTATCGATAGGCTATCGATAATATGGAAATCAGACCTGACCGATAAAATGATACCGTATAACTGGAAATCATTTGTATTAGGAATTGTTATTTGAAATTCTAATTATTTACAAAGGATTATTATTATTTACTTGAATAATATGCAAACAAATGACTATTTTGCAATACTAATTTTTACTTGAAAACATATATTTCTTGTGAGTTGTTCAAACCATCGTAAGCTGATGGGATTTCACTGGAGTCTGAATGACAGCAAGTCTCCCTAGGTTTATAGGACTCTCCTTTGTAGGATCCTTTTCTGAGGATCGGGAGAGTGTTGAGTACCCGTTAACTGCAATTAACTGCAATTGCTTCATGTTCGACTCTGACCCGAAGTGGCAGAATCTTTTAGGGCTCCATCCATGGGGCAAAGAGATCTGTTTGAAAAATAATAGCTTTGGATGGGAATGTTTGAAACTATGCAACTCTGCGCAAACAAATTACTATTATTATTATCATTATTTACTCCTTGAGAGTTTTTCACATCATTGTTAGCGGATTTTACTTCTTGGTCCGATCTAATCCTACCTCGTTTTATAATAATAATAATAATAATCGTTATTATTACTATTATTATTCTTTTGAGAGTTTTTCACAACAGCGTTAGATGATGGTTTTTTGAGTGACAGCAGGTCTCCTCAAGTCACCAGGACTCTTCTCAATATTCTGGCTGTGCTCAATAATGCAGTAGTTTATATGGTCTCCACTTTTCCTTTTATTTCCAAGTCCTCCAGTCCCTTTAATAATCCTTTGGCGACAGTACAAAGAGCACCAATCACGATTGGTATAATTGTCACTTTCATGTTCCACAGTTTTTTCAATTCCCTAGCAAGATCTAGATACTTCTTTTCACTTTCTTTCGGTTTTATTCTGTGATCAGCCGAAACAGCAAAGTCCACAATTATACAAGTTGTCTTCTTTTGTTGATTATTATAAGGTTTGGTCTTTTGGACGAAATTAGGAGATCCGTTTGTGTGTCAAAGTCCCATAGAAGTTTATGTGTGCCATTCTCCATGACATATGCTGAGTTGTGCATATACCATTTGTTCGTATGGTCATTATTATTATTATTATTATTAGTTGTAGTAGTCGTAGTAGTATTTGCTAATTTTAAAACTAAAATTAGTATCACCGTAACCATCTTATTCCACAACGGTCATAGTTCATTCACTGGAGGCTGATTAACAGCAAGTCTCCTCAAGTCACCAGAACTTTTCTCGGTATTCTGGCCGATTTTAGTAATGCTGTACTTTGGATGGTCCCGATTTGTCCTCCGATTTTCAACTTTTCTTGCTCCTTTTCCAAGCCTTTATGGACTATTTCAAGTGCACCAGTCACAATTAGTATCACGATGAACCTCATGTTCCATAGCATTTTTAGTTCTCTGGCAAGGTCCAAGTACTTTTCCCTCAACTAGCTTTCTTTTATTTCCACTTTGTGGTCCGCTGGGACGGCAAAGTCTACTATATGTCATGTTCTCTTTTTTTTTCTTCTCTCGGTCTGGTCTTCAGGTCGGGAAAAGGTAATTTGTTTGTATCTCAAAGTCCCAAAAAATTTTATGCGTCACATTTTCCAGGACGGATTCTGGTTTGAGCATTTACCAATTGGTAGTGTGGTCACATTTCAATTTCTTGCACAATTCCGAGTGGATCACTTTTCCTGACCAGTCATATTATTAGATAGAAATACTGTGAGCCATCCAAATATGTGCGACTTATTTGTCTGAGAAATGAATATTTGATATCTTACACGTGAATGAAAAAAAAGAAAACTGGCATGAAATGATTACGTGAAGATGTGAATATAAATGTACAACGAAAGTGATTTCCTAACCTCCAGGTATCTAATAATCCTAGATGGGTGGAAATGCTGTTAAAATCAATCAATCAACCACTTAGATCGTAAATATACGATTCATTTTTGTCTCACCAGTTGCTCAAGTTTACTTTCAAAGTGGCTGAAACTTCGTGCAGTTGAGTTATTCGAAAATTTAGAATCGGTCTGCTTTCAGAAGTCAATTAATAACTTACTTTAGCTCGATATGGCAATGTTACCACTCACTTAACCTAAGTCTCTTCAAATTTTTCTCTCTGGTTGATTTTATATATTCACGCGTATATATATATATATATATACCAACTCCTATCTATCTATCTATCTATCTATCTATCTATCTCACATACATACTTACTCACATACATGCATGCAAAGGTATGACAGCATGTGAAACACGGGGAGGGATTATTGTCAAAGAATTTTTGCCTCCTCTCCTCCTCCTCTTCCTCTTGTATTCTTTTTTTTAATTCCAAGTCACGTGATAAGTGTGACTCACATAACTTTATATTTCGGGGAAGTTTCTTTTGCTTGCCTTGCGGGAAAGCTGATTCATAAATTATTTCTTTCATTTTTGAGTAGAAAATAAAAAATAAAACAGTAACCTGACTAAAATCAGACAAATATAAAAGAATAGTGACAAAACTAAACCAAAGAGGGTTTTAAAAAAAGATGAAGTATACATTACAAATAGGAAAAAAAAAAGATAATGTACAAACTAAAAAAATTAACCTCAAAAATATTTAAAAATTAAAACTGAAACCAATAGAAGAAATACGGAGTTACATCCCTTTGCGTTTTTTGTCGTCTGGTAAGATTACATTAAGTTAATCACGTTTTAATCACTTTTTGGGGGCTAAAAAAATCATTGCTCGATAAAAATTCGAATAAATTTTATTTATTTATTTATTTTTAATGCTTGAGTTCAGAAAAGAAAACTTATGATAAATAAAGAAACGGTGTCAGGGCCTCACGGAGAAATGTAATAAAATTCTCGAGAGGTAGAGGAGGGTAATAATCAGCAGAATGCGAGTAAAGAAAGAAAGAAAGAAAGTAAGAAAGAAAGAAAGAAAGAAAGAAAGAAAGAAAGAAAGAAATGTACGCAAAGAGTAAAAGAAAGGAACAGACGGGCATTTTGTAAGCGAGATTAAAAGAAAGAAAGAAAGAAAGGACTCGTGGGAAGAATTAATGAAAATATAAAGATGCTAGTAATAAAGAAAAGAAAAAGTAAACTGAAAGAAGACATCAATGAAACTATAACGATGGTTCAAATAAATCAATAAAGAAAGAAATAGATAAAGAAAGAAACCTTCGTTGGAAAAAAGAATGAAAGAGACCATGAAGAGATTAGAAAAAGCAAAGCAAAGAAAGAAAGAAAAATAGAAAGAAAGAAAGAAAGAAAGAAAGAAAGAAAGAAAGAAAGAAAGAAAGTCAATAGAGAATAAATGAATAGATAAATAAGAAAATAAAGAAATAAAGAATTTATGATAGATTCAAAAAAAAAAAAAATTTAATAAACAAAAAAAGGAAGAAAAAAGGATGTAGCTGAAATGTAAAAATTATGAAAATTTAGAGGAAAGTTAATTTTTTAAATACAGTGTCTATCAGAAAACTATTATAAAATTCAATGCAAACAGAAGGAAGTTATAAGAAGTAGAATAAAAAAAATGATAAAGAATGAAAAGCGTTCAAAGAAAGAAAGAAAGAAAGAAAGAAAATGTTAAAAAATGTGGAAGTTGATGCAATGTGAAAAAACAAAACTCAAAAAAAATTAATGGTTTATAAAAGAAAAAAAAAAACAAGTAAAAAAGAAAGAAAAGACGTAATGGGAACATGTAAATTGAAGTGCGAGTCAATGTCGGTGAAGTGAACACGAGAGGAATAGTGAATTGTATGATACAATTTTTTGTTTCTTTCCATAAAGAACCGATTGAATCTAAGATTTCCGGACCGAATACTCCAAGGAATAATGGAATCGGTTCATTTCGAAGAGAATATTCCTAAAAGTCTTCTGTAAAAGACCTGTAATTTTTTAAAAAAAGAATTGGGTGTTAAATTCATCAAAATAAGTAAAAAGAATATATAACCGCATACATACAACTCCATTTCTTGTTTTCTCACTCCTTCTTTATCTTTCACGTTCTCTCACTCACTCTCTCTCTCTCTATATATATATATATAGGGTGCAGAAGCAAAATTAGGAATATTCTAGTATAATAATAAACGACTCTGTTATAAAACAAGGTTAAGTTTAATTTAAAAAAATAAACAATCAAATTAGATCATAGACACAAAACAGTAAATTTACTCAATATTTTGGCAATATTGAGTAAATTTACTGTTTCTTCTTGAAGAAAAATGGTGGTACTATTTAACCCATAGCTGGGAGGATAAGGGGGTTCATACAGGGTGCGGAAGCAAAATTAGGAATATTCTAGTATAATAATAAATGACTGTTATAAAAAAAGATTAAGTTTAATTTTTCAAAAATAAACAACAAAACAAGAAGATAGCCAATGTAAATTTACTCAATATGGCCACCATTTTTTTTTTCAATTATTGTATCAACACACCTTCAAAACGATTTTCATGCTATCAAAATAAATTCTTCCGACATTTAATCCCATTACTCCTCAATAAACAGTCCTAAACGAATCAATATATGTATGGGGAGTTGCATTTGCTTTGTTTTCTGTAACGTTCCATATAGCGTAATCAAGGGAATTAATGTCTAGGCTTAAATCTTCTTTAATTGTCGTCCTCACAATTTTCCTGTGGACTTTCAATTCATTAGCGTGCTCTTTTATTGACGTCGTGGGATCCTTCTTAATCGCCATACTGAGGGCAGTTAAAAAGCCTTTTTTTCGTTTTGTTTCAGTCATTCACGTCCCCTTTTCCTTAAAAAGCTATTTTTCTGTAAAAATATTTTCTTTGCTTTGTATACAGTAGACAGAGAACCTTTAGCCTGATTTCGGCGTTAAGCAAATCATAGTTTTTTTATCGTTTCTTTTCTTGCTCACTCATTTTGAGTTTGGTTTGTTTGTTTGATGGTATATCAACCTTTGAAGGTTATTTAATACCAAAGCCATTCTTCTAGAAGAAAAGTGGTGGTACTATTTAACCTATAGCTGGGAGGATAAGGAGGTTCATACCTTTACCAAGGGTATTTGTCCGAAAGTAAACGTAATAGCGCGACTGAAATTCGAACTTGCTTACTATGATTCCACAATCCTTGGCTTTAACCACTACACCACGAGGACACCCACCTCATATTGGGCTGAATTCTAATTTTAAAAAGTGCTTGAATAATAGAATTAATCATGAAAATTTAGGTTTTCAAAAATTGGACTAATCAGACAAAAAAGTTTTTAAATTATTCCATATTTTGCTTCTACACCCAAACTATCTATCTATTTATCTATCTATCTCTCTCTCTCTCAATATATATATATATATATATATATATCAAGTCGTGCTGATAGAACAGATTTATATATATCTTTAGATTATATTAGATTTATATATCTTTTGAAAGAGCTATGTTGAGAAATAACAATATAGAGAAAAAAAAAAAAAAAGATGTATGTGTTTATCCAAACTCTCTGCATGAGAAGAATATGACACAAGGCTTATTTTTGAAGAGGAGTTTAAAAAGGTTGAAGTCAGAGTTTTACTTCTCCTAGACTGGTTGCCATACCAAAGTTAAATATCTCAGTCTGTCTTACTATTTATCCATAGCTGAATGTAGAATAACTGGATGCATAGATTTTCCCAAAGTAGTAGCGTTATATGAAAAGCAAACCGCCTCATTCAGGATTTGAACTCGTATCATTTGCTACGACAAAAATCATTACACCAAGAGTACATACACACATCTGTAGAGATCCGAGGTTATCTAAGAAGAGCCGAAACTGAAACTGTGTACAATGAAACAGAAAAAGATAATAAATCAAAGGTTTTTAGAGCACTTCCCCAAGACCCCAATACACTCATTGCAGCGACTTTTTTTGAATTGTCAAAACACCCGAGAAAGTCAATTTTAAAACCTAGTACAGATTGGCCTACTGGATAGAGTGTTCGCCTATGGTCATATCAAAGACTTTAAAAATGTTTCTTGAGACCTCCTTGTTTAACACTCAGCAATATAAAGTACGTATCAAGGGTAAGGTGGAGCAATCCAGGGAAAGGAGTAGGGCCTTCCTTTACACCTCAATGTAGTAGCTATTGAAAAGGGAGCCTTCTGGTTGCCCTCGACTACAGTCGTCAACTTTACTTACTTTACAGCTGGTTTAAATTTTCCTTCTCCAAAGCTGGTTGCCTTAACAATGCTAAAAAAGACTATCAGCAAATGAGTTATGGCGGGGTAGGGGAGAACTTATAGATTCATGTCTTTTACAAGGTCATAAGTAAAATACAAAAAACTTTGTCTAGGATTTGAACTCTAGTTGCTATTTCCATGCCGATAAACTTATCAGTAAGTGAACATGTATTTAGATGTGTACCAGAATTCACGATTTCAGTTCCGTCTTTAATTAAATATGAAATTTCTGTTTTGCTGATAATGGCTCGATGTTTTTAAGTGTCTTTTCATTGAATTCGACGCCTGTTTGTAGCGGTAATAATGTCTTGTCTCTATCCTTTTTTGAAACCTGAAACAAAAAATGAATTACGTTTCCTGGATATTTTATTAACGAGAACTAATGATAAATTAGAATTTAATGTACATTATAAAATATCAACTAACAAAAATGATCAAATACATCATTTTTCTTTCTTTAATGACATATCAACTTCCGTTGGATTTTTATTGCCTAAGTCAACTTAGTAAGTTGGCGACCTTAGTCGAAGGGGACCCAAAGGCTCCCTTTTTAATAGCTACTACACCGAAGTGTAGGGAAGTGCGCTACTTCATTCCCTGGATTGCTCCAGTTTACACTTGATAGTGCTGAATGCTAAGCAAGTCTTTGGTGTGTTACGAACTGGAATTGAACCTCGGTCTCCCAGACCTTTGGCAAACATTCTACTTATTAGGCCAATATTATTATTAAACCGACAGATTTATAGGGTTCAATACCTTCCCCAAGTGTTTTAGTCCAAAAGTGAACATAATAGCGTGACTGGAGCTTGAATTCGCTTTCTACGATACCAAGTTCAGTCCGTGAACAATTATGCCATTGGGACTCATCAACATATATCTTTCATATAACAAGAAAATTAAAAAAAAACAAACAATATAATGATAGGACTTTATTAAAGAGCTCTTAGCATAACGAATGGCTACAATACATACATACATACATACATACATGTGTTTTTATATATTCACGCATGTCGTACATAGTGAGGGACGTTTAGCGCAACGGTTATCGTCGTAGTAAATAAAATCGGCGATCCGAATTCAACTCTGGACGAGCTTGTTTGCGTTTCATTTCTCGCTAATGTTTTTAGAAAAGATATTAATCAATCCGTTCTTCTCTCAGCTCTGGGCAAGTCGAATAGACTTAGCTCCTTAGCATTTGTATGGCAACCAGTCTAAGAAAAGGAAAACTCTGTCTTCAAACCAGCCTTACTCCGCATAAAAATTGACCTTATATCACATTCAGCCCGTGGAGGAAGGGCTGTGTAAATTGATTCAAGTATGTTTATAAACATATGCATCCAACGCTCTCTCTCTCTCTCTCTCTCTCTCTCTCAATATATATATATATATATATATATATATATATATACGAATATATATATATATATATATATATATATATATATATATATATATATATATATATATATATAGGATATAAATATGCCTATGTCAGAATGCAGTGCCCTTGTATTATTTGCTTTCGGCTTATTGTTCTGAGGTAATTTGTATTCTGGCCTGTCAATGCTTACTCTCAGTGGCACAGGGTACAACAGAACGAAATTCAAGAAAGAACATTAGCTAACCCCCCCAAAAAAAGGATAAATAAATAAACAGATAAGTAAAATAAAATAAAATTAAAAAAATAGAAAATAAAAAAATTAAGACATTTTCTTGACACATCATTTTAGTCCACAGACTGCAGATCAGGGTCGACTTCCATGGGAATCAAACAGTATTTTGTCAGGTGCATAATTTTTTGTTATAGATTATTTCTTTTCTTTATTTATTTATTTATTTTTAAAACAAGCATAATAATACTTTTCTGTGAATTGCTTGACGCCATTTATCTTAACTAAGTTCATCTTAGGCTGGGTAATTTCCGAATTGGGTTAAAGATTGTGTTACGTTAGTATATCCAGGTGGGCAGGACCACTGATCTTTCCTAGAAAAATAAAACTTCACTTTGGAGATTTTACTTGAGGTAAAACACTGACCTCTTGTACCAGTGTAAAGTGTTTAAACTAGTTAAACAAAAATGTGAACTCGTTATATGTATTCAGGAAATAGGTTGACTTGGTCTATTTGTTTAACGGGAGGCTAACTGCTTAAGGGTTATTTAATGCTGAAATTGGATTAATTTCTAAACGTCTGATTGTAATCAAAAGTATATGTTCAATGTTAAATCGATAGACATTTGTTTGCTTACAGTTATAAAATATCAAGTATTCCCATCGAATACAACTAATTTACTCACAGGTATAGGCAGCCCAGTCGGCTAGGGAAATAAAATACACTGACTGCATCTTTGCTGTGGGGTAAGACTCCCCCAATGAGTGTCCTGATGGCCCAGTTGGCTAGGGCTATAAAATACACCGACTGCATCTTTGCTGAGGGGTAAGACCATCCAAACGAATGTCATGTATATGACATTAAAAAATTTGAAGGTGAGATTCCAGTAATGTTGGAGCTTTGGGTAATGCACAGAACCACTTCATTGACATCGCTCCCAGGTCCACTCTGGCCCGGAATGGTAGCACCAGAAAAGGTTCTATCTCTGGGTTAAACAGAACTGTTTTACATGTAAACTGTGTGTAAACAAATGACTTAAGCTAAATTGAATTGTTTGAAATAGAACTGTTGAATCATTTAACTGTGCCTAAACAAATGAATGATGAAGATAGACAAATACTTGGACCTTGCCAGAGAACTAAAAAAGCCGGGGAACATGAAGGTGACAGTGATATCAATTGTTGTTGGTGCACTTGGAACAGCCGCTAAAGGCTTGCAAAGAGGGTTTGAAGAACAGGAACTTTGAGCAAGAATCGTGACCATCTAGATTACAGCATTGTTAAGAACGGCCAGAATACTGAGATGAGTCCTGGAGATGTGCGGAGACTTGCTGTCGCTCGGACTCGAGTGAAAGACCAACAGATACACTGTCATGAAAACTCGTATGCATAATAATAATAATTTAGAACAGTTCCAAAAGGTTGGAAACAGAGACGGGAAACAGGAGACCAGTGAATGAATCCAGACCACCCAGACGACAGAATGAAAACTGTTTGAATACTAAAAAGAATGCCGGAGTTTAGTGAAGATTTGGTGTCAATTGATCTACAATGAAACGGTTCTTCACTGTTTTTGCAAGATCTCGCTGTGTATTCCTCTTCCTCCTCCTCCTCCTCCTCCTCCTCCTCCTCCTCTTCCCACAACAAAAACAACAACTATTACTACTTCTAATAATAATAATAATAATAACCCATCTGACCACAGCGTAAAATTGAAAGGAAGCTAAAAGAAAGATAAGTACCGGGACCTTGCTAGAGAACTGAAAAAAACTGTGGAACATGAAAGTGACAATTATACCAATTGTAATTGGTGCTCTTAGTACAGTCACCAAAGCATTAGTACAGGGGCTGGAGAACTTGGAAATAACAGGACGAGAAGAGCCTATCCAAACTACAGCGTTATTGAAATCGGTCAGAATACTGAGAAGAGTCCTTGAGACTTAAGGAAACTTGCTGTCACTCAAAAATCTCCAGTGAGAAACCATCGTTTTATGCTGGTGTGAAAAACTAGAAAAGGAATAATAATAATAATAATAATAATAATAATAATAATAAGAAGAAGAAGAAGAAGAAGAAGAAGAAGAAGAAGAAGAAGAAGAAGAAGAAAGCCCCGTTTTTCGTTCTGTATTTTGTTCTCTTTTCACGCTACTGTATTGTTTTCCAGTCAATATAGCGTTCTTCTTTCTTTTTCTTTCTTTCTTTTTTTTTTTTTTTTTTTGAATTTCAAACGTTTTTAAAAGATTTACTTTAGGGGATTGTCTTGAAGCAAAGCCTCTTTTCAAAAATCGGGTCGGTCGGAAGGAAATGAGGAAGAAAAAACAAATTTCCCTTTTTCAATTTTAAAAAAGAATATTTATTTTATTTATTTGTTTAATTTTGTCATCTGACAAACGAAAATATGGGAACAAAAAACGTAACAAAACAGATCTGGAATAAAAGTTTTGTCAAATAAATAGAAGCGAATGACATGAACCAAAAAAAAAAAGTTGAAATTCCGTTTCGCAAACGACTCAGAAATGAGAAATAATTGTCATTCAATGGGTTTTGAAACGTCATCAAGCATCCATTGCACACTATAAGCTTTCCGTTTGGGTTTGAACGCAGTAATTAGTTTATAGGATTTTGGTTTGGTTTGGTTTAGTTTTATGGCATATCAACCATTGTAGGTCATCCTTTTATAAGTTGTTTTTGGTGACCTGAAGGCTCCCTTTTGAATAGCTACTACACCAAGGTGACGGGGAGCGCGCTATTCCTTTCCTTGGATTAATCCACATTACCCTTGATACGTATTGCTGAGTGCTAAGCAAGGAGGTATCAAGTACCATTTTAAAAGTAAGATGTGACCTGGGATTGAAACCAGGTCTCCCTGACAATTGGCGAACACTCTACCCACAAGGCCAATGATCCTTTTTATACTTTATATTAGATATTTGATCTATAAACTCATTTTGTAGATAACATTTTGAAATGAGCCTGAGCTCATGTTTTTTAACACAGTTAAATAGTTTCACTTATTTCTAAATAATACGATTACACAGTTAAGCGTAAAAACAGTTCTATTTCAAACAATTCAGTTTAGCATAAGTACACAGTTTCTTGTTCCCTCTCAGGAATTCGTTAGAATACGGTTTTTTTTTGTTTACAAACAGTTAAATGGAAAAAACAATTCAGCTTTGCATAAGTACACAGTTTTTTGTTGGCACACAGTTCTATTCCAAACAATTCAGTTTAGTATGTCACCAAAGTTAAATGATTTCAAGTACTGTTATGAATCACTAATAATTTAATTCAAAATCAGTAATTTTTTTACACACAGTTTAAATGTCAAACAGTTCTATTTGTCCTATAGATAGGACTCTTTCAGGTGCTACCTCTCCGGATCATAGTGCACCGGAGAGAGAGAGAGAGAGAGAGAGAGAGAGAGAGAGAGAGAGAGAGAGAGCTGCCAATAAAGGGGTACTTCGCGTTCCCCAAAGTCCCTATATTACTGAAACCTCATCATCGGTTTGTCTCATAGTTAAATGGTTTCAAGTATTAATGTTTAACACTAATAATTCTATTTATTACTGATAACAATCACTAATTAAAGATGGGACAGTTCTATTTGATTCATAGACAGGTCCCTAACAGATACTGCCACTCGGTGCTAGAGTGGACCTAGGTGTAATTGCAATAAGGAAGAGTTACTCCACATTCCCCCAAGCTTCAGGACTGGGGCTTAACCATCAGATGCAATTTAATGTCATATCCAGTACACTAAATGGTTTCAAGTATTCCTATCTAACACTAATAATTTTATTTGTTTGCTCACAGTAAAGTGGTTTCAAGTATAGTAAATGAATAAATGATAGGACCCTGACAGGTACTGCCACTCCAGGTCAGAGTGAACCAGGATATAATGGCAATAAAAGGGTCCTCTTTGATCCACCCAGTTTCCCAGCTGGATTGCCCTGTCGGGTGGGACTGTAGAATACACCGACTACTTCTGTGCAGAGGGGTAAGACTCCCCACAAAGAGTGTCCTGTATATGACGCTAAACAATCTGATTGTGAGGTTCCAGTGATGCTGAGGCTTTAAGGAATCCGGAATACCTCTTCATTGCCAACCTTCCCAGGTCCACTCTGTCCGAGAGTGGTAGCACCTGATAAGGATCCTATGTATGGGTCGAATAGAACTAAACCGAGGTTTCAAGTGTTTACTGTTTTTTTTTTTTTGCATTTTACATGCATATTTATGTTAAACAAAATTGTTTATAATAGAAGTTTTGACATTTAAACTGCGTACTTATGCTAAACTGAATTATTTAAAATAGAACTGTTTTGACATCTAAAGGGCGTACTTATGCTAAATTGATTTATCTGAAATAAAACTGTTTTTAGATTTAACTCTGTGTATTACCTAGTCGGCTGAGAGAGTAGAATACACCAACTGCTACTCTGCACAAGGGTAAGACTCTCCCGGATATGTCCTGGATATGACACTAAACAATCTGATTGTGAGGTTCCAATAATGCTGGGGCTTTGCGGAATGCAGAGTACCTCTTCATTGCCACCGCTCCCAAGTGCACTCTGCCCCAGAGTGGTAGCACCTAATAAGGGTCCTATTTATGGGTAAAATAGAACTAATCTGTGTACTTATGCTAAACTGAATCGTTTGATAGATAACTCTTACTTACGAGATCTGTTTTTGATATGGAAACTGTAGATACGCTGAACTGAATTGTTTGAATTAGAACTGTCTGACTAAATTGAATAGATTGAAATAGAAACGTTTTCACAGTCAAACTGCGCATACGTGCTAAACTGAATTGTTTGAAATAGAATCGATTATTCGCATAAAAATGGATTTGGCATTGAATAAACCTACAAAGGTTGATATTCCATAAAACCTAAACAACCAACCAACTATACTTATACTAAACAGCATTGTTTGATATAGAACAGTTTGACTAAACTGAATAGATTGAAATAGAAATTTTTTTTGCAATCAAATTGTATACTTATGCTAAAATGAATTGTTTGATATAGAATCGATTATTCGCATAAAAATGGATTTGGCATTGAATAAACCTACAAAGGTTGATATTCCATAAAACCTAAACAACCAACCAACTATACTTATACTAAACAGCATTGTTTGATATAGAACAGTTTGACTA
This sequence comes from Sepioteuthis lessoniana, assembly GCA_963585895.1. Classification (NCBI taxonomy): domain Eukaryota; kingdom Metazoa; phylum Mollusca; class Cephalopoda; order Myopsida; family Loliginidae; genus Sepioteuthis; species Sepioteuthis lessoniana. The sequence continues at coordinate 92,125,120 of OY757915.1, read as the reverse complement.
AACTGAATAGATTGAAATAGAAATTTTTTTTTGCAATCAAATTGTATACTTATGCTAAAATGAATTGTTTGATATAGAATCGATTATTCGCATAAAAATGGATTTGGCATTGAATAAACCTACAAAGGTTGATATTCCATAAAACCTAAACAACCAACCAACTATACTTATACTAAACAGCATTGTTTGATATAGAACAGTTTGACTAAACTGAATAGATTGAAATAGAAATTTTTTTTTGCAATCAAATTGTATACTTATGCTAAAAATGAATTGTTTGATATAGAACTGTTTAATTGTTTTAAAATGGATTTGTCCTTAAATAACCTACAAAGGTTGATATGCCATAAAACCAACCAACCAACCAATCATCCATGACTGGAGCCTCAACATCAGATGTTTAATGCCATATCGAGGACACATTATATCTCTGCAGAAAGAAAATCTTGGTCTGATGAATCCATTGTCGAGAAATTGACAGCCACCAAGCACTGTTGACTTTGTACATACATACATATATATATATATATATATATGGTGGATGTCCGATCAATTTCGATCTAGCCCAGTCGGCTGGGGACTGCTTCTCTGCAAAGGGGTAAAACCTCCCAATGATATGACACTAAAAATATGATGATGAGGTTCCAGTAATGCTGGAGCTTTGGGGAATGCGGAGTACCCCTTTATTGCTATCGCTCCTAGTTTCAATCTGGCCCGGAGTGATAGCACCTAATAGGGTCCTTTCAATGGGTCAAATAGAACTAAACTGTTTACTTATGCAAAACTGAATTGTTTGAAAGAGAAATGTTTTTGACTTTGAAAACGTGTATTTATGCTAACCCGAACTGTTTGAAATAGAACTGCTTCGACATACAACTGAATTGTTTGAAATAGAACTCCTTATATGTATAAAAATGGATTTGACACTAATAGCCAAGAATGGCTTATGTGCTATAAAACCAAATCAAACCAAATTAATTTTCGATCGTGACCACCTTCTGAGATTGGTGTCAACAATCAATTATGACCTGTAAGGCATGAGATGTCTCTTCAAGTCATCAATAAATTAGACTTACAAAAACACTCACATACACGCAAAATATTTAGATACGCACATATACAGACAGACAAAACCATAGATATGCATACACGCACACACATACAAAGGCAATTACAGTTTATAGACACATAGAAGTACACAAATCAAACGTGTATAAATATACACATTTGATTACTATTTCTTAAGGGAAATTGACGAGTCAACCCGGAACACCTGAAAAACCAAAACCTGAATGAATTACTAAATAAATAAAAATGCCAGTATATTCTGGTACTTTGGGGAATGCTGAGTACCCCTTCATTAACATCGTTTCCAGGTCTACTCTGGTCCAGAATGGTAACACATGAGAAGGTCCTATGGGCCAAATAAAACTGAACTCTCTACTTCGGTTAAACTGAACTGTTTGAAATAGAACTGTTTATATATGTAACATATTGACCTTCGACCGACCTGTCAATCAAGAAACAGGTGCACCCGGTCGAAGATATCAGAACATCACCTTGACCTGTGGACGTGGTTGAATTCGGACTAGATGCGTGCGCCCACAGAAAGCACGTGGATGTCAAAGAATTATATAACCAGGTGCCACAGACGGCTTGGTTAGTCATTTAGTTGAAGTTCGAGGCAGGCAGAGTTCAGTTCGAGTTGCAGTCACAGTTCGAGTTCTAGTCGCGGTTGGGGACAAGATTCTGTAGTGAGAGCCAGCGCCAGACAAAGGGCTTGGGCCCTCAGGACCCCAGTTGAGCAGCCCAGCAGAATGAGGAAGAAGCGCTGCTATGGTCTGAGGAACATGGGGTCAATATGTGGCAGTCTGTTCTGTCTCCAACTCCCCTCTCACACATAACCAACATCGACCCTTTCGCAACCCTTTCGAGAATAAAGTGTGAGAGGCATATTTTTTCTAAAGAAGTGAGTTCGTTCGTCATTATTGTTGATTATGTTTCCGCATATACGTATAGTTATATCATGGCTATACAACATATTTATAAAAATGGATTTGGCATAAATAACCTACAACAGTTGATATGTCATAAAAACAAAAAAAAACAAAAAAACAAACCAATCCAAGCCAGTATATGAAAAAAAAAAAAAATCGTGTGAATAAAAAATATTTTCCAACCTCATTTTTCATTTGTTTTCTTTCCCATTATGCCCCGCCGATATTCACGTAAACGTTCTTTGTGTTTTTTTATTTGTTTGTTGTTGGGTTTTTTTTTTCGCTTTTTTTTAATTCTCTTCACTCATTTTCTTTGCCTTTCTCATGACATCGTCTTTTTCTGTTTTTGATTTAATCATCGTTTTGTTTTTGCTCCGTATTGTTTTAAAAGTAGTCATCACCAGAAATGACGACATCGTTCCCTCATTTAGAGCACAGTCAGGGACAGGTAGGAAAATGTCATGTAGGACGCATGCGCTTGGGATGAATTCAAAAATTATATGAATGATTAAAAAAGGGAAACACAGGTATGTACATAGACACACACACACACGCACACGTACAGATGCACATGCAGAAAAAAGACAAAGAAAAGGTTTCTTTAAATTTCTTTTGGGTAAAAATGGTAGGGGTTACGTCATTGGTATTTAAAAAGAAGGGGTATTTTATATTTGTGGAAAATTTTATTCTTTCATGAATTTAACTGGCATATCTGATGACATTGTCACGCACATAGATTTAGTAAAGTGAGAGATAGAGAAAAAGTGGAAAGGAGAGACAAAAAGAAAGAAAGAGAAAGGGAGGAAGATAGCGAAAGAGAGTGAGATAAAAAAGAGATAAAGAGAAGGAGAGAGAGAAAGAGATAAAGAAAGAGAGAGAGAGAGAAAGAGAGAGGGAGAAGTAAAGACAGAAAGGGAGAGAAAAAAATATATATATGAGAGAGAGAGAGAGAGTGAGAGAGAGAGAGAGAAAGAAAGAGAGAAGGAAAGATAGAGACAGAGAAAGACTGAGAAAAACTAAAAAGAGGGGGTGTCCTCGTGGTGTAATGGTTAAAGTGATGGACTGCGGAATCGTAGTCCTCGTGGTGTAATGGTTAAAGCGATGGACTGCGGAATCGTAGTACGCGAGTTCGTACTCCAGTCGCGCTATTACGTTTACTTTCGGGCAAATACCCTCGAGAAAGTTATGAACCCCCTTATCCTCCCAACTATGGGTTAAATAGTACCACTACTGTTCTTCTAAGAGAATAGTTTTGGCATTAAATAACCTAAAAAGAGTTGATATGCCATTAAACAAAGAAACCAAACCAAACCTAAAAAGGCGAAAAAAAGGTAGGGAGAGAAAGAAAGAACTACAATGAGGGTTAGATAGATATAGATTGATTGAGAGAGAGAGAGAGAAAGAGGGAGAGAGAGAGAGTGAGAGAGATAAAAAGAAGGATGGATATATATGTATATATATAGAGAGAGAGAGAGTGAGAGAAAGAGTGAGAGAGAGGAGGGAAACAGACACAGAAAGGGAGATTTTGCAAATCAGTTTTAATGATCTAAGATCATTTGATATATCTTGAGAGACAAAATTCCCATAAATTGCTCCAAATATTTTTTAGATACACACAAACCTATATATATATATATATATATACACACACACACACACATATATATAACTTGTACGTAGATGTGGAATAATTTCATTTCTCAACTTTTCCTTCTTTATTCATATATGTATGTGTGTGTGAGTGCTGTTTCTTTCTTTAATGGCATATAAACCTTCGTTTGGTATTCAATGCCAAAGCTATCTCTGTAGAAAGTGATGATATTATTCAATCGATAGTTCGCGGGGACACAGGGGTTTAAACTTTTACCAAGGGTATTAGTTTGAAACTGAACACGATATCGTGACTGGAGTTCGACCTCGCTAACTTCGAGGCTGCTGTCCATTATAGATTTTCATTACACCCTTCGTGGTGTAATATTTTCTGTATTAGAAAATGGACACAGTAGTGATCTGAGTTCAAATCCTGGACGAGGCTGTTTGCATTTCTCATTGAACTAATACCCTTGGAACTCTAACTCTTATCTCTCCAGGTATGGGTAAATAGTAGAACAGACTAGGTTCTCTAGCTGGTCTAGATGAAAAATTCCGTTAAACTCCGCTTAAAAGTTGACCTTGTGCCACACCCTGGTCATGCAAAGAGGTTGATATATATATATATATATACATATATATATATATATATATATTAAATTAAATTAAACAGAAAAAATTAATTCTATTGTTCAGTTATGAATTTATTTCAGGTTCATAGAATGACCTTCTTCAGATGAATAAAATAGAGTTTTGCATTTGAATACGATGTAGACAGGTTTGCATTGCTTGCGGCGAGAAGAGAATAAAAAAAACCTTCTAAACTCTTTTAAAAAGTTTCGGTGGAAGTGATTATTAACAAATATATAATGTTTATGCATTCCTCTATTTTTTTTTAAAAACCGTCACCTATAATTCAAATTACATCTGACGTTTTTAAAAAAAGCTGTTTGTAGAGGTAGATCTTTTAATTATTTTCCAATTTATAATAGGTGTTATTCCTTGTTCTTTCAAATACCAGTAATATATTTTTTAAAAAATAATTTTTTTATTCTCTTCTCGCCGGAAGCAATGCAAAGCTGTCTACATCGTATTTAAACGCATAACTGTATTTTATCCATCTGAAGAAGGTCATTCTATAGACCTGAAATAAATTCATAAATGAACAACAAGATTGATTTTTTTTAATTTAATTTAATTTATATATATATATATAAGTAAGTTAGCGACCATAGTCGAGGGTGACCCGAAGGCTTCCTTTTCGATAGCTACTACACCAAGGTGTAGGGGAGGGCGCTACTCCATTCCCTGGATTGCTCCACTTTACCCTTGAACCGTACCTTATAATGCTGAGTGTTAAGCAAGGTGGTATCAAGTTCCATTTTTAAAGTCTTTGGTATGACTCGACCTGGGATTGAACCCAGGTCTCCCGGGCTATTGGCGCTTATTGTTTAATTTTACAAAAAAACGTTTTAGCTCTGCAGATGAGTTTTAATATATTTTTAATCTGAAATTAAGTATATATTCAATAGCCGTTGACATTGAGCACGCTACTAGATATTCCTATTAACCTCGGAGTTCTTCTTTATAGTTTAACCCTTAGACTATTTTCCGCCGATTATATATATATATATATATATTACTTTGAAATAAAATTTCTCTGTCACCAATATAAAAAAACACATAAGTCAGCCGGTCAATCATTGTTAATTTGAAACACAATCCTCCAAAACCTAAGGAAAAACGCATTAACCATGTGCCTTCACCATTGAGATATATATGAAGATGGTTTTCATTCAAATGCTGCACCACTCATATATCTTCATTTAATTCTCTGGTGGCATTTCAGCTTTTTTGAAAATTTAAAACCTTAAAAAAATGTTTTTACACAAAAGCTTTTGCTCTAGAACAATAAAAATTGAACAACATAAAAGAAATAATCCTCTTTGCCTTATCCACTTGTTCATCCTTATATATATATACATTTTTTAATTGATTTTACACATATATATATATATATATACATCAGAGGGAGAAGAATAAATAGTGTGTGTGTCTGTGTGTGTGTGTGAGAGAGAGTTCATTTTTTTTTTCTGTTTTTTTTTTGCGGTGTGGGGAGTACTGATTTGTCATGAGAGGATTTTCATGTTCAGTCTTCAGGAGAAGAATTTCACTGAACAGGAAACATTTATTGGAATGATAATGTCGAACATCAGATGTCCATTTGAATAAATTGAATGAATGTGCTGAACGTAAAAGAGTCGCCATGAACTAAAAAATTAAATCCTTATTATTTTTCTCATTTGAGAGTTCTCATTCCTGACACTCAGATTCCTTTGTGGAATCTGAGTGACAGCAAGTCACCTCAACTCTCCAGGACTCTTCTTAGTATTTCGGCCAATCTCATCAGTGCTGTAGTTTGTATGGTCTCCACTCCCTATCTTATTTCCAATTCTATTATTATTATTATTATTATTATTTGATTTTCAGTTTTCCGTTTCGTACAATCTTTCACTGGGTCTTTACTTAAAACCTAAGGTGAGAAAAGAGAGTTATCGTTCGAATTCTTGGTATTTGTTTCTTACTGTCGCTTTTGGGTGTTATTTTTTTCCCATTGCATTGATAGTAATCTCTCCTGTTTCCCAGTCTTTGAAATTACTCATTTTATTATACTCTTTGACTGATATGTTTTTATCAGTTGGCACTGACATACCAATTAGAAGGCATCTTTTTATAGTACTTGATGAATATATCTTGTCTGTTGAACTTTATTTTTCTGTCAGTTTCGATTGCAAAATCTCAAAGAATACTAGCATCTTTGGCTTCTGTCATTGGAGTTGGTTGGTGTTGATATGATTTTTCTCAATCTAATATTCCATTCTATTTAAACATTTTCCAATGAATACAACATTCTATTTATCATGAATTTCTTTATATTTTGTTTCTGTTAGGATTTGACGACATTATCATTATTATTATTATTATTATTATTATTATTATTGCTACTCCTGTAGAGTTTTTCATACGAACGCTGATTAGTAGTCTTTCACGGGAGATTGAATGACAGCAAGTCTCCTCAAGTCTCGAGGACTCTTCTCAGTATTCTGGCCGATCTTAATAATACAGTTGTCTGAATAGTCTCTGCTTGTCGACTGGGGCACCTCGGGTGGTGTAAGGGTTAGCAAGGTAGACTAGCAAACCTACACGAGTGAGTTCGATTCTCATTGGGTGCCCAATTCATGCGGCCTTGTGCTACATCTAAGCAAAAAAAAAAAAGCTTAGTAAATTACCTCTGCTTGTCGACTGATTTCTATGTCTTCTAGTCACTTTACCAAACTGTTCGGGGTTGTTTGACGCACCCCTATTAAAATTGGTAACTGTCACTCTTATTATCATAATTATTCCTGGCAATTTTTTTTATACCAGTGTTAACTGATGGCTTTTCGTTGAAGTCTAAGTGACAAAAAGTCTCCTCAAGTTTCCAGGAATCTTCTTAATATTGTGGCCTATCTTACTGATGCTGTAGATTGGATGGTCTCAACTTGTCCTCTTATTGTTTTAGTCCCCCAGTCTCTTTATCAATTCGTTGCACCAGTTACAATTGGTATAACTATCACTTTCATGTTCCATAGTTTTTTTTTCAGTCCTCTAGCAAGGTTTTAGTACTTATCTCACTTTTTTCTCTCTTTCGGTTTTACCCGTTGATCAGCTGAAACGGCAATGTCCACAATTCGTCAGCTTCTCTTTTTTTTATTGACTATCACTGGCCAAGATTTGGTGATTCGCTTATGTCTCAAAATCCCAGAGAAGTTAGTGAGTCTCATTCTCCGGGACGGATTTTTGGTTGTGCATATACCATCTTTCATATGGTCAAATTTCAATTTCTTGCACAATGCTCAGTTGATCACCTTTCCCACCCAGTCGTGTCTAGTATTATACACTCTTTGTGCTAATTGTTGCATCTGTTTATTTTGAAATTGATCGTTTCGTTTCTATCACCATATGACCTACATCTGCAGTTTTGTTGCGTCTTATCTATTCCTGGTTTGATATGGTTGGTTATTATAACATTGATTTATGTTGCTATCAGAAGAAATTCAGTTTCTCTCTAAAAGTTTCCCTTTCTTTGCCGCGTCCAAGTTTTCTCGAGTGAGATTTCTTTTATTTGTCGCTTGAAATGTCTATGCATTTGCTTTTCTTCCCATTTTTGTTATCTGATTATTATTATTATTCACTCATTAGAGCTTTTCACATCAGCGTTAGCCGATGGTTTTTCACTGGAGTCTGAGTGACAGCAAGTCTCAAGTCTCCAGGACTCTTCTTAGTATTCTGGCCGTTCTCAATAATCTTGTCGTTTGGATGGTCTCCACCCGTCCGCCAACTTCCAAGTCTTCCAGTCCATTTAGTAATCCTATAGTTACTGTTCCAAACGCACCAATTACAATTGCTATAATTGTCACCTGCATTTTTGCCAATTCCCTAGCAAGGTCGAGGTACTTATCCTTCTTTTCACATTCTTTCAGTTTTATTCTGTGGTCAGCCAGGACAGCAACGTCGACTGTTTTGCAAGTTCTCTTTTTTTTTGTTGATTATTTTCATGTTTGGTCTTCTGGCCGTGATTAGGTGATCCATTTATGTTAAAGTCCCATAAGAGTTTATGCGCGTCATTTTCTAAGACAGGTGCTGGGCTGTGCATATGCCATTTGTTAGTATGGTCGAATTTAAATTTCTTACACATTTCCCAGTGGATCACCATGCCGACCCAGCTGAGTCTCACCTTATACTCCCTCTGTGCTAATTTGCTGCATTCGCTTATTATATGATTGATGGTTTCATCTCTGTCACCACATAGCCTGCATTTGCTATTTTGTTGAGTCTTATCTATTCTCACTTTGGTATGATTGGTTCTTAGCGCACTGTCTTGTGCTGCTATTAGGGGAGATCCTGTTTCTCTCTTAAAGTTTCCTTTTCTTAGCCATGTCCAAGTTTTGTCGTGTAAGATATTGTTTATTAGTCGTTTAAACCGCCCATAGAATTGTTTTCCTTCTCATTATTATTATTATTTGTTCTCTTTTGAGAGTTTTTCATACCAGCGTTAGCTGATGGATTTTCACTGGAGTTTTTTGAGTGAGAGCAGGTCTCCTCAAGTCTCCAGGACTCTTCTCATTATTCTGGCTGATCTCAACAATGCTGTAGTTTAGACAGTCTCCCCCTGTCCCGTTATTTCCAAGTCATCCAATCCTTGTACCAATCCTTTGGTAACTGTACTTAGAGCACCAATTAAAATTGGTATAATCGTCACTTTCATGTTCCACAGTTTTTTCAATTCCCTTGCAAGGTCCCGGTACTTATCCGTCTTTTTAGCATTCTTTCAGTTTCACTCTATGGTCAACCGGGACCACATATTCCACAATCCTGCATTATTATTATTATTATTATTATTGTAATAGCTGTTTCTTTAGATATTAACCCCTCAATATAAAATAATAAAAGATGAAAAAATAAAGAGTATGCACACACACACACACACACACACACACATATATATATATGGAGAGAGAGAGAGAGAGAGAGAGAGAGCACTATCAAAATATTGTCCCAATTTATTTTCCCTGAAACTTCTATAGATCTATCGCTCCTGGTATAAATGAAGACGCTACTGGTCTAATGGATATCGTCGGATGAAATGAACCCGACGCCCCGATTTCAAATCCTGCATTGTACATAGGGCTGTAGGAAAGGAATGAATCTAACTATTCTCCCTCTAGCTCTAGGTAAAACAGAAGTACAGACTGGGCTCTTTAACCTCGGTAGGGTAACCGGTCTAAAAGAAGCCAAACTCTGAATTCAAACCTTTTAAACTTCTCCAAAAAAATAATGTACTTGTGTCGCACCAGCTAATGTGGAAGGGGTTGGTAAATACATTTATCGCTTGTAAAAGTTTATTGGCAATGGTGCTGTTCAGGTGAAAAATAGCATCATGTAATTAAAAACATGTCCTACCTTACGATGTCATTGTTTTCCCTGTATCTGTTGCAGTTTCCTACGAAATAATTCGTAAGTACAACTTTCAGAGCACCCTTCTGTATCCTTATCAAACTTCCTACTCACTTTCTCTTTCTCTCTCTCTCTCTTTTTTCTCTTACTCTATCTCGCTCTCTCTCTTTCTCTTACTATCTCTCTCATTCTCTTACTCTCTCTCTCTCTTTCTGACTGTCTTTCTCTTTTTCTCTCTTACACTCCGTCCTTCTCTCACAAATTCTTTCTTTCTTTCACACACACACACCAACTCCATCTCTTCCTCACACACACACTCTCCCTCTCTTTCACCCCCCCCGTCTCTCTTTCTGTCTTTCTTTCTTTCTTTCTTTCTCTTTATATATATCTATAGATATACATATATATGGTAGCCCACATGTCACTTCTCCTTTTAGAAACTGTTTTCTACAAGTTATTTATTCTTTTATTTTTCTCTATTTTAACATAATAAAGCAAGGGGATTTTCTTTGTGTGTGTGTACGTATTCATTTATTTATCTCCCCTCTCAACACCAACGCAAATGCACACATACTCCTACATACATGCATGTACATACACACACGCGCTAGTACACGCGCAATTATACACACACACACACACACACACACACACACACACACACACATATATATATATATATATATATATATATATATATATATATATGATAGCCCATATGCCACAAAAATTTAATATGCTTTCCATTTCTTATACTACCTTGTTTATTTATTTATTTTTTTTTGTATGATAAACTGAAGAATAATGGAACCTTTTAAAAACTATGCATGGAAAATTATGTCCCGTAAATGACCCCATTTTCGTGGGAACTTTCCTGACATGCAAATAACGCGTGTATGGTTGCTGCGTTAGAATAATGGGACGCTAATTTAGCAAGTAAAAATTCTAGGATTTTTATGTTTTCCGTCGTGATTTTCCCCCAGGATAGATTTCCAAGGATGTAGAGAAATAAAGTAAAAAAATTTAAAATGTAATAGAAAGTAGTGAAAGGATATATATATATATATATATATATATATATATATATATATAGAGAGAGAGAGAGAGAGAGAGAGAGTAAGAGAGATGAAATAAAAAATTGAATATGGAATAGAAAGTAACGTATATATATATATATATATATATATATATATATATATATATATATACGTATACATTACTTTCTATTCCATATCTAATTATATATATATATATATATATATATACATATATATATATATATATCATCATATCGCACTGGTAGCACGGATAATATATATATATATATATATATATATATATATATATATATATATGTATGTATGTATGTATGTATATATCTTCACACACACACGCGCACACACACATATCTATCTATCTATCTATCTATCTATATATATATATATATATATATAAAGAGAGAGAGAGAGAGAGAGAGAGAGAGAGAGAGAGAGGAAAAATAATTGCTCGAACTTTAAATTATTATCCGTTGGTGGTGATTTCTTTATCATGTATATTGAAAATTTTAAAACTATCTTAAAAAATATTCTCATAATTAGAAAAACTATTCAGTCTAATATCTTCATTTTTTGGATTTTGATCACTTTTCAAGAGAAGGATTTGTTGAGTGATTGATTAATTTCAATGAAAGGCTTATTCTATGCTTCGAATTTATGAAATCGAATTTATTTTTATATTCTTTGTGTCGTTTCTTAATTTTTTTTTTTTTGCACACGGTCCAATCGAAAAAGAAATGTTTTTTTAACAGATCTTTTTAAACCGATAGATGTGATGCTACCAGGTACAACTATTCCGGGAAAGAGTGAACAGTGACAATGATGAAATATTCACCCAACACAGATCTCCAAAACTAGAGCCGCACCACCCGATCCAATGTCATGGCATACCCATGACATTATTTTTTTTTTTGGTGGGAAGAAGACTTATCCTTTTTTTAAGGATACAGTCAACGTATTAAAAGGTTCACCGACAGTGCGGTTTTTCCCAGAAAGAAAGTCTTGAAAAAAGCGACTTTTATAAAAGGTGAGAATGTGGCTCTTTGTAAATGGCAACAAAATGGTGGGTGAAAATAAAGACTGGAAGGCTAGCTGACGGGCTCTGGGCGCAATTATCTGTTCTTCCTGAATACAGAAGCCTAGAAATAAGCGGTGGGGGTCGATGTGGAGTAGGGTAGGCCCGGGAATTCTCGTTCAGACTATTCTGCCTACAGATGTTGCATTATATTGTTATTTCTTGTTTCAGTCCCAGACGCAAAGCCGGCTCTTTTGCTGCCGGCCAACGAGACATCAGCAATCTCGCACCCTCCAAACCTCACACCATCACTACAATCACCTTCCGTTTCCGCCTACCCCAAACCATCTCTTATTACTGCTTCCACAACCAAACCCGAACCTGCCGGCCGTTTTACCGCCGGCTGAACTGCGTTATTACCGGAGGGTAATATCAAATCCAATCTTACCTAGATTAGATACTACAACATGAATGCCTAACAGTATTCGATTAAGCTTAGCTTTGTTTGGCACAAGGTCAGACTATGAGGCACTCAGTGAGTACAAAATTAGTAACAATAATCTATTCGCCTCGCTCGTTAACCATTGCACAATATAAGGCACACTTTGATGCCTAAGAGAGAGTGAGGATAAGCAATTTCTTTCTTCATTGAGAGGCAGTAAATCAGCAGAATTTTAAAGTTTTTATCTACTAATCTTTACTTAAACATGGCACACTGGTTCAAAGTTACTTCCAGTACTTGCTGTTAGCTTAAGTGGTTACCCATGTAAAAATTAAACAGGTTCTTCGTTGCTTTACTTCCGTGATCGAGCGGGAACTGATGCTTTCAGCGTGACTTGAACGTAAGGGAATAATTTGGCTGTTATAAGTCTTTTATGTTTGTGTGGGTTTCATTGCGTATCAACCTTTGTTGGTTATTTAATGACAAATCAATTTTTTATACAAATAATCAATTCTATTTCAAATAATTCAGTTTAGCATGAGTTCACAGGTTAATTGTCAAAACCATTTCTATTTCAAGCCATTCAGTTAATCAAACAGTTCTAATTCAGCAAATTTAGTTTAGTATAAGTATATATTTACACACAGTTAAATGTCGAAACTGTCCTATATTAAACAATTCAGTTTAGCGTAAGAACAGTTTCAATGTCAAAAAGAGTTCCATTTCAAACAATTTAGTTTAGCCTAAGTACGCAATTTAAATCTAAGTACACACTTTGAATATCAAAAAATATTTCTATTTTAAGCTATTCAGTTTAGTCAAACAGTTCTTATTCAAACATTCAGTCTAGCATAAGTACATCGTTTAGTTCTATTTAAACCTTATCAGGTACTACCTCTCTGGGCAAGTGTGAAACTGGGAGCGATGGCAATGAAGGGGTACTCTACATTCCCCAAAGCTCCAGCATTACTGGAAACTTACCATGAGATTGTTTAGTGTCATATCCAGGACACTCATTATGGGAGGCTCTTAACCCTATGCAGAGAAGCAATGAATGTATTCCACAGCCTCTGCTGACTGGGCAATATAAGTATTTAGTAAGGATGATTTTACTTCATTTATTAAGCTCTGCAGTCTTGCTCACCGAATCTTTTGAAATAATCTAATCTTCAATTCATCTTTAATTAATCTTCGTCTAATCTTCAGATATTCGAAAATATTCATCTAATCTTTAGATATAATCGAACATTCATCAAATCTAAAGATATAAGCTAATATTAGTCTAATCTTCAGCTATTCGAAAAATTCGTCTAATCTTTTGATATAATTTAATATTTGTCCGATCGTCAAAAATTCGCAAGTGGCTCTTCTCGCAGTGTTATGATTAAAGTGATGGACGGAGGAATCCTTGTAAGCGAGTTCGAACTCTAGTCGCGCTATTACGTTCACTTTGGGACAAATTCCCTTGGAAAACTCCCAGCTAAGAGTTAAATAGTACTACTTCTGTTCTCCTAGATACACCAATTCGGCATTAAATAACCTACAAAGGTTGATATGTCATTAAACAAACAGACCAATATTCGAAAATATGCGTCTAGCCTTTAGATATAATTTAATATTCGATACAACGTTTCAATTTTTTCCACAGAATGCGCAAGAGTTAGTTGTTTGGGTTTTATGTCATATCAACCTTTGTAGGTTATTTAACGCCAAATAGATTTTTATACAAATAGTCAGTTCTATTTCAAACAACTTTAGCAGGAGTACACAGTTTAATTGTCAAAAACATTTCTATTTCAAGCAATTTAGTTTAGTTGATTGGTTGGTTGGGTTTTATGGCATATCAACCTTTATAGGTTGTTTAACGCCAAATTCATTTAACTGTGTGTAAACAAAAATGTGTAATAATGCTAAAATGAATTGTTTGGAATAGAACTGTTTGTTCATTTAACTGTGTGAAAAAAATTACAGATATTTAATTGAATCGTTAGTAACACATAACAATACTCGAAAACATTAAACTGTGTGCAAACTAATGATTAATAGTAAATAGAATTATTCGTATTAGATAGAAATTAGTGAAACCATTTAACTGAGTGAAAAAAAAGATCTCAGGCTTATTTTAAAATCTTATCTACAAAATATGTATAGAAATCATATAATCAATGATTATATACAAAAAGGCTTTGGCATTAAATAACCTACAATTGTTGATATGACATGAAACAAAACCAAACGAAACTCCGGTGACACGTGAGAAATTACAGGGTGTCTCAATATACATGGGACCTATGTGACTTCTAATACCTCTACTAATAATAATGTTGTGTTCTTTTTTGTTTAAAGTTTAAAATAGTATACTGTAATAAGTATTGATTCTCGATAACACTGCCTTCAGTGATAGAAGTAAAAATATTTTGCGTCACTACTTATTTGGAGACAAAATCATTCAAAACTGTCTCAATACACATGGGACCAATGTGACTGCATATAACTCTATTAATAATAATGTCTTCTTTTTTGTTTCAGATTTGAAAATAGTATACTATAAGATCTATTAATCCACGATCTCAATGCCTTGTATAAGAGAGGAAAAAATATTTTGCGTCACTACTTATTTGGAGACAAAATCATTCAAAACTGTCTCAATACCCATGAGACCATTGTGACTGCATATAACTCTACTAATAATAATGTCTTCTTCTTTTCAGATTTGAAAACAGTCTACTTTAATAACTATTAATCCAATTCTCGATCAGAATACTTTGGACAAGAGAGTAAAAACTATTTTGTGTCAATACAAAATCATTCAAAACGGTGCACGCAAAATTTCGTAGGAAGTTTAACTTTAACAATTATCCCTAATAAAAGTCAAACTTCTCGTTGGGTTCACAAATTTCAAGCCACAGGGTCAGAAAACAACATCAACATGAAAGCATAAAATCCCTGATCTGACAGGAAGTTTTACTGCAAGATGTCCTGACAATGTGGATGGGATGAGAGATTCTGTCGGAAGGAGTCTGAAAAAGTCCATCCGAAGACGTTCCCAAGAACTTGGTCTTTCACACACATCGTTGTAAAAAATCTTTAAAAAGATCTTCAGCTGTAGCCATACAGAATACAGATCAAGCATAAACTCACACCAGCTGACATGGATAAATGTCACAGTAAAAATCCTTATCATATTATTAAGTTGCATCTATTTTGAGACACCCTGTATATTACCCATAAAGCCGGTCTGGCACAAAAGCTAAATGGGTAGAAAATGTTTCAAGTCTTTTAGAGCAATGGAAACCCTGATCTTTATATACACTCAAAGACCGACTACAGAGAGAAATATTGAATTTCTCAGCCACAACGCAGATTCTTCTTATTTTAACATTAACTAGATTGGTTTGATTTGAATTGGTTCTTATAACGGCATATCAACTCTTTATGGGTTGTTTAATGCCGACATTTAATGCATTTGTAAATATTTGACGTTCCATTGCAATCTTAAGATCACTATTTTGTATTGGAATATTGATAGTATTTATAATTTGTTTTTATAGTCAGAAGGTATCAAATAATCATCATAATTGACATAGGATTATCTGATTTAAAGTAACCATTTTTGATAAATAATAATCCTTTGACTATAATGATATGGTTTCAAGTAACTGATGTTAATGTTTACTAAACAATTATAACTTCAAGAAACTAATTCTGATACAAATGATGTATACACGTTTATATAGTATCAAGTATTTCTATCAAATACCAACAATTTTCAAGAAGATCCACGATGAGGCCTTAAAGTGTACAGTTATTCCAGGTCAGAATGGATCTGAAAGAACTGAAGAAGGGAGGTGACTTCACACACTTCAGACTTCCTAAACGATAGCCTTTTCATCGGATTCAGTTTAGTGTCATATCCAGAACATCCATTTGTGAGGAGGGAGCTGAAGTCCCTCTTAACCCTAGTCTTCCGCAGCTCGGAATAATTATCTGGCTCAGTTTCCGAGTTTGTCTTCGCCCAGTCAATACATCTAACATTGCATTAAAAGGTGGATGATTCAAAGTCAATCACTGATGCCTCAGGCGCTCTTTATAAGGAATGCAGACGGAGCTGAACAGTTTTAACACCATTCACTCTTTCACGGGGAAGTACATTCACCAAGCACAATCTGGTGTCATATCCTGCTTTGATACTATAGGAGGCTCGTAAAGACAATACATGACTTAATATA
Source organism: Sepioteuthis lessoniana (assembly GCA_963585895.1). Lineage (NCBI taxonomy): Eukaryota > Metazoa > Mollusca > Cephalopoda > Myopsida > Loliginidae > Sepioteuthis > Sepioteuthis lessoniana. The sequence goes on along the minus strand of OY757915.1, from coordinate 92,108,795 downwards.
ATGATATGAAGCGTTTATGAAAATTTTGGAACCAGGATGATTGTAATGCGCCAGTTTATTTTTTTTATTTAAAGAGGGCCTTGAAAATCAGTATTCAAAATGGTGACACCTAAAAAGGCTCGAATTTGACATCGATAGGAATGGTAGATATACAAACACAATTATTTTATTCATTTATGAACTTGATTCTTTTAGTTGTTACAATGCGCCAATTTATTTATTCTTTTATTTAAAGAAGGCCTTGAAAATCAGTATTCGTAATGGTGGCACCAAAAAGGCGTGAATTTGACATCAATAGGAAGGGTAGATATACAAACACAATTATTTTATTTATCTATGAACTTGATTCTTTTAGATGTTACCAAAACATATTATCAACCAAAATTATCTTTTGATGACCAAATAAGGAAATTGATAGTCATTGTTGGCCCTGGATTGTTTACTCTACTTGTTCGTACGACAGTTAACCGATGCAGGCTTGTGGAGGTCAGCCTTATAAAACTGACCCCACATGTGTCTATTTTCTAGCTTTTATTTATTTGCAATTGAACCCGGCACCGTTTGTCGCTTGATCGATCGCAAGTATGAATTTCGTTGTTTTATGAGTTCTGGGAGCAGTACAAATTACGTAAAGAACCCAGCCTGACAGACACAGCTTTCGACAACTATTCAAATGCACCCCCTTAAAAAAAGCAAACAATTAAGCGTCTCTGAAACACCATCTATTGATACAGACATTTTGCAAATATAGATTTACACAGTGACACCGATGCAATTGGCGCATACGTCCCGAATCGGATCAGATTACGCGCATCTCCGTTTCCGCCTGGGCTTTGGCGAAGAAAGAAAATGAGCCGATAGATAGATAGATAGACAGACAGACAGAGAGTGGTGACTAAGACGAAAAGTCGTGAAAAATGGTTTAAGATGAGGATAAAATAAAAGAAAGAAACAAAAGGCAAGAAGGCATTGAAAACAAAAAAGAAATGATACACAGCCGAAAAGTTCTCGGAGTAACCAAGAAAGGAATGACGTAAATCTGTAAAACATAGATGCCCTATTATTTATTGATCAGGGTGTAAGTCCCCGTAGCTTAATGGCTAAGGTTCTCGAAGTAAACGAGTTCGAACTCTAGTCACGCTATGACGGTGAGTTTTAGACAAAGACTCATGAAAAAATATAAACTTACTGATTCTACCAGCAATGGGTTAAAGACTACCACTACAGTTCTTCTACAAGGATAGGTTTGGCATAAAATAAACCATGAAGGTTGATATACCATTAAACAAACAAAAAAGCGTTTCATTTCATTGTAGTATATATAAAAAAATTAACGAACCTTAAAGTTATTAGACTGACAAAAAGAGGTGAGTAGACATTATATTTTAGGTTTATTCTTGCTTTATTGGCCAGTATTTGAGCACTTTTCTAAATTTAAGAAAATAGGTTTTCATAACGATTTTTTAATCTCCCTATATATATATGTGTTTATATATATATATATATATATATATATATATATATATTGTCATCCACAGACACACTGTTTCGTTCTATCAGAACTCTTCAGTGTGGCTAGACACGCAGGATTCTCGAAGCTGGGATCGAAACCCGTCCAACTTTACGTAAGACTAAGCTTCGGACCTGTCGGCCACCAAGCGGACTACGTTGGCTAAGGGAATTTTAAGGTATTTATTTTAGCAACAGTAGCAGCAGCCTTTGTTTACATTTTTTATACCTTATCGGCTACCAGAGTGCTCAATTCTTACGAAGAGCTTTGCATTACGCTAGGGGCGGCCGACAATTCCTTCGCCAGAGTGCTCAACCCCCATGTGTGTGTGTGTGTGTGTGTGTGTGTATTTAGACATCATTTCTTCATTAATCCATATTTCAATAAACAATATACATATCTTTTGTCTACATATTTTTGTAAATGTCCTTTTGCGTTACTGCGTTGATTTTATGGTATCCGGTGGGAATTGGCAAATGAAACTGCCATAATTAAATAGTACCTTAGTAATTTCTGCCCGATTTTGGGTCATTATCAGGGCTGATTAAACTCAAAAGAATCAATTTCGAATCAAATACTAGTATACTTAAATGTCTTTAGCCACAGCTGCTACGTCTAGAAACGATGTTTAAAATAAACACTTCAACAACACACCAGTATAAATGATAAACACTTACAAGGCAATAATGTACATGTAAAGGTCATGTCACTTTTGCAATATACACATCCCTGATGATAACCCAAGATAAGGCCGGAAGTACCTGAGAACCAATTAATTTCATTTACCATAAAATCAATGCGGCAACTCGAAAGGACATATACAAAGATATGTAGACAAAAGATGTCTATATTGTTTGATGCAATATATATATATATATATATATATATATATATATATATATATACATATATATATATACAACTATGATGTCTCAGTTTTGTACGTTAGCCTCTACGTCATGGATACCACCCCACTTCAGTAGATTGAAAAAAGAAGGACAATAAATTCTCAACATTCCTAGTATAGTACAAAAATTATAATTAAACTTCTGCATGGCGGAGGAAAGAAAATAGAAAGAAGAAGATCAGAAAGAAAAAAATGTTCATCTGTTACGAAATATATAAGAAAATAATTATGAATTAGTTCCATAATACGAAGCTAAACCTGTTAACTGCACTAGATTGCTGCGTTGGGACTGAAACATTGCAGTATTGATGGAATTTTGTAAAAATCTTATTCCCGAAAAGTGGCTAGTCTTCCCATTATACCGAAGGAGAAACAGTGTTAAAATCTATCTTTCTATGAGTTCTACCGTGCAGCAGATAGAGCTGGTGACATTTTTTAAGGAGCTAATAACAAGAATATCACGCTAGTGAGCCACTGACACTCACGTACAATACCTTTGTATTCAGCGTAGTAATGGAATGACTGAAGCGTAAAAGTTATTGTCGAAAGGAAAATGAACCCAGCGAGCCACTTTCGAATCCTGTACGTGACTGCTTGAGTTTTATTTCACAATATCACCCTGAGGAAAAAACATAAATTCCTTTTCTCCCAGCCACTAATTGATAGTTGGGCAGATTGTGTTCTCTGGCTTTGGTCGATTAACGAATCCAAGAGAAGGAAAGTGAGGAAAATATATAGTGCATTTCTGCCAAGAAATCATTTAGAAGTGAAGATTGTTGCCAAAAATTACCAAAAGGTACTATTTACCAACCCCTCCGCTCGGGCAGGATATGACACAAGGTCAATTTTTAAGCGGAGTTTTCAGAGTTTTCCTTCTCCTAGACTAGTTGCCTCACTATTTACCCATAGCTGGAGGGAGAATAAGGGGGTTCATACCTTTCCCAAGGGTATTTGCCCGAAAGTGAACGTAATAGCGCGACTGGAGTACGAACTCGCGTACTACGATTCCGCAGTTCATCGCTTTAACCATTACACCACGAGGACACCCATACCAAAAGGTAAACTTTATAAATATTTCAGTTCATTATTAAGTACTATGATTAGGCGGACTTAAAACTAGTTTGGTACAAAGATACATTTTGATGAGCTTAATAAAAATGCTAAGTCAGTTTCAATAATATTCATGTAATGGAGGAAGTTTGGAAGAAATAACCGATTTGTTTTAGAGTGAAGGCTGTGTCTCTGGTGCTTTCGGTTTGAATCGATCTGACATCCGTTGACACTAATATAATCCTATATGTTGTAGCGGTCGTCTTACACATGCGTCCAGTGGCGGAGACCGAACTGTAGCGACTTGAGAAAGAGAGCCATCCCCAGCCCACCTTCTGTCCAGCATTGGCACGCTGTAAACGACTCAAATAGGAAACCTTAAGGAGATTCGCAAGTAACAGCTGCACTAAATCCACAGTTCAACACATTCTCTTGCCCTACACTGTTATATTTTTTTGCGTTCAAATTTTCTATGAATTTTGCGCCATTTTTTTTTTTACTCGTCCAGTTGAATTTTATGTATGAGGGAAACAAGAAAAAAACATCAATAAAAAACAAAAAACGAGCAGTATCAAGGAATAAAAAAGATCATAAAAATTAGATTTGTTTATATTTCTTTTTATCGTTATTTTTTTTTTATCACGGATTTATAACAGTGAAAGATCGAGAACGAATGGCGAGAAGACAATGGATTTTAGATAGAAAGTAAAAAAGGAAGAAAAGAAGAAATTAGACGGAAGAAAAAGGGAGTGGGTAGACGTGAGAAAGAGAAAGAGATAAAGATAGGGAGAAGGAGAAGAAATAGTAAAAAAAGAAGAAAAAACAGAAATATATGAACATAGAAAAGAAGTATATTATACATTTTAGAAAGCAAAAAAATGAAGGTATAAAAAATGTATAAAAAATAATGTTGTATACATATACATAAATCAAAACGATGAAAAAATTGAAAGAAAATGAAAAAAATAAATGAAGTGATTGTAAATAAAAAAAAATCAAATAATTCGTCAGTTAAGTGTTGAGAAGAAAGAAAAAAAGAAAGAAAAATCAAGGAATGAAAAAAAAAGAATTTTCAAAAAGATAGAAAAAAAGGGAAAATTAAACTGTTAAATAGAAGAGGAATAAGTTAAGAAATCTAATGAAAAAGAAGGAAATGAAAGAATGAAAGCAAAAAGAAAAAATATCATATCAATATAAGACAAATATTTCAGAAAAATAAAGGAACTGAAAAGAAAGAATCCACAGGAATTAATACCAAAAGAAAAATTGAAGAATCTATGAATTATGAAAGAAAAGGAGAACATATCAAACGTCGAAAAAGTAAGAGTCTGAAAAAAAAAAAAAAAAAAGATACGAATCGAGGAATGAAAAAGAAAGGAATTCTATGGGTTAAATAGAACTAACTGCATACTTATGCTAAACTGAATTGTTTGAATTAGAACTTTTTGACTAAACTGAATAGCTTGAAATAGAAATATTTTTGATAATCAAACTGTACTTAGATTTAAACTACATGTTTATACTAAACTGAATTGTTTGAAATGGAACTGTTTTTGACATTGAAACTCTACTTAGACTAAACTGATTTGTTTAATATAGAACTGTTTTTTATATTCAGATATGTGTTAATAAAATCTGTACTTATACCAAACTGAATTAGCTGAATTAGAACTGTTTGAATAAATTGAATAACTTGAAATAGAAATGTTTTACAATTAAACTGTGTACTCACTCTAAACTAAATTTTTTGAAATAGAACTATTTGTACAAAAATGGATTTGACGTTAAATAACCTACAAAGGTTGATATGCAATAAAACCCAAACAACAAATCAACCAACCGATATAGGACCCTACCAGGTCCTACCACAATGGGTTAAAGTGGACCTGGAAGTAATGGCAATGAATGGGTATTCCATATTTTTGGAAATTCCAGATCACGAGTATCAGCAGTAGATGGTTTGATGTCATATCCAAGATACTCATAGTAGGAGTCTAACCCCTCTGCAGAGATGCAGTCAGTGCATTCTACAGCCCCAATCGACTGGCCTGGTCTGAAATGAATAACCACTGACATAGAATTCTGGGAAAAACGAATCTTCGAATTAACATTGAAAAAGTTTAAACTAATACTAATGAATAAATGGAACATTTTCTGCAATTAAAAAAACATCTTGCAGGTGTTGAAATTACTGTTTTGAGTTGTATCTCTCATGAATTTTGAAATATTCTCAGTTTTGACATCATGAAGATATTTTATATTTGATTAGTAAAGATTTACTTCCTTTTCTTTTTTCTTCCAAGCAACGGACAGCGTCGATACTGCAATATGGATGCACTACATGGACGCTAACTAAATGTATGGAGAAAAAGCTTGACGGCAACTACACAAGAATGCTGAGAGCAATATGGAACAAGTCCTGGAGGCAGCACCCCACAAAGCGGCAGCTGTACGACCACTGACCACCCATCATGAAAACCATCAAAATTAGACGAACCAGGCATACGGGTCACCGCTGAAGATGTACGGATGAGCACATAAGTGATGTACTCCTGTTGACCCCTTCACATGGACGAGCAAAGGCAGGACGACCATCTTGAACCTACATACAGCAGCTCTGTGCCGATACGGGATGTAGTACTGAGGACCTGCCGGAAGCAATGGACGATAGGGAGGGGTGGCGACTGAGGGTCAGGGATATCCGTGCTGAGGCTGCGACATGATGATGATGATGATGATCTTTTTTTCCTTTCAAATTTTCTTCTTAGATTTGGTTTTTCTTCCTTTCTTTTCCAGTTTTTTTTCGATCTTTCTTTTAAAGTTTTCTGTCTTTTCTTTTTCAGTTTTTTCTATTCAGGTCTTTTCTTTCTTTCTTTCGCTACACACATTTTTTTTTCTCTTTTCTTTCATTCTTTTCCGATTTTCTTTCATTCTTTCTCATTTTTATTTTCTTATCCAGTTTTTTTCCTTCTCTTCCAGTTTTCTTTCTTTCTTTCTTTCCGGGTAATTATTATTTCTTTCTATTCTCGTTTCTCTTCTCTTCTCTTCTCTCCTTTTTCTTTCTTTCTTTCTTTCTTTTCCAGCTCTCTTTACTTTTCTAAAATATTTCTCTGTTGTTTTTTTTTTTCATTTTGGATCATTTCTCCGTTTTCTTCTCAATTCTTTTCTTTTCTTTTTTTTTTGTTTTTGTTCCCCAGTTCTTTCTATGGATTTCTAAGATTTACAATTCCCATGAACACATGTTGCAGTTCACAGATGGCTCGTGCATCTCAGTGACAAAATACACAGGATTTGGAAAAGGTTTAGAGGAAGGGGAAATCGAGGATTATAGAATTGTTGAATCCTGCTTTTATTCACTTCATTTTTTTTAAGTTGGAGTGGAATTAAATGCAAATAGGAAAAAAAAAACTCACACTAATTGAATCGATAGTCTGTAACAACATAAGATTCACCATCTCCAATGACATCGTCAGTTCAACAATACCAAATACAAAGAAATCTACAACTACTACTAATAATAATCGGGATATTCCAGGTCACAGCATTGCTATGATCGGCTAGAACCCTGAGAATAGTCTTGGAGACCTAAGAAGACGTGTATTCTCTCAGATTTTGTCGATAGACAACCAGTTAATGCTGGTGGGGAAAAAATCTCTTGGAGTGATGATAATTTAATAAAAATCAAGGTGGATTACGTATTGCTTAAACTGAAGAAACTGTATACGAACTGACGTCAATAATAATAATAACAATAATGAAAAGACATGTAAGTACCTAGATCTTGCTAGAGAACTGAAAAACCCATGGAACATGAAAGTAAGGGTGATACCAATTACAACTGGCTTGATCGGTACAGTCACTAAAGGATTGGTACAGGGACTGAAAGACTTAGAAATAAGAGGACGAGTGGAGACTATCTACAACATTATCAAGATCGGCCATAATACTAAGAAGAGTCCTGGAGACTTGAGAAGACTTATTGTTGCTCAAAATCAAGTGGAAAACCATCATCTAACGCTGTTGTGAAAATCTCTCAAAAGAGTAATATGATAATAATCATAATAACGATTATTATTATTATTATTATTATTATTATAAAACGAGACAGGAGGAGAACAGACCAAGAAGTAACATTTAAGAGCTATATTTTACTAACACAATAATAAGAACAATAATAATAATAACGCCATAAAGACTAATTATATTGAAGCGAAAATAAATAAGACGCAACAAAATAACAAGTGTAGGTTATGTGGTGATAGAGACAAAACGATTAATCACATTATTAGCAAACGTTGGAAAATGGCACAAAAAGAACACAAGAGTAGGCATGACTGGGTAGGAAAGGCGATCCACAAGGAATTGTTCAAGAAACTGAGATTTGACTGTATTGCCCAATGGTATATGGACAAACCAGAATCCGTCTTCGAGAATAAGACCGGGTTTTAAGATACAAAGAAATTACCTAGTCCCAACCAGAAGACCGGACCTAGTGATAATTTACAAAAAAAGAAAAAAAAAAGAGAGAACTTTGCCATCCCAGTGAAACACAGAGTGAAAATCAGAGAAAATGAAAGAGAGACAAGTTCTAGGACTTTCTAGAGAACTAAGAAACCTGTGGAACAGGAAAGTGATGTAATACCAATCGTCGTAGGAAATGAACACGGCGACTCGAGTTCAAATTCTGGACGAGACAGATTGCATTTCACATAGCACTAATACCCTTGGGGAAGGTATGAATCCAATTATTCTCCCTCCAGCTATGGGTAAATAGTAGGACAGACTAGGTTCTTCAGCCTTGGTTAGGCAACTAGTCTAGGAGAAGGAAAACTCTGAATTCAAACCTGTTAAACTTCGCTTAAAAATTGACCTTGTGTCATATCCTGCCTGAGCGGAGGGGTTGGGTAAATAGTACCAATTGTAATTGGCGCGCTTGGAACGGTTCCCAAAGCCTTGCAAAGGGGCCTAAAAGAGTTGGAAATTGGAGGATGAATCGAGAGCCACCAAACTACACCATTGTTGAGATCGATCAGAATATTGACAAGAGTCCTGGTGACCTGAGGAGACTTGCTATCATCCAGACTTCACTGAACGACCAAAAGCTAAAGTGAAAAACTCGAAAGGAGTCGAATAATAATAATAATAATAATACGAACAGATAGTATATATACTACCCAGCATCTGTCCTAGAAAATGACACACATAAACTGGTATGAGACTTTGACATACAGACGGATCATCTAATCTCGGCCAGATGACCAGACCTAATAATAATCTACAAAAAAAAGAGAATTTGCAAAATTGTCGACTTTGCTATCCCGGCTGACCACAGAATAAAACTGAAAGAATGTGAAAAGAAGGATAAGTACTTAGACCTTGCAAGAGAATTGAAAAAAACTATGGAACATGAGGGTGACAATTATACCAATTGTGACTGATGCTTTCGGTACAGTAACTAAAGGATTATTAAAGGGACTGGTGAACTTGGAAGCTGGAGGAAGAGTGGAGACCATCCAAACTACTGTATTATTGAGAACGGCCAGTATACAGAAAAGAGTCCTGGAGTAGTATCACCAGGAGAGCAATGCAGCTAAAAGCTGATGAAATACTGGGGAGAGTGCGTGGCATTGAGTGGATTGTGTTTTTTCTCATCATTGTAATCCACCATTAACTTTGCGCATGAACTTTCAAAAATAAACCAAAACGAAAATTTTAGAGGAAGAATCTGAACCAAAGAAGCAATAGTAGTGCTATATATTTACTAAGCTTAGATTAGTTGTAGTGCAAGCCTAAAACTATGGGACACTGGTATGGCTCGTTAACCATTACACTACGCAAAGCGTCACAAACAACAGCATGATTAAACTCAACTCGAATATGAAGGAGACAGATGGAGTATTGAGTAGGTTTTATGTCATTTAATCACTTGCATAATCTGGCGGGAAAATAGAAGAAGAAGAAGAAGAAGAAGAAGAAGAAGAAGAAGAAAATAAGGAGGAGAAAAAAGAGAAGGAACGAAAGCAAGAAAAGAGAAAATGGAAAAAAATATTTTTCCTTTTCGGTGTGAAGATAGAAATTAGAGGTGAAATTAAAGGACTGATTAATTGATTTTAATGGCATGGAAACTCATCTTGAAGAAGAAGAAGAAGAAGAAGAAGAAGAAGAAGAAGAAGAAGAAGAAGAAGAAGGAAATAGTGAGGAGAAAAAATAGAAACAATGAAACAAGAAGGAAGAAAAAAGGAAAAGTAAAGAGTGTGAAAAAAGAAAGTAGAAGTGAAATTGAAAATCTGATTAATTGATTTTAACGGCATATCAACTAGAAGAAGAAGAAGAAGAAGAAGAAGAAGAAGAAGAAGAAGAAGAACGAAAAAAGAGCAAAAAGAGAAAAGAAGAGAAATGAAGAAAAATGATAGAAGAAAGCAAAAGAAGACAAAGAAGAAGAAAAAAAAAAGAAATGAAGGCAAAAAAAAAAAAAAAAATAAGAGTGCGCGGTCAGAAATGAAAAGTCCTTTAAAAAAATATGTTATGTTAAAAGTAGCAGCTTTAGCAGCAGTAGTTGATATTTTCGAAGCTTAGATTAATTTGGCAGCAGGCCAGAAATTTGCTAACAGTGGTCTGATAACCTATCTTGCTAACAATGGATAAAAATATTGAAGGTGAAGAAACGCAAAAATGGAAGACCAAAAATAAAAATAAATAAATAATTGGGGGGAATATATTGAAGCCATTAGGAGGAATTTGGAAGTAAAAAACAGATTTGTGGGAATTTACCAGAAGTATATGAAGCAACCACTGAGAATTCAATATGTTAACCATTACCAGACAAGGGGTAATCATGTAATATTAAAATTTTGTGGATTAGTTGATATTAGATATATCGCTCCCACATTTTGTGGTGGCTTATTATTGAAAGGCAAACGATATAAACAACGCGGGCAAAAACCATTCACAACAAAGCAATACAAACAAAAATACATTTATATATCAACAAGTACATTGTAAAAAAATATTAAGAGTTTTCAAAATATAGTTCGTCTAATATTCGTGTGTGTGTGTGTGAACGGTTATTATGTAGATGTATGCAAGTAGATTAAATATTGACAGTGTCCTATAGGCTATATGTGCATGCTGAAGAAGGAGGTGCCCGTGGTGTAATGGTTATCGTCGCATGGACACGGCGACACGAGTTCAAATCCTGGACGAGACTGATAGCACTAATACCCTTGGGAAAGGTATGAATCCAATTATTCTCCCTCCAGCTATGGGTAAATAGTAGGGCAGACTATGTTCTTCAGCCTTGGTGGGCAACTAGTCTAAGAGAAGGAAAACTCTGAATTCAAACCTGTTAAACTCAGCTTGAAAAAATAATTGACCTGCCCGAGCGGAGGGGTTGAGTAAATAGGTATATGTGCATGCTGAAAAAGTATTTTCCTCATAAGTACTAATAAACCAGCCATGTCTTTCTGGTTTTGCCGAAGAATCCGAGGTAGTATGAAGGCTTACGGGTGATAGGCAGGACATGAGAAGAAAGAATTCGCATATTATACATGCACATATTGTATGTTTCTGGAGCTACGTGTCACTAGCTGGGATTCAGAATATAAGCGAGAATGAGAGCTGTCTCTGGAAGTCAAAATGTAAGAGAGCGAGTTCTTGGAAATGTAGCCTATATATAGTTAAAACTTGTCACGTGGTCGGCTCCAAACACAATGTTCATTTTGTGTGGGACAAAATCAAAGATGCTGACGTAGTTCGGAGCATAAATCACGTGACTTCCCTGACCAATAGGTTCCCGAAACTAATTAGTTTACCGACGTCCACCATCTTTGTTTCAGAAACTAATGAATCAGTATCCTATTTTCTAGAATTTTCTTGTATCACGGCCATTTAAAAAATATGAGTATAAATCCAAAAAGTTAAGAAAAATATGAGTGGAAGCCCATAATAAAGAGATTAGTAATACGAGGGTCATTCAATAAATAAGTTGGGATTGAGTTGGTTTAATTGCACATCAACCATTGTTGGTTATTTAATGCCAAATCCTTTTCATACATATATATCAAATAGACGATTCCTAAACATATTTTGTACATATTATTTTTAAATGAGTCTGAGCTATTTTTTTATACGGTCACATGGTTTCATTTATTTCTATCTAATGCAAATGATTCTATTTACTATTGCTTGCACACAGTTAAATATTTTCAAGTATTGCTCTGTATCTCTAAAAATTCAACTAAACATCAGTCACGTGCTTACATACCGTTGAATGATCAAACTGTTCTATTTCAAACAATTCAGTTTAGCATGAGTTCACAGTTTCAATGTCAAACTAGACAATTTGACCCATTTTGACCCTTGCAAGTGCTACCAATCAGTATCAGAGTGGACTTGGGAGCGACGGCTATGAAGGGGTACTCTGCATTCCTGAAAGCTCTAGCATTACTGGAGCCTCAGATTGTTTCATGTTATATCCTGGACATTCTTTCGGGGAGTCTTTCCCCTCTGCATGCAGAGAAGCAGCAGATGTATTCTACAGCCTCATCGAATGGACCACCAATAGATAAAATGAAATTTTTTCTAAGATTTGGTAATAGGATGCATTCTTTTTTCAAGAGAATCAATAGTGATGGGTCCTTTCATGTCAGCATGTCCTTCTTTATTGACTACCTTGTCTGGAACCTATTCTTTACTTCATGGATTTTTTTTTCAACTCAGACTCGTGGCAAAACCATGTTTAGCCTATTTATAAAGAATTTTGCCGAAAAATTACTTCTCCCTACGCATCATAAAATCTTTTGTAAATCTCATATGGGTTGGACTTCTCACCCAGCAAAAATCTGATGGCAGGCCCATAGCACTCTGCTTGATTTGCGGCCATTTTGAATAGCCTCAAAACAAATATTTTTGCTAGATTAAAAAAAATTGCATTAAACTGATTCCTAACAATGCAGAGTTTGGTTGGTTTAGTTTGGTTTGTTGGGTCTTATGGCATATCAACCTTTGTAGGTTATTTAACGCCAAATCCATTTTTATGGAAATAAGCTCTATTTAAAACAATTCAGTTTATCATAAGCACACAGTTTAAATGTAAGTATAGTTTAATGGTAAAAAACATTTCTATTTCGAGCTATTCAGCTTAGTCAAGCAATTCTAATTCAGCTAATTCAGTTTAGTATGAGTACAGATTTTGGTTACACACAGTTACACGTCAGAATAGTTCTGTTAAACAATTTAGTATAGTGTAAACACAGTTTCAATGTCAAAAACAGTTCAATTTGAAATAATTCAGTTTAGCATCAGCATGCAGTTCAAATATAAGCACGGTTTAGTTGTCAAACATTTCTATTTCAATCTATTCAGTTTAATCAAACAATTCAGTTTAGCATAAGTATGCCGGTAGTTCTATTTAACCCATAGATAGGGCCCTATCAGGGGCTACCACGCCGGGCCAGAGTGGACATGGGAGCAATGACAACGAAGGGGTGCTCCGTATTCCCCAAAGCTCCAGCATCAGTGGAACCTCACCATCAGATTGTTTAGTGTCATATTAGCACCCTCGGGTAGGGTGGGGGTATCTTACCCCTCTACAGAGGTGCAGTCAGTGTATTCTACAGCCCCAGCCGACTGGGCAAGTAAAGTTTATATTTATGTAAACAAATTCGGGGGGAAAAAAAGAGATTTTTTTCTTTTTCCAAACATTTCTCTTTATTTATTGGGTAAGCCTCGTATCTTCACTGCAAACTGACAATGATTATCAGATTGATCTTGATCGGGTTTCACTCTCAAAATCTTATTTAAATCAATGTCTGTTTTATTTATTTCTGCTTTTCTGTATCGTAATATTGACAGCTATTCGAGGAAATCTTTTTTTTACATTCTATCTCTATTTTAAGTTAAAAAAAAGATAAATAAATAAAATAAACAGAATAAAACAAATTCTTCTTCTTCATCAAACAATTGTTTTTGTTCTTTATAGTTTTCAATTTCTTTTTTTTTTTTTCATTTTCTCTTCGCCTCCATTTTCCAAACTTGATCCAACAGATGGCATATTTGAACGACAATTACTAATTCTAAACTAAAATAACCAAAACTAACAAATTAGAATAAATATTTAAAAAAAAGAATCTCTTGTAGGGAAAAATACAGAAGAAACAACGAGACCGAATAACGTCTGCCACTAGGAAAACAAAACAGAGAAAAACATAGGGATAGATTTAAAAAAGGTGTCTGAAATATTGAGAGAGGCTGGTTCTCAGAGAGCAGCCTGCTGGTTAAATAAATTGGAGCCATTTTTCGGGTTGGTAGGTGAAAGAGAGATTTTTGGGTGTTGGAAAAATCTAAAATAAGATGGCTTAAATAAAGGTGAACAATTTGGTATGGTAGTTGTTGGAAAGAGAAAGGAGAGAAAAAAATGGGGTAAAAATATTGAAGGTAAAGAGACACAATTATGGAAGAGTAAAAAAAAAAAAAGAAAACATTAAGAGGAATTTGGAAATAATAAAAAAAATAGGAATAGCTGAATTAACGAGAAGAAAAAAAAAACCAAGAATGTAGTAACAGAATTAAAACTAGATAAACCTTCCAAGACAGAGGGCAACATGAATGTATAAAATTTTAAAAAAGTCTCTATATACAAATTAGGATGTCTATGCGAGTATGAACATATTATTTAAGATTTTGTCGTCAAAATAATCGCCATTTTTACCTTTAGAATTTATTAAGCATTGTTTAGCATACCATTTTGGCCTCAGATTACTTTCATCAGTGGTTTTAAACCTGTTATTCGAGGATCACTGGGAGTATGCAATGTATACCGCAGGGGTTCACAGACGTTGCAAAGGTGTCTTGAAAATTTATTTTATCTGATTTTAAATAAAACTGAAAATCCGTATTTCTTCTGACACACACCTATGAAAATTCTGTTTAAACAGCAACCACTCCCCATATTTCAGCTTGTCATGGTTTCTGCGTATCCATTGTTGTTTCAAAAGGCCGTCAAAATGCCGCGACCTTTTGCAACAACGTATTTAAGCGAAAAAGCATTTTCAGCACTTACCAATATGATGACCAAATACAGATCTAGACTTGTGTAAAGTGTATTGCGTGTATCTTTGAGAAAAATATCACCAAGACTTGACAAGTCGTGCCAAGCAAGGGAAACACCCCTCTCAGTAAATTTAATTTCTCAGTGCAAATATTAGATGTGATTTTCAGACATTTTAAATAAATTTCATTTTTATTACGGTGGGTGTCCACGTGATAAACTCAGAAAAAAGAGGTGTTCCGGCTTCTAATTTTGAAAACCACTGATGTACATAACCTGCTGTTACTAAAAAGTCATCAATCTATGTATTGAGCGTGGTCTAAGTAGGAGACTAAACCGCACCCGTTGGTGAGGCTCCAGTTCTAGAGATCTGGGGAGTATGAAGTACCCCTTCTTTGCCATTACTCCCAGGAGCACTTTGACCCGGACTTGATGTAATAGAATTTATTTGGGTCCTATTTAAGGATAAAAAAGATCTGTTTGAAAATTATTGGCAATAGATATGGATTTTTCCCAGATATCTATCATTCTTTTTTTCTCTAGCCTCTTTGTTTAGGGTTGTTTCGAACATAACAGTAAAGTTCAAACTTGTTGTCTTCTCTTGACCAGTTCTCCGCTGGTGTCTCTAATTTGAGTGGTTGCTTAGTTCGTCGCTTGTGTACCTGAAAAAAGAACAGCCGATATTGGCAGGATGCTGATTACTTCCCCGTTTTGGCAATCAAGGGTCTAACTGCCGATCATGATACCCAAATCTTTTTCTGGATACCACATTGAATTATATTTTAGTTATTATTATTGTTATTATTTGCAAGTTTTTCCTTCCAGCTCTAGCTGATGGTTTTTCACGGGATTTTAAGTGACAGTAAGTCTCCTAAAGTTACTTCAAGTCTCCAGAACTCTTCTTAGTATTATGGCCGATCTTAACAAAGCTGTAATTTGGATGGTCCTCGCTTGTCCTCCAATTTCTAAATTTTCTAGCCCCCTAACCAAACATTGGGGGATTATTTCGAGTGCACCAATTACCAACCCCTCCCCTCGGGCAGGATATGACACAAGGTCAATTTTCAAGCGGAGTTTAACAGAGTTTTCCTTCTAGACTAGCTGCCTCACCAAGGCTGAAGAAACCAGTCTGTCCGACTATTTACCCATAGCTGGAAGGAGAATATTTGGATTCATACCTTTCCCAAGGGTATTAGTGCTATGTGAAATGCAATCAGTCTTGCCCAGGATTTGAACTCGTGTCACCGTTTCCATTTCCCACGACGATAACCATTACACTACGGGCACCTCCATGGAACTATTATTATTATCATTTTGACTCCATTTCGAGTTTTCCGCACAATTGTTAGTGATGATTTTTCACTGGAGTTTGAGTGACAGCATGTCTTCTTAATTATTCAGGACTCTCCGCAGGATTCTTGCTGATCTTAATAATACTGTAGTTTGAATGGTTTCTACACGTCCTTCTATTTTCAAGTCCTTCAGCTTCTGTAGCATTTTTTTAGTTATTGAACCAAGAGCACCAATCACTGTTAGTATCACCGTCACTTTCATATCCCACAGTTTTTTCGATTCCCTAGCAAGGTCGAGGAATTATTATTATTATAGACAAAAATCCGATTAAAAAAACCAGGTACATAAAATTCTTTGTGACTTTAAGATATAAATCTTAGCCAGAAGACCAGATATTGTATTAATTCGCACGAAGATAATAATTTGTCATCTCGTAATCCTATTTACCAACCCCTCCGCTCGGGCAGGATATGGCATAAGGTCAATTTTTAAGCGGAGTTTAACAGGTTTGAATTCTGATTTTTCCTTCTCCTAGACTAGTTGCCTCACCAAGGCTGAATAACCCAGTCTGTCCTACTATTTACCCATAGCTGGAGGGAGAATAATTGGATTCATACTTTTCCTAAAGGTATTAGTGCTATGTGAAATGCAATTAGACTCGTCCAGGATTTGAACTCTCGTCGCCGTGTACATTTCCTACGACGATAACCATTACAGTACGGGCACCTCCATTTGTCATCTCGTAATTGTTTCCGTTCCAACTGAACGAAAATAAAAAAGCGAAAGGATAAACAAATACTTGGATATTGAAAAAAATCAAAAGAAAGACTAATAAATAGAATCAAATAAAAAAAAACACAGACAGAGAAATATAAAAAAAAATTGACGAAGGAATAAAACTAGAAAATAGACATCACAGGCGGTTTGTGGCGTGGAGAGGGAAGGAACGACTAGAATAATGTTTGAAAGAGAAATTTGAATATTCAGTTTAGTATGAAGTTAATCAAAAGCGCTGAGTCAGAAAAAAATGGCGGCGTTGATGATGACAATGAGACATGTAACTGATGTTAAAAATGCTAACAAGAGATCCTGAAGAGACAAAAGACTAGGATGGATTACAAGATGGTCGTAGGATGACATAAGACGATGAAAAAAGGATGAAAGTAATAATACGAATCTTAATAGTCGGGTGAAAAAGAAAAAAAATACCGAAAACAATGAAGATCCGTGAAGTCGATAGGGTGTTAGGGAAGTTATAGAGGGGTGTGAAGCGAAAATAGAGTAAATGAAAGAGTGAAGTAGATAAGAAATGCTACAGAAGGCTATGAAAAAGCTGCACCCCCTAAAATATCATTCATTTTCAAACTGAACTTAAAATTGCTTTATTATCTCAGAGGATTTTAAATGCATAAACATGGTATTCTTGTAATATATATATATATATATATATATATATATTATATATATATATATATATTTTCTTTAAAGAAAAAAACAAAAACCGGTTATTTCAGAGAGAGAGAGAGAGAGAGAGAGAGAGAGAGAGAGAGAGAGAGAGAGACTGACAGACATACAAACGGACAGAGACAGAGAAAGAAAAAGAAAGGGTTGAGAGAGTGATAAGGAGACTGACAGACAGAAACAGATCTCACACAATAAAATCCATCGAGAAAGTTAAATGAAAGTTATATATAAACTTATGGATATGTATGTATGTATGTATGTATGTATATGAAATCCCACATAACTAATGCTCAATTGAAAAATGAACCGGAACTTTGCTCTATTCTTTCAGTTAACGCATTTCAAGTATGTTGTGTTAATTAAGTATAATCTCGCTATGATATCCCATTTTTTCGGTAATAGCTATATTCAAAAATTATATATATATATATATATATATATATATATATATATATATATATATATATATATAGAGAGAGAGAGAGAGAGAGAGAGAGAGGTGGTGGAAAAAGAGAGATTGAAAGATATTTAGATATATAGATGAATGTTTGAAAATATCAATGACTTGACATAAAGAAAAACACTTTATACGATTGTCCGATTCTCTGTTTTCTCTTTTGAAACACCCGAAGAGAATAAAGTCGGACAGAAAAACAAAACACTCGGACAAGGCAAACAAAGAAAAAAAAATAAAGAAAAGAATGAAAGAAATCAAAGAAATTACAAGTTTCTACCAGGAGAGACGAATATCGATTACGACAAGAGAAAAAAAATCTATCACTTTCGAAAACATACAAATAGGTAACCAATTCAGTGGGACAGTTTTTTTTTGTTATTTTTTTTTCTTACAAGACTAGAGAAAGGAGTCGGAATTTGGTAGATAGACTGTCAAGATCGGTCTGGCATTAGATCTTCAGGAAGGCCTTGGTTCTATCTTCTCTCACACTATTTTTTGTCTCATGTAGGATTTTACCAACACTTTCATGAGAATTTTTCTCAGTTTTTACTAAACGAATTAAAATAAAACGAAGTAGATTCAAATAAGGTAAAAAAAACGATGGTAATTGAGTAATTGATTGATTTTAACTGTATAAAGATTCAACCTCATCTTGATAATCATATTATACCACGAACGAATATATATATATATATATATATATATATATATATATATATATATATATATATATATATATATATATATATATATATATATATATATATATATATATATATATATATATATATATATATATATATATATATATATATATATATATATATATATATATATATATATATATATATATATATATATATATATATATATATATATATATATATATATATATATATATATATATATATATATATATATATATATATATATATATATATATATATATATATATATATATATATATATATATATATATATATATATATATATATATATATATATATATATATATATATATATATGGAGGCGCCCGTGGTGTAATCGTTATCTGCGGAAGAAATGGACACGGGAAACCAAGTTCAAATCCTGGAGGAAGCACTTTGAATTTCTCATAGTGCTAATATGCCTTGGAAAGATATAAATTCAACTATGGTCCCTCCAGCTGTGTGTATGTAGTTGATCTGTACCGAAATTAATAAGCTACGATTACAAATCCTAGAAGACCTACATAAAAAAATAGAATTAATAGAATCAGCTTGAAAAATAACGACAATGTTTGAAATGTCTTTATTTTTTTGTTTAAATATTCTATTTCTCTTGACAATATTCTATTTCCGTTTATATATATATATATATATATATATATATATATATATATATATATATATAAACATAAATAAATATATATTAGTTTTTATATACATTTAATAGCTTCGATGCTTATCTGCGACCCCTGTTTTCATGCTGTCTTTATACAACAATCATCAGACAGAAAAAGAAACATGAAAAAGATCGAAAAAAATCTTTTTCTACCTCATGTTTGTCGCTTTCTTATTTTCTTGCTTCATTTTCAAAAATAAATAAATAAAAATGATTGAATATATTTCAGAAGATCCGACTTCACTTAATAAATATTCTGATCATGGTTTCATGTAAAAAACGAAAGGTTTAACGTCAGCAAATAATTCAATGATAACTAAAATCATCTTCTGAACCCCTTTTTTTTACCAATTTGCTCGTTTTCAAACGCACGCACGCACGCACATGCGAATAGAGTTTGTCCCAATGGCCTGGGAGACCGATTTTCAATCCCAGATCGAGTCATAATAATTGATGAATCCTTGCTTAACACTGAGCAGTCGAAGATACGGATCAAAGGTAATTGGAGTAATCCAGGGAAAGGAGTAGGGCCCTCCCCTACACCTCGGTATACAAGCTATTGAAAAGAAGCCTTCGGGTCGTCCTCGACAACGGTCGGCCAAATAACTTAAAACTATATATATATATATATATATATATGTGTGTGTGTGTGTGTGTGTGTGTGTGTGTGTGTAAGCGAATAGTTTGGTCACGTTATTTTCAAACGAGTTCTTAGAAGGGATTTGTTTGCACCCAATTAAATGGTTTCAAGTTTACTATCTAACATTAGTAATTCTTTTTTAATATTAATCATTTGTTTGCATGCAGTTTAATGGTGCCAAATTTTGCAATTTAGCAATAGTAATTCTTTTTATCAAGTATTCCTCGGAAATATAAATAATTTACTTACACCTGCATGGTTTCAAAGAACATATATTTATAATCCTAAGTAAATGATTGAATAGTCTGATTTGATGTGACCCTAACAGAAACTACAATTCTAGTTTGAGTGGACCTGGGAATAATGGCAGTGAAGAGTGCTACACATTCCCCAAAAATCCTGGACTACATCCGCATCATCAGATGCACTTTAATGCCAGTGGCAGACTTTTATCCATCTGCAGTTGTGAGGTCATCATTTAGTTTGGTTGCGTTAGATGATATATCAAATATTGTAGGTTATTTAATGCCAAATCCTCTTTATACTTATATATTAAATATATATGATTTGTTGGCATATTTTGTTGGATAACATTGTTAAACGAACCTGAGTTCATTATTTTGCGTGCAGTTAAATGGTATTTCTAACATAATTCTATTCACTTGTGATTATTGGTGTGAACACAGTTAAGTAATCTCAAGTATTGCTGTGTAACTCTAATAATTGAATCTAACGTCTGTCATTTGTTTGCGGAGTTTATTTGATTCATAGATAAGACCATTTCAGGTCCTAGCATTCCAGGTTAGAGTGGATCTGGAAGCAATGGCAATAAAGGGGTATTCCACATTCCCAAAAGCGCCAGAACTAGAACTTCACCATCAGACTGTTTAGTGTTATTCCAGGGCTCGCATTGGAGGAGTCTTACCTCTCGGCAAAGAAAGATAGTCGGTATATTCTACTGCTCCAGCCAACAGGGCTGTGAAGTCAATATATACATATATATATATATATATATATATATATATATATATAGTGGGTGACAGTCGGGAACAGTATATATATGTATAAGGTCGTCAACAATATATATCTATCTAACTATCTATCTATATAAGGTCACCAACAATATATATATATATATATATATATTGTTGGCAGCCTTTATATATATATATATATATATATATATATATATATATATATATATATAGAGAGAGAGAGAGAGAGAGAGAGAGAGATAGATAGATAGATAGACAGATAAAAATTGACTTCGCTGGCGCTGGATTCCTCGTGCCTGAGTGATAGAATCTTGCATTGGCGTTTGAGTTAACCGGGTTTCGAGCCTGTCTAGCCACACTGATGAGTTCTGATAGAACGAAACGGATCTGTCTGTGCACGACTATATATATATATATATATATATATATATATATATATATATATATATATATATATACGTACGTGCATTTGTATCTTACCATCAACACTCCTTGACGAAGAAATACGTATTGAGGCGAATTCGAAACACCTCACATATCAAATTATGTAATCAGTGACTAGTTTTTACTTTACTTTGCATCAAAACACGCACACAATGTTTGTCAGCTTGAAAAGAAGCCCCATCCTTAAGTAAAAGAAAGCAACAAAAATTAGCTTAACTATAAACACGACATCGGTGTGTAAGTATTTTCCCCGATGTTTACACATTTCTCTTGACAACCGGCGAGATGAAGCGAGAAAAATAAAACAAACAAGAAAACAAAACAAATGAGAAATGTGTAAAGATAGGAAAAGCAAAAAAAAAAAAAAAACAACAACAAAAAAAAAAAAAACGAAGAATAACGAAAAACGAAATCACAATCTTTTCCAATCCAGTTTTTATATCCATCTTTGTTTTACACCCAACGTTTTAAATAGATAATCTGATACCTGATATTTTATTCTGTTACTCTCCTTACCTTCAGGTTTGTTTTATTTATTTTTTCTTAAAAATAGGTTTTCGGTGAATAATTATAGATGGTGAACTTTAAAACATAGAACGATGTTAAGAGTTGGCATGCTTATATAATATTTAGAAAGCCTTCAAGGTGTAATTGATGCCGTCGTAAGAAATGGGCCTGAAAACCCGAGTTCAAATCTTGGACGAGGCTGTTTGCATTTCACATAGCACTAATACTCTTTGGAAAGATACGAAATCAACTGTTCTCCATCCAGCTATGGGTAAATAGTAGGGCACTAAAACCTAATCATGGCAACCAGTTTGGGAGAAAGAAAACTCAGTATTTAAATCTGTTAACCTTCGTTTAAAAATTGACTTCGTTTCGTACCCTGTTTGTGCGGTCGGGTAGGTATATAAATACCTGTGGTGTAATGGTTATCGACGTAGGAAATGGACACGGCGACATGAGTTCAAATCCTGGGCGAGACTGATTGCATTTCACATAGCACTAATACCCTTGGGAAAGGTATGAATCCAATTATTCTCCCTCCAGCTATGGGTAAATAGTAAGGTAGACTAGGTTCTTCAGCCTTGGCGAGGCAACTAGTCTAGGAGAAGGAAAACTCTGAATTGAAACCTGTTAAACTCCGCTTAAGAATTGACCTTGTGTCATATCCTGCCCAAGCGGAGGTGTCAGTAAATATATATAAATACTTATATAATAGCCGACAGTGGCGATGCATTGCTTATCTCCTTGACGATCGAGGTTAGGATACAACGTTTGTATACCCTGCAGAAGGGTAAGTCTCTCCTAAAAGTCTCACTAAATTGCATTCAGGAGTGAACATTTATTCTTAGTTAGGCACACGGTTTACAAGAAAGAATTCTGAATTCAAAATCTTCAGGTAGGTTGTTCAAGAGAATTTGAGGGACATTTGTGCTTGAAGAGGATGCGATAATTAACTTCTTCTGTATGACATATTTTCTATATCAAAGCATATGCAAATGAAGAATTCAAAAACTTTACATCGGAATGTCTTGGCTATACTGGATCCTCAAATTATAACCAGTCATATACCAAAAAAGCTGCACGGGATAAAAACAGAACCCGGTAATTTTAATAGAGGACAGAGAAATATAGACGTTGTTGTAGCCTTAAAAAAAGGTTACTGAATAAGAAATAACCAAAACAAAGGTTGGAAATGAAATGTAAATCTTTAAAACATTTACAAAATACAATACTCGCCAACGGCGTGAAGAAGGTAACCACTGCTTGTGGTGACAATTTGGTTAGCATGCTCCACCTCCCATCACAATAGTGTCCAACATATTTATGAGGAATGGGACATACTCATTAATGTTCATAGGTAAGAGTAGATAATAGAGACAGAGAGAGTTCAAAAAAAGTTTGCAGAAACAACTACAGTGCACTTTTCCATCTTTTTATTCAAATATTTTACCCCTCCAATGACCCTAAGGAAAAATAAACAACAAGGGTTTTGTTAAAGGAATTTATCAATTCAAATGAAATGTTGATTTGATTCTCCTGGCTAATAGACGGTCACTTTATTCCACATAGTCTATTGTATTTAAAATGGCATATTAGGTTTTTAAGCTTTTCTTGTTGTTTCTAATTAGACTGTTGGATGTCAGCGGATTCACTTAAATAAGTTTAACAGAATCTTTTCAACATAAAGTGAACGATTTTTCCCGGGAGAAAACGGCCATCAATACAATTCTGTGTGTCTTCTATGAATCAACTGTCAACTTTAAATATAATTGTTTCTGTTTTAAGGATATTATCTAAAGCTTATTTAATCTAAAAGAAATCTGAATGGATATGGGGAGGAGGATGATAATATAATGCAAACCTGGCAGTGAAATTCACGATTCGAAATCCCAGATTTAAACTTTTTTTCTTGTTTGCTCTTTTGTCATAATTTTCAAAAAATTTTTTCTTCTTCCAATTGAATTTGTTCTTTCTTTCTTTCTTTCTTTCTTTCTTTCTTTCTGTAGGAATTTATATCCTTTCCATTGTAATCTTTCTTTCTTTCTTTATTTCTTTATTTATTTATTTATTTGGGAATTTATATCATTTTCATTGTAATCGTCTTTCTTTCTTTCTTTCTATGGTAATTTATAGCCTTTTCATTATAGTCTTCTTTGTTTGTTTCTTTCTTTCTCTCTTTCTTTCTGTAGGAATTTATATCCTTTCCATTGTAATCTTTCTTTCTTTCTTTCTTTCTTTCTTTCTTTCTTTCTTTCTATCTTTCTTTCTTTATTTATTTATTTGGGAATTTATATCATTTTCATTGTAATTGTCTTTATTTCTTTCTTTTCTTTCTTTCTTTCTTTCTTTCTTTCTTTCTTTTTTTTCTTTCTTTCTTTCTTTCAATGGTAATTTATAGCTTTTCATTATAGTCTTCTTTGTTTCTTTGTTTCTTTCTTTCTTTCTGTAGGAATTTATATCCTTTCCATTGTAATCTTTTTTCTTTCTTTCTTTCTTTCTTTCTTTCTTTCTGTAGGAATTTATATCCTTTCTATTGTAATCTTTCTTTCTTTCTTTCTTTCTTTATTTGGGAATTTATATCATTTTCATTGTAATTGTCTTACTTTCTTTTCTTTCTTTCTTTCTTTCTTTCTTTCTTTCTTTCTTTCTATGGTAATTTATAGACTTTTCATTATAGTCTTCTTTGTTTCTTTGTTTCTTTGTTTCTTTTATATTGAGTACTGTCCATTAAAACCCTTCCACCTTTTTTACAATATCACATTAAAATTTTTTGTTCTTATTCATTGTAATTTTTCTTTCTTCTTTCTTTCCCCATTTCAACAGGCACTACTCGGAAATGTGCATTTCCTTTTTCTTAAATGCAATCATCGTACTATATCTCAATCAATGTCTTTTTGCCTGTCTTTTCCTGGACTTGAAAGGATAAGCCTATTTTCTCTTCAAACAGGATATCAGAATGTCTGCCACATAGGTGTTTCTGGTCTCTCTCTCTCTCTCTCTCTCTCTCTCTCTCTCCACACACACACACACACACACACACACACACACATATATATATACATATATATATATATATATATATATATATATATACTATAGCTTTTATCTTATGAATGTTTTTGTCCAGTTAAAAAAACACAATGATAAAAAAACAGGATTTTAAAAAATCGGGTTTTTGTACGATTAATGGCCACAAGTAGGCCATAAGTACTCATCTTTCGATGACCATAGCTAGCTTACAGATCTTCAAAATGTTGCATATTTCTTACATCTTCAGTAAAGGAATTAGTAAACAAAAATACCCCCAGCCTGATATATCAAAAATGTCCACTGATACAACATTTGTAAAAATAAAACGAAAGATATTTTTCAAAGACTAACCGCTCCTACTGCCATCTAACAGTGAAAATAGGTCTTATACAACTCAATTTTGAAATAATCTTGTATTTTCCTTTTTTGTTTAGTCGTTTTTATGCGATTGTAACAATTTGTTTATGTGTAGTATTGACGTTAGTACCCATGGCCTCCAGTCCGACGCTTTGTAACCAAGGTAGAAGAAATAAATAAAGATAGAAAGAAAGGCAAAAAAAAAAAATACAGAAAAAAGCAAAAAAGCAAAAGTGAGAAACAAATATAGAAAGACGGGTAGAAAGAAAAAACGAAAGAAAGAAAGAAAGAAAGAAGGAGAGATATAGATAGATGGATAGATAGATAGATAGAGAGAGAGAGAGAGAGAGAGAGAGAGAGAGAGAGAGAGAGAGAAACAAATAAACAAATATAGAATAACAGAAAAAAGAAAGAAGCAAAGAAACAAACAAATATAGAAAGAAAGAAAGAAAGACTGAATGAGTGAAAGAAAGAAAGAAACGAATATAGAAAGACAGAAAGAAGAAGGAGAGAGAGAGAGGGGGAGAGGAGATAGATAGATAGATAGATAGATAGATAGATAGAGAGAGAGAGAGAGAGAAAGAGAGAGAGAAACACAAAAAGAAACAAAAAAACAAACAAAAACGAAAGAAAGAAACACGAAAGAGAGAAGAAAGAAAGAAAGAAAGAAAGAAAGAAAAAGAGAAAGAATGAAACAGAAATAGATATAGAAACACAAAAGAAAACAAAAAGAAAGAAAGAAAGAAAGAAAGAGATAGATAGATAGATAGATAGATAGATAGATAGATAGATAGGGAGAGAGAGAGAGAGAGAAATACATGCAGAAAGATATTAAAAAGAAAAGCAGAAAGAAGCTAACATAAAAAGGCAGAAAGAAAGAATAGATAGATAGATAGATAGATAGATAGATAGATAGATAGATAGATAGAAAGAGAGAGAGAGAGGTGGGGAGAGACCGGCAAAATCAAATAAAACAGAAAGATATAGTAACAACCTCCAACAGACATACATACATTATCACACACACACACAGACAACACACACACGCTCACACAAGTTAAGAATAAGCAAAAAAACTAACTTAAAGACTTGAATGACACAAAAAAGAAGCCCCACCCCACCATGATATTGGATAACCCTTAGATTACTTAAGCAGTTGGGGCTGTGGTTTTGTGAATTTGGCGATTTAAGGTTCACAAACAAAACATTAACCTCGGTGGGGCCCCCAACTGAAACAGCACACTTTGCTTGTCATTTTCAAACAGTGGGGCGGGCCTTGGGGGCCCCCCCCTACGCCTTATCAGGAGCAGGGATATTCGTAGTTGTGTTGGTAGAGGCGGAGAATGGGGCAGGGTAGCGCAGGGTGTGGTGAAGAGTTACAAGAAATGTAGCGTTGGGGTAAGGCAAAAGCATCTCACATGGTCAGCCATGCGTAAATCTCATTTTGTTTACTGTTTTGTGTAAGGGCGGGAACATAGGACTACGGGAATTTTTTTTTTTTTTTTGTCAGAAAGAGTCAGAAACTTCAGATTAAGAGAGGAATTCTGATACATTAAAACGAATTTGAGCGTAGAAAGATATAGCGTCACAAAAAGGGCAAATAACTCAGCCTACCTGCTTCCTTAGAAATATATATATATGTTCTTAGAAAGAAATATATATATATATATATATATTTATATATATGTTCGTGCGTGTCTATGTATGCAGTGCTACACTAAATTTCAGGAACTTAAGGCGCGAAATAGCTTCCTTCAAGAAAGTAAAATTTGATAGAAAATGAGGTTATATATTTCTTGGTGGAGTAATTACGAGAGATGCGTGAAATGTCTAAGAAAACTCTGGAAAAGCTGATTAACTTGACAGATGAAGAAAGTGATCAATGAGTTAAAATTACCAGAGATTTTGCCAGCATTTCATGCACACATATGCACACACACGTAAATATATATATATATATATATATTTATATATATAGTTTCGCCTAAAACGGCTCCTCTGGGTACCTAATTCTCATTTATATATATATATATATATAGAGAGAGAGAGAGTTGGGCCTTTAGAGACGTTTGTGTTGTAATGGATACAGTAAGAGGAAATGATGACGAGGATACGAGTTCAAATCTCAGACGAGAGAGTTTGCATATCACATACCCTCAGGAAAAGTATGAATCCAAGGATTCTCCCTCCAGCTATGTGTAAATAGTAGTGCAGTCTGGGCTCTTTAACCAGTATAGGAGAATGAAATTTTGAAATTCAAACCTTTTAAACTCTGCTTAAAAATTGACCTTGTGTTACATCCTGTTTGTACGGAGGGGTTAGTTATATATATATATATATATATATATATATATATATTGCTTTGTGGGCAGGGCTTAGAATACTGGCTGTGATTTCCCTTCCCCAGAAAAAAGGGAAATCCTGGTTATGACACTAAACTGGATCTGATGACGAGAGAACAACTCTGGATCTCTGTAGAGTATGGAATTACCTCTTCATTGTTATTACTCCCAGATCCACTTAAACAGAAGTGGTTGTACCTGTTATCTCTGGATCAAACAGATCTGTTAAAAATCTAACCATATTTGATTGGACTGAATGAGAAAAAAATGCTCTGAAAAAAAAATGTACATAAAAAATATTAATAGGAACATAAAAAGAATACAATTCCCTCAAGGCATAGAATAATTCCAGGCGGTTTGATATACCGTAAAAATCAACCAATCAATCATTTCTCACCAGTTGTAAAAACAACGGTAGTTACGGCATGGAAAAGTGCTCAATTGTTAATTGGTCGATAGGAGAAACGACATTTTTATAAAAAGTGTCACAGTTATTCATTGATAGGATCACTAGCTGATTGTTTTTATCCCACTGATACGCGGTACTCTCCTCTTTGGAGGCATGATCTTACATTTCGGCAGATGACAAAGCAAAAACCAATTTTCATACCTACACATGTACACCAATTCGGAGCACTTAAATAGCATTCTATACGGTTTGGAGAGTTCGGGAGGTGCCCGTAGTGTAATGGTTATCGTCGTAGGAAATGGACACGGTGACACGAGTTCATATACTAGACGAGACTGATAGCATTTCACATAGCACTGATACCCTTGGGAAAGGTATGAATCCAATTATTCTCCCGCCAGCTATGCGTAAATAGTAGGGCAGGCTGATTTTCTTCTGCCTTGTTGAGTCTAGGAGAAGGAAAAATCCGAATTCAAACCTGCAAAACTCAACTTTAAAAAATTGACCTTGTGTCATATCCTGCCCGAGCGGAGGGGTTGGTAAATATGGAGAGTTCTATAAAAATATTTGACATAAAAATGACCCATTATCATCATCATTATCCTCATTATCAAATCGTTCCAAATTTCTCTTACTATCTCTTTCTGTCATTAAAATTGGTAGGTCTTCTTGTCGGCATCCAGTGTCCACACAGAGTTGATATATATAGGTCTTTGCTGGACGGCAAAAACTGGTGTATTCATGTGAAGGCTGGTTGGTTGGTTAGGTTAACGACATATCAACCCTTTTCGGGTCATTTAATGCCGAATTAAGTTTCAGACAATTCAGTCCCGTATAAGTATAGTTCAGTTAAAAACAGTTCAGTTAAATGTCAAAACAGTTCTATTTCAAACAATTCAGTTTAGCATAAGTACACAGTTAAGTTCTATTCAAAAACAGTTCTATTTCAAACAGTTCAGTTAAGTATAAGTACGCAGTTTCAAAGTCAAAACAGTTCTATTTCAAGCAATTCAGTTTAGCAAAAGTTCACTGTTTAGCTCTATTTGACCCATAGGTAGGACCCTATTGCGTGCTATCACTCTGGGTCAGAGTGGACTTGGGAGCGATGGCGATGAAGGGCTACTCCGCATTCTCCAAAGTTTCAGCATTAATGGAACCTCACAATCAGATTGGATTGTGTCATATCTAGGACACTCGTTGAGTGGGGGGTCTTACCCCTTTGTGGAGGTGCAGTCGGTGTATTCTACAGCCCCTACCGACTGGGCAATTCGGGGTGTCCTCGTGGTGTAATGGTTAAAGCGATGAACTGCGGAATCGTAGTACGCGAGTCCGTACTCCAGACGCGCTATTACGTTCACTTTCGGACAAATACCCTTGGGAAAGGTATGAACCCCCTTATTCTCCCTCCAGCTATGGGTAAATAGTAGGACGGACTAGGTTCTTCAGCCTTGGTGAGGCAACTAGTCTAGGAGAAGGAAAACTCTGAATTCAAAACCTGTTAAACTCCGCTTAAAAATTGACCTTGTGTCATATCCTCCCCGAGCGGAGGGGTTGGTAAATAGTACCGACTGGGCAATTCATATGAAGGAGAACATTGCTCATGTGTTCAGCCAAGCTTCTTTAACAGTAATTATCATGTCTTGTTCCTCTAAGTTGAATGGTTTGTGAGATGGGAGGTGAGTTGAGGTACATCTACTGTTTTTTATGCTCCTTCCAAAATTTGTTTAAAACATTTCGAAACGTTTATGTGTGTACTTCTCATCTCACCTTTTCTACAATCGTATCGTTTGTGTCCTGGTGGTGCAATCATACTATAGTAGTGACACAGTTACAACACGGAAGAATTCCTGTTTCTTTTTTATTGAACAGATCAGATTTTTCTATGATCGATTACCTATCAATTGCAGTTCATTCCTTTCCTATGCATATATTGACATCACTTTCAGTAGATGAGATATCGCTACCAAGGTATGTGAACTGTTCCACTAATGTCAGAATGTTTAATGTGGAGATTGCTCCATCTTTTTCAAAGCACTTGAACTCTGTTTTATCTGAATTCACGTTGCTGCCTGATCCATGCTATGCAGAAAGGATTGGGCTTGGGTAGTTGTATTTGCAAGAAGCATCAGATCATCAGCGTAGTCTACTACTAGATATTGTCTGCCTTTTGCCTTTTCTAGAGTGAGACCATTTTCTGTTTGCGTTCCTAGGATCTCATCTTGGTAGATTATAAATTTGTTTGGTTTCTTTGAAGGTGATTTAATGCCATCTTTCTAGACGAACAGTAGTGGTACAATTTAACCCATGGCTGGGAGAATAAGGGGGTTCATCACTTTCCCGGGGGATATTTGTCCGAAAGTGAACATAATAGTGCGACTATAATTCGAACTCGCTTACTACGATTCCGCAGTCCAGCTCTTTACACTACGAGGACACCCCAGATTATTTATAGATATATTGCTAATGTATTTTTTTGTAAGACACTATATACTTATACAACTATGAATTTGTTAGTTTTATTTTGTTTATTTTTTTTTTCTCCCTTTACGGCCAGGAACCGTAAAGGGGGTAAATATGCTTAGGATATCAAAATGACCCAACAGGCCTTTATCGAAAAAGGTTAAAATCTTTGGTTCACAATTTTAACAAATCGGAAACCATACGGGCATAAATTGAACAAAAAAAAACGCAGTCGGTGTTTAAGAGAAACTACGCTTAATTACCCATCTTTTTACCTTCTACGTAGAATTCGTTTTATTATATATAGGGTTTCTCAATATACTTGGGACCCATTAGATTGCTTATAAGTAAGTAAAGTTGGCGAGGGCGACCCGAAGGCTCCCTTTTCAATTGCTACTACACCGAAGTGTCAGGAAGAGCGCTACTCCTTTCCCAGGATTGCTCCACTTTACCCTTGATACGTACATTATGTTGCTGAGTGTTAAGCAAGTAGGAATCAATTAACATTTTTAAAGTCTTTGGTATGACGTGACCTGGGATTGAACCCAGGTTTCCCGGACCATTGGCGAACTCTATTTGTGTTTTAGATTTGAAAATAGTATACTATAGCAACAATTACTCCTCAATCACAAAATCTTGGAGAGGAAAAGAAAAAATATTTTGCCTCATTTCTTACTTAGACACAAAAGTATTCAAAACTATCTAAAAATAGATGCAACTCATTGATCTGATAATGATTAATTACAGAGACAAGAAACACAAAAAAAAAAAAAACTGCATATCCTCGAAGCTGATACGATTAAAAAAAACAACATTGATTTAATATCTCTAGCAAAAAAGATGCATTTTTTACAGGACGTGTTCCAAATGACCGTCACTATGCTTATCTCAGTAATAAATCATTATCATATTAATGGGTTGCATCTATTCTGAGACACCCTGGATATGAAAATTAGATCGAATAAATGTTTTGACGCTTTCTGTTACATATGTATTTCTGCTTTCTTCCTTAGGTAATTGATATCGGTCTGACAATACGGGGACCTTAAGGGTTCTCATGGTAACAGGGATCTATGGTGATATTGATGCTTCGATTTCGAAAGTGTGAGAGAGATTCGATTAGCACTTCACAGTAATCTCCATTATATCAAGAATCTGGATGATTAAAGTATGATGAGCAACAAGAATGCTGAGGGGGGAGTGTCCTCGTGGTGTAATGGTTAAAGTGATGGACTGCGGAATCGTAGTACGCGAGTTCGTACTCCAGTCGCGCTATTACGTTTACTTTCGGGCAAATACCCTTGGGAAAGGTATGAACCCCCTTATCCCCCCCAGCTATGGGTTACATAGTTCACCACTGTTCTTCTAGGAGAATGGCTTTTGGCATTAAATAACCTAAAAAGAGTTGATATGCCATTAAACAAAGAAACCAAACCAAGAATGCTGAACCTACAGCTTTATCAATTGAACAGTAAATTAAGTTATTCTCTGAGAGCATTTAAAGTTCATTAACCTAACAAAAACATCACTAAAAGACAATGATTTTTTCTGAGTAACAGTAATATATATATATATATATATATATATATATATAAAAGTAATATCCAGTTAGCGTCCGAATACAGTGGGTGTGGATTATTTTTGTGTAGAATAAATGAGGAATATCGTATAAATAAATCTATGTGAGTGCTCGATGTATGTCTATAATGACAACTTAACTAGGTTTCAGTTTCCTTCTAATTGCATGCACTATATATATATATATATATATATATATATATATATATATATATATATATATATCAATCTTTATATCTGATCTATAGTTCTGTTAGTGTGAAAAAAAAAACAATTTGTACAATTTGCAAATTCTACAAACTAATATCTGGGAAAACAATGTTGTAAAAAAAAAAAAGAAAAGACGAAAAACACACGAGCTACTTGAAAATAATCAAGTAGCACTTATGTCTTGTCAAAAGAAAAAAAACACTGAGAGAAGTTACCCTAGCTAAAACGTAATAAAATGCTCAATACATGAGACAGAGCTAATATCATAAAAAAAAAGAATTCCTATATGGCCAAGAGCGAATCTACCTTGGTTTCACCAAACTGGCAATCCTGAAGAGCCGTTTGGCGAAACCTAGGTAGATTCGCTCGTGCCCGTATAAGAAATTATTTTCATAATATATAAATGTATATAGATATAAAAAGAAGAAATTCACTTCTTTGGTGTCATGATGAATTTAATTCTGGTCCATGATGTGTGTGTGCGAATGAATCATTTAGATTTGGTTTGGTTTCTTTTTTTTAATGGCATATCAACCTTTGTAGATTATTTAATGCCAAAGCCATTCTCCAAGAAGAACAGTAGTGGTACTATTTAACCCATAGCTGGGAGGATAAGGGGGTTCATGCCTTTCCCAAGGGTATTTGCCCGAAAGGGAACGTAATAGCGCGACTGGAGAACGAACTCGCTTACTACGATGCCGCAGTCCATCGCTTTAACCAATACACCACGAGGACACCCTCTTGAATCATTTAGAATTGGTCAGTCATTGAAAGATCACTGATACTACTAAATTCACGAATCAGTCGTCTCTGGTCTTGATACAGAAAAAAATAAAAAAACGAAAAATAAATTTGAATACAACAATAAAAAAAACTTTCATCTGTTAGAAGGGAGATTTCATTTTTTAAACAAAAGAAAACATCAGCATTAATCTTTGTCGGTGCTCAAAATAAACATCTCATCAGTCAATATGAAGTTGTCATTGAATTTTGCAGCTATAGAATTCGAAAAAGGAAATCATGAGAAGTTTCCAAGTTATTCTAAGGTCGCTTCATTGCTCATTGGATTTGAGAAGATAACGAACGAGGAACTGGAGACAAGAGAGAAGACAACAATAAAAAAAAAGTAGAAAAAAATGTGGATGGATTAAAAGAAAAGTGGATGAGGAAAAAAAAGCCTCCATGAAAAAAATGAGAAAGAAAGACTGAAAATAAAAGTACGAGAAAGAAAGAAAGAAAGAAAGAAAAAGAAAATGTAATAGGAACGTATCTGAACAATGAGAAATGGAAAAAAAAGAGTGTTAGAAAGAAAGAAAGAAAGAAAGAAAGAAAATCTAATAATAGGAAGGTATTTGAACGACGATGAAGAAGAAAATATAGTCTTAGAAAGAAAGAAAGAACTGGGAATAAATAAATAAAGAAGAAGGACGGGAAGAAGAACGAGATAAATAAATAAATAAATGAATAAATAAATAAATTACCAAAGAGATATAAAAAGAAAGAAGCAAGAAAAATAAATGGGAATAAAGAAAATGAAAATAATGGCAACATATATTTCAATGATATGAGGTGATGAGGTGTTGAAATGATGAAAGAAAGAAAAAACAAGAAATGAATGGTGAAAGAAAGAAAGAAAAACATTGAAAAGTTAGAATAAAACCGTTTAAATTATGACGTAAAATTTTAGAAGACAAAAAAAGAAAAAACCCAAAAGAATAAGGAAGAAAACTAAAAGAGAAAACAAAAAGCGAAAACTTTACAGTAAAAAAAGGGAAAGATAGAGAAAAAAATTAAAGAAAGAAAGAAAGAAAGAAAGAAAGAAAGAAAGAAAGAAAGGCAAAGAAAGAAAGAAAGAAAAAAGACAAAGAAAGAAAGAAAGAAAGAAAGAAAGAAAAAGAAACGGCAAATAATGAGAACATAGATTTCAATAATGTAAAAAAACAAGAAACGAATAGAGAAAGAAAGAAAGAAAGAAAGAGAGAAAGAAAGAAAGAAAGAAAGAAAGAAAGAAAGAAAAAGAAACGGCAAATAATGAGAACATAGATTTCAATAATGTAAAAAAACAAGAAACGAATAGTGAAAGAAAGAAAGAAAGAAAGAAAGAAAGAAAGAAAGAAAGAAAGAAAGAAAGAAAGAAAGAAAGAATTAACACGAAAAGGAAAACCACATCTAATCAAAGTCAAACTTAAAAAAAAAAGAAGAACAGATAAATAACACGAATGAAAGTAAGAAAAGAGAGAACAAATCAAATTGAGAATCATCGGTGCTTAAAGAATTAAAGATTAAAATAGAAAAAGAAATAAATGAAATAGAATAGAATGAATAAATAGATAAATAAAAATCGACAGATAGAAGTGAATTGGAAATTGTATAAAAGAAAATTGTATAAAGAATGAATGAAAGAAGATAATAGAAAAGAAAGCAAATAAAAAACAAAAAAAAATGCATAAGCCAAAAGAGTAAATGACATAGTGTGTATGAATGAAAAAGAAAAATAAACGAATTAATGAATGAATTACAGAAATAAATAGAGAATGAACTTTAGGGCGTTCCCAATGTTGAAATAAACAATAAAACTAGATAATTGGAGATTGACAAAAAAGTTAAAAATGAATGAAAAAAAGAAAAAAGAAAGAAAACGAACGATCGAATAATGATTAAAGGAATAATAACATTTAGATAAAAATACAAAAAACAAAAAGCAAAAAAAGACGCCTCCCCACCAAAAAAAAAAAAAAATTTGAATGAGTGGGTACAAAGAAAAGAAAAGAAACAAATTTATTATTAGAAATGCTTAATGACCCACATTCAATATTGAGCCTCGATCTGGTGCAAGTCATGAAGACATACTGTGCTATTGTCGTCTGGAGAAGGATTTTCATTTTTTTTTCACTCCCTCACCTCTGTCCGAAGTTCTTTCCCTAAAAAATATTTCTCCAGCTCACCGACCCCTTAATTAAAGTTTTTCTTCGTTTAGTATTCATTTATTTAGTATTTTCTTTTTATTATTTTTTAATTTCTGCTTTTTGTTTCATTAGGAATTCGTTTACAACTTTGTCTCTGATTGTTTCTCGGTTGTTTTAGCAATTAAAAAAAGACAAAGAAAGAAAGAAAGAATAAATAGAAAAAGAAGAGAAAGAAGAAATAAAAATGAAAGAAGAAAAGCAATGGAATATCAAAGAAAGAAAGAAAGAAAGAAAAGGAAGGAAGAAAGAAAGAAAGAATAACTAGAAAAAGAAGAGAAAGAATAAATAAAAAAGAAAGCTGGGAATTAATGAAATATCAAAGAAAGAAAGAAAGAAAGAAAGAAAGAAAGAAAGAAAGAAAGAAAAATAAATTGAAGTAGAGAAAGAATAAATATAAAAGAAAGAAGGGAATCAATGAAATATCAAAGAATGAGAAAGAAAGAAAGAAAGAAAGAAAGAAAGAAAGAAAGAAAGAATAAAAAGAAAAAGAAGAGAAAGAATAAATAAAAAAGAAAGAAGACGAGCAATGGAATATCAAAGAAAGAAAGAAAGAAAGAAAGAAAGAAAGAAAGAAAGAAAGAAAGAAAGAATAAATTAAAAAAGAAAAGAAAGAATAAATAAATAAAGAGGAGCAATGGAATATCAAAGAAAGAAAGAAAGAAAGAAAGAAAGAAAGAAAGAAAGAAAGAAAGAAAGAAAGAAATAGAAAAAGGAGAGAAAGAATAAATAAAAAAAAGAAAAAAGAGAAACAGACAAAGTAAAAAAAGAAAGAATAAATAAATAGAACAAAGACGAGAAAAAGACTGAAAAAAAGAAAGAGAGAATAAATGAATAGAAATAGACAGAAAGAAAGAAAGAAACAATAGAAAAAAGAAAGACAATCGGAAACAGATAAAAAAAAGGCACAATGGAAAAGAAAGAACTGGACTGAATAAAAAAATATTGATTAGAAAAAGTAAAGATGAGAAAAGTGATCTTAAATAGGAAACGAAAAAGAAAAAAAAAGAAAGAAGCCTAGAAAAAAATGGGAAAGAAAAAGGGAAAATTAAAATAAGTGAGCCCGAAAAAAGAAAAAAAAAGGCAAATCCTCCAGAAATACTGACTCGGGAAAATTTTGATAGAAATACCAATGGCAAATGAATATGAGAGATTGTTGGCCGAGTGGTCTGAGACTTAGTCTAATGTAAAGTTGGATGGGTTTCGATTCCGGTTCCAAGCGTCCTGCGTGTCTAGCCACACTGAAGAATTCTGATTAAACGAAACAGTCTGTCAGAAGATGACAATATATATATATATATTCTTTATATATATATATATAATGTACTGTGTATATATTTAAATATGTATACAATATATCTTTATATAATGTATATGATATAATATATATAGAATACATATAATATACATACATATATATATCCACCAATGTTGATTGTGTCTGAGGCCTATGAACACCCAAACTAATGAACGTAGAAAAGTTTAATTCATTACGAAAGACTACTTTTCTGTATATATTATTCTTATTGCATTATGAATTTCTTGCTTACTCCAAATTAACCTGATAATCAGTCATGTTTGTTTGAAATTATTCTTCTCTACGGTAAGAGTAAAGAAACAGAAATCAAGAAAACACACACACACACATATATATATATTATTATTATTATTCGTGCAGATCAGGAGTTAATATTCATTTTAATTGCAAATACGCTGTAACCAGGACATGTTGTAATACATGGGTAAATTAAGACAAAACCAAAGAAATGCAAAAGTCATTGAATACGTCGTACTTAAAAAAAGGTGCTTAAAACAACTGACTCATTTTACAACCGAAAAGAAAGAAAGAAAGAAAGAAAGGCAACTGATAGAAAAGAAAATGAAAATTTAAAAAATATGTGCGAATAAAGAAAAAAAAAGAAATCGATGGAAAGGAGTAAAAGGCAAAATAAAGAATGCCATCAGAAAGAAAGAAAGAAAGAAAGAAAAAAGAAAGAATAAGAATAAGATTAAATACAGAATAAAAAGGATAAAGTAGAAAAAAGAAAACAAGAAATTGAAATAAATAAATAAATAAATAAAGAAAGAAAGAAAGAAAGAAAGAATAAGAATAAGATTAAATACAGAATAAAAAGAATAAAGTAGAAAAAAGAAAACAAGAAATTGAAATAAATAAATAAATAAATGAATTTAGAAAGAAAGAAAGAAAGAAAGAAAGAAAGAAAGAGAAGTAAATACAAATCAAGGGAAATAAAGAGTCAAATGAAAAATGGACAGAAAAACGAATAGAAAGAAAACAAACTTGAAAATAGATGAAGTAAATAACCAAAAAAGAAAGAACTTAAAAGACAAACGAACAAAAAAAAAAAAAAAGAGAAAGAAAGAAATATCGAAAAAAAAGATGCAAGACAAGCAATCGTATTAAAAGATTTTAAAAAAATGAATAAGAAAGAAAAAGAAAGAAAATGTAAGACACAAAAATACTCCAAAGAAAAAGCAGATAGGAAAAAGAGAAAAATAAAATAAAGAAAAAATAAAGAAGTGGGGAAAGAAAAAAAAGAAAAGAAAAAAAACAGAAATAAGAAAAAAAGCAATGAAAAGAAAAAGTTCAACAATAATAACAACAACAAAAAAAGAAAGAAATTCACTGAGAGAAAAGAAAACTATGAATAAAAAAACAGTTTAAAAAAGACATATGAAGTAAAAAAATAAAATAAAGAATGAAAAACGAAGAATAGAAGAAAAGAAAGAAAAAGGAAAAATTGACAAAAGAAAAATACAACTGAATGAAATAAGAGAAAGAGAGTTACATCTAGCAGCAAATGAGCGACTCGGGTGGCGTAATGGTTTGCAAGCTCGACTAGCAAGCCTACGCGAGTGAGTTCGAGTCTCATTGGGTACCCCATGTGTATGGCCTTGTGCCACATCTAACCAAAAAGCTTCGTAAATTTCTTCACCAAGATAGAAAATGTCGACTGACAAGGGAAACTCGTTCGGTGGTTCCTGAAAAGCTGGGTATTACTTTTTGGCAAGAACTCAAGTTAATTACAGCAAATTACCTAGAAAGGGAAGAGGGATGCAGGGTATGCTTAGCACACTGACACTTATTGTCCGGCTCACGCAATCTCAGAAAACATACCCCCCGCACTGAACCACACCTCACACTCACGCATAATAGACACGCATACTTGTAAATACTCACCTATCTACACACATATAAACCCTTACACTTGTTTTTACCTCAACATGTAGGCATACATACACGTGCAACCTTCTAAATGTTATTCCAATTAATTCAGGTGATTTCTTATTATTTTTCTTTCAAAATTCCGAAAAGATTTTACGCGCATATTCAAAAAGGAGCTTACGATCGTGTCAGGCTAAAACACTGGTTATCATTTAATTGCTGTAGTTAAGCAACGTCGAGCTTCGGTCATTAAACGGGGGACTGCTTGGGAATACAATAATCTACTTAGGTTTGTTTTTATTAGATTAACGTTGCCATTTGCTTAGCTTAGGTTAGATGAGGTACAAAACCGGTAGTTTCGGACACTCTGTGAGAATCGAATTCACTAAAAACGGTCAGCTAATTCAGCCTGCTGACAATTACACCACTTGAGGAGCCCAGTTTTTGTTAATGGAATT
The DNA here is from genome assembly GCA_963585895.1 of Sepioteuthis lessoniana. NCBI lineage: Eukaryota > Metazoa > Mollusca > Cephalopoda > Myopsida > Loliginidae > Sepioteuthis > Sepioteuthis lessoniana. Next base: position 92,070,104 of record OY757915.1, on the reverse strand, counting down.
CAGCTCTTTATGGGTTATTTATAGTGGAAATTTTGTCTCTCTGTGAACGTTTTGGGTTTATTTGTTTAAAGACCTATCAACTCCTTATGGGTTATTCAAAGCCGAAATTTGGTTCATTTGTTTTATTTTAATCGTTACCATTTAAAATTAAATGTTACGTACTCTCACTCGAGCTAAACCCCATCAGCTGAGGCTGTAGAATACAACGATTGCGTGTCTGCAGAGGGTTAAGACTCCTTCATCGATTGTCCTGGATATGACACTAAAAAATCTTCATAGACATTTCATCCTGGTCCACTCTGACCTGGAGTGGTAGCCCCTCATGGCGTTATATCTATGGGTCAAATAGAGCTGTTTGGCATTTAAATTGAGCGCAAACAAATGATATGCTAAAATGAATTGTTAGAAATAGAACTGTTAGATCAATTAACTGTATGTAAACAAATGACTGATGTTTAATTGAATTGTTAGTGAAACAGCAATAATTGAGACCATTTAACTGTGTAGAAACAATAGCAATATCAGAGTGCAAACAAATTAATTCTAACTCATTTAAAAATGAAATTACCGACAAACTAATTTCTTACATATCATGTATATCTATTTAAATGCGTGAAAATGACTGATATTACATTGTTACTGTTTCATAGCAATACTTAAAACCATTTACTGTGGGCAAATGAAATGAGCTCAGGCTTGTTTAAAAATGTTATCCACAAAATGTGTTAACAAATCATACATATTCAATATATATGTATAAAGAGGATTTGATCTTAAATAACCTACAGTGGTTGAGATGCCATAAAATCAAACCAAACCAAACCAAATCAGATATATTTAGTGTATAGGAAAAACCAAAATGGCTTCCGAAGAAATAGATCCACGACCTCACAAATATTGACCATCCGTAGAATCCTTGAAGGTGTACGGACAAAAAACATACCAGGGACATTACTATTTGTCGACTTTAACAAGGCCTTCGATTCCATTCACAGAGGAAAGATGGAACAAATCCTACTAGCAAACGGCCTACCTAAAGAAACCGTAGCAGCAATAACGATTCTCTGTAGAAACACCAAAGTGAAAGTACGTTCACCAGATAGAGACACAGAATACTTCGACATTGTAGCAGGAGTACTACAAGGAGAAACGCTAGCTCCATACCTCTTTATCATCTGTCTAGACTACGTGCTTAGAACATCGATTGATAAAATCAGAGAAAACGGCTTCGAGCTGACAAAGAAAAGAAGCAGAAGATACCCCGCAAAAACAATTACCGACGCCGACTACGCCGATGACATAGCGATACTGGCAATACACCCAACCAAGCCGAAAAACTACTGCATAGTTTGGAACGAGCAGCCGCACGCATAGGTCTCCATGTCAAGGCACACAAAACGGAATATATGTGCTATAGTCAAACAGGTGACATCTCCACACTAGACAGAACCCCTCTTAAACTAGTAGACAAATTCACTTACCTAGGAAGCAGCGTCTCATCAACCGAAAAGGACATTGACACGCAGCTAACGAACGCATGGACAGCCAACAATAGGCTATCGATCATATGGAAATCAGACCTGACCGATAAAATGAAACGCAGTTTCTTCCAGGCAGCTGTCGTATCGATACTGCTGTATGGATGCACTACATGGACGCTAACAAAACGGCTGGAGAAGAAGCTAGACGGCAATTACACAAGAATGCTGCGAGCAACCTTGAACATGTCCTGGCGGCAACACCCCACAAGACACTAACTGTACGGCTACCGGCCTCCTATCACGAAAACTATCCAAGTTAGACGAACCAGACACGCAGGACACTGCTGGAGAAGCAGGGACGAGCTCATAAGTGATGTACTCTTATGGATCCCCACATATGGCCGGGCAAAAGCAGGACGACCAGCATGAACATACATTCAGCAGCTATGTGAGGATACGGAATATAGCCCTGAAGACCTGCCAGAGGCGATGAACGATAGGGAAAAGTGGCGAGAGGGGGTCAGGGATATCCGTGCTAGTGGCACAACATGATGATGATGACAACTGTTGATATGCCATAAAATCCAACCAAATCATATCTATTCAATATATGTGTATAAACAGTGTTTGGCATTAGATAACCTACAATGGTTGATATGCCATAAAATCAAACCCAACCAACTCACTCGGTCTCACCTGGGGTAGATGGTATTGAGCTGTCCCTCAGGTCCTTGGAAGCATTACCCACAGGGAATACCTGTTTTGCAAGGCTGAGTTCATAGCTTAGCGAATGAGGCACCACATTATGAGGAATGCTGAAGGGATCAAGGAGTTTTTGGGTTTTGATATGTGCGAGGCTCTTCACAATCAAATGAGATTATGTTCAAAACTTACATGGTAAAATTCGCTCCAGTATGATCTTATACATCTATATTTTCAGCATTGGAGACCACCAGTGGTGTAATAGTCAGTAAGCAAGATTAGAAGACTATTGTTAATAAGCTAGATTCTCACTGGGTGCCTTTATATTTCTGGCCTTGCGCAACAGCTAAGTTAAGCTTAGCAATTAACAATATTTTTAACGTCCCATTGCAAGCATTTTAAATGCACTATTTATCTCAAACAATCCTTTGCCCAGTCAGCTGGGGCTGTAAAATACACTGACTGCACCTCTGCAGAGGGGTAAGACCCCCCCAAGAGTGTCCTAGATATGACACTAAACAATCTGATGGTGAGGTTACAGCAGTGCTGGAGCTTTGGGGAATGCGGAGTACCCCTTATTGCCATTGCTCCCAGGTCCACTCTGGCCCGGAGTGGTAGCACCTGATAGGGCCCTATCTATGGGTTAAATAGAACTAACAGCATACTTATGCTAAACTGAATTGTTTGAGTAAACTAAATAGCTTAAAATAGAAATGCTTTTGACAATTAAACCGTACTTACATTTAAACTACGTGATTATGCTGAACTGAATTATTTCAAATAGAACTGTTTTTCGACATTAAAACTGTATTTACCATTAACTGAATTGTTACATATAACTGCTTGAATAGTTTAAAATAGAAATGTTTTTGACAAACTGTGTACTTATGCTTAACTGAATTGTTTTAAATAGAACAGATTATTCACATAAAAATGGATTTGGCGTTAAATAAACTACAAAGGTTGACATGCCATAAAACCCAACAAACCAAACCAAACCATCAAACAATCCTTAATTTTGGCACCATATGGTATCAAGTATTCCTATTCAACACAAAGTGACTTTACAGGCTGTTAACTGCCAAGAGATGTTTAATCTTAAAGCTACGAATAAATAGGATTAAAAGGAAACAGTTGATCTTTTAACAAAACAATGTCAGTCGCCATTTTGCAAAAACAAAAAAACAAAAACTACTTAATTTGTAATGAAAGGTTCCGCTACTTCAGACTTCAACCCTTGAAAAAAGGCTTAAGCTGGCACCATTAAATATTTTATTGTTGAGGGGCTGAAATCGTGGATTTAGGAGAAAAACCTTCATTTTTTCCTCTCTTGACGTTTTCTCTTTAAGAGGCAATGTTTATTTGGTCTGGTTTATTTGTTTTACGGCATTTCAACCTCTTCTTGGTTATTTAAAACCAACAATGTCTACAAATAATTTTCACAGAAAAATAATTTCAACTATTCCCTTCTAGAAGTACCGATTTCCAAAAAGATTTAATCGACCATTGGTAGGACTAATTTGATTACTACTACTTCGGATCAGTGGAGGGTTTGGTTTGATTATTTAATTTAATGGCATATCAACCCGGTTATATATATACGGGGTGAGATTTGTAAGCGAATAGTTTGCAGACTACTTTACTTTTAAACGAGTTAATTTATTTACACACAATTAAATGGTTTCAAGTACGGGTATTCAACACTAATTATTCTGTTTAATATTAATCATTTGTTTGCACAGTATAAACGATTTCGAGTTTTGGTATTTAAGAACAATTGGCCCTCAGCCACTGCCTCCTACCACCTTTAAGATAGAATAAAGTAAGGTGCTTGTTTGCCACAAGAGCAATTGGAATACGGTTGGGACAATCATATATTGATTGGATCTGGTCTTTCCGACAACCCGTCTTGTCATTAAAGGGCTAACGTGGAGTGTCGTAAATCACTTGGGCCCTTCAATCGCCTCTAGAATTCCTTCTTCAATCATCAAGAGTTGCCACCCAAAAGGTGACCTTGCAATGTGTTTTAACCACCTGCAGATGAGTTGTTGGCTGGTAGTTTTACGAGTTTGGGTTTCTTTGTTTAATGGCATATCAACCTTTGTAGGTTATTTAATGCCAAAGCCATTCTTCTAGAAGAACAGTAGTGGTACTATTTAACCCATAGTTGGGAAGATAAGGGAGTTCATACCTTTCCCAAGGGTATTTGCCCGAAAGTGAACGTAATAGCGCGACTGGAGTACGAACTCGCGTACTACGATTCCGCAGTCCATCGCTTTAACCATTACACCACGAGTTTTACGAGACCTTGGAGTAATTGCAACATAGGGTTACTCTACACACACCCGAGATCTAGAACAATAACATTACCACTAAACACAATTTAGCTTTATTTATACAGTTCTTTGCTTTGTTTCATACTCTCACTGTGGTCTGCAAAATCCACGAATTGAAAACTTTTCTTATTAATTAAAACTTAATTTGATTATCTGGTCTGGATTCGGTGATCCTTCTATACCTCAAAATCCCAGAGAAATCCATTCGTCTCCTTTTCTAGTACAGATTTTGGCTTGAGCATATATTATTTGTAAGTACGGAGAAATTTCAGTCTCTTGCACAATTCCCACTGAGTGACCTATCCCACTCAGTCACACCTGCTTATTCATTTTTGGCCAGTTTACCAGATGCACTTTCAATGAGATCAATTGTTTTATCTCTATCATCACACAGACTACACTTGCAATTTTTCTGTGTAATATTAGTCTTTGCTCAGAAATATTATAATTATTTTGTTCATTTGAGAGTTTTTCACACCAGCGTTAGCAGATGGTTTTCCACAGCGGTGTGAGTGACAGCAAGTCTCCTGGATTCTTCTTACTGTTCTGGCAGATCTCAGTGAAGTTCTCATTTGGATGGTTTCCATTCGTACTCTTTTTTCTAAATCATCCTATCTTTGTGCCAATCCTTTATAGACTATACCGAGCACTCTAATTACAATTGGTATCACCGTCACTTTCATTTTTCAGTAGTTCAGCAAGGTCAAGTTACTTATCTCTCATTTCACTTTCTTTCAGTTTTACTGTGGTCAACTGGAACGGTAAAGTCCACAATTCTTCAGGTTCTGTTTTTTGGGGTTTTATTATTATTATTTTTATTATTGGGAATAATTAATATTTTATATTCTTTTATTTATTCTTTCAAACAAAGCTAATAAAGCAGAAATAATGGCGACACCGAACCAATAAAATATTCATTTGTCTTGCTGAATACTACTTTGTGTGTATGGTGGTGGAGTGGGTGTATTTTTTGCAATAATATTTGATATTGACTACAACAACAACAACAATAATAAAAACAACGCCCACGATGATGAGGATTATGATGATGTTTTTGATGAACACAGCCAAACACTTACGTGAGATCAAAATAATTATCTCTCTGAGTGTCACGACGACAATAGAATTTGTCCTGTGAATGATAATTATCATTAATTCATTTGATCCGCTGCAAGATGTCAAGAAACGTACATATATATATATATATATATATATATATATATATATATATATATATATATATATATATATTGATCTAATGAAAAATGTTGTCAGATTAATGTCTTTTGTTGTTCTTCTACGTACACCTGTCTCTTTGTGGTGAGAAAACCTGCTTTAATGTTCTTTCATTAGAAGTGAAAAAATTGTTTGTTTGTTTCTTTGATTGGTTGGTTTTATGGCATATCAATCATTGTTGGTTATTTAATGCCAAATCCATTTTTATACATAGAAACGGTTCCATTTCAAACAATTCAGCTCAGCATAAGTGCGCAGTTTAAATTTCAAGACAGTTCTATTTTAAACAATTCAGTTTAGTATAAGTACACAGTTTAGTTCTATTTAACCCATAGATAGGACCCTATCATTTGCTACCACTTCGGGATAAAGTGGTCATGGAAACGATAGTAATGAAGAGGTACTTTGCATTCCCCAAAGCACCATTACTGGTGCCTCACCGTCTGACTGTTTAGTGTAATATCCAGGATACTCGATGGGAGATTCTTACCCCCTCTGCAGAGATGCAGTCGGTGTATTCCACAACCCCAGCCAACTGGGCCAATGTGTAAGAGGAGTGAGTTTCAAATTAGCCTTGACTTGACCGGCTTGTTCGTTTTTTTATGAAGATAGTTTCAGTGTTATTTTCAAGGGGTGGACTTCAAAATCAGAAGCGACTTATCTTCAGGTTTTGTGGATATGCGTTTGTTGTTGTCAAATTTTGATTTTTTTTTTCCACAAAAACTTATTTTGCTTCAAACACCTTTTGTTCCATTCGATGAAACAAGGTCGAAACTAGTAGCATAAGAGTAAGAGTAATATTTCTATTTATCGTATCACACTTACTCATCTGCACACACACATACACACACACACACACACACACACACACACACACACACACACACACACACACACACACATATATATATATATATATGTGTGTGTGTGTGTGCCTGTCTGAGTTTTAATGTAATCACTTCTATTCATCTCTCAATCGATTTCTATCTATCTATCATATTCTATCAATCTAACTCAGGCTTTTCATATCTATTACACACACACACACACACACACACACACACACGCATATATATATATATATATATATGTCTGTGTCTGTGTGTGTTTAACAAAGCAAATATGTTCTCGTCTAGAATATAAAAGAAGAGTCTATATTTGTTCAGTTGAAAAATCAGACTCGGTGAATGCTAGCACACAAACGTGAAACTTTGTGTCATCAATTTTTATCCCGTTTTATATCTTATTTCCTATACTTGAAATATATCATTTCTTGATACCTGATGACCGATGAATTTTATATTCACACACACACACATATATATATATATATGATTGTTTATACTTATTAAAATAAGTGGTCAATCTTCTTCTTATTCAATGGAACATTACCCGAAAAGAACATAATTATATTGCAATGTTCGCCAATGGTCCAGGAGACTTGGGTTCAATCCCAGGTCGCGTCATGCCAAAGACTTTAAAAATGGTACTTGATACCTCTTTGCTTAACACTAAGGAATATAAGGTACATAACAAGGGTAAAGTGGAGTAATCCAGGGAAAGGAGTTGCGACCTCGACTACGATCGCCAACTTTACTTTTTACTTACTATAAGACGGCATATATTTTGTTTTATTTTGCAGCTCTGAATTCTAATTTTCTGAAAAACATTTTTCAAACGGATTATGTCGGCTAAAATTATCATAATATAAGAAAAAACTATTAGTTGAAATTGATGGATCTTAGACGAGCAATTATCCTATAATGCTGCAATGAGCAAGTTGCACGTTTGAATGACGTAATGGAAGAGAAGAGCACAGAAGACAAGAGGTTATCTTACTGCAAAACAATGTTCATTCTCAACTTGCACATAGGACACAGTAAACCACCATGGAACTAAAGCATGAACTTTATTCTGTTGTTTTTATTTCCACGTGTGTAGTTTTTTCCAACCCTTTAATCTTCAGGCTATCAGTCATTTCACTTCATGCAACGCTACACACTTAGCGTAACGGTTACCATCGCCGGAAATGGAATTGTCGACTCAAGTAAGGATCCTGAACGCAGCTGTTTCCGTTTCAGTTCATGCTAATTCCCTTGGGGAAGTCATAAAAGCATCTCTTCTTCCTCCAGTTATGAGGGAACGCTAAAGTGTATCCGAGAGTGAGGCTACTGATCTGGATTTTATGGAATTGTTGCCTGAAGCCTTTGTTGTATTCTCATTTGTTGGTCAAATAGTTACGTTTGAGCAAATGTCTAAAATGATTTTGATCTATATCAAGACATTCGTTAATTATTTTGGAAAAGTCATTTATTCATTTCTCTGTCAATACCAATGGGTTCATAATGGGTAAGACTGAATTTTTTTAGCCTTGTTGAGACAACCAATCTAAAAGAAGAAAAACAGCTGAAAATTGACTTTGTGTCACGTGCTTCCCATCCGGAGAGTTTCGGTAAATCTAATTACCATTTATTCTGTTCAACACTTTAAAGATATCCAAAAATTCCTTATCGAATTAAAACCGGAATCATTTTTTGAATTTTTCTCCTCATTTTCATTGAAAGGTGAGATAAGATTACAGAAAGCCGTGGAATATCCCCACTCCAACAATGATAGCAGGTCATAATCATCAATAGTAAAAATGATCCTGACGCCATCAGCATCTTCTTTTTCGAGGGGTGTTTTGACGTCATGTCAAAACCCCAACTTTTTATGTCTTTTGACAATTTTTGCTAATTGAATAAAATATTTCCTCAAAAAATACAATAAATCTTTGAATGACCTTTATAAAAAAGAATTTGCTTTGCCTACGAAGTATCACACAGTTGTTGAGAGAGAAAAGATTTGATGAGTGGTTAGGGGGTTCTTTGGTTTCATTTTGGGGTTGAAATTAATCATTTGGTTTTGCAAACTATGGAAGTAAAATAAATATAGAAAGAAAAAAAAGATAAGAAGACAGAAAAAAAAAGATTGAGTAAATACGTTCTTCTCGGGATCGTGGAAATCAATATTTTTGTCGTAGACAGAATCCGGCCTGGCAATCGATTTTCGATAACTAAGATTTCCCTCACCTCTGAGACAAATTGATCATTGCAAGATCATTTTCTACATCTAAAAATGTTCTGATTCTTCCACTTTCTACAAAACTTGATACATAAGCCAATTTTTAGGCAAATATTACGAAAGCTAACTTTCTGATCATGCGGGTTGTACTTTATTTAAAACTTAATACATCATAATCTTTTTCATATGGTCAAATTCAACTCTGAGTTGGACTAAACTCAGAGAACATTATTATTTTAGTTTTATTCTAGAGTACCCTACACAAGCTAATCTAAGTATGTATATATAGTTACAAAAATTATTTCATGAGTCAGAATTAGGTACCCTGATGAGCCTTTTAGACGAAAATGTAGAAGGTTAGTTCCTGACTCACGAAATAATTTTTGTAACTATTTTGCTCTACTTAGTATTGAGCACTTTTTGTACTCGTAGCTTAGCAGCATATTACGGTGTTTTTTTTTTCTTTTGACCAACCGATTACGTATCTCGCGATTTTTTTTCAGTTAGTGTGACAAAGTTGGCCTTTTCTTTTTTTTCCAATAATTTTTTCCCCTTGGCAGTGATTGGTGGTATATTTTTATCTTCGAATTACTGGCGTTTTTTTGTCCTTCACTAAGTTATTTAATATATATATATCTATCTATCTATATATATATATGTGTGTGTGTGTGTGTGTGCGTGTGTGTGTGTGTGTGTGTAAAATCTAAAATGAACGAATGTTTACTTACCTCAATGAAACAGTCTCATTACTGTCAGTTTGATGTACTTAAAAACAAATTTAATCGTCAGATGCGACTTTACTTATTTCAAAACAAGTCTCATCTAATGATAGTATCATTTTTCTAAGTGCGTGAAACTAATAGTAATGAAAAGGCAACAGAGAAATAAGAAAACATTGATTTATTTCAGGTTTTATATCGTGCTTTTCTGGTCGGTATTGAGCACTTTTTTGATTCATGATAAAGCGTTATTATTTGTTGGTTCAAGAAAAACAACTTCACACACACACACACACAATCATTCAGGAAGGATGATAGGTAATCAGTCGAATTTTACGGCATATTCATATTTACCCAACCCCTCCGCTCGGGCAGGATATGACACAAGGTCAATTTTTAAGTAGAGTTTAACAGGTTTCAATTCAGAGTTTTCCTTCTCCTAGACTTGTTGCCTCACCAAGGCTGAAGAAACCGGTCTGTCCTACTATTTACCCCTCGATGAAGGGAGAATAATTGGATTCATACCTTTCCCAAGGGTATTAGTGCTATGTGAAATGCAATCAGCCTCGTCCAGGATTTGAACTCGTGTCGCCGTGTCCATTTCCTACGACGATAACCATCACACCACGGGCACCTCCCGTAACATCAATTGTAATTGGTGCGCTTAGAACGATCCCTAAAGACTTGGTGAAGAGGCTGGAGAGTTGTAAAACAGAGGACGAATCGAGACCACACCACTACATGTTTAAGGTCGGTCAGAATACTGAGAAAAGTCCTGGAGACTTGAGAAGACCTGCTATCTCTCAGACTCCAGTGAAAAACCATCAGCTAACACTGATGTGAAAAACCTGATAAACTCCGCTTAAAAATTGACCTTGTGTCATGTTCTGCCCGAGCGGAGGGGTTGGTAAATAGGATTACAATTGGTATTACCGCCTTTTTCATGTTTCACAGATTCTTAGTTCTCCGGCAAGGTCTAAGTACGTGTCTCTCAGGCTGTTTTCTTTAATTTTCACTCTGTTGTCTGCCAAGACGGCAAAGTCCAAGGTCTCTATTTTTTTCTTAACTGTCACGGAGGCTGGTCTTCTGGCCGGGATAAGGTGATCCGTTTGTATCTCGAAACCCCAAAGAATTTTGTGCAAGCCATTCTCCAGGACGGATTTTAGTTTATGGATACACCATTCAATAGTATGGTTAAATTTCAATTTCTTGCACGATTCGCAGTGGATCACCTTCCGCACCTAGTAGTCTCTAGTCTTTTTGCGCTAGTTTGCTGCATTCGCTTATTATTTTATTTATTTATATTTTTTTACTCCTTTAGAGTTTTTCTCGTCAGTGTTAGCTGTTGGTTTTTCCCTGGAGTCTGAGAGACAGCAAGTCTCCTCAGGTCTCCAGGACTCGTCTCAGGATTCTGGCTGTTCTGAGCAATTATGTCATTTGGATAGTCTCTACCCGTCCGCCAACTCACAAGTCCTCCAGGCCTTTTAATAATCCTTTTGTTATTGTGCCTAAAGCACCAATCACAATTGGCACAATCGTTACTTTCATGTTCCACAGCTTTTTCAATTCTCCAGCAAGGTCGAGGTACTTATCCTTCTTTTCACATACCTTCAGATTTATTCTGTGGTCCGCCGGGACAGCAAAGTCGACTATTTTACAAATTTTCTTTTTATTATTATTATTATTATTATTATTATTATTATAAGGTCTGGTCTTCTGGCCGGGATTAGGTGATCCGTTTGTATGTTAAAGTCCCATAGGAGTTTATGCGTGTCATTTTCTAGGACTGGTGCTGGGTTGTGCATATACCATTTGTTAGTATGGTCAAATTTAAATTTCTTGCACATTTCCCAGTGGATCACCTTGCCGACCCAGTCGTGTCTCGCTTTCTACTCCCTCTGTGCTAATTTGCTGTATTCGCTTATTATATGATTGATCGTTTCGTCTCTGTCACCGCATAGCCTACATTTACTGTTTTGTTGCGTCTTATCTATTCTCGCTTTGATATGATTGGTCCTTATGACGTTGTCCTGTGCTGCTATTAGAAGATATTCCGTATCTCTCTTAAGGTTTCCTTTTCTGAGCCAAGTCCAGGTTTTCTGGTGTGAGATGTTGTTTATTAGACGTTTAAAGCGGCCATAGAGTTGTTTTTCCTTTTTGTTTCCTAGTTGTTGACATTCTATCTTCTATTGTGCTGTTCGTATCGTTTTTTAATTATTATTATTATTATTATTATTATACTCCTTTGAGAATTTATCACTCTAGCATTAACTGATTGTCTTTCACAGGGGTTTGAGTGACAACAAATCTACTCAAGTCTCCAGGACTCTTCCCAGTATTCTAGTCGATCTTAACAGTGCTGTCGTTTGGGTGGTCTCCACTCGTGTTCTTATTTTCAAATCCTCCAGTGTATCAATCCTTTCTTGACTGAACCAAGCGCTCCACTTAAGATTGGTATCACCGTTACTTTCATGTTTCATCGTTTTTATTTCCAGTAGTCTAGTAAAATTATTATTTCTTTACCCACTTGCGTGTTTTTCACAAGTATTTGTATTCAATATGTGTTCGGCAATATATATCCAGACATACACACAAACACACACACACACATATATATATATATATATGTGTGTGTGTGTGTGTGTGTGTGTGTGTGTGTGTGTTTCGCAATCTTCTGGTGGTAGCATAAACAATCTTTTAATGAATACCCGACTGTTTCCCTTGAAATATTAAAACAATCCCCTTCCCGCTTTTAAACAAGCCTGAGCTTCAATAACCTAAAGAAAAATTCCTAAACAGAATTGACATCGTAACCCGTCCGTAGATAACAAGGAGACGATAAGCCTTGTACCAACTGTTGGTTGTTTCGTAAGTTGACTCCGAGCGACTACGGGCCGCAATGGATGTGTTGTGTCCCTGACGACTGAGCCTGTTATCAGGACATCAAGTCAACATAGTTGGCGGTTCACCATTTGTTGTATCGAAATAATATCCCTTTATCCCTCCTGGTTGAATCTAAACATGTCTTGTCTTAAACAGTCAGATATTTGTTGTTGTAAGTCTAGCTTAGTCTGATGATTGATTTGGAGGGAGTTCCTTTGGCGTAGTGGTTAATGTGCTGGGCTTTGACATGATAGTTCGAGCTCCAGTCGTGTCATTACATTCCTTTTCGGACAAATACCCAACGGTAAGGTTTGAACTTTATTCCGTTATCCTTCCAGCTATGGGTTAAATCGTACAACTCATGTCCTTGTGCAAGGGTGGCTTTGGCATTAAATTCCCCATGAAGGTTTGATATGCCGTTAAACACAGAAGTCAAACCAAATGAAGGATTAACTAAAAAGGTAGCCCGTGAGAACGAATCAACTAACCATGGCTTTAGAGATATGCGGAACCCAGTAAATCATTATGCAGTTTCCAAATGAAATGGACTTTGCTTTACTTTCTTAGTAAGGAAACGAAGTGTAGAGCTCTGATAAAAATTCTCGGAAACTGTGTTGCTTTTATTGGGTTACCATTACATGCAAGCTTGGTTAGTGTAATGGTTATCGCCGGATGAAATGTAATCTGTGACCTGAGTTCAAATCCTGGACGAAACTGCGCTTTTACTTTGCGATAATTCCCATAAATCTATCGGTTATCCCTTCATCTATGGCTAAATAGCAGGGCAGAGGGGGTTCGTAAGTCTTGCTTAGGCAACCAGTCAAGGAGACAAAATAAAAAAACAACTCTTAATTCAAACCAGCTTTATTCGGGTTCAAATTAACCCACTGTCACATCCTGCTCATTGTGGAGGATTGAGATAAATACATTCTGTTACTTGCATTGATAGATTAGCGTTGTAGGTTGTGTAATGATTTACATCATAAAACATGGATTAAACAAATCGAGTTCGAATCAGGGATGCTGCTATTTGCATTTAACTTCACACTAATGCCGTTGGGAAAAGTCTAAATCTGTCTCATCTCCCATCTTTTGGTAAATTTTAGAGCAGATTGGGCCGTTTAGCAACAGTGGTAAAGCATCCAGACTCATTATTAAACTACTTAGCAATAGTGGTAAAACGATTAGTCTGTTTATTGAGCTTTTTACCAGTTGCAGTAAAGCAACCGGTTTCATTATTAGGCTTTTTGGTAGTAGGAATTTATTAAGTTTTTTGCTTAGATGTGGAACAAAGCTATATAGGCACTTCAGTAGTAATCGAAAGTAAAGTAAAACTCTGAATTAGAACCATCTGACAAAAACATCAGGCTAGGGTCGTCTTTTGTTGCTGTTAATATGTAACCCATTACAATCTGTCAAATGTTGATAGAAAAGAAGGCCAAAGTCAACTAACCCTTTCAGTTCCGGGTGATAAGGAAAATTACGAGGCATCGAAACTCTGACGAGCTAAAAAGGGTCATGTAACATGTATAAAAGTAAAAGTTGGCGACCATAGTCGAGGGTGATCAGAAGGCTCCCTTTTCAATGGCTACTACACCGAACTATATAAGAACTATAATAATCAAGTATTTGCTCACAGTTATTCACATCACGACAATAGGGTTTTACTAGGGGGTGTGCCCGTGGTGAAATGGTTAAAACACTAGACTGCAGAATCGTAGTAAGCGAGTTCAAACTCGAATCGCGCTATTACGTTCACTTTCGGACAAATCCACTTTAGAAATGAATGATCTCCCTAATCAACCTAGCTATGATATAAATCGAACTACGATTCTTCTTCTTGAAGGATAGCTTTGGCATTAAATAACCAACAAAGTTTGATATGCCATTAAGAAACCAATAAGTTTCACGTTATTTTCCTATTTTAGTCTTGATTGCGTTTACCTCTAATATAGATTGAAGGTTTGTGAATTAATATTTTCAAGTTTCAGTTCTTATATATATATATGTGTGTGTGTGGGTGTGTTGTCATCCACAGACGACAAATCTTCAGTGATGCCAGACTCACAGGATACTTAAAGCTGGGATCGAAACCCACCTGTGTGGGTTCTCCTGAACATAGGTTAGCGTAATAACACTTTTATGACTTTTCAGATGAAATTGAAGATAATTTACTACAACGAAAGATTAAATTGAATGCATGGCATGATCTCTAAAATGTCAAGTGAATTTTTTTAGTGTCTGTCTTTACAATTAATAAACTCTGAGAGTAACTTTCAAAACAAAATTGAACGATTTCAAAAATGTCTATAACGTAAAATTATGATTATTTTTGTTTGGTTTATTAAATTGTTTACGTAAATGTTATCTTTCAAGAAACTATGATAATGCGTAATAAATTGAAAAAAAAAAAACAGAATTATATATATATATATATATATATATATATATATAATTTTGTTTCTTTTCAATTTATTACGCATTAATATAGTTTCATATATATATATTGAAATTTATTACGGATTTTATATATATTGAATGTCATAGTTTCATATATATATATATATATACATATTCTGTGGATGACTATTATATATATATATATATATATATATATATATATATATATATATATATATATATATATATATATATGTTACTACAGGTTTGTCGGTAAATTATTGTGGAAAAAGATTGCGGCAAATTGGATATGTACAGTTTTCAAAGGCAAATGTCTGCTTTGAATATTCAAGTGTTCGATAAATGTGGTATAAATTCGCTGAGATTCACCAAAACCTTATAAATAAAGGCGATTTTGATTTTGTACGAAATAAGTTTTATAGGGTTAGCAATTCGTGCCTCTTTCTTTTTCCGAATATGCGTCGTTGATATATATATATATATATATATATATAGGGACGCAGTGCTGTTCCTATGTAATTTATCAAACAGACAATACTATTCTAATCAATTGATTTTAAAAGTTAAAAACAGAAATATTATGCGAAAAAACAACAAATTTCTTTGAATTTAGTTATGCTTTGGGGTTTTGATTGGAATTTAAAGAAAATCTAACAAACACCAACAGCAACATTAACAACAACAGCCAAAAACAAAATTCAAAGAAAGAAAGAAAGAAAGAAAGAAAGAAAGAAAGAAAGAAAGAAAATAGAGAAAATGTTAGCAAAATAAAGAAAAAAAATCAAGAAAAAAGAAAGAAAAAGGTAAGAAAGAAAGAAAAAGGAAAGAAAGAAAGATTGGAAACAGGCAAAATGCGAAAAAGGTTATCAAAATGAATAAAAAATTTTAAAAAATAAATAAATAAAGAAAGAAAGAAAGAAAGAAAGAACCAAATAAACAAATTAAGTTATAAAAGCAAGAAGTGAAGATAAAAAAATTAGGGAAAATGTTGGCAAAATGAACAATAAATAAACATTCAAGAAAGAAAGAAAGAAAAGAAAAGAAAAGAAAAGAAAAGACCACAATCACAATTACTAAAAGCAAAATACAAATAAACAAATTCCTGTGGGTGTGGAAAGAGTTTGTGTGGTGAGAAATTGTTGAATAAAATGAGATTCGACAATCAGTTGAAAGATATGACTCAAGTCGCCATTGCCAATGAAAGAGAGGCCGACAGAAGTTTCGCACAGTTGAATCCGATTAGGTTGACAAAGTATTGTACCACTAAAAGACAATACGCATTGGTGACAGGCACAAGAAAATAAGGACACAGTTTTACAGACTAGAAGCCAAACGAACATCGAACAACATAGACGCACTGATAGGGTGAAAGAAAACGGGGGAAATGTGCTGTCAAATGTTATCGCTATACGAAACAAACATCTAAGCAAGAGTAAGAAAACAAAATAACAAAAATATAACCCTTACTATAATGGAGCAAAATCCTATATATACAGGAAGTTTCACGAATGCCACGACCGTCGTGAAGGTGGGACATAAACTACGCCAACTGCATCCCCTGCTGATAGCTAACAGCCTCACCCACACAAAAACGTGTGTTCAGGTGATCACATATTACTGTATCTGGCAGTGAACTTCTATGAAGTGTGGGTCCCCCTCTTTCTTGTTATTACTCCTAGGTTTACTACCGGGCCATTGGCCTAATGAGTAGAGTGTTCGCCGATGTTCCGGGAGACTGGGTTTCAATCCCAGGTCGAGTCATACCGAAGATTCAAAAAATGGTACTTGATGCCAACTTGCATAGAACTCAGCACTATAAGCTTAGGATCAAGGATAAAGTGGAGCAATCCAGAGAATAGAGTAGCACCCTCCCCTACACCTCGTTGTAGTAGCTATTGAAAAGGGAGCCTTCTGGTCACCCTCGACTACAGTCGCGAACTTTACTTTACTTAGGAGTAGATCTACCCGTTATGTTCGCATTCATGAATCAAATTCTTCTGTTTGAAAATTATTGATATCATATAAAAATTGACATAAGGTGTGGTTGGTTGATATCCTTGTTTAATGGAATATCAACCTTCGTGTGTTACTTAATGGCAAAGCCATCTTTGTAGAAAAATATCGGGTATATTATTTAACTCATTGCAAGGGGGTTAAGGGAGTTCATGCTTTTCCAAAAAGGTATTAGTTGGAAAGTGAATTTAATAGCGCAACTGGAGTTCGAACTCGCTTACTAAGATGTCACTGTCTAGCAGTTTAGCCATTTTGCAAAATTTGTGGTTAATCTAATGCCAAATTAGTCTGAAATTGAACGAAATAGAGCTGTAATATAATGGCCGAGGGATTTCATTTTATGCCTTTGGGTTTAGTTAGGCTGAGAACCTTTCGGCTCAGTGCATGGATTATTAAGGTGCAACATTAACGCAGGTGTTCACGCGCGCGGACGGAGCGGACGTGTCACTCAGAGATGTCATTATAGTCCAGATGGGAAACGGGGCTACAGAGTGCGGGTGACGTCACGCACCGGAAGCGCGCAGAGGATTTTAGGGATTTTGAAAAAGTCAGTAGAGTTGAGAACTGGACACCGAAAGAAGGGTCGACTTTTGGGGTTCACTGAGGTCAGACGAATTTGCGCGCTACGGGCGACGCTTGAGATGTGGGCGGGGGGCAGATGGAAAAGCCAGAATAGAAAGAATGTGTATCTCTCTCCTTATGTCAAAGAACCTTTAAACTCAAGGGTAATAAAAAGTTTCGTACCTGAAGTAAGAAGTCGTAAGTGTTTTTCGTGTTTCGAGATTCCTATGTTCTATGTATATATGTTACGAACATTCTATGTACGTTTCACAAATCCGTATATGGCTATGGTACAGTACGACTGGAATTCGAACTCGGTTCCAACGATATCACAGTTCAACACTTTAGCCACTACTCCACAATGACTCTCCCCACCACTTAACAGTGTGCAGACAAATGGTTAACATTACAGAGTAGGAATATATATACGAAAGTGTATAATAATAAAAATGATTATTAGTATTGGATAGGAATACTTGAAACCACATATTCGTGTTCAAATAGATGATGATTATTATCAAATAGAAATTGTTACTGAAACGATACAATTATTTATCATATTTACCCAACCCCTCCGCTCGGACAGGATATGACACAAGGTCAATTTTTAAGCGGAGTTTAACAGGTTTGAATTCAGAGTTTGCCTTCCCCTAGACTAGTTGGCTCACCAAGGCTGAAGAACCTAGTCTGCCCTACTATTTACCCATAGCTGGAGGGAGAATAATTGGATTCATACCTTTCCCAAGGGTATTAGTGCTATGTGAAATGCAATCAGTCCAGGATTTGAACTCATGTCGCCGTGTCCAATTCCTGCGACGATAACCATTACACCACGGGCACTTATAGAGTATATACAGGAATGTTTTTGAGTTTCCTAATCACGCTAATGCCCTTCGGAAAGACATAAATCCTTCTCATCCATCCGAACAATGGGTAAATAGTAGAAAAGACTGTACTCTTCAGCCTTACTAAGGCAACCAGTCTAGGAGAAGAAAAAACGCAAATTCAAAAGCAAGAGTATTGCAAGTCTACCCACAACAATGAACTTGCTACGAAGCCACAGCGCCATAACAGACTTAGAGTGAATATGGCCTGATGGTCACTTTTATTACGTTATATACGAATACTTGGGGCGATAAATTGTGTGCGATATTATTTGTACTAAGAATACATACTGTAATTAAATTCTTGAAACCGTAAGCATAAGGGCGTAGAATTTAAGTGCATGTCAGTTTTGTATGACATTAGAATTAAGAATAATCGCATCATGCGCTATCCTCTTTCTATTCAAGAATCCAATCTTTTTTCATTTTGTCACCTTTGCCGTTTACCGCAGGTGAGCGGGTACTTTACTGACAAACAATTGCATCGAAAAATATATTTTTAAACTAAACATATTTTTTCTAGCAAAGGAAGGAAGGAAGGAAAGAAAGAAGGAGGTTCGTGTGCACAAAGAAAGGAGTAAAAAAAAAAGATATAAAGAAAGAACTACGAAAGGAAAAGGTTCAAAAAAGAAATTCGAAACAAAAAGGAAATCAAATAGAAAGAAAGAAAGAAAGAAAGAAAGAAAGAAAATCAAAGAAAATCAAAGAAATAACAAGAACATCAAAGAAATAAAAAAGAACCTCAAAAAAGAAAGAGAAGGCGAAATGAAAAGGGAAATCAAATTAAAAGAAAGAAAGAAAGAAAGAAAATCAAAAAAATAAAAAAAGAACATCAAAAAAGAAAGAGAAGGTGAAATTAAAAGTTAAAACAAATGGAAAAATAGAAAGAAAGAAAGAATGAATGAAAGAAAGAAAGAAAGAAAGAATGAAAGACGAAGAAAAAGAACAAAAAGAGAAGTCGAAAAAAAGAAAATCTAATTGTAAGAAAGAAAGAAAGAAAAAAAGAAAGAAAGAAAGAAAGAAAATCAAATAAATAAGAAAGAACATCAAAAAAGAAAGAGAAGGTGAAAGGAAAAGGGAAATCAAATTGAAAGAAAGAAAGAAAGAAAGAAAGAAAGAAAGACGAAGGAATTATCAAGACCATCAAAAAAGAATAAGAAAGACAAACGTAAAAGTCCAAAGAAGAAAGAAAGGAAATCAATACTGAAATAAAGATAGAAATACAAAAGAATTGATAGGACAATAAAGAAAGAAAAAGTGTGAAAAAAAGGGAGAAAGAAAGAAAGTAAAAATAAATCAATAAATAAGTGTAAAATTTTAATTCAGAACAGAACAGTGACTGAATTGTTTTCCCAAGCATTACATGTCATATTTCATCAAATTTCAGATACGGACTTAATATGAAACTAATTTTTGTTTTCATTTGGATTGTACCAGTATTCTTAATTAAAACAGTTAGCAAAACAATAAAAAAAAGAACTTAAAAACAAAAAACAAATTATCCAAGCTTTGAAAAAATTAAAAAACGACGATTAAATTTTCTGTTCTTAAAAAGAAGAAAAAAAAAAAAAAAGAGAGAAAACGTTTTTTATAGTTGACCGTTACCAACTGAGGAAGGAAAGGCTGATAATTTTATTTGAATTGGGAAAACAAATCCAAATCGAAGAATTTCTCACGGAATGCTGACATTATTCTCAGTTGGTATGAAATCTTATCGTTCGTCACACAAATGTTGGAATTCCCAGACGAAAAAGTCCAAATCGAAATCAACGTTTGCTGGCTGATCTTCCACATCATGTTGTCACTAGGATTATTTTTCTTTCGACAAAAGATTTTATCGTCTACTTCACACATTTGGACGAATTTTCCTGCCATTGATTAATTTTTTAACGGTTGCCTCGATTCCTCCCTCTTTTTTTTTTTTAGGCAAATTGTAATTTGTTTTCATGCTACTACGATTTTTATTTATTTTGATTAGTTTTTTCTTTTCATTTTTCATTTTTGCAATTTATTTTTTCTTATTGTTTGCTTCATTTCTGTTAAACTGTATTTTTAAAACATTATTAGTTCTGTGGAAATAGAAGCAGGCGACTTCATTAAAGAAAAAATGGCGTTTGGTCAGGGAACTAAGGGAAACCGATAGACAATCATAATACTTTGTTCAGAGAAGATGTTCATCTCTTATTAAAAGCTGATTCAGCCAGAGAAAAAATTAGGACGAATGAAAGTTAACAAAAAAAAAAAAAGAAAGAAAAGGGGCAAAGAAAATTTGAAACGTTATTTTCTCGCCCAAAAAAACCCCAACAAACTAATATGAATGCAAAATTATTTTCAATAATTTATAAAGCTGTTACAGCAATTGCATAATTTATATTTCGGAAGAAATATTTCTTATAAACCAATTTTTTTAAAAGAAGGCTTGTTTTAGTAAACTTTTCCCAGCTTTTTTCGAGACTTTGGAGAAGGCGACGCTTATTAGCTGTAAGCTTGTAAAGAAATCGCCCAACATTTTTGTTAAGAGGTCTTTCAACCGTAATTGGTCAATTTGAAGATTCAAGTTGAGATATTGTTTTGGTTTCAGAGAAACTTTTATATATTGATTTTTATGGCGTTTTTTTACATTAAAATAGCAAATGAATTTTGTTACGAAACACAACATTAAAAATGAAATTGAAATCTTCCTTCCTGCTTAAGTCTCATTTATTTATATAATACCCAGACAGTCATTAGTTGCATTACATAGTTGACAGTTATAGTTCATAAGGTGAAACCCGAATGTTCACAAAAAAAAAAAAAAAAAAAATCAAGTAATAAAATATACCACTTCTTCAATAATAAATCCACTTACCATATCACATATACAAAAAGGTTTTAAGCAAACGGAAATTAAGAATACAAGAAGAAATCGAAGAATAAAGACGATTGGTTGGTTTGTTGGGTTTTATGGCATATCAACCTTTGTAGGTTATTTAACGCCAAATCCATTTTTATGTAAATAATCCGTTCTATTTAAAACAATTCAGTTTAGCATAAGTACACAGTTTAATGGTCAAAACATTTCCATTTCAAACTATTCAAGCAGTTGTATGTAACAATTCAGTTAAGTGTAAATACAGTTTTAATCTCGAAAAACAGTTCTCTTTCAAATAATACAGTTAAGCATAAGCACGCAGTTTAAATGTAAGTACGGTTTAATTGTAAAAGTCATTTCTATTTCAAACTATTCAGTTTTACTCAAACAATTCATTTTAGCATAAGTATGCTGTTAGTTCTATTTAACCCATAGATAGGACCCTTATCAGGTGCTACCACTCCGGGCCAGAGTGGACCAGGGAGCGATGGCAATGAAGGGGTACTCCGCACTCGCCAAAGCTCCAGCATTGCTGGAACCTCACCATCAGATTGTTTAGTGTCATATCCAGGACACTCGTTGGGGGGGGTCTTACCCCTCTGCAGAGAAGCAGTCGTGTATTCTACAGCCCTAGCCGACTGGGCATGAATAAAGACGAGAAATATCCCAAATTGATGGAATGAATAAGAGTGTCACAGTGAAAACTAGGAAAGCAAGAAAAATTAAAAGAAAATATGAGATAACATCAATTGATAAAATTCCGATTATAAAAGAAAAGTTGAAGCAAAAAACTAAAAATCCAACGTTTCCGAAGATATGAGAATCGAACAAAATTCTGTAGACACACCAAATTATTTCAAGATGACCACCCAAAATACTTTTGAGAAATAGAAAAAGAGATAATAAAAGTAAATAAAATGCCCATTATTGAAAAACTGAAATCATTTTAAATTAACATATGAAGTCATAAGGAATCCTTTAATAAAAAAGCAATAGAAAATACACTTATAAAAATAATGAACCTCAAATATACGAAGATGTTATAATAGAAAAAGTGTAAATACATTTAAACGCATACATGAATGGAAGTCACCTGGAATAGATAATATTTAAAATATTTTGACTGTACAACCTATCGACCACATATCAACTAAAGATGAAACTTATTTCAGAAATCATTAAAGAACTGACAAATGTATGATTGGTTCAGAGGAGTAACATATCTACAACCAAAAACAAAGGAAAGAAAAAGGGGGTGTCCTCGTGGTGTAATGGTTAAAGCGATGGACCGCGGAATCGTAGTATGCGAGTTCGTTCTCCAGTCGCGCTATTATGTTCACTTTCGGGCAAATACCCTTGGGAAAGGTATGAACCCCCTTATCATCCCAGCTATGGGTTAAATAGTACCACTACTGTTCTTCTAGGAGAATTGCATTGGCATTAAATAACCTAAATATGCCATTAAACAAAAGAAAGAAAGGAAAGAAAAAGCAAAAACAACTACAGACCCATCACATTCCTTCTCATGACATATAGAATAATAACATAGAAAATAGTCGAATCAATCATGTGAAAAGACATATTCCGTTTATAACAAAAAGAAATTTAAAAAATTGATCATATGGCAGTAAAGATCAACGTCACATAAACAAGATGATCATGAAGGATTATCGATCGGAGTTGAAAAATCCAAGCTCTTAATAGCGTATTCCACGGATTAATTCTAAGAGTTCTAAACATTTTACAGATTAAGATTCTTAAAATATAATAGAGAAAACTAGTATACAAACCTCAGATTAATCGCTGAAAAAGACACGCACAAAACTAATCATCTGAACATTAAGAATCAAATCATCCAAAGACACTCACTTTCTTCTCTTCGTTTTTGTAGATCAAATATTTCTTTCTGTTGAAGGTAGAAATGTAGCTTATGGATATAAAACAACTATTAATAAATTAAACCACCAATTCTATTTTGAAGATTTGAAGTTATATGAAAAAATGATGATGCACTAGAGGGTCTATAAAGCAGTCTGAAAATACCCAGTGAGAACATCAGGATGCAATTTAGTCAGGAAAATGTTAAAAAGTTATATTTAGGAAAGGTTAACACATAAAGTCTAATTGTATCTCTCTTGCTATAAACACAGAAATTACTGAATTAGAACACAATAAAACCTATAAATATTTAGGAATTAGTGAATGGTATCATTTATTCTTTAAATAAAGAAAATAAAAGAATAATTCTTTATATTTGCTACACCCACCATGCGAGCAGGATGCGGCATGAGATAAACTTTTAAACAGAGTTTAACAGGATTGAATTCCTAATTTTCTTTCTCCCAGACAAGTTGCCTTACCAAAGTTAAAGAGTCCAATCGGTCCTACTCTTCACCCATAGCTGGAGGGAGAATATTGGGATTCATATCTTTCTTAAGGGTGAAATATAGACTTATTCAGGATTTTAACTCACGTTGCCCTGTCTATTTCCTTTGACAGTAACCATTACGCAACGATCGCCTCATCAAATAGTTCTATAGGAAAATAAAAGCCATATCAAGCACAGGATTGAATGCAAAAAATTAAGTTATAGCACTCAACAATCTGGCAATACCCATAGAGACATGCAATTTTAATATAATAAATAGATTGTTTACTGGAATAAAATAGATTGTAAAGTTAGAAAACTAATGACCTGCCATAGAATGCATCACCCAAGAGCAGATATAAAATGTCTCTATATCAAGAGAGAAAATGGTGGAAGAGGTTTAATCCAACAAGAATTGACATACCAAAAAAAAAACCACAATACAATTAAAGTAATTACTTGACACTACAAAAGATTGGATGCTACGATTGATAAATACACGAAAAACAAAGGAAAAAATAGTCAATAAGTTAAAAAAAAAGCATAAAATTTGAAAAATTCGAACTTACACCGGAAAAAATAGACATAAAAAAATCAAGCAATAAAGGCATCAAAAACCTAAAGAAAGAATCAAAAACAGAAGGACTAAATCAATTTTAAAACCCCTCGGAACAAAAAAAAAACTTCATAGATGATAGGCATACAGAATTAGAAATGCCGATATAGATATAGTACAAACTAATCGATAGCTGAAAAGAGATGGATTGAATGCGGAAAGAGTGAATGTGTGTGTGTGTGTGTGTGTGTGTGTGATAGAGAGAGAGAGAGAGGGAGAGAGAGAGAGGGAGGCAATAATGGCAGTCCAGGGACGGAGTCTAACAAATAGAAACATTTTTAACAAATGGATCAAACCGGAGACAGTGAGAACAAAAAAATGAATCAATTGACCACTTAGTGTCTGGTTATCAAGTCCTAACACAAATAGAATAGAAACAAAGGCATTATGAAATAGGAAATTATGTTCATTGGAAAATATGCAAATACTATGGAATATTGAAATCTGACAAATGGTATTAATACCAACAAGAACCAGTAACAAAAGCCAATAAAGCTACTATTCTCCAGGACTCTGCTATCCAAACCGATTGAAAAATAAAGAGCCATAAAACCAAATATAGTGGTTGAGGACTCTAAAAGAAAAAACATGTCTTCTATGTGATATGTCATAAGATGATAACATACAAAGATTTGAACAAAATAAGTAAATGCAAAACCTCGAAAAAAATTGAAAAATCGTAGCACCCTAAAGCTATCACTGTGCCAGTAATAGTGAGAGCCATAGGTATAATAAAAAAGAGACAGATGAATATATTGACAAGATACATAAGTGACCCAGCCTATATGAAATAAAAAATTGCACTTTCCGGAACTGCCCATCTCTTTATGAGAGTGAGTAAAAAATCGCACGAAAGGATAGATGGAAATATAAATATTCACTACCTTCTTCTATTCTAGGTCTTTGATTAGGACCCGGTGAAAGATTGTAAGAAACTAAAAAAAAAAAGGCTGAAAATTATATTGATAAATAATAATAATAATAATAATAATAATAACAAAAACAATATCATGTAATCTCGGCCAGAACCCAGACCTTATAATAATCAACAAAAAAAAAAAAGAGAACTTTCCGAATTGTGCACTTTGCTGTCCCGGCTGACCACAGAGTAAAATTAAAAGAAAACGAAAAGAAAATTAAGTAGCTCGATCTTGCCGGGGAACTGAAAAAAACTGTGGAACTTGAAAGTGATGATTACACCAATTGTAATTGGAATTTTTGGTACAGTCACCAAAGGATTGGTACAAGGACTGGAGGACTTGGAAATAATGGGACGGGTGGAGACTTTCCAAACAACAGCATTGCTGAGATCGACCAGAATACTGAGAAGAGTCCTGGATACTTTAGGAGACTTGCTGTTACTCAAAATCCAGTGAAAGACCATCAGCTAACGCTAGGCTAAAAACTCTCTTGAGGTAAATAATAATAATAATTGGAAATTCTAATACATGCAGTAAGAATATACAGTCAGGACATGGGATAGAATTTGGCATAGAAAAATACACCTTGCCAATAATGAAAAGCGGCAAACGGCACCTGACAGACGGAATGGATCTACCAATCCAAGACAAAATTAGAACGCCCCGAGAAAAATAACCAATAAATTCTTGGGGATATTGGAAGCTGACACCATCAAACAAGTGGAGATAAAAGAAAAAATTAAGAAATAGTATCTAAAGAAAACCAGAAAACAACTCGAGACAAAACTATATAGCAGAAACCTTCTCAAAGGTGTAAATACCTAGGCTGTTTCACTCGTAATATATTCGGGGCCCTTCTTGAAGTGGACCAGAGAATAACTTAAACAGATGGACCAGAGAACAAGAAAACTAAAGCGCAGGAAGACTGATTACAGCCTCCAAAAACAGTACTGACAACATGTCGACCAACAGAAAGACAATTACTACAAAACAAAAATCGGAAGAAAAACAACTCTATGGGCATTTTAAACAGCTAATAAACAGAATTTTCTCAGACGAGAAAACATATACATGGCTAAGAAAGGGAAAACTTGAGAGAGAAGGTGAATCTCTCCTTGTAGTAGCACAAAACAACGACATAAGAACCAATCATATCAAAGCGAGAATAAATAAGACGCAACAAAATGTAGGTTATGTGGTGATAGAGAAGAAACCATCAATCACATAATAAGCGAACGCAGCAAATTAACACAGAAAGAGAATAAGACTAGACATGATTGGGTGGGCAAGATGATCCACTGGGAATTGTGCAAGAAATTGAAATTTGACCATACGAACAAATGGTTTATGCACAACCCTGCATCTGTCCTGGAGAATAAGACACACAAATTTCTTTCGGATTTTGACATACAAACGGATCACCTAGTTTCGGCCAGACGATAATAACTTATAAAAATCAACAAAAAAGAGAACTTGCAAAATTGTGGACTTCACCGTCCTGCCTGACTACAGAGTAAAATTGAAAGAAAACGAAAAAAAGATCACCTTAACCTTGCAAGGGAATTGAAAAAGACTGTGGAACATGAAAGTGACTTTTATACCAAATGTAATTGGTGCTCTTGGTAAAGTCACCAAAGGATTAGTACAGGAACAGGAAGACTTGGAAATAACGGGTGGACGAGTGGAGACCATCCACACTACTACCTTATTGAGATTGGCCAGAATTCTGAGAAAAGTCCTGGTGACTTGAGGAGACTTGCAGTCACTCAAACTTCAGTGAAAGACCATTAGCTAACACTGATGTGATAAACTCTCAAGGAGATAATAATAATAATAAGAAGAATAAGAATAAGAAGAAGGGGTTAATCTCATAATAAGTGGATGCAGCACATAGGTACAAAATGAATACCAGATGAAGCATGACTGGGTGAGAAAGGAGATCCACTGGTAATTGTGCTAGAGGTTAAAATTTGGTCAGGCTGACAATTGATATATGCACAAATCATAATTTTTCCAAGACTATGAGTTTGAAACAATTCTAGGGGAAGTAAACGGATCATTGAATCCCGGCCAGCAGTCCCTATTTAGAGTTAACTAACAAGAAAAAAAATAGATTTTACTTTTCAAGCGGCTTACAAGACAAAAAGGAAGAAAACGAAAAGATAGACAAATACTTTGTCAGAGAACAGAAAAAAAAAACGGAACAGGAAAGTGACGGTGATATCGATTGTAGTTGGCACACTTGGAACGGTCTCCAAAGGTTTGGAAAAAAAAGACTGGAGAAACTGAAAATCAGAGGAAGATTCAAGATCATTCAGACCAATGCATTGTAAAAAAATGACCAGAATACTGAGATCAGTTTTCGAGACCTGTCACTCAGACTCCAATAAAAACCGCCCGCTAATGCTAGTGTGAAAAACTCACAAAGATTTTTTTTTAAATTACAACTTACCGAAAATGTACCGTCATCACTGGACCTGACGAGTATAGAGTTGGCGGTAACCTTTTCCCACAAATGCCTCCATTACCTCCAGCGTCCTCCTATTAAAATATAAAAGAGAAATGTCAATGCCAAGTGAGATTAATCACAAAGAAATATCAATACCTAGAGTGCGTAGTGATTGAGAAATGTCAGTACGTGGTGGGCATAATTATAAAGAAATGTCACTGCCTGGGGGAATACTTACGAAGAAATATCAATACCTAGTGTGTATAATAAGTGAGTAAAGCTAGCGACCGTAGTCGAGGGCGACCAGAAGGCTCCCTTTTCAATAGCTACAACACTGAGGTGTCGGGGAGGGCACTACTCCTTTCCCTGGATTGCTCCACTTTACTCTTGATACATACCTTATATTGCTGAGTGTTAAGCAAGGGGGTATCAAGTACCATTTTAAAAGTCTTTGGTATGACGCAACCTGGGATTGAACCCAAATCTTCCGGACTATTGGCGAACACTCTACTCACTTGGGCAATCAGCCGGTATATTAGTGTGTATAGTGATTCAGAAATGTCAGTTCCTAGTGAGCTTAGTTATGAAGAAATGTCACTACGTAGGGGGATTAGTCACAAAGAAACATCCATACCTAGTGTGTATTGTGAATCAGAAATACCAATAAAGAATCGTGAAGAAATGTCAATACCTTGTGTTTTTAATCATGGAAATGTATCAATACCTAGTGTGTACAGTTAGAAAGAAATAACAATGTCTAGTGTGCTTAGTCATGGAGAAATGTCAGTACCTAGTGTACATAGCCATCAAGAAATATTTTAGATGAATTTGATAACAATCCTCACTTGGTGGTCTATATACAACTGTTTCTTTTTTCTTAAAATGAAATATGAATAAATTTGATGAAGTATTCGTCTTTGTCGGATAAAAGGTCAAAACCTGGATCATAGAAATGGCAAGACTCACAACGATCTATTCTACATTTTTAGTCCCTAAACAATTCATATTTTACAATATTTGTTGTCCTTTGCTTACTTAAGCTAGAAAACTCGTCATGCCCAGTACTGGACATTTCTAAATTTTATATACAACACTGGGCTAGTGGTAATGATGCTTCGGTCCCGAAACAATGCCTGAACCCAGAGTCATCATCTGATGAAGGCTTTGTTTGAAGCAATGCTGTTTTATAAACATCAATTATTGTATGAGACCTATATATATATATATATATATATATATATATATATATATATATATATATATATTGGCTTTGTGTTTTGTTAGTGTAGAAAACTTTATCTTTCAAACACAAAGGCATGCACACACACACACACACACACACACACACATATATATATATATATATATATTTATATATATATATATATATATAACAAAAATTCATCTAACAATTCCAATGTAAAACTAAGACACTTATCAGTGTCTTAGTTTTAAATTGGAATTGGTAGATGAATTTTTGTTATGTTATAAAAAATCTTTCATAAACTTTCAAAACTCATCTAAAAAAATAACAACACTCTTTACACAAGCAGGCAACCCCTATGAAGGGTCCGAAAGCACTCGAGACAATTTTGGGAAATTCATCAACCAATTCCAATCTGAATCTAGAACACTTATCAGGAAACTTAAAAGGATCTTAAATAAATTATATAGACAAAATTTGTCTTTATTATTTAATGAAACATGCTTAAATGAATGACTACTGTCTAACTACACACACACACACACACACACATATAAATATATATATATGTAGGGTCATTCAATAGGGGAATTTTTTTAAGTAAAATAAATTCTTTTTTTAATCTTCTTTCAGCATTGTTTGGAATAGTTTCATAGCAAAAAAATTATTTTAATCTTGCAAAAATATTTGTTTTGCGAGTATTCAAAATGGCGGCAAATCAAATAGAGTGTTCTGATCAAAACCTTGGTGGCTGAAAAGTGGAAAGGACAAGAAATTTACAGAAAAATGTGTGATGTGTATGGAGAATCAGGTTTTAGTTGGAAAAAAAATGTTTAAAAATGGTGAAAAGACAGTCCGTGGAGAGGGAACAAAGTAACTCTCTGGTAAAGAAAACTTTCCAGGTGCAGTGATCAGGAAAGAAGGTCATGCTGTATGACATGAAAAGACCCATCAGTATTGATTTCCTTGAAAAAGAAACAATTTTAAACAGTACTTCTTATTACCAACTCATTAGCCAAAATTCACCTTCTTTATTAAATGACGCTTATATATATTTTTTTTTTAAAAGTGTATATTTAGGTAGCAAGTAATTCAAGCCAGTCTTGTTAAAGACGATGGAACACTGTTTCTTTATTATTTTCAATTCTATTTTTTCAAGTTTCCTTGTTATTTTTCTTGTGTTGAGATCTAAATAGTAAACGTTCCAATCGACAATTTCAAGACAAAACGCTATAAATAAATAAAACAATAAAAACTCAAACTGTCAACTCAAATCTACACTACCCCTGATGATGGCTATAAGTATGGTCAAAAGCACTTGGGCTGAAGATATGGGACAATTACTTTACCATCTAGATCTCGAGACAAGAAAAATAACGATGAAACTTGAAAAAATAAATAAACGAACAATGTTCCACCGTCTTTAACAAAACGTGCACAAATATATATATATATATAGGTTGGTTGGTTGGATTTTATGGCATATCAACCTTTGTCGGTTATTTAATGCCAAATCAATTTTTATGCAAATAATCAGTTCTTTTTCAAACAATTCAATTTAACATGAGTACAGTTTAATTGTCAAAAACATTTCTATTTCAAGCTATTCAGTTTAGTCAAAGAGTTCTAATTCAGCTAATTTAGTTTAGTATAAGAATAGATTTTGTTTACACACACTCAAATATCAAAATAGTTCTATATTAAACAATTCAATTTTGCATTAGTATGCAGTTTAAATGTCAAAACAGTTCAATTTTAAACAATTCAGTTTAGCATAAATACCCAGTTTAAAAGCAAAAAACAGTAAACGCAAAATACCTTGGTTTAGTTCTATTTTAACCCCTACATAGGACCCTTGTAAGGTGTTACCACTCCGGACCAGAGTGGACCTGGGAGCAATGGCAATGAAGGGGTACTCCGCACCCGCAAAGCATTACTGGAACCTCACCATTAAATTGTTTAGTGTCATATCTAGGACACTCATTGGAGTGGCGTCTAACCCCTCTGCAGAGAGGCAGCCGGTGTATTCTATAGCTCCAGCCGACTGGGCAAGATATATATATATATATATATATATATATATATATATATATATATGAAAAAGATCTGAATGAACAATGTGTCAGAAATGGTTGAATAAAAAATATTTCTTGTCGCTTACAGGAGTTCATAGCTTTTCCAAAAGTTTTATCCGGAAGTAAACTTAATAGCGCGATTGGAGTTCGAACTCGCTTACGAGGATGTCACAGGCCAGTACGGTTACAACAACGCCCTGTAGACTCCCCACCTCTACTTCATACGCAATTGTCAGATCAATGTTTTGAAAGCTAATGTATTATTAGAGTACAGAATCATCTTAAATGTAATCTTAGACAAACCTGACAAGTTCTAACCTTCCGGATCCGAATCGACCTGGGATTGATGACAACAGATGACTGTGAATTGAATTACCATGACCAGAAAATCCACCGAACACCTACGCACGATATACGGGAACACTGGACAGCTGTTTCGACCTTATTAGGTCTCATCCGCAGTGTATACCGTAATCTCCACCACCGGAGATCAAATCAGTGACCACAGATTGCATTGCCGAAACTCTACAACTGAATCACCTGTTCATATCGCACACAAGTGACGCCAAATCAACTAGTCATGATAATTGCGCGGCAAAATAACCAGTGTCTTGCAAGTTACATCCGTACTCTTTCCAGAGGACACGGTCACCCCCAGGGCCACGTCTTCGCAAGAAGCTTAGAAATACGCATCTAGGTAACTATTATACCTAAGGGGCAAGGAAATAGATGTACATATTTTTATTTTTAAATAGAGGAATTAATATTGTGAATTGAATGACCATAACCAAAATTAATTCCTCTACTTAAAAAATAAAAATATGTTCAACAAAGGACTGATTCCACATACCCTAGCGTTCAAGAATAGGAGCCTCACCATTAATTTAGTTTGGTTTGGTTCGGTTTTATGGCATATCAACCATTGTAGATTATTAAATGCTAAATCTTTTTTATACATAAAACAGTTCTATTTCAAACAATTCAATTTAGCAAAAGAATGCAGTTTAAATGTTAAAACAGTTCTATTTCTAGTAATTCACTTTAGAATAGGTATAGTTTCTTGTTTACACACAGTTAAATGTAAAAACAGTTCTATTTCAAATAATTCAGTTTAGCCTACGTACAGAGTTTAGTTCTATTTAAGCCATAGATAAGACCCTATCATGTGCTACTACTCGGGCCAGAGTGAACCTGGGAGCGATGGCAATGAAGGGGTACTACGCATTCCCCAAAGGTCCAGCATTACTGAAGCCTCACCATTAGATCGTTTAGTGTCATATCAAGGACACTTATTGTGGAATCTTTCTCCTCAGTAGAGATGCATTCTGTGAATTCTGCAGTCCCTACTGAGTGGGCTAGAATGTGAACGTAATCGAACTCACTTATCAAGATGTCAGAGTCCTGTACGTTAGCCACGACACCACGGCTCTTTTCCTCTTCTCACTTTGAGTGACACAAAAATAAGTTAAGTAAATCGTAAAAGCGTTCCATCATAAATAAAGTTTAGCATGTTAGTACAGCAGACTATAATTACTCCATTCAAAGAGCTCCAGAGTTTTGTGCTTTGTGCTTTGTTAGTCCAATCTTAATATATACCAAATAAGTCTGCTAATGGAAAAATATAGAGATTGAAAATAAAATTTCGATACTTTGTAAGACGTTGAAGATTTTGACTTGGTTTCATGATGATTGAGTAACGGTGATTCACCCCTTATTTTGGAGCCTGTGCACGTATTGATCTGTACATGAGATCATTTACTGTGATCCGGTTTTATAATCCGATGACTTAATCTTAAGTAGATCATCGCTCAAATTCAGATTATTCCGATTATCGTCAATGTAGTCAGCATGTTAGTTTTGTAAACTATCACTAAATCCTTAAAATTTCCGGCTTTGAAACTAAGTTAATCTTTATTAGTACGTAAAGCAATGTTATAGAGATGTGGTTAACAAGCTCATCCCATTTACTCACAAAGAGCCCAAAACTATTTTTAGCAGCATAGTTAATTGATAACTTAATCTATTTCAATACCTAACAAGCGCTTGTTTGTCAGTCCGCCATAGATGGCCAAATCTTAAATGTACATCTACCAACTTTTTGTTGTGATTTGGTTTGGTTTAGGTTGGTTTTAAGGCATATCAACTATTGTAGGTTATTTAATGCCAAATCCATTTTTATACCTTAAACAGTTCTATTTCAAACAATTCAGTTTAGCATAAGAACAGTTTTTTATTTACACACTGCTAAATGTAAAAAGAAGTTCTTTTTCAAACACTTCAGTTTATCATAAGTACGCGCTTTGAATGTAATAAAAGTTATATTTCAAATAATTTATTTTAGCATAAGCACACAGTATAGTTCTATTTGACCCCTAGATAGGATCCTATCTGGTGCAACAACTCAGGGCCTCAATGAACATGGGAGCGATGACAATAAAGAGATACTCCGCATTCCTCAAAGCTCCAGCATTCCTGGAGTCTCACCATCAGATTGCTTTGTGTAACGGGTTACCAGGACACCCGTTGGGGGTAGTTTTATCCCTCTGCAGAGATGCAGTCGGCGTATTTTACAGCCCCACCTAACTGGGCCAACTTTTGCTTGAGTACTTAGACTCAGAGGAATGTTTTAACGGTAAAAAAAAAAGTTCATCACGAAAAACATGTTCTCATCTCGACGGGTTGCCTAAAAGCAAATATTAATTCGTGGCGGGGGCGCATGTTTCTGGAAGACATAACTAATCACTCGGAATTTAAACTCAATTAATCAAAACAAATAGATAAATTAATTAATTATATGAATTACAAAAATGATTATTCACATTAAATTAAACATTGCTAATTAGGTGTACATGTAGTTCTTCAAGTTAAGAAAATAAAATAATTACTTTGTTTTATTCTTTGATTAAAACTATCAATCTGAAGAAGAAAAAAAACATGCCATCGCATCGATGGGGGTTTCAATGTACCGATTATAACCTCTGCAGTCGGGTAAGACACTTACTAAAATGGTGCCCTGATAATGAAACTAAACAGTATCCGACCATGAGCCTCAAATTCTGGAAAGCGTGAAATACTCCTTTTTTTCCATTACTTCCAGGTCTACTCTAACCATGAGTAGTAGTACTTGTTAGTGTCCCCTGTATGGATCAAATAGGTCTGTTTAAAAATGATTCCCCATAACGTAGTAAATTGCAACATCGTGGTAAGCGAGTTCGAACTCCAGTCATTCTATTACTTTCACTTTCAGAGTTATGCCCCTTGGGAATCCTATGAACCCGCTTATCCCGACAGCTAGGGGTTAAATAGTACCGCTAAGATTCTTCTGCAAGGACGCCTTTGGCATTAAATATAACCCACGAAGATTGATATGCCATTTGACAAAGAAACCAGCTCAAACCAAAACAAAAAATATTCACATTGATAGGAACGTGTGCAAAAAAAAAAAGCTCATAAAAAACAGCTATACAAAAAATTTAAGCGTAAACGTAGAATGAACACGATTCTCTAACCTCAAGGCATGAAATAACCCTAAATCAGTTGACATGCCGTTAAAATTAATCGGTTAATCAATCAAAAAATGATAATGTTAAAATCGATGAATTCCTTGTGTGTCTTCCACGTGAATTAAAACATATTTTCCTTCAAATCTCTGAACTTTTTCACAAATCAATATTAACTTTATATGATACTATAGAAATATAGTTTGTGAATCTATTTTTACCCTGTAGATTTATATTTTGTCGTAACAATTGCCGTATCAAACTATCAAGAATAACTTTTAATTAATAAAATATCTGGTTAAATAGACATTGTCTTGTAAAAGAAAATAATTATGACGACTTTTTGATATTTTTTTGTGAGTCACATCATGACTGCGATCCAAGTTTTGACCTCATACCCGGCGTCGACAAGAACTTCAACTAATTTACTAATATTTCAGTTTCGAAGACAGGCAGTTAGAGGGTAATATCAGTCATATATTGGAAAATGCTAACTAATCTTAATCTGAACGTAAATGGTGCAAAAAAAAAATGAGGTATTTCTTCAATATTAGCTGACTCAACTTAGAAGACTTTTTGTCTGTTTTTTTTTTTTCGAAATGAGAAGTTGTGGAAGGGAAGTTAAAGGAGAAAGCTGTTATTGTTTATAGAGTGGATGAGGATTTTTAAAAAAATGCTGACAATTGTTTGGAAAATACTCCAAATAAAACCGGCAAAAATATTGGAATGTATTGTGTAATGCACCGTGGGGGGGTTCAGCTGCAACTTTACCTCTCATTCTATTGCGCATGTCTAGCCGGAAATGACTGTGTTACTTTTATTAAATAGTGTAAAAATGAACTGAAAGAAACCCTGATTCATCAGTCAAAAAACGGAAATATCATGGCTGAATAGAAAGAGAAGGATGAACTAAAAACAAATGAATATTTTAGGATAGACGGACAAGTAAAGGAAAATAGGAAGAAATAATAATAACAACAACAACAACAACAATAATAATAATAATAATAATAATAATAATAATAATAATAATAATAATAATAATCATATCACCTAACGCTGATGTGAAAAACTCTAATGTGTAAATAATAATAATAATGATAAAGAAGAAGAAATGAAAGTAATCTGGGAAAGAAGGAGCCTAAATAAAAGAAAGAAGTTAGAGAAAGAAGCAAAGGAAAGGATGATATTATATAAAGTGTGAAGGAAAGTGGTAGGAAGAATGATATGAAATTTTTCTTTTTAATTTTCAAAAGATTAAAAAACTCAAATTGGTAAATCGTATCGAAAACTAAACGAATAAATGGAATTCAAATATGTAAAATAAAGAAGAAAAAAATAAAGTTTGAAGTTAGCAGAGGATGAATAATGCAAGATATAGATGAAAGATGACGAATCTGAAGAAAACGACGAAAGAAAGATATGAAAAAAGAAAAGGAGAAGAAAGAAAGAAAGAAAGAAAGAAAGAAAGAACACGAGAAATAATCCGAAACCGAAGTACATGAACAAAAAAAAGAAATTAGAGAAGAAAAAATTATGGAAAAGAAGATGAAAAGGGAAGAACAGGATAAGAAGAAAAGAACGAAGTATATAAAGAAAGAAAGAAAAAAGAAAGAAAGAAAGAAACAAACAAACAAACAAATGAATATGACAGAGCTTGAGATGGAATACTAAAAAAAAAAAGAAAGAAAGAAAGAACAAAAGAACGAAACAAACAAACAAACAAACAAACAAACAAACAAACAAACATAAGACAGAGCTTGGAATGGAACACAAAAAAAAAAAAAAAAAACAAAGAAGAAAAAAGAAAGAAAGAAGGAAACAAACAAGCAAACAAACAAATATAAGGTAGAGCCTGGAATGGAACACCAAAAAAACAAAGAAAGAAAGAAAGAAAGAAGGAAAGAAAGAAAGAAAGAAAATGAAAAAATCAAGCAAGGCAAAAAACGAGAGAAATAATCAGAAACAGATGTACATGAACAAAAAAAGAAATTAGTGAAGAAAAAACTATTGAAAAGAAGATGAAAAGGGAAGAAAAGGATAAGATGAAAAGAACGAAGTATATGAAGAAAGAAAGAAAGAAAAAAATAAAAGAGAAATACAAAAAACAAAGGTAATTAAAAGAGAAGAAGGAAAAGAAAAAGAATGAAAGAGAGACACGAGAGCTTCATGTAAGGTAGAAATATGACAGAAGAGAAGAAAAATTGAACGACAAAAAAGAAGAAAAGAAAGAAGGAAAAAATAACATTGAAGTAAAGAAAGAAGAAAAGAAAAGAAAAAAAAGAAAAATATCCATGTAAAGATGGAAAAAAGTGAAGAATAAGATAAGATGGAAAGAAAGAAAAAATTTGAAAATAGATAATAGAAATAAAAGAATGAGTATAGAAAGAAAGAAAAAGAAACAAGGAAAGATAAATAAAAAGAGAAAAAGGCATGCAAAAACGAAGGAAATAAAATGAGGAGGGAAAGAAGAAGTGTAAAGAAAATGGAAAAGAATTAAAGAATAAAAAGAAATGTTAAATCAAAATGAAAATAAGACAAAAAGGAAGAAAAATTGAAAGCAAAACGAAAAAGAAAAGAAAAGAGAGAGAGACAGCAAAAAAAAGGAAAAATAAAATTCAAGAAAACCGAAGTAAATAAGGAGAATAGAAAAGAAATGAAAAAAAAAGACAGCAATGAAAAGAATGAGAAAAAGAAAGTTGAAAAGAAAGAAAAATATAGAGAGAAAAGAGAAATGATGTAAAAAGTAAAGAAAGAAAGAAAGAAGGAAAGAAAGAGAGGAAGAGGAAATAGAAAAGAGGCAAGAATAAAAAATAAGGAGAGGAACAAGAAAAAAAAAAAATTAAACTAGGAGGAAACCCGGAAGAAAACTTAGCACAATTAAATTAGTATGGGACCTTCAGAAAGGATCGAACTCTTCACCAATGAATAAGTGACGTAAAAGTAACAATACTAATTGTTTCTTTTAAGTCAGGATTTGTTGTCTTAAGTACTGGCTTGGCATAGGAAGAATTTATACCGTAATAGGAGAAGGAACAAGCAAAATTTAAAGGAATCACGGAGTTGACTGAAAAGTTCTAAGCAAGAACATGAAAACCAACATGTTGGTTGTTGATTGTTTTGTTTTACGGCGTACCAACCTTTTTCGGGTCATTTAACGCCGAATTAAATTTCAAAGAATTTAGTTTAGTATAAGTTTAGTTTTTGCTTATAGTTAAATGCCAAAAACAGTTTTATTTCAAACAATCCAGTATAGCTAAGCAGACAGTTTAGTTCTATTTGATCCATAGATAGGACCCTATCAGGTGTTACCATTGCGGGCCCGAATGGAACCGGGAGCGATGG
Source organism: Sepioteuthis lessoniana (assembly GCA_963585895.1). Taxonomy (NCBI): domain Eukaryota; kingdom Metazoa; phylum Mollusca; class Cephalopoda; order Myopsida; family Loliginidae; genus Sepioteuthis; species Sepioteuthis lessoniana. The sequence goes on along the minus strand of OY757915.1, from coordinate 92,032,477 downwards.
CAATGAAGAGGTACTCCACATTCCCCAAAGCTCCAGCATAACTAGGGGTTGGATCTTACTCCTCTGCCGAGAAGTAGTCAGTGTATTCTATAGCCCCAGACGACTGGGCAAACCAACATGCAATTTCAAATATCTAATGTACAGTTCAACACCCGTAGGATATCGTTTTTTTTTGTTGTTTTTTTTCCCAGTTTCTTTAACTTCCCAAAGTAAATAGTTAACTTCCTTTTTTTAATAAAATTAAAAAGAAAAATCATATTAGTTTCTTGGTCAGGCCGAGAAATTTTCTGTAGTATATATATATATATATATACAATACAATATTTTAGTTTTATACCTATTCAATGATTCTGACGATGGGAAAAAAACACTTAGGATACAATTTGTAAATGAAAAAATATTATATAAACTGATAACTGGGAGACATTTCCGTAAAATAAGAAAAACTAAAACCATTAATCCGGTTAGGTGAAAACTCGGAAGATTTTTTTTTCTTTGGAATAGAAGACATGAATTATACAGAGATGAAATCATAATAAGAAGGCGAGATCTTAATAACTTTTAGTATATATATATATATATATATATAGAATAGAATAGCTTATATTGTAAGTTCTAAAAAAAAGAACCCTTATATATATATATATATATAATAGAATAGCTTATATTGTAAGTTCTAAAAAACGAACCCTTTTTTGGTCATGTCTCGTCAGAGAAACACCATAAAGCAATCAATAAAGAAGATCAATCAAGGTAGTTGATGACAAAGATCTTTTTAAATTTATAATGTATGCTCTACTGAAAGCAACTCTAAAATTTTGCACGTAACATTGGATTTATATATATATATATATATAGGAATATATGTATATTTTATATACATATATTACAAGGTAGTGTCTGTGACTCTGGGTTTCATGCTTTACGCATTGCTTGGCTCTGACGAATAGGTAAAGTATAAAACCCACGGTCACTATTCGTTGTTATTGTTTAACGATATATAAATCTTCTTGGGTCATCTAATCCCAAATCCATCCTTCTATAAGAATAGAAGTGACATTACTTAACCCATAGGTGGAAGGATAAGGAGGTTCTTACCTTTCCCAAGGGTATTTGTCCAAAAGACAACGTAATAGAGCGAGTGGAGTTCGAATTCGCATTCCGCAGTTCAGCGCTCTAACCACTACACCACAAAGACACCTCCCTACTTTTACAGACAATACCATGCAATATATATATATATATATATATATATATATATATATATATATATATATATATATATATATATATATATATATATATATATATATATATATATATATATATACGCACATACATGCACACACACACACACATATATATGTATTATAATATATATATATATATATATATATTTGAACTCCCCTTTGATGGATTGAGTTTATATATATATATATATAGATATAAATATAGATATGTACATATATATATATATATCAAAGATCAATCATTGATTTTGAGCGCTATTTAATTATATCAATTTTCATATATATATATATATATATGTGTGTGTGTGTGTGTGCGTGTGTGGGTGTGTGAACATTGAGAGATTTATAAAATTCTTTTTTTTTCTGGTAAAATGATATTTTGATTCAATGATAATCGCCCTCACTGACAATATCCTGCGAGATTAGTAAGATTACTATCAGAGGGGAATGGGTATTTTGCAGCCACTTTCTAAACTTGGTTTAGTCTGTTACGAAGTTGCAACCTTACTGAACACTCCTTGGGTGGATCGAGTTTATTAGTTGAATAGGTTTCAACTTGATTTTTTTTTTCTTTTACTGTGGTTTGGTTTGGTTTGGTTTGGTTTTATTTATTTGGTACATCAACTATTGTAAGTTTTTTTAATGCCAAATCCTTTTATATACATATAAACAATTTTTTTTCAAACAATTCAGTTTGAAATAGATATAGGTTTTTGGTTACACACAGTTAAACATCAAAACAGTTCTATTCCCAACTATTCAGTTTAACATAAATGCGCGGTTTAAATGTCAGAAACAGTTCTGTTTCAAACAATTCATTTCTTTATAGATATAAACTTTCGTTTACACATAGTGAAATGTAAAAACAGTTATATTCAAAAAGTTCAGTTAAGTATAAGTATGCTGTTTTAATGTCAAAAACAATCTCATTCCAAACAATTCAGTTTAGCCTACGTACATATATTTAGTTCTACTTGACACACATAGAGGACGCTATCATTTGCTACCATTCCGGACCAGAGTGGACCTGAGAGCAATGGCAATGAAAGAGTACTCCATATTCCCCAAAGCTACTGCATTACTGAAGCCGCACCATCAGTTTGCTTAGTGTCATACCAGGACACTCATTGGAGAAGTTCTACCCCTCTGCAGAGATGCATTCAGTGTATTCTGTAGCCCCAGTCGACTGGGACTTCAGGTCCCTCATTGGAGAAGTCTTACTCCTCACCAGAGATGCCGTCGGTATACACTGCAGCCCCAGCCGACAGGTCCATTTTTCTTACAGTGGGGGAAGGCGTTGATTGCTATTTAAAGGTCATCGATTATATGGGAATGTAATCTCGCTGATAAAGTAAAACGAGATTTCTTTTAATCTTTAGCAGAATCATTACTACTGTATAGGTTCACAAACTGAATAATGATGAAATGTTTAGGGAAGAAAGCTAAATGTTAACTTCACAAGAACGCTAAGTGCTGTTTCGAGCAAGGCCTGGAAACAACACCCCACAAAACAACAGCTGCACGACCACTTATATCCCATCTCAAAAATCATCCCAGTAAGACGAAAGAGTCATCGATCTCATAAGTATCATTCTTCTATGGACGCCAATGCTTCGATAAACCTGTGATGGCCGACCAGCAAAAACTTACGTTGACGGGATGCAGACTAGAGGACCTGCCAGGAGCGATGAACGATTGGAATGGATGGGATGAAACGATAGATAGATAGATAGATAGATAGATAGATAGATTTTGTGTGTGTGTGTGCGTGTGTGTGTGAGAGAGAGAGAGAGAGAGAGAAAGTGTGTGAGACAGAGAGATAAAAAGTGTGTATGAAAGAAAGAGTGTGTGCTTGTATGTTAGTGTGAGTGTGTGTGTGTGTGTGTGTAGAGAGAGAGAGAGAGAGAGAGAGAGAGAGAGAGAGAGAGTCACAGGGCTCCGTACTATCTCCAAGAATTGATGATGATGATGATGACTTTAGGCGTCCAACCATGTCGATACGAATGTGGATTTGAAAGTCGACTCATAAATAATTGTTCGATGCCTTATCTTTATAATTTGGGGCCTATCCATTTTGGATGCTTTTTGAAAGAGATGGGTTGGAGGTTGGAAGATACAGTTTCTTCAGAAAGTCATTTATTAAAAGGGTGACTCTTATCACCGCATCAATATGAGGAATACTTTGCTTAAATGATTGAGTTTGGCTCGTACCAAAAAAGTCAGCGAGCAAATCAGGTAAATAAGGACAGTTTCTTTGTGTAGTTTAATGAAGAATTCAGAATATTCTTTGAGTACAGTGCTGCAAGGATGAGTTTGCTTCCTGTCGATTCGGGAATCCTTTTTTGTTTTCGTTTTGATTAAAGTTCATGGGGGAGGGATGCGTTTTAGAAACGGGTGAATAAAGCGAAGAGGCTGTAAGAGTATATAGATTTGGGGGAAGAGAAAAGAATGCTTGAATAAAATATAAAGGAATCGTAAAAGAAATACAATAAAAGAAATCATATATTGAAGGAAAGACTGACAGATAGACCCCCCACCCCCCCAAAAAAAAGAAAAACAAAAATAAAAGAAAAAAAAAAAAAAAAAAAGAAAAAAAATGAGAGATAGAGAAAAAGGAAAATTGTCAAAAAGGAATATTACGATTTGAGAAAAGTAAAAGCGAGAGAACTGAAAGAAAGGCAGAAGAGATGAATGAAAGATAAATAAAAAAAAAGAAGGAAAGGAGTGAAGAAGAAAGGAAAGGATGAAGAAAAAGAAAATGTGAACAGAGAAAGAAAGACCATTATTAAAAACCAATATTAAGGATAAGAAAAAAAAGAAAGAAGGAAAAAATAAAGTGACCGAAGAAAGAAAGAAAGAAAGAAAGAACAAGAAAAAATAAATGAAGGAAATAATAACAAGAAAGCAAATAAATAAAAATTAATAAAAGAAAGAAAGAAAGAAAGAAAGAAGGAAGAAATAACGATGTCCTAAAAAGAAAATAAGAGCAAAGAAAGAAAGAACATAAGAAAGAAAGAAAGAAAGAAAGAAAGAAAGAAAGAAAGAAAGAAAGAAATAACGATGTCCTAAAAAGAAAAGAAGAGCAAAGAAAGAAAGAACATAATTAAGAAAGAAAGAAAGAAAGAAAGAAAGAAAGAAGGTAGAAATAACGATGTCCTAAAAAGAAAATAAGAGCAAAGAAAGAAAGAACATAATTAAGAAAGAAAGAAAGAAAGAAAGAAAGAAAGAAAGAAAAAAAGAAAGAAAGAAAGAAGGTAGAAATAACGAAGTCCTAAAAAGAAAATATGAGCAAAGAAAGAAAGAGCATAATTAAGAAAGAAAGAAAGAAAGAAAGCAAGAAAGAAAGAAAGAAAGAAAGAAAGAAGTACCGAATGAAAGGAGGAAAGACCAAAAGTAAAAGGAAAAAAGAAATCGACCAATGAAAGCAAGAAATAAAGAAACAAAGAAATATAAGACTGAGCTTTAAATGGAACACCAAAAAAGACAGAGAAAAAAGAAGTTGAATAGAAAGAAAGAAACAAGCAAACAAACAAACAAACAAACAAACATAAGACAGAGCTTGAAATGGTCACCAAAAAAAGAAATAAAGAAAGAATAGGAAAAGAAAATAAGGAGAAATTTAAAAAAATAACAATAAAGTCAAGGGGAGAAGATTCATAGCCGAAAAGAGGAAGTACCTTAAAGAAGGATGAAAAGAGGACTAGAAAGAATGAGAGAGAGAGAGAGGGTGAGAGAGTGAGAGAGAGAAAGGGAGAGCAAACGTTTCCCATCCACCCCACTAAATAGTAAAACAGTTTATAAATATCTGACAAATTTTCGTTTCATTTATGACCTGACCTGAATTACTTAAAAGGAAAATCAAATTACTGGATCAGCATGACCTATTCAGCCCCACCCTACCCTTAAAACAATGTTTTGTTATTCACTTCCTATGAAATCTTTTCTTTCTTATCATTTTCTTTTCTTTAGCTTTCATTGTTTATCTTCCCTCGGTATTCATTCTAAAGAAAAAAAAAAAAAAAAAAAAAAAAAAATTTAAACAAAAAAAGCCTTAAAAGAATTTTTTAAACAATCAGCGAAAAAATTTTCTTTTTGAAAATCAGCTACCGTAAGTCAATCTCGGCAACGCAAGCAAGCGTAAAACACATACGGTAATTTCTTAACATAAAACTAAAAACAAAACACAAAACTAAAATACTCGAACCGTTCTAATATTAATTACCTCCGAACTCTGCCATACCACCTTACCGGCAGAACTTACGATACATTGACTCTATTTTCTGCAGTCGGGTAAGACCCCCACCACCATACACCAAAATTAAGGGTATTCTGAATATGACACGAAACTGTGGTTGATGTTTTTGCGCCCTGAGGAATCAACCATTCGTTGCCACTACTCTTAGGTCCACTGTGACCAAAGAAATAATCCATGTTAGCATTCTCTCAATGGGTTTAACAGGTTTAAATTCAGAGTTTTCCTTCTCCTAGACTAGTTGCCTCAGCAAGGTTGAAAAATTCAGTCTGCCCTACTATTTACTCATAGCTGGAGGGAGAATAATTGGATTCATACATTTCCCAAGGGTATTAGAACTATGTGAAATGCAATCAACTGTTTGAAATAATGTTTGAATTATTATAGATTATATTTGTTCTCAAAACATTGGTTTTGGGGAGTCTCCGTTGTAGCTAACGTGCTGGGTTGCGACATCGTAGGAAGCGGGTTCAAACTTCAGTCACGCTATTAGGTTCACTTTTGGAATAATAGTCTCGGTAAGTGTACACTCCACCCCAGTTATGGGTTAAATAGTACAACTACTGTTCTTTTACAGGGATGGCTTTGGAACAAAATTTACCATCAGGGTTGATATTCCATTATGCCAAAGGACGGGAGACCTGGGGTGTAATGGTAACAGTGCTGGATAGCAGCCTTGAAGGAAGCTAGTTCGAACAGCAGTCGTGCTATTACGTTCACTTTCAGACAAATACCTTTGAGAAAGTCATGAAGATCCTTATCCTCCCAGCTATGGTTTAAAATAGGAACCAATCTGTTGGAAGAGTGTTTGCCATTTGCCCGGAAGACCGTGGTTCAATCCCAGGTTGGTTCGTACCAAAGACTCAAAAAATGGTACTCGATACCGCTTTACTTAACACAGCATAATAAGGTACGTATCAAGGGTAAAATGGAGCAATCAAGGAAAAGGATTGTTTGGTTTCTTTGTTTTTAATGGCATATCAACCTTTGTGAGTTATTTAATGCCAAAGCCATTCTCCTAGAATTATTATTAAAACGTGTTAATTAATCCTTTGTAATATAAACCTTTCTAGAAGTACAGTATTGGTACTATTTAACCCATAGCTGGGAGGATAAGGGGGTTCATACCTTTCCCAAGGGTATTTGCCCGAAAGTGAACGTAACAGCACGACAGGAGTACGAACTCGTGTACTATGATTCCGCAGTCCATCGCTTTAACCATTACACCACGAGGACACCCCTCAAGGAAAAGGAGTAGCACCTTGTTGTAGTAGCTATTGAAAAAGAAGACAACGATTTGCCCTTGACTATAGTCGACAAGTTTACTTTTACTCTTCTTCTGTAAAATCGATTTGTCGTTAAATAACCTACGAGGGTTGATATTTCATTAAACAAAGAAACCAAACCAATCCATTATACTATACTTGAAGCCCATAAAACTAAACACAGCTTAGATTTGGTTTGAAAATCCCCTCAAATAGGAAGCACTGACAATTACGTGTTCATATTTACCAACCCCTCCGCTCGGGCAGGATAGGACACAAGGTCAATTTTTAAACGGAGTTTAACAGGTTTGAATCCAGAGTTTTCCTTCTCCTGGACTAGTTGCCTCACCAAGGTTGAAGAACCTAGTCTGCCCTACTATTTACCCATAGCTGGATGGAGAATAATTGGATTCATACCTTTCCCAAGTGTATTAGTACTATGTGAAATGCAATCAATCTCGTCCAGGATTTGAACTCGTGTCGCCGCGTCCATTTCCTATAACGATAACCATTACACCACGGGCCCCTCCTGACAATAACGTGTTAATAAATCCTTTGTAATATAAACCTTCGTAGATTATTTAAAGCTAAAACTAACTTTGCATACGAATAGCACTATTTAATTCATGTCTAGAGGAATAAGGTGTTTTATTCCTCTTACAAGAGTATAAATCAAAAAGTGTACGTAATGACTTGACAGGAGATGTACATTTTCTATTTTAAGTAGAGGAATTATATTATTAATTGCATTATCATGACCAGAAAATCCGGCAAACACTTGCGTGTGACATACGGAACCACTAGACAACTGTTTCGACCTAATTAAGTCTCATCAGCAGTGTATATCATGATCTCCCCCACTGGAGATCGAACCACTGAATGTAGAGCCGAAATTCTACCACTGAGTTACTGGTTCAGAAAGCGATATCAAATTAACTAGTCACGGCAATTGAGCGGGCTGTTAACCTGGTGTGTCTTGTAAGTTACATCCGCACTCTTACAGAGGACTCCGTCACCTCCAGGGCTACCAAGGGGGTTGAAGATACGCGTAATCATAACTAATTTATAAACTTGACTGGAGTTCGAACTCGCTCACTAGGATGTCGGAGTTCAACACGTTAGCCATTATACCAAAGGGACTCCACCGCGAGACTAAATCGCAAAGTATGACTTTACGACAAAGAGAGTCATAAAAAAGGAATGAAACAATCCAAGCTCATGTAACATTTTCTGTATTGCGGGAACTCTTTTTAGAGTCCTGTGTTGCCTCACCCCTTACTGTCAAGAGTAATAAAAGTTAAATCTCCAAAGAAAAATATATTTGGTGTATGAAAAAGTTCCTCGACATTTTTCTTGTTTTTTTTTTAAATTGAAACTGAATACACAACAAAAAAATAAAATAAAAATAAAGCCTAACCTTCTGTTAGAAATAATTATTTAAAAACGGAAACTTGTATAGACGAAACAAATGATAAAATTCAAATGTTTATTCATACACCTTTATCATATTTACCAACCCCTCCGTTCGGGCAGGATATGACACAAGGTCAATTTTGTAAGCGGAGTTTATCAGGTTTGAATTCAGAGTTTTCTCCTAGATGAGTTGCCTCACCAAGGCTGAAGAACCTAGTCTGCCCTACTACTTACCCATAGCTGGAGGGAGAATAATTGGATTCATACCTTCTCCAAGGGTATTAGTGCTTTGTGAAATGCAATCAGTCTCGTCCAGGATTTGAACTCGCGTCGCCGTGTTCATTTCCTACGACGATAACCATTACACAACGGGCACCTTTATCTTTGCCATCGAAGGCTAAAAAATCAGGACTATTGTCTTCATTCTCAAAAACAAACAAACAAATAAATAAATCGATAAATAAATAAATAAATCTAAAAAAAAACAAAAAAACCCTAAGATAATCAGTAAAATAAAAACAAAAGAAAAAGAATCGATGTAAGACTTCCGGTCAGTCAATGAAGTTAAGGAGCAATGAGCTTGCTCACTAATGATATGGGTGACTACTCAGGTTTGGTTTGGTTTGTTTGTTTTAATGGCATATCAACCTTTGTAGCTTATTTAATGCCAAAGCCATTCTCCTAGAAGAACAGTAGTGGTACCGTTTAATCCATAGCTGGGAGGATAAGGGGGTTCATACCTTTCCCAAGGGTATTTGCCCGAAAGTGAACGTAATAGCGCGACTGGAGTACAAACTCGCTTACTATGATTCCGCAGTCCATCGCTTTAACCATTACATCACGAGGACACCCCTTTGACTACTCAGGAACAACAGAAGGCGCTTAGGAGACGTCCATATCGCAACGGTTAATAAAATTGCAAATGGAATCGGCTACAAAAGTTCAAATCCTGTATGAGTCTGTTTGCATTTCATTTAGTGCTAATTCCCTTGGGAAAGGCATGAAATTTCTTCACCCCTGCAGCAACGACTAAATAGTAGGGCAGATTGGGTTTCTTTAGTGTAAGCCAACCAGTCAAGAAGGAAAACTCTTATTTGAAACCAGAGATATTTCATATGAAAATTGACCTTGTGTCACAAACTGCCCGGTGTAGAGGAAGAGGGTCAATACAAACTGAGAAATAACAGACACTGATTGCAATCTGACGCTTGTGTGCAGCATTAAGCAAAACTTTATAAGTAACAAGGCAATTTTAAAGCACTGGTTCCTGTAAGATTAGGACGTCTCTTCCGTTGAATGAGAATCAATGTCTTCTGTAAGAGCTGTCTGACGTAGGGATTGAACTCACAATTCCCCAGGGATACTAGATTCACTTTAAACAAAACTTACATTCACTACACCAGAGTCCCATAGACAAGCGATACCTTAACGAAGAACAGATAGAAGATGCTTTGTAAAGACTGATAATAGAATTCGTCTACATATTTTGTTGGATGGCTGGTTGGGTTTTATAGCATGTCAAGCCTTGTACGTTATTCCATACCAAACCCTGTTTATATATATATATATATATATATATATATATATATATCAATTATGATTTATGAACGAATTTTAAGTAGGTAGCAGTTTAAACAAGTCAGAGTTCATTTGTTAGCACTTAATTAAATGGTTTCAAGTATTGCTATATGATTCTAATAATTCGATTTAAAATTAATTATTTGTCTACAGTTAAATGGATGAAGAGTTCATTTGACGCTTAGATGCCATTCTAAAAGGTACTACATCTCCATGTAAGAGTGGACCTGGAAGTGATGGTAATGGACGGGTACTCTACGGTCCCCAAATTTCCAGGACTGAAGCCACACCTTCAAATAGTTTAGTGCCATATCCAAGTCATTTGTTGGCGAGTAAGGGGATCTTACCCCTTTGTAGAAATACAGTTGGCGTATTCTACAGCCTCAGCCAACTGGGTGTGTCTACATGGATTGAAAAACGGACTCGTTTTGAAATTTCCTGAAGGTTACTGGTAATGCCAGACATCTGAAGAAAGCTTGCCGAAACGTTGTGACTATTATAGGAATCATGATGAAGATACTCGTCTGAATAAGGCAGTGAATTATAATTCTCCCCTCACAGAAACTCATGCAAAAAAAAAAAAAAAATTGAATTGAATGGTTGTTTCTAAAAAGCAGAGCCAGAGGAAGGGTCTCATACCCCTAAAATCTATAATACACCTCTGAATGCATGGAACCCCCGATACATTTTAATTGGAAATTTTAGGGGTTATTTTAAACAACCAGTCGTTCTATACGCCGAAAATAACGGTAACTATTTCTATTTAATAATAATCATTGGTTTGCAAGGTGGTATATAGTTTTAAGTAATTAATTATTATAATCCTTTGTAAATAATTATAGCTTCAAGTAACTGTTGCCCAGTCAGCTGGGGCTGTAGAATATACCGACTGAACCTCTGCAGAGGGATAAGACCCTCCCTCAATGAGTGTCCTGGATATGACACTAAGCAATCTGTTGGTGAGGTTCCAGTGATGCCGGAGCTTTGGGGAATGCAGAGCACCCCTTCATTGCAATTGCTCCCAGTTCCACTATGGCCCGGAATGGTAGTACCTGATAGGGCCCTATCTATGGGTTAAATAGAACTGCATACTTATGCTAAACTGAATTGTTTGAATTAGAACTGTCTGACTTAACGGAATAGCTTGAAATAGAAATGATTTTACAATTAAACTGTACTTACATTTAAACTGCGTGCTTATGCTAAACTGAATTTTTTGAAATGGAACTTTTTTGACATTGAAACAGAACTTACACTAAACTGATTGGTTTAATATAGAACTATTTTGACATTTAACTGTGTGTAAACAAAACTTCTATTTATTCTAAACTGAATTAGCTGAATTAGAATTGTTTGAATAAATTGAATAGTTTGAAATAGAAATGTCTTTGACAATTAAAACTGTGTACTCATGCTAAATTGAATTGTTTGAAATAGAACTATTTGCATAAAAATGGATTTGGTGTTAACCCTCAAAGGATGATATGCGATAAAACCTAAACAACTAACCATTTATTGCCCCAAAGCTGAATAATCAGAGCAGTTTGACGCCTTGACGATATTGGTTCGAAGTGCCTGGAAATTTTTGCTTTTACGATGGTTGATATTCCATAAAACCAAACAATGATTCATATGCCACTAAACCAAATAATTGGTGATATGCCATAATACAAAACAATGATTGATATGCCATAAAACCAAACAATGGGTGATATGCCATTATACAAAACAATGATTGATATGCCATAAAACCAAACAATGGGTGATATGCCATAAAACCAAACAATGGGTGATATGCCACAAAACCAAACAATGGGTGATATGCCATAAAACCAAACAATGGGTGATATGCCATAATACAAAACAATGATTCATATGCCACAAAACCAAACAATGGGTGATATGCCACAAAACCAAACAATGGGTGATATGCCATAAAGCCAAAAAATGGGTGATATGCCACAAAACCAAACCAAACCAAATTCTCTTTTTTAGTATTAAGTAACCCACGAGAAAAAAGAAACCAAATCAATCTTGACTGAAACCAAAATATTAGAGCATGACTGAATTACTAAATCTACTTTACCCCGGCTCCACTAAAAAATGACTACTAGTGTCAGCTACTTTATTTTGTCAATGTAGATGTTTAGTAGGCGCCAACACTGGCCAATCAGCTATTGTAAGTGTTGATATTCTTAGCACATTGTGAACTTGCTGTCAGCGGCCTGCTTTCTCGTTGCTTTCTTTACTTTGCTCATGTGTTCAGCGATACAGACAATGACAAAAGAACAGACAAGGGTTAACAGTGCGCATAGACGACGTATTTGTGCAGTGGGTCAATAATCATACAGTCTGTAGTCGAAGTTGCCTGAGGAAGATTTTGAGTCACCAACAAGCAACCCGCTCGACCTTTTCTAGCTTTGCTAGTTCTTGCGTTGGATGCTATTGGCTCATGTCTTTTCTTTTGCTCTCTCTCTTTCTACCAGCCTCTTTCTTTATCAACAATTTCCTTCTTTCTTTCTTTCTTTATTTATTTCGCCTTTACAATTTTTTAAAACTACTTTCCATCTTTCGTTCATTTTTCTTTGTTTTTCTTTGAACTATTCATTTTCCTTTTTTTTTTAACAGCATTCATTCTTTGTTTTCTATTTATTTAGTTTCTGATCCTTTCTTTCTTTCTTTCTTTCTTTCTTTCTTTCTTTCTTTCTTTCTTTCTTTCTTATTCTGTGTTATCATTTCTTTCTTTCTTTCTTTCTTTCTTTCTTTCTTATTCTGTTTTATCATTTCTTTCTTTCTTTCTTTCTTTCTTTCTTTCTTTCTTTCTTTCTTTCTTTCTTTCTTTCTTAACGGGTTTCGTTTATATGTGCATTTCCTCCTTTCTTTATTTTTTCTTTTTTTGGAGCCAATTAATTTTAATTATTTTATTGTCTCTATATCGTTTCTTTCTTCTCTTTCTTTCTTAATGGATTTATTATTTTTCCTGTTCTTTCTTTCTTTCTTTCTTTCTTTCTTTCTTTCTTTCTTTCTTCTAAACCATTTCTTTTTATATTAGTATACTCCCCTTTCTTTCTTTCTTTCTTTGAAACCATTTATTTTTTTATATCTGTATACTCTCCTTTTTTTCTTCCTCTCTTTTCTGGACAAGTTTCTTTTTTTCTTTCTTTCTTTCTTTCTTTCTTTCTTTCTTTCTTTCTTTGTACTAAACTATTTCCTCTTTAGATCTGCTTTACCTCCTTTCTTCTTTTCTAAAACTATTGCTTTTTCCCAATTCGATCCCCACTATTTGTTCTTTCTTGCTTTTTTTTTCTATTCATTTTTTTTTCTTTTCCCTTTCTTTCTTTCTTTCTTTCTTTCTTTCTTTCTTTCTTTCTTTCTTTCTTTCTTTCTTAGTTTTTCTTCAAAGGTTTTTTGATGACTGAAATTCATACACCTTTTTTTTTCTGACATAGTTTTTCGAGTCCCTGATCAACATACAGATTTTTAATAAAAAAAAAAAACTTCAGAGAGAACTTACTGACAGGATCTCGACATTCAAGAGAAATGTCACTTTTGTGTACATTTAAAATTTGTGATATCTTTGAGTCATAAACATTTATTTTAAACTGTTTCAAGTCATTCGACATCTGCCTGCCGATACACAGGCACACTTTCGTCCAAATAAAATCAGGCACATGTACGCATACACGAAGAAAAAGTACAACTATGATGCACTCAGTGAGGATCAAACTTAATAAAATAATACTATAACAAAACGTGCATTCACATACACATCTACATTATAATCCATGAATAAGAACACGTGTAAGAATATTTTCTTATTAAAAAAAAGCAAAAACTTCTAAATGAAAACTGCTAAAATTTTATTTTTTTCGAGAGGGACATCGCATTTAAAGAGACAACTAAAGTAAATCTGAATAGTTTGGTTCTATGGCACATCAACAATTGCTGGTTATCTAAAGCCAACTACTGTTTTTACATAAATATTGAATATATGATTTGTTAACATATTTGTAGATACACACAGTCAAATATTCAAACAGTTCTATTCCAGACAATTCAATTTAGCATAAGTTAACAATGTTAATTTGCTTCCAAGTATCACTGTGTCTCACTAACAATTCAATTAAACACCAGGCATTTGTTTACACACTGTTAAAAGATCAAAGAGTTCAATTTCTAACAATTCTGCATAGCACAAGTGATTTGTTTGTTCTTTAGCCGATTGGGCTAAAACCTGAATGGAGCAAATGGGAAACAGTTCTATTTGAACCACAGAATTGACCCTATCAGGTGCTACCCCTCTGGGCCAGAGAGGACCTGGAAGCAATAACAAAGAAGAGGTACTCAGCATTACCCAAAGCTCCGGTATAACTGGAGCCTCACCATCAGATGGTTTAATTTCATATCCAGGATAATCGTTAGTGAGGGGTTTTACCCCTCTGCAGATATGCGGTCCGTGTATTGTACATCTCTAGCCGATTGGGCTAAAACCTGAATGGAGCAAATTGGACAAGCTTAGTTCTGGAAATAGATCCTAAGATATCTTTTCATTTATCGTCTCACTACTGAGAAATCAGAAAATGTCTTTTTTCATATTGATTTGTAGGGTTCGAACAAGAATCTTTTCATTATTTGTTTGATTCGTTCATTATAAAACAAGAAAATGCTCGTTGTACAACGGTTCTCACCGTCGGAAATGGACACGATGGCCTGAGTTGAAAACGTGGACAAGGCTGTTTGCATTTAACATTGTGCTAATACCCTTAGGAAACCCGTTCCCCCATCTATTTCCCCTCCAATTAAGGGTAAATTGTAGGGTAGAATGAGCGCTTTAATCTTGGCATGGCAACCACTCTAAGAGAAGGAAAACTGACTTGAAACCAGTTAAATTCGGTGGAAGAGCTGAGTTTCGGTAAGGGCCAATTTTTCTTTTGAAGAATCGGACTTCCTCTCCCATTCCTTTATTCTTGACCCCGCTATGTGTTAATTATTGCCATTACTGTTCTACACGCATGGCTTTGGCATAAAATAACCCACATAGATTGATATGCCATTAAAAAAGAAACTAAACCAAATCAATTTGTCTTGAAACATTGTTGTTTTGCTGGAAAAGCTGCTTCACTTAATCATAACTATTTTGAAAATTTCAATCTATCTATCTATCTATCTATGTCCTGGGTAAGGCACTAAACAACATCCAGTGGTAAGACTCCTGTTGAGCTTTGGGGAGTGTGGAATATCCCTTCAATGGCATTACTCCCAAGTCCACTCGGACCGAAAGTGGTAGTACCTATTTGGATCACATCTATAGGTTTAAAAGATTCTTTAGGAAAAATATCATTATTATAAAAAAATACTTACAGCCATATAAATTAGTTCAAAGAAATAGTATTAGACACGAATAGTCTAAATCATTGAAATAGCTAATTGATACCATATATTCACCTGTGAACTATTTGTATTTGATAAGAATACTTGAAACCATATAATTTTGTTTACATTATGAGCACTCAGAAAAGTTACAAGAAGCTATAATTGTTTACAGATTGAAATTATGCAAGGGATTGGAAAAAATGATTCTGGCATGAAAACCCAACAATGGCTCGCATAAAACCAACCAACCAACCAACCAACCAACCAACCATTACTCTTGACATTTTCTTACCTATCCCTTCCGTTTGCAGATCAAAATCTGTAGTTAATTCTCATCTGCTATTATTTTCCGTGTGAAACTTATGGGGAAAAATACGCTGATTCTCACTGGGAGGCGTGAAGATATCTAACAAAAGACAACTCTATTTAAAGATGAACGCGGACAATTATATCGTTCAGAAGGTTGTCGAAAGAAAGAAAAAAACAGAAAGAAAAAAGATCGAGAGCACAAAAATAACAAATTAGAAATATATAGACGAAGAGGAAAGATCAAAGAAAGCAACGAATTTGAAATATGATTAAGAATATTGTAAAGTAAATAATGGAAGAAATCGTTTGCTCTGTCTTCCGCTGGTGGTTTTGGCGCATTTCTTCGAAGTGGAAATATGGCAGAAGAGACGAAAGAAGAACGATGAGGAAGATAGAAGGGTGCACAAATGAAAGACGAAAATCAGCAAGAACAAGAAGAAGAAGTAGGAGAAAAGGGGGAAAAAGAATAAATGAAAATAAACAGGATGAAAAATAGGAGAAAAAGGGAGAGAAAAAGGGCAGTGGGAGTATTCCAATGCAATAAATGAAGAAGAAAACCGAAGAAATAAAAAGAAAATATAGTAAGAGAGAAAGGAAATGATGTAAGTCTTAAAGAAGAAGAAGAAGAAGAAGAAGAAGAAGAAGAAGAAGAAGAAGAACGTACTGAGAAAGAAGTTTGAAGTAACAAATAGAAAGAGAAAATAAAAGATAGACAAATCCTAAAGAAGAACAAGAACAAGAACAAGAAAAAGAGAATAAAAGAAAGAAAAAGCTTAAAGTCATAAAGAATAAACAGTATGAGAAGAATAAGAACCAAAGGAGGAGAAAGAAAGACTGAATATATTCGAGAACGCCTTGCGATTTGAACTCGAGACATAGCAAACACCAACTAACTCCCTGCCATTCGCCTTAACCACTCGCTCCAAAAACAAAACCGCTGCCATTTTTCATTTTGATTATTGTTCACTTGATTCTGACGGTTGATTATCCAGCATTTCACTTCCGTTGCAACGAGTCACGTGGTCTTGACATGCGCACGCATGCGCATAATGGGCAAAAATGCATTTCTATACCCTGCCTTTAAAATGCTTTGTCTTTTTTTTTTCTTCTTTTTTTTTGCTGACTGTGGTTGAATGGGTGTTAGTCGAACAGGATGGCGTGAGTGGGTTGGAAGCTGTCAACTGTTCTATTCTCCTTGTGCGAGTAAGATCATCTCGGGGTGGATCTATGCGTGCCTGTGTGTCTGTGTGACCGAGCGCATGTGTGTGTAGGTGTATATATATATATATATATATATATATATATATATATGTGTGTGTGTGTGTGTGCATGCAAGATAAACAGGCGCGAATGTTCATGCGTATGGGCAATATTTACGTGAGCTTACTTTTTTATTTACATTATGCGTATTTTTTGTAAATAAGAACTGCAATGTCAACATTTAGAGTTAGGTTGCTTATTTATGAAATAAGGCCGAGTGCTTTTGTTCCTGTCAGATCATTAAAGTTAAGAAACGATAAACCTAGTCAGTACTTTGATGGGTGACCACTTTGTTGGTGTGCAAGTTAAAGTAAAGACGAGTTAATGATAATCATACCTGCCGTAAATACTCATGAATGAGTCGATCTTTTTAATAGATCGCTAAATCCTAAATCATGGCACTAAACAATCTGTTGGTGAGGCTCCAGTTCTGTGGTGTTTGGAGAACCCCTCTGCTGCCATTACACCCAAATCCACTCTGACCCGGAATGGTAGTAATTGTTGGGGTCTCATCTATGGGTCAAATAGAACTATTTACAAATTATGAGTATTTGATAGAACCTATGCAAAAAGAAAAAAAAAAAAGAAAAACCTTAGAAACAAATACATAAAAAAAATGTAAACATGAATGTAAATAAACGTGATTCCATAACCTCTTGGCATAGAATAACCCTGGATAGATTGACATGCCTTTAAAATCAGTTAACAATTTCCTTGTATTTGTTATGGTTTATGAGCAGATGGTTAAGAGGTTTTGCTAATCTGAATCCCGAAGAAAAGGTAATTGTGCTGTACAAAAGACTTTGAAAGTCACCTAAACTAAATATGAAACGATGTAAAAGAATACTTGACAACACAGCTGCAAAAATACTTCGTAAACTTTTGTGAATTGTGTGGTTTATGTCTGCAAAGTGCATATCACAGACTCTCTCCATGTCAACAGCGTCATTTACGGTAAAATGGTTGTTTTGCATCCACTAGTTTGTTTTTATAGTGTCGTTGTTGGCTGTTTGAGGTATTTTTATTATTTATTTATTTGTTTTTGTGCTATTTATTTGTTTTTGTTTGTCTGTTTGTTTTTATTTTCCTAATTGCTAATCATGTGCGGAAAGTGTCATCCAGCTGACAATCCTATCACGCACTTAAGCTAAAAGAAATAACAAAACGGTTCTATTTATTTATACAAATCGAGTTGCGGCGGGAAATGTAGGAAGGTAATATTGACAAATTATGTTTGGATATCTGTCGACAGAAAAAAAAAGGGAAAATTATTACGTAAATTAAAATCGGCCGAGTTGCACATTTTGTCAATGAATCGGAACTTGAATACGATTCTAAGTGTAACGTAAGGTCAGACGGGTTTCGATCCCAGCTTCAAGCATCCTCCATGTCTAGGCACACTGAAGAGTTGTGATATAATGAAACAGTCTTTCTGTGGATGACAATATATACGCTCCCCGACGGGGGTTGAGCACTCTGGCAAAGGAATTAACAGCTGCCACTCGCATAATACAAAGATCTTCAAACGAATTGAGCATTCTGGTATCAGGTAAGGTATAGATGTAAACAAATGAAGGCTACTACTTAATACCTTATAATTCCCGTGCTGACATGGTTTGCTTGCTGGCTGAGCGGTATGATACTTTGTCTAACGTAAAGTTAGGCGGGTTTCGCTCCTAGTTTCAAGCGTCCTACTTGTCTAGCCATACTAAAGTGTTGTCATACAACGAAACAGTTTATCTGTTGATGATAATATATATATATATATATAGATAACGGAAAATGGAAACGAATCTTTCAGTATGCAAATATGCAAATTAAAAAAAGAGTATTCAAATGATGATTTTATTCACTGTTTAATTATTTACCCACGTTCAATGTTTCGGCCTTTTTTGTATTTCATAAGAAACCATCACCAAGGCAATGTGGATATGAGATGTTGTATCTTCAAAATCATATTCAGTTTATAACACTGAAGAGTTGTGATACAACGAAATAGTCTGTCTGTGGATGACAATATATACGCTACCCCAACGGGGATTAAGCACTCTGGCGAGGCAATTAACGTCTGCCTCTCGCATAATGCAAAAGCTCTACGAACGAATTGATCGCTCTGGTATCCAGTGAGGCAAAAATGTAAAAAAAACAAAAGCTACTACATAATGACTTATAATTCCCGAGCTGACGTATGTCACCTACTGGCTGAGCGGTATGATACTACGTCTCACGTAAAGTTGGTTGGGTTTCGATACCAGCTTCAAGCGTCCTACGTGTCTCGTCCCACTGAAGAATTGTGATATAACGAAACAGCCTGTCCGTGGATGACAAATTATATATATATTTTTTTAAACCTATTTTTATAAGTCTAGTGGAGAAGAAATAACTGATGATGCAATTAGTTAAAGAAAGAAAGAAAGAAAGAAAGAAATATTAAATCGACAAAATCAAAGGAAAAGGAAGTACCAAAGAGAAAAGAAAGAATGAAAGAAAGAAAGATTGAATTAACAGAACTAAAGAAAATGTCAATTTCAAAGGAGGAAAGAAAGAAAGAAAGAAAGAAAGATTATATTAACAGAACTAAAGAAAATGTCAATTCCAAAAGAGGAAAGAAAGAAAGAAAGAAATATTAAATCGACAAAATCAAAGGAAAAGGAAGTACCAAAGAGAAAAGAAAGAATGAAAGAAAGAAAGATCAAATTAACAGAACTAAAGAAAATGTCAAATTCAAAGGATGAAAGAAAGAAAGAAAGAAAGAAAGATTATATTAACAGAACTAAAGAAAATGTCTATTCCAAAGAAAGAAAGAAAGAAAGAAATATTAAATCGACAAAATCAAGGGAAAAGGAAGTACCCAAGAGAAAAGAAAGAATGAAAGAAAGAAAGATTATATTAACAGAACTAAAGAAAATGTCAATTTCAAAGAAAGAAAGAAAGAAAGAAAGAAAGATTATATTAACAGAACTAAAGAAAATGTCAATTCCAAAGAAAGAAAGAAAGAAAGAAAGAAAGAAAGAAAAAAGAAAGAAAGACGACGTAAACGTAAGAAAGAAAGAAAGAAAGATGACGTAAACGTAAGAAAGAAAGGAAGAAAGAAAGACGACGTAAACGTAAGAAAGAAAGAAAGAAAGAAAGACAGATAGAAAGAAAAGATGATGTAAACGTAAGAAAGAAAGAAAGAAAAAAGAAAGAAAATATGACGAAAACGAAAGAAAGAAAGAAAGAAAGACGACGTAAACGTAAGAAAGAAAGAAAGAAAGAAAGATAGAAAGAAAGAAAAGATGATGTAAACATAAGAAAGAAAGAAAGAAAAAAGAAAGAAAATATGAAGAAAACGAAAGAAAGAAAGAAAGAAAGACGACGTAAACGTAAGAAAGAAAGAAAGAAAGACAGATAGAGAGAAAAGATAATGTAAACGTAAGAAAGAAAGAAAGAAAGAAAGAAAAAAAGAAAGAAAAGAAGAACGAGAAATAAAATATTTTTTCTTCAAGTTTGACTTTATTTCGTTCATTGTCTCATTCTCGGCATAACATGATACAAAAAAAAATTTTTAAACCCTAAAAAAAACAATTATATAATAAATAAAATGTGAACAAATAATGAACGCGATTTTCTAACTTCTTGAATTAAAATAACCCTAAACCGGTTGATATGCTCTTAAAATCAATCAATCAATGAAATCATTCCTGCTTTTTTCCTCTTTCCCCACTTCTTTATTTTTCTTTATTTCTGCGTCTTTCATATCTAATTGGTTAATTTCTTCCGTTTAACTTCTCGTCTTTTATTCATTCGGTTTTTCATTCATGATCATTTATTCTTTCTATTCTTTCGCTTCCTTCCTTCATTCATTCCTTTATCAGCACATCCTAACTGTTTCCTCGAACCTGTATTAACATCAGTGCGGCTCGTTTCCTTGCCTTTTGAATCTTTCCAACTTTAAACTTGCCACCAGTAATCTCGACCAACCGACAACCCACACCAATTGAACGATAGAGAAAGAATTGGCAAACAAGATCCAAGGCGGACACAGGCCAAGTCCGAGCAGACACTGACCAAATAATGACCACGGACAAATACTTCTCCTACCCTACATTTCCTTTCCTCAGTTCCAGGTATTTGTACTCCTCATTTTACGGTTCGTCATTTTGTATTCAATATCTCCATTGGAAAAATCATCCACTGATTTCAGGTGTGTGTGTGTGTGTGTGTGTGTGTGCACGCGCGTGTTAGACTGTGTCTTTTTGTAGGAGGCTTATGACATATCAACTTTTGTAGGTTATTTAATTCCAAATCCATTTTTATTCATATAAACAGTTCTATTTCAAAAAGTTCAGTTTCGTTTAAGTACACAGTTTAATTCTATTTGACCAATAGATAAGACCCTACCAGGTGCAATCACTCTGGGCCAGAGGGAATCTGGGAATAAAGTGGTACTCGGCATTCCACAAAGCTCCAGCATTACTGGAACTTCACCATCAGGTTGTTTAGAGTGATATTCAGGACACTCGTCGGGGTTGGGGAGTCTTACCCATCTACAGAGAAGCAGTCGGTGTATTCTACAGTCCCTACCACCGTCCGACTGGGCATTGTTAGACTGTGTAAGATAAAACTAGAATATGAAAGACGAAAACAGAGTGTCTCAATTTTTTACTTGATGCTCATCCACCGCTCCTTGTCACCAAATTCAATTTCCATTCACCTCTAAATAGATTAATTGAATATTAATTTAAAAAACGTAACTGATTTACCCGTGTTTAATACAATCTATATGAAAAAAAGATCTAACTATAAATGCAAACATGAAAGTAGGGTAACAAAGAGGATAAAAAGCTCCCCCCATCGCCATTTTTCGCAGTATATCAAAAGAATTCTTCACTGCTGTGAAATCTGTCTCAAACAATTTCTCATAGTATTATTTCCATTCAAATATAAGTGAAGACTTGCCTTCTTGCAAATCGTCTTGAAAATTCTTGACCTGATACAGCAATTCAGTGCAGTTGGTAGAACCAATTGCATATCCTACGGGAAAAGTCTCTTTGGCGTAGTGACTGGACTGCAACTTCGTTGAAAGCTAGTTCGAACTCTAGTCATATTATGACGTATACGTACCCTGGGAATGGTAAGAATTGCCTTCTCATCCCAATTATTGGTTAAACAGTATCTCTACAGTTCTTTTACAGGGATCACTTTGGCATTAAATAATCCACGAAGGTTGATATACCATTAAACAAAGAAACCAAATCAAATCCTGGGACAAATTTTTTGATATATCATTTTGTAATTGCCAAATTTTTTTTTCTCTTATTTTCCCCTTCTCACTTCCGTTTATCCGCCATCGAGTTATTTTTTGCATTGTGCGAGCTATATCACACATTACAGTAATTTTATATTCTTTTTCCTCTTCTTTATATATATATATATATATATATATATATCAGGTCGTAGTGAATATAATGTCTGATTTTCTAGATTAATATTTTAGACATTTATTAGAGTATTGCCTTTTCTTTTAATGATACAATAATTTTTTATCGTTTTCTATTCAATAAGAATATATGTAATCTTCATCGGTGTTCAGCCTAATGTCCGTCCTAACTAAAGAACACATTAGGCATGTTTGACTCTTTTTGTAAAACAGGTTTCCAGAGAATCGGCAACAATGCATCGCTTGTGAACTATTACTTACATGACACTGTTGGGTACCTTTTTTTAACAGGTTTGTTCCAGGTAATGTGAAGTGATTCCTTTTTCATGACGTTAAACGCTGTTAAACAGATCTGCTTCACAACGGAGAGATGGACTTCATCCAAAGAAGATCTTATAGAGTGCATAGTAGGTTGTACAAGGAATAATTTATTATGAACTGTTTGACAATAATCTATCAACTTAAATCCCTACTTCAATCATTGTTTGATATCAGCTTCTGACAAAAAAAAAAAACGTCCCGCCATTATTAAGAGAAAGGAAGCCATTCGTCATCAAGAGAAAAGGAACCTTCCTATATCTCGAATTCTTACACAATTCAATTGAACATAGATTTCTTCGAAGACCTTGGAAGAAAAGATTTTCTTTCTACTCTATATTATCCAGACATTGTTACTTCTAATTATCAATTGTTTATCATTTGGATGGTCTTAGGTTGAACATGATTTGGTTTCAGATTTTGAATCAAAAACTAGAGAATTCCATAAGCCAGGTATCTCTAAGATTTGACTGATGAAATTAGTTTCTTGGAAGATTGGAGGTTATGAAAATGACTAAATATTTCCATCGGCATAATTTTTTTCTTGACAAATTGGTACTCTAAATTCGTACTTAACATTCATACCGACATGATATATATATATATATATACATACAGAGGCAGACTATTTCTTTGTATCACTACTCTTCAGTATGGCTAGACCTGTGAGATGGTTCAAACTGGTATCGAAACCCGGCTGACTTTACGCCAATCGGACTTCTTACAATTGAACCATCGTCATTCTCAGTGTAAGCAACGGAATTTTATTCGTATAATTTTCTACATAAAAGTTATCAGCTACTTGAAGTGCTTAATTTTTGCGAATGCATATGCTGATCGATTGAATAATTAGAACTCGGTTCTTTTAAAATAAACAGATCGAATAATGGAATATATATCAAACTGAAGTAAATACATTCTCTGCAAGAATGTAAAATTTATTTTCCAGCACAGACATCATTTAATGTTTTTTATCATTGTCTTCGTCTTTATTGTTATTTCCACAATGTTTCGGCCGATATGTCTTCCGGCCTTCTTCAGGTGGTTACTGAACTCGGTAACCTACTCGCAACTACGTCCTTTATTAGATCCACTGGGTGTCACCAGTTCTGATAACCATAACTGGGTGCAAGTGTTAACAATTCCTTTATTGTTATTCGACTGCAGTCAGTATTGAACCTGCAACCTCCTGATGATTATCACCTTAGGGAACTAACGCCTGTAACTGCTGGACTGGTTAGAGTGAATTTTTGGGACTTATAAACTTGATGTTCTTACATGACTAAAAATGCTACAATTGCTTTAATGTTACATAATATTTCAAACGATGCATTGGCTTCTTCATACCATTCATGAAGAAAGTATGTGTTTTAATCTTAATTAACGTCTCGATAATTTGGAGCCAAATCATAAGTATTTGAACGAGGTAAAAATTGACAATATATCTTTTACGAGTTTGAGCAGAGCGAAGAACCCATATTAGCTTCAACGATTTTGAAAATCTTCTAAATAGCAAAATCTCCATGATCGGTTATGAACATGATTTTAGTTGGAAAAGGAAACGAAATTTTTTTTCATTAAACATCTAGCAAATTAATTCTGTTATAAATTCCTTTTGCAGAGATTGAACAGGTGACTAAATATGTTCCTTGTTATATTGATTGCAATAAAATTTTTGCTCCTTCTTGCGTAATGTTCTCAACCAAGCAATAGGAAACAAATCTTCAGTTTGTTCAAATACTTTTGAGCAATATTGTATGTGGGCTGAACTAAGCTTAGTCAATGCCAGTTTTAAAGAGTTTGTGAATGCGTCTTCGCACGAGATGATTCTGATTAATTTATTTCTTTTATTCTTCATACAATATAGAATTGTGGGGAAAAAAGTTATTTTTTTCTTTTCCTACTTTCTCTTTTTTCTTCTTTATTTTCTTCGAGTTCACTTGAAACACTGTTTCTGACAACAGTGACACTTGAATAAGAGACGCGTTATCAAACGATGTCTTCACGTGGTTTAATAACTCGTTCTTCTTACCTTTTTTCATCACTTCCGACTTGACGCAATTTTAAAGAAATGTTTCATTAGTTTTTTCCACGCGTTCGGCTGCCATTGTATATCATGTACCGAGCAACACTTTCAGTGTATGGTTGAAGTTACAGACTGGCGGCTAAGATATTAAAGGTTCTTCGATATCAACATCATGTGGATTATTTTTACCTAAAATTAAACATATATATATATATATATATATATATATATATATATATATGTTTACTTTTATCTTATTTTTGCATGGGATATATATTATATATATATATATATATATATGTGTGTGTGTGTTTTATATTTTCAGAAAGATCATGCAGCGTCTTGTTTTTTTTTTAAACAACGACGATGTTAGATTTGTTACCTTAAAAGGTGTCTAGCTCTTAAGTTTTTAGTAGACGAAACTAATTCCTCCTTTGTTTTTATTTTATTTTATCCACAATTTCGAAAACAAGTGTTGGTAGTATTGCAATAGTCGTTGAACCTCTCCGCCATTAACCTAAAATCTATCATTCAATAAACCTAGATAAACCTTTGACATTTTCATACATGTGGGGTGGTTGAAAATTGGGGTGGGGGGCGTAAATCAATAAAATGAATAATATCTTATTTATAAACATTCATTTGTTATAAAATGCCAGAACCTTGAAGATTTGACATCTAGAGCTGTAGAATCGACTGACTGCATCTCTGCAGAGGGTAAGATACTCCTGCCCAACGAGTGTCCTGGATATGACATTAAGCCATCAGATGGCGAAGCCCAATCCCAGGAGCTTTGGGAACTGTGGTGTATCTCTTCATTGCAATTACTCTGAGGTCTACTTTGGCCTTGAGTGGTAACACCTGACAAGGTTTGATTTATGAGTCATATGAAACTGCCTGAACATTCAAACTCTATCAAACTAATGACTTATGTTACATTGAAAATACTTGAATCCATTTAACTGTGTGCTATTAGTTATTAGTTTTGATTAGCAATACTTGAAACTCTTTAACTTTCTACCTAAATTGAATTGTTAGTCTTACAGGGTGTACTACGTTTTTACAGTCCAGCGCTTTAATTATTACAAAACGGAGACACCCCACTGAATAATTTAATATGAAGTTTTTACATTTAAGTATGTGTTTAAAGTGCGGGCTTAAGCTAAAGTGAATTGTTTGAAAAAGAAATGTTTTGACACTTAACTGTGTGTAAACAAAATAACTATACTTATACTATACTGAATTGTTTGAAACTTTTACATTTAAATATGTGTTTAAAGTGCGGGCTTAAGCTAAAGTGAATTGTTTGAAAAAGAAATGTTTTGACACTTAACTGTGTGTAAACAAAATAACTATACTTATACTATACTGAATTGTTTGAAACTTTTATCAAAATGGCTTAATTTGAGGTTAAATGACCCGAAAAGAGTTGATACGCCGTAAAACCAACCAACCAACCAAAGGAAAGCAAAGCATAGCAAACGAGAACGTTGAGGCAGTATTATCGCAAAGTTATGAAGAAAAAGTGGTTTGTTTTAATGGTGTTCTGAAAAAAGAAAATATTTTCAAGATTGCTGGAGCAAATGTGACGCAAGAAGAATCCACAAAGTTTTCATCAAAAGTTCATCGTACGGTTTTTTTTTTTTTTTTTTTTTTTTTTTTCAAAAACTGCTTTTTGGTTGTGAGAATTAATTTTTTATTTATCGCTGACTTTTTGTCCTCATCTTGGTAGGTTTTTTTTTGTGTGTTGTTTCTTCTTTCACTACGTTTCGGCCAAATTTCACCCCTGGCCTTCTTCAGGTGATTTACCGCGACCTCGGATATGAATGCTGAGTCTTGTAACCGTATACCCAGTAATTACTGCCTTCCATAGTTGTTGTCCAGCTTTCTGGTTGTCAACTATATTTTCAAGGGAACATTTTTTCTTGAGAACGATTCTAAGTTCACACCATGGAATATTTCACTGGAGGAGCAGTTAGGGTAAGGGTAATCATCTTTGGAAATTGATTGGTTTGGTTTGGTTTCTTTGTTTAATGGCATATCAATCTTTGTAGGTTATTTAATGCCAAAGCTATTCCCCAGGAAGAACAGTAATGGTACTATTTAACCCATAGCTGGGAGGATAAGGGGGTTCATACCTTTCCCAAGGGTATTTGCCTGAAAGAGAACGTAATAGCACGACTGGTGTATGAACTCGCGTCCAACGATTCCGCAGTCCATCGCTTTAACCATAACACCACGAGGATATCCCCTTAAAAATTAAATCAGAGAACTGAGTTCAAATCCTAGACGAGGCTCTTTGGTTTTCATTCCACGCTAATGCTCACAAGAAAGGTCTGAACACTTCTCCTTTCAGTTATCGGTAACTAGTAGGGAAGATTTGATTTTTAGCTTTGGTTTGGCAACTAGTCTAAGAGAAAGAAAACGCTAAATTCAAACCAGATTTACTTTGCTTAGAAATTGACCTCGTGTCAACCTGCGAATGGTCGAGGGGTTGGGTTAATACAAACATCAAACAAACTATCGGATAAAAAAAAAAAAGAAAATGTTTTCAATGGCTGAATATCCTATTTACCCAACCCCTCCGCTCGGGCAGGGTATGACACAATGTCAACTTTTAAGCGGAGTTTAACAGGTTTCAATTCAGAGTTTTTCTTCTCCTAGACTAGTTGCCTCACCAAGGCTGAAGAACCCAGCCTGTCCTACTATTTACCCATAGGGAGGGAGAATGATTGGATTCATACTTTTCCCAAGGGTATTAATGCTATGTGAAATGCGATCATTCTCGTCCAGGATTTGAACTCGAGTCGCCGTGTTCATTTCCTACGATGATAACGATTACACCACGTGCACATATCCATTAATGGATGAATATACAGCTTATATGAAACATAGATTAAGATTACAAAAATTCATGAAAAGTGATTTTCATTAAAACAAAATGGTGGAGACTTTTATGTTAACCTCTTAATATTTAGGAAATGGTTGAACGGAATTTTTTTCTTTATTGCCTCTTCTATAATTCAATTATGTTGACATGATCACTTATTAAAGGTACGAAATAAATTTTATATTACCAAAATTATAATCGTGAGCAGGATACAAAATCATATACACTCTGCGCATGCGTATTAATACAAATGGTCTGATGAGTCATTCGCCATCTTTGCATCACCATTTAAATCTTGATTTTCAAAGATTCCTTTAGATGTAATAGAAAAAAAGTAAGGGGAAGAAGCAGAAACAAGGCAATCAAGACAAAGAATTATCTTTGTCAATCAAAATTTTTTTAAAGAAATCAACAAAAATCCCTCACCTTTTTAACCCGAAATGATTTCTTAGTATTAACTGATTTAGTCTTCTTTTCTCTTTCTTTAAGAACTCTTCATCCCAGTCAACTCCTGACTCAGTCCCTCATGCATTCATTCTTTCTTTTTGGGCTCTTTTTCTTTTTTATTTCTTTTTTTCTTCTTCTTCGTTTAATATTTCCTTTTTCTGCTGGTTCGGAAGCTCTTTTATACCAGTCTTTCTTTTTTAAATCCCCTTTCATCATTATAACTAATAAAACTTGACTAGTTACGACAAGTCACTTGTATCAGAGTTAGCAGTATTATCACAGACGAATAAGTATCGAAAACCCTTGATATCATCAATTGTTTCTATTGTTAAGTATTGTCATAAAACTGTTGGCTTTTGGTGTTTCAGAGCGTATTAACAGTTGTGGTTATTTAATGTCAAATCCATTTTACATATATATATATATATATATATATATACATATGTATATTTTGGCTGCATTTCTTCGTTAATACAAATTTCATTAAACATAATAGACATTTTCTGTCTACATATTGCCTTTATCGTATTCGGCGGGAATTGATTTATGTATTGTCCATAGTTGTATGTATCCCTAGTACTTTCTGCCCGACTTTGGGCCATGATCAGGGGAGGATCTATGACAAAAGTGATGTAACTTTTGTTTCTGCATATTACTACTATGTAAAAGCGTCTTTACCGTTGAGGATTATAGCAGATTACTACAGATTCTCGAAGCACTACATATTAGAAACATACAACCGACACTTAATAGAATTAATTTTCAAACCAGTGCTAATGTACTTAAATGTCTTTTGCTACTGACACTATTTATAGAAACCCATTTAAAAGCAAACGCTATAATCCTCATCGATAAAGACACTCTTTAATATTAAGAAGTCGTTACGTGTTTTTCCTTTTTTCGGGATTCCTATGTCCTATGTATATATGTCATGAGCATTCTATGTACTTTTCGCATATCCGGATACCTGGCTATGTTACACAAGTATAGCTGTTTAATATTAGTAATTCTTTTTATCAAGTATTCCTATGCAATACAAATAATTTGCACACAGCAGCATGGTTTCAAATAAATAAATAAATAAATAATAATAATAATAATCCTTTGTAAAAGAATGAACAGTTCTAGTTGATCCAATAAATAGAGCCACGGTGTAATGGCTATGAAAGGGTACTCCACATTGCTTATATTTTCGGGATTGGAGCCTTACTATCAGACGCAGTTTAGAGTTATACTGAGGACAAACGTTGTTAAGGGCTACCACCCAGACGAAGAGCAAATGGTGGTGTATTCTATTGCTCCAGCTGACAGGGTAGTTAAGACCGTTCGCTATCACATTTTATAACATATATATATATATATATATATATATAATCTTTTTTGTCAAAAGAAATTGACTCTTGGAAACTAAACAGAAAAGAGTAAATCTCAGAATAATAAAATATTTTTAATGTGCTTGATACTTGCGAACAGAATCAAACAAAATTGCAGAATTTGCTACCTTGGTTTTACCGAGAAAAAAGAAGATCAAAAAGATCAAATATATATATATATATGTGTGTGTGTGTGTGTGTGTGTGTGTGTGTGTGTTGGTCTTACCACGACAACGCTTTCAAGTCCGCTTTCGATACACCTTAATGATGTATCATTTGTCTATATATATATATATATATAACCCGATTTCTTCCGTGCCATGTCTGTGTCGGTACAGTCGCATGGATGTATAAATTAAAGACTAACGAAACGCAAGGGGAAAACGCTCCCTGGGAATGAGATAAGAATGCTACATGTATTTTTAAACAACACCACATTAAACAGCATCCTTACGGCCACCTACCTCGCAACTCCCAAATTTTCTGTATAAGACACGTGACCCACAGCTGCAGAAGTTAGGATGAGAAAAAAATGACGTTCTCTGATGGACTCCGATACAAGGACGCACAAGTATTAGTAGATTAGTAAGAATTTACATACATCAGCTCGGTGCGGACACTGGGTGCAGTCTAGAGAACCTGTCAGGAGATATGGACGATATGGAGAGAGAGAGAGAGAAAGAAAGAAAGAAAGAGAGAGATAGAGAGAATCGGGGATTTCAATGTGATTAGCACGACGATGATGAAGATGATAATGATAAAGTAATTTACAAAGCTCTTTGCTTCGATGTGGCACAAGGCCGAATGAATGGGGCGCCTAATGAGACTCGAACTCACTTGTGTAGGTTTGCTCGTCTAGCTTGCTAACCGTTACACCACCAAAGATGATAATGATATATGCATGCATAAAAGACAAGAATTGACAAGATGGTTTTTATCCCTGTGATATCTTCGAAAGAGTTTCATGTAAATTCAGTTTGGTGGTTTTTGAAAGTAAGTATTAACACTTATAGAGGACGTCAACTTCCTTTACATGAAGTACACAGATATTGTTGTTAAATCCTGTGATACTCGGAGGATATGAAAATCAATTTTTAAGCGTAAAAACAAGAACACAACAACAAGCAAAAAACAAAGAAAGAAAAAACAAAGGCAAAAGCAACCAAAAAAAAAAAACAACCAAAAACAAAAAGCGTAATATTTTCTTCTACGGTACACCGGATATGTTTATCTTGGATGAAAAAAAAAATTAATAAAAAAAATTCTTTTTAAAAGTGCAACTAACTTGCTATTCAGAGCCAGGACTGAAAAAAAAAATCTTTATTCATCTTTGCTTATCACAAAGGAAAGAGCCGAAAAATATCAGTAAATTTCGAGTCACTTGAAGAACGAAGTTTTGGATAAAAGTGGAGAACTCCCTCCGAAAAAAAAAAAAAAGAAAAAATACCGTTATTTTTTTTTTTTCAAAACTCCCAACTTTTTTGAAACAGCCCAACCCAAAGTCTTCTCAATCTTCTTCTGCTCACAAACCCCTAACTGATTTAATCTCAGGGCACCTGTTTAAGTCTGTTTCCTTCGCCTTCGGACCTCCAGTAAAGAAGATATCTCTACTTATGTTGCGTTCCGGTGTTTAGTAGATTCTTTAGTTTAACAGATTCGTATTTCTAGCACTAAATTCAGATACACTAAAAATCATTTAAGAAACTAGAATACACCCGTCAATAATGAGAGTTAAATTTTATGTAAAATATCTGTGTATATCAAAATAACTAAATGAATGAAAAACAAAAGAATGTCAACTTTTTTTCAATATAAACTAATAATTAAATAAATACGTATCACTTAATATGATGAGTAAAAACCGATATGAAACGTGGAAAAATAGCTCAAAAATACCCCTAAGTAATTTCTTTTCATATTTGAAAAAAAAATAATTCAAGATTTTTAAGATTACAAAAATTATTAAATTTCTTTCTAGGCGGAACATTTTCAAAATTCGGAAATATTTTTTCTCTTCAGAAACATGACTTTAAACAACATTAAAACAATAGTTTTCACAACTTTTAAAAGAATTCCGTGGACACATCTCTCTTTGTATTACTTTCTTTTGGTGTCTTCTTCGACGCTGAGAAACTACAAATCACTCAATTTCTTCGACCTTTCTTTTTTTTTTCTTACATTCATTTCTTTCTTTCTTTTAGATTTCAAAAACACCAACGAAAACACCAGACATCTCACCTTTCTTTCTTTCTTTCTTTCTTTCTTTCTTTCTTTTATTTTTTTAAGTTCTCTAGTCAGCCTGCTGTTACGACTGCTGACTTGACAACTTGTCTGCTTTCTTTTCTTTTCTCTTTCGATATGGCAAGCTACAAATCATATGATTTGTTCTTTTATTCTTTCTCTTTGACTTTAATTTTTTCTTTCTTTAAAGATTACAACAAAAACGGCAAGAATGTCACCTTTCTTTCTTTCTTTCTTTCTTTTTCAAATATTATATATAGAGATACATAGACGTACACATAGACCGCTACCCTTGTGTTTTATATTATAGGAAGATTATGAAACTATTGCTCACTTTGTGTGTTCAGAATCTTCAAGTAAAAATATTAATCAACAACAAGCGTTTTTTTCCATTTATCTGCAAAGAAGACAATATTGTTATAAACGCTTGATAGTATCCTTGTTTTCTTTTTTAATGACATATCAACCTTCCTGGGTTATTGAAAACCAAAAATATCCTTGTAGACGAACATGATTGATGCTAATTAACTAACAGCTCCAGGAGGGATATGGGCGTTCTTGTTTTTCCCAAGGGTATTAATCTGATACTGAATGCAATGGCGCGATTGATTTTGAACTCGTTCTCTATAATGTCACTGTCCAACACACTAGCCACTACGCCACCTGTTGGCATATTGGTCATCGTTTGTTCGTTTGTTATTAATGGTATTTCTACCTTCTCGGGTTATTTAATGCCAAATCCCTCCTGGTACTATTTAACACATAGATGGAAGGATAAGGGGTTCATACCTTTCCAAAGAGTATTTGTCCGAAACTGAACGTAATAGTGCGACTGGAGTTCGAACTCGCGTACTACGATTCCGCCATCCAGCGCTTTAACAATTACACCACGAGGATACTCCCGTATTGTTTATCGTCGTCGGTAATCGAATCGGTGAGCGAGTTCAAATCCTGGGCGATGTGATTTGTGGAAAGTTATGCATCATTTTTTCCTCCACACCGTCAGCTATTGATAAAATTGTGGGGCAGACTGGGTTCTTTAGCTTTAAGACGGCAACCAATCTAGGAGAAGGGAAACTTATTTAAAACTAGCTATACTCCGCTTAAAAAATAACCCTCCGTCAGATCCGGCCAGTTGTTTTTTACTTTTCTTTTTGGTGGTGTGGTTCCTGAAGTTTAATGATTTGTCAGTTAAACCTAAGGAGTATTCAACCATTCCAAAAAGCCTTCAGATCCTAATTTCGCTTTCAAATTCTTTCAAAACTTCGCTAATTGCTCCCATTAAATGCTCTTGAGAATACTCCTATATTTTAGACATGTCCGAAAGAGTATTTTCAACCTACTCCTTCAGGATGGCCCCAAGATTATTAGGGAGGCATAAGATTAGGTACTATTTACCAACCCCTCCGCTCGGGCAGGATATGACACAAGGTCAATTTTTAAGCGGAGTTTAACAGGTTTGAATTCAGAGTTTTCCTTCTCCTAGACTAGTTGCCTCACCAAGGCTGAAGAACCTAGTCCGTCCTACTATTTACCCATAGCTGGAGGGAGAATAAGGCATAAGATTAGGTGAATACTCATAGACACAAGCCAAAACCTTTTTTGGGGGAACAAAACAAATTAATTTTATTTTATTTAAATTTTTATTTTTTTTTTATTTGCGTAACTTTGAACGCGGGTCATGTGATTTTTTCTCTCTCAGAGAAACATCAAAATCAGTAAAAAAAAACAAAAAAAACAAAAAACAAATAAATAATTATGTTTACTTATAGGGCGTGGAAGTAAAATATGGAATAATTTTTAAAACGTTCTTTTTAGCCCGATTTGTACAATTTTTGAAAAAAAAAAAACCCTGATAAATCCAAATTTTTATGATTAGCTCTATCATTCAATCACCATTTTTAAAATCAAAATTCAGCCCAATGTTAGTGAGCAAGAAAAGAAACGACAAAGAATCTATGATTTGATTGACGCCGAAACTAAGCCAAAGTTTCTTTGTCAACAGTACACAAAGCTGACAAATTTTTTTTTTACAGAAAAAGAACTTTTTAAAGAAAAGTGATGTTACATAGCCATGATATGGCTTACGTGAAACGTACATAGAATGTTCATAACATATATACACAGAACATAAGAATCCCGAAACATGAAAAAATCTTGACGACTTCTTAGTTCAGGTACGAAACATTTTAATACCTTTGAGTTTAAAGGTTTTTCGACATAAGGAGAGAGATACAATTTCTTTCTATGCTGGCTCTTCCATCTGCCCCCTCACCATCATTTGCGGCGCCTGTAGCGCACAAATTTGTCTGGCCTCAGCGAGCCCCGAAAGTCGACCCTTCCCGTTCGGAGTCTAGTTCTCAACTAACTGACTTTTTCAAAATCCCCAAAATCCTCCGCGCGCGCTTCCGGTGCATGACGTCATTCACATCCACTGGTCAACCTTTCTATCTGGGATTTTTATTTTGACATCTGTGAACGACACATCCTCACAGCGAGCGTCAACACCTGTGCTCAAGTTTGCACCTAAATAACCCATGTGCTGAGCCGAAAGGTTCTCAGCCTAACTAAACCCAAAGAGAAGATATATAAAACGAAATCCCTCGGCAGTTATATTACAGTGGGAATGGAAGATTTAACAAAAAACGAAAACAAGGCTTTTTAATCCCTCTCGCTACGGCGATTACGAATGAACCCATAACATCAATAATAAAGCACATTAATGAAGTCAAAGTTCACAAAAAACTGTGAGGACAGCAATTATACGCTAAATGGGACGTTTTAAATAAACAAAACAAATGCAACTTCCCATCAAAATATTGGTTCGCTTAAGACTGCTATTAAGGAGGAAAGGAATAAAGTTTCTGAAGGATTTTATTTTGAAGGCATACCAATCGTTCCGAAGGTATGTTAATACAATAACTGAAAAAATAGTGGTCATATTGAGAAAATTTACTGTTTTGTGCCTTTGTTATTTTGTTGTCTATTTCTTAAAATCAAAATTAATCTTTTTTATAATAGTCGTTTATTATAATACTATAATATTCGTTTGGTTGGTTGGTTGGATTTAATGGCATTTCAACCCCTATAGGTTATTTAATACCAGAGCCTTTTTACACATATACTATACATATGGTTTGTAAATGCAAATGTCTTGGTTGGTGATGGTTGGGTTTTATGGCAAATTGACCTCTTAAGGGTCATTGAATGCTAAATTCTGATATGTATGTGTGTGTATACATAAATGTCAAAGCTTTTTGTTTGTATAAACTTGATGGTCAAAGGTGTTGGTAACATAGTCTATATCTTTGATAGGAGGCCAATTGTTTTTAAGAAGTTGATTATGTTTTTGAGAGCAATTTTTAAAAAATAATTCCTTCATGCTGTTCGCCTTATAAAACCTTTTCCTGGTGTGGTTTAATTTTGTGCATTCTATCAAAATATGCTTGATTGAGTATTGGTTTTCACATGGACATTTTGGGGGTGGTTCTTCTTTAAAAATGAAGGAGTGAGTCATTTGATTGTGTCCAATGCGTAGTTGAGTAAGGGTAGTTTCTTCTCTTTTAGTGTTATTAGGATCCATAATAATGTTCCTAATTTTGCTTACGTATACTGGGTAGCGTGCATGTTTTAGGTTTTGTTTGTTTGCTTAATGCCATATCAACACTTTGAGGGTTATCTAATTCCAAGACCATCATTTTGAAAAAAAAACAACAACTCACAAGCACTCTTCGAAAATTAGAAGTGCAATCCTCTCGACACGTTAAGTTGTGCAAATATTAGCAAAAATATTTAAAGCTTCCCTGTGGTACTTTTATGTGTGTCATTGATAAATTCAATGGCTTCTCTATTGTTATATTATGTTATCCCACAACTTGGAAGATATATATTAATGTTATGCCGGTAGAGGTTGAACCTACTCGCCAAAAATCCATAACTTCTAAAACTTTGTTACAGACACCAGCTGAGTGGCAATCTGAGAAAATGGCGTTTGGCATAAAAGCAGTGGTGTCTCGTTAAATTCTTTCATGAGGGAAAATGACATGAACCTATTGACGCTTGGTGAACGTTTGCGAAATCAAACAGTGAATTTGGGCTCAGTTAGGCCGTGGGAATTACGTTTTAACTTTGATGACAGCGACGTGAGTGACAAAGCATGTTCAACATAGTCGTAATTCAACAATATGAGGGGGTGTGTCCTCATGCTGTAAGGGTTAAAGCGATGGACTGTGGAATCGTAGTAAGAGAATTCGTACTCCAGTCGCGCTATTACGTTCACTTTCGGACAAATACCCTTGAGAAATGTATGAACCCCCTTATCCTCCCAGCTATGGGTTAGATAGTACAACTACTGTTCTGCTAGGAGAATGGGCTTGGCATTAAATAACATACACAGATTGATATACCATTAAACAAACCAACCAACCAACCAATTAACAATATGAAAAGTGTCACGAGCAACTCGTTGGCTTGAATCAAGCCGACACTGGTAACAATGCCGCTTTAAGAAAGTAAGTCACCTCTGTTGGCACAGTTTTTTTAATGCTTTACTAGCAAAAATGTATGACTTAATGATGGCGTCCCTAGTGTAACAGCCATTGTCGCTCGAAATAGAAAGAAACGACTTAAATTAAAACCCCGAACAAAGCAGTTTGTATTTTATATAATTGCAGTTTGTATATTGTGTAAATAACCTTGGGAAAAGTGGGAATCCCACAATCCTATCCCATCTCCCAGCTCTGGAAATATAGTAGGGCAGACTGGTCTGTTTAACCTGGGTATGGCAACCTGATTAGGAAAAGGAAAATTCTAAATTTAGATGAATAGGGCATCCTTCTCGTTAATCAAATTAATTTGATAACACCCACTCCTGCACTACCTCTATATGGGAAAAATATTCCTTTGGAGTTGACAGTTGACCCTCCATCGGTGATATTTTACTCTCTGTGTCTGTTGAAGTTTCCGTCGAAATAAACGGGAGGAATTACCTTGGGTGAGTTCTTTGTATTCAGTGAGCATGTCTAAAGTCTTTTTTTTAATCTCTTAATAGTCAGTTTGGTATGGTTTTATGACATATCAACCATAGTAGGTTATTTAATGCCAAATCCTGTTTATGCATATATGTCAAATATAGATATGATTTGTAAACACATTTTGTTGATAGCATTCTTGAATGAGCCAGACTTATTTTTTGAACACAATTAAACTGTTTCAAGTATTGCTATATATAGCAGTCACAATTTAACATCCATTTATTTTTTTGACCGGATCAGAGTGAACCTGGGTACTATTTACCAGTCCCTCCGCTCGGGCAAGATATGACACAAGGTCAATTTTTAAGCGGAGTTTAACAGGTTTGAATTCAGAGTTTTCCTTCTCCTAGACTAGTTGCCTCACCAAGGCTGAAGAACCTAGTCCGTCCTACTATTTACCCATAGCTGGAGGGAGAATAAGGGGGTTCATACCTTTCCCAAGGGTATTTGCCCGAAAGTGAATGTAATAGCGAACTCGTGTACTACGATTCCGCAGTGCATCGCTTTAACCATTACACCACGAGGACACCCATCAGAGTGAACCTGGGTGCAATGTCAATAAAGTGGTACTCTATTAGAGTTCTAACACGTGTACTATGATGTCACATTCAAGTACGTCAGCTATTTCACCATGGGGACTCCTCCCAATATAGCGTTTTGAATTCCTCATTTGTTTCAGGTGCTAAAAGCTCATTAATTAGAAAAGAATGTGTAGCGTCTCTATCTAAAAAAAATTGAATAGTGTTTTACAGGTCTTACTGAAGTCTAAGTAGCCATGTCGGCTGCATCTGAGCAGAGAGGTAAGATCCTCGACCAAGTGTCTTAGATATGGCACTAAACAATCAGATGGTGAGGTTCGAGTAATGCTGGAACTTTGTGGAATATGGAGTACTCCTTCAATGCCATCGCTCCCAGGCCCACTCTGATCCGGAGTGGTAGCACCGGATAGGGTTCTACCTATGGGTCAAATAGAACTGGTTGACATTTAAAGTGTGAAAACAAATGACTTATGCTAAATTGAATTGCTTGAAATAGAACCGTATGATCATTTAACTGTGTGTAAACAAATTACTGATGTTTGATTTAATTGTTAGTTATACATAGCAATACTTGGAACCATTTAACTTCAACTTATGCTAAATTGAATTGATAGAAATAGAATCTTTGACTGTTTAATTTAGTGTCTCGACAAAATGTGTTTACAAATCATATATTTAATATATATGTAAAAACAGGATTTGGTATTAAATAACCAACAATGGTTGATATACCATAAAACCAAGCCAAACCAAAACTCAAGTCTAACATGACACACACACGCGCACACAGACATACAGACAGACAGACAGATGTAGAGCAGGAAGGAAGGTATTCATATATAGTTGTTTCTTTGGACCTCTCTACTGGAAAGAAGTCCTTTTCAATTTTTTATAATATTCCGTGATCAAAAATTCATGACTGTAATAATAACAGCAAATCCTCCGACGTCGTTCGAGGCAAAATAATGGAAACCCAACGGTAGAAAGTCAGACATTGTTTGCCCAGAGCTGTTTGTTGAGGTTAGTCGGTTAATTGAGATGGACAGATGAAACCTCATTTCTGACCGGGATCCAAGTCCTGACCCCCATCTTTTCCAAGCCGGGAGCAATATGCGACCGGTCACTGGAGCACACATACCCACACACTGACGAAACAAGGAGATATGTCCGAAAAGTATCGAGACTGGAGTTGGAGATGACATTCTAAAAACAACTCGGTACTGATTCACACCATCTCAAAAAAAAAAAAAAAAGACGAAATTCGCTGCTGGTTAGAGGAATGAAAAACTCGCTAAAATAACTGTGTGTAATGCTAGAGGGGGACCATTTTGAATAAGATTAACGTCTTATTGTTAATTTACTTATATTTGGTAATTACAGCTTCAGGTGTCGTAATTTTCGTACATATCTTCTATATCAGTAAATAATAGATATTTTAATTTATACATTTAAAGGGGCTTGAATGATCAAATCTATCTATTTATTGATAAATCAATCTAAATTCAGACTGAATGTTTAATCAATGCATTTATCAGCATCTATCGTATCCCTTGAAATTACTTCACCGTATATATATATATATATATATATATATATATATATATATTATCTTTTGAGATTACATTTTGAATATTAATACACTATACAGATTTCAGTTTGTACATTTAAAGGATCTTAGATTATCTATCTATCTATCTATCTATCTATCTATCTTTTATTGTATGTATGTATGTTTGCTTGTATGTATGTATGTATATGTCTATCTATCTATCTCACTTTTATTGTATGTATGTATGTATGTATCTATCTATCTAAATAAGCTCTAACCTAATTATCTATCTATGCATCTATCGACATTTATTGTATCACTTGAAATTACTTCACCGGAATATATATATATATATATATATATATATATATGTATATATATATATATATATATATATAAGAGGTT
Organism: Sepioteuthis lessoniana; assembly: GCA_963585895.1. Classification (NCBI taxonomy): domain Eukaryota; kingdom Metazoa; phylum Mollusca; class Cephalopoda; order Myopsida; family Loliginidae; genus Sepioteuthis; species Sepioteuthis lessoniana. Next base: position 91,993,534 of record OY757915.1, on the reverse strand, counting down.
TATGGTTGTTACAAGCTCACTTGGTGAGTTAATAGAAGACCAGTATTGTTAAATAGTGCTCAATATCAATGATAGAGCATTTATACACACACACACACACACACACACACACACAAACACACACATATATTTATATATATATACTTATCTAATATCCACCAGCATTCACGGTAACCAGAAAAAAAGAAAAAAAAACACCAGGAACAAGAGATAAAAATATCTCGAATCACCGCCCGGGGGAAAAAGAAAAAATATCATAGGACAAAAAGAAAGAAAAGGCCAACCCCGACACACAGTTGAAAAAAATCAAGAGATATGCAGTCAGTTAGTCAAAAGAAAACTAAAACCCTCCGTAAACACTGCAATGCTACAATCACAAGAGTGCTCAACACAAGTGGAGCCAATTATAAAATTAACTTAAATCGCGAGTCGGAAATCTCCTACTAAAGTTTCACCTTAACGGATCATCAGGAAGTCTAATACCGACATATATATATATATATATATATATATATATCGATAACAACACAGCGATCAACCACTACAATGCTACAGCAGCAGCAGCTACTGCAACATTAATAGCAGTGACGCCACCGAGGACGTGAGACACGCGAGGCGTGTTTCGGAAGAAACAGCGAGTCCCCGGGCCGACTACTCTGAGGCTAGTGGACAAATTCACCTACCTAGGAAGTAGCGTCTCATCAACAGAAAACGACATCGACACACGACTGACAAAAGCATGGACGGCTATAGATAGGCTCTCAATAATATGGAAATCAGACCTGACCGATGAAATGAAGCGCAGTTTCTTCCAGGCAGCGGTTGTATCGATACTGCTATATGGATGCACTACATGGACGCTAACCAAACGGCTGGAGAAGAAACTTGACGGCAACTACACAAGAATGTTGAGAGCAATATTGAACAAGTCCTGGCGACAACACCCCACGAGACTCCAACTGTACGGCCACTTGCCTCCCATCACGAAAACTATACAGGTCAGACGAGCCAGACACGCCGGACACTGCTGGAGAAGCAAGGACGAACTCGTAAGTGACGTACTCCTATGGACCCCTATATATGGCCAAGCAAAAGTAGGACGACCAGCCCGAACTTACAAACAGCAGCTATGTGAGGACACAGGATGTAACCCAGAAGACCTGCCGGAGGCGATGAACGATAGGGAAAAGTGGCGAGAGATGGTCAAGGATATCTGTGCTGGCGGCACGACATGATGATAATGATGATGATGATATATATATATACGACATATATATATAATACATAAAATAATATATATATATATATATATATATATATATATATAATACGACATATATATATATAGTATAATATATAATATATATAATACATATATGTAATGACGACATATATAATATATATATAATATATATATAATACGACATATATATATATATATATATATATATGGTATAATACATAAAATATATAATATATATATATAATACATATATATATAATATATATATATATATATATATACTATATATATATATAATCACATGGCATTGGTCTGTGACCCTGGGTTTCATGCATTTCGCAATTGTCGGACAAAGTGAAGATTTAAAAAAGAAAAAAATATTAATATGGTTAATTTTTTGTTCAAGAAGTGGGGGTTATTTGTGTGTATGTGTTCCTAACTTTCTCTGTTATAGAATATTACTATGTTTGTGTATGGGCTGATGCTTGTGCATACATATAAACACATGTTTGAGAATGTATTGGCATGCATCTTTTCATATTTATACAAATTTCCGCTGTCTTTTGATGGAAAGGAATGAAACTTTCTTTTTCTTTCTAACTTAATGGAGACAACAGTTTTATTTTGATTTGAACATGAAATGCCTGCTTTGTGGGGGATTTTTGTTGAGTGATGATGATGATTAAAATGAAAATCATCACGTTATTTTTCATTTAGTTATTTATTTATTCATTCATTTTTAACCATATTAAACAGTTTTTATTTTTTAACCATATTAAACAGTTTTATTTTGAAAATATTCCCCCTGACGATTACAAAATGCATGAAACCCAAGGTCAGAGACACTACTATATATATATATATATATATATATATATATATATATGAAAGGTAGCAGAAAAAAAAACATAATCCAAATTGGTGAATATATTATGATGTAAAGTCGACGTTAACGTTTCAGTTTCAGTAACCATCATCAGGACTTGGATATCAGAAACAATTCCAATAGCGATGGGTGGCTTGCAGAAATGACAGGTGCAAATGAGAAATATGCAACGAAAAGATACATATTTGATTATGTTTTTTCTACTATCATCATACTGTCGGATTTCAATCCATATTTACTTTCACACACATATATATATATATATGTATGATACATATATATATTGTAACAGTTTCGGTTGTTACTATCTTACTTCGTAGGTTTGTGGCGAACCAAATGCGATATAATTTGTAGAGTGCTCAACATCTAACGTTCTTTTGACGGTATTTCGTGATTTTTTCGATTTTTGTCGAATTCTTTATGATCTTTCGTAATCTGCCTGATGATTGACGTTTATAAAACACAAGCACACATAAAGAGTTGTACAGATTTTTTACGTTCATTGACTGTATTTTTCAATTTTTTAAATTTCTCCAAATCTTTCCTTCTCTGTCTCTGATGATTTTCGTTCATAAGACTTCAGGAAACCTGTGGTCACAGACAAGCTTCCATGCTATTAAATATATATATAAAATATACTATAAGAATATATAAAAACTAATATATATTTACTTATTATTATATAATAGCACTATCACAGATATTGCGTATTTCTCCTAATTATATCGCATTTGGTCTGCCACAAACCCAAAAAGTAAGATAGTGACAACCAACACTGTTATATATATATATATACTGCATCCTAAGGCCTTCGAAATAAGTATATATATGTATTCCATTTTGTGTGCATTGGCATGGAGGCTACAACCGGGACTGACATCGGCACCCGACTAACAAAGGCATGGACAGCTATCGATAGGCTATCGGTCATATGGAAGTCAGACCTGACCGAAAAAAATGAAACGCAGTTTTTTCCAAGCAGCGGTCGTGTCAATACTGCTATATGGATGCACTACATGGATGCTAACTAAACGGGTGGAGAAAAAGCTTGACGGCAAACTACACAAGAATGCTGCGAACAATATTGAACAAAGCCTGGAGGCAACACCCAACAAAGCAGCAGCTACACGGCCACCTACGACCCATCACGAAAACTATCAAAGTTAGATGAACCAGGCATGCAGCAAACTGTTGGAGAAGCAGGGACGAGCTCATAAGCAATGTTCTCGTATGGATCCCCACATATGCCCGAGCAAAACCAGGGCGACCAGGTCGATCCTACATACAGCAGCTCTGTAAGGATACGGGATGTAGCCCTGAGGACCTGCCAGAAGCGATGAACGATAGAAAGAGTGGGGGAAAGAGGGTCAGGGATATCCATGCTAGTGGCACGACAAGATGATGATGATGATATATATATATATATATATATATATATATATATTTCGAGGGCCTTAGGATGCATTAAAACCGTCATCTGCAATTACTTGAAAAGTTCAAATAAATATGGAACAAAAAACAGACTGGCAAGCCAGAAAAATTATCACCACCATTCTAGAGGAGAATTGTTCACGAAGTAAAAGAAAACTTTGTCAACATCAAAATTATTGAAATCTCTTGTGGATGCCCCTAGAACAATTAGAAGGCATTTAAACAACGAAAAAATTAAGCATAAGGAAAGAATTCATCGTCTAAGTTTAATTATGAAGCATAAAGAGAAATGACTGGAATATGTTCGACAATATCAAACCATGAGTGCTAAAGAATGGCGAAAAACTGTTTTCTCGAACGAAAAAAAAAAAGCAATGTAGACAGTACAGATTGCTTTCAGAAGTACTAGTAAGCAAAAGATTTTTAGAAGAGAAATACTGAACAAAGCATAGTGAAGGAGGATCTCTGATTGATTGGGGGCCTTCTCATCTCAGAAAAACTTAGAACTACAAATTGACAGTAGTCAACAAAAAGCATCAGATTAAAATGTTAAATGAAAATGTTACAGGATTTATCTTTCGCACTAGAGGGACGTTATCTATGTTGAGAAGGAAGGATTTTTCAGACAGAAACTGCTGCTCTCCACAATGCATCAATAACAAAGAAGTACTTGCTTAAGCACCCATCTTGCTCTCCAGATCTCAATCCTATTGATAATTTGTGGGGATTGACTGTTGCAAAGGTTTATGAAGGATATCAACAGTACTCAACAATTTCTTAACTCAAAAACGCCATCTTAGACACATGGGGAAAAATGCCTTCGGTAAAACTTCATAAACTATCTCATAATATGCCTAGCCGAATTTTTGAGGTTATCAAAGCTAACGGCTGATCTACAAAATATTAAATAAAAAAGTTGCTTTAATATTCTTTAGTTATGCTCATTGGTTTTCTATTAATGTCAAAAACAAAATTTTGAAATTTAGCATAAATGCTAATATGCATTTAAAAAATGATTGGAAATTTCTTCCTATTTTAAATTTTGGGTAGTCTTTAAGCCTTATCTTTCATATATCTGATTTTCATAATTTAAGAATTGTAAACAATATATTTTTCTTCACTTCTGAGAGTGGTCTTATATTTCTGTCCAAAGGTATATATATTTTATATATATATATATGTATGTATGTATGTAAATTGTATATATATATGTATATACATGTATACATTTATATATATAATATATATATATATATGTATACGTATATATAAATATATGTATATATATGTATATATAGATATGTATATATATGTATATATTTATATATGCATATATATATATATATATAAAGGTATTTACATATATACATGTATATATGTTTATACTTATATATGTATGTATATAAATGTATGGACGTACACGTATACATATATATATATATATATATATATATATATATATATATATATATATGGGGGGGTATTTTGAAGAATGCGTATTTTGGCAGCAAGTTATAATTCAAGCAAATTTTGTTTAACACGGAAGATTTTGTTTATTATTTTTACTTGCACTAGTGAAAACAGCCTCCAAAAACTATCGAAAAAAACCAACAAACACAAATGCCCGAAAACTAAAAACGGCACAATATCAATTAACAGGGAGAAGCAGGGACGAACTCATAAGTGATGTACTCTTATGGACCCCCACACATGGCCGTGCAAAAGCAGGACGACCAGCACGAACATACATTCAGCAACTATATGAGGATACGGGATGTTGTCCAGAAGACCTGCCTGAGGCGATGAACGACAGGGAAAAGTGGCGAAAGAGGGTCAGGGATATCCGTGCTACTAGCACGACATGATGATGATGATGATATATATGTATGAATTTTATTATATTCGTATATATAAATGTATTTATATATCTATATATATAAATTTAATTATGTATACATATATATATTTATATATGTTTATGCATACACACACACACACACACATATATTTATATAAATTTGAGCTTATTTATATAGAGATATTTTATTATATATACAATATTTTCTTGGCTCATTGAGAAAGTGAGACATAGAGAGAGGGAGAGGGAGAGAGAGAGAGAGAGAGAGAGCTTTATGTCATAAGTAGTGAGCAAAGCAAGCAGACCATTGCATGTGAGATCGATTCTCACTGAGTTACCCGTACTTGTGCGAGACTAAGCTAAGCTTAGTAGATGCCAATTTATCTTCTGTTAGTTTTTATCTCTTTTTTTTTTGTGTGTGTGTGTGTGTGTGTGTCAGTCTCATTACATTGAGCTCACTTTGATCATACCAACCTTTGTATCAATCTTGGTGCAATCAAAAAATGAAAGAGAAAAAAAAACGCTAATCTTTTGCGAAAATCTGTTCAATACCGACCCCCCCCGCCACCTCGCTAAAAAAAGGACATTTTGAAGACGTTCCTCGTGACGAGATGCTGTGATTGACAAGCACGAGTAGCTCCCAACATGGAACCTTCTTCGCTTTCTGTAGTAGTTTAGTAAAGGAACGCCCAGGAAAGTAAGAGGTAGGACATGTAAGACGCCCCCCTAAAAAAAAAAAACATTAACTAAAACAAAAAAAAAAAATCAGCAGAACCGTAAATACCCAGACTAATCACTCCTTAAGTTTTCAGAACCTACTTTTATCTAAAAGTGGTACGAACAGCTGCATATGAAATATAAGTTATATATATATATATAATATATTATATATATATATATATATAATATATATATATATATATTCCGTTGGACCTTGTTATCCGAAGTAGATAGTTTCCAAGCTTCTCTCCCGCTAGGTATGCCCCACCCGCAATTTATTCATTTATTTTTACGGAAGTTGAAACTCTGCTTCAAAGAATGTAACTGTCATTATTAACAAAATATTCTGTTGTTAGGTTTACTATTAGGCAAACACGGCATTCCGATATTTAAAAATAGGCATTCTTTTACACTACATCGTAAGCCCAATGTAATACAGCAGAAACATAAGTCTCCCCAAGTAATATATCACTACATGTATATATATATGTATATATAATGCAAGTAGAAGGAAACTCAAACCTGGTTAAATTGTCATTATAAATTTATTTCGGCGAAAATATAATTATACTGTCTCATCAGATGACTCCACACGTTTAATCAGAGGTTGAAAAACAGTGATTTTGGGTTACGGTCTCTCTCCTCTCTCTCATCTCTCTCTATATATATATATATGTAATATATATCCTACGTTACGTGCAAAATTTTGTGATACCTTTAAGTAGAGTATACATTGTAAATTAAAAAAAAAAGGACCTTTTTTTGGTCACGTCACATCTGAGAAACACCGAGACAAACAAGCAATAAAGTTCAGGTCGATGTAGTTGACAACAAATGAAAAAACAGAAAGAAAACCCCACAAAAAGCATTGGTTATGGTTTCTATTCATTTTTTCATGGAATAAGTCAGGTTTGTTTAGTTTGTTTTATTTTGGTTTGGTTTGGTTTGGTTAATGGCTTATCAACCATTGTAGGTTATTTAATGCCAAATCCATTTGTACATATATATAAATAGTTCTATTTTAAAACCATTCTCTTTTAACATACGTACGTAGTTTAAATGTCAAAAATATTTCTATTCTTAATAATTTAGTTTAACTTAAGTACACAGTTCAAAAGTCAAAAACAGTTCTAGTTGAAGCAATTCAGTCTAGCATATGTACACCTTTTAGTTCTTTTTGACCCATATATAGAACCGTATCAGCTGCTACTTATGCAGTCGCTGTATTTTGCTGCCCCAACCGACTGGGCCAAAAATTCAGGTTTTGTTTCAGTATAATTAATAGAATTGAAAAAAAGATTGAAAAAACAGAACGAATTCTACAACGTCGTCCATATAACGTAACATTGTTACGTCAAAATTGTTGCCGTTTTGTGGATGTTTTTTCCCAACTGAAACATTTTTAAAACTCTTAGGCCTCTTTTTTATGTTATCTCTCCAGTTTGGGTTTGTTGAAAGCACCAACTGCATCCCTGTGGAATGGTAAGACTTTCCCAACGCGTGTCCAAGATATAACGCTAAATATTCTCATGATGAGGCTTCAGTAATGCTGGAGCTTCATTGCCATCGCTCCCAGGCCCACTCTAGCCCGGAGTGGTAGCACCTGATAGAGTTCTATTTATGGGTCAAATAAAACTGTTTCACATTTAAACTGAATGCCAATAAATGACATGCTTAACTGATTTGTTAGAAATAGAACTCTTTGATCATTTAACTCTGAGTAAACACGTGACTAATGTTTAACTGAATTGTTAGTGATACATAGCAATACTAGGAACTATTTAACTTTGTGGACTTATGTTAAATTGAATTGTTCGTAGACAAATTCACTTACCTAGGAAGCAGCGTCTCATCAACCGAAAAGGACATTGACACACGGCTAACGAAGGCATGGATAGCTAACGATAGACAATCGATCATATGGAAATCAGACCTAACCAATAAAATGAAACGCAGTTTCTTCCAGGCAGCGGTCATATCGATACTGCTGTATGGATGCACTACATGGACGCTAACTAAACGGCTGGTGAAAAAGCTAGATGGCAATTACACAAGAATGCTGCGAGCAGTATTGAACAAGTCCTGGCGGCAACACCCCACAAGACACCAACTATACGGCCATCTGCCTCCCATCACGAAAAATATCGAAGCTAGACGAACCAGATATGCAGGACAGTGCTGGAGAAACAGGGACGAGCTCATAAGTAATGTACTTCTATGGACCCCCACATATGGCCGGGCAAAAGCAGGACGACCAGCTCGAACATACATACAGCAGCTATGTAAGGATACGGGATGTAGCCGTGAAGACCTGCCGGAGGCTATGAACGATAGGGAGAAGTGGCGAGAGAGGGTCAGGGATATCCGTGCTAGCGGCACGACATGATGATGATGATGATATATATATAAATATATATGTTTATATATCTGTGTGCCAGCAAATGATGAAAGTTAAATAGATTTTTTCTGATTTGATTGAATAAGTGAAACCTTTTTACTGAGTAAAAAATGAGATCAAAATATTTTTGCAAATCATATATTCAATATATATATATATAAAGGATTCGGCATTAAATAACCTACAATAGTTGATCTGCCATTAAAACCAAACCAAACAAAAACCAAACAAAAACAAAACAACGCAACTTCTTCATTTGTTTAAGTTACACCAAGTTGTTTTTCCAGTTTTCTAAAACAAGGAAGTACGAAGATTCTGATTTTAAAACTGCATTGGATTTTTGGTACAAAATATTTTTATTTTCTGTATTTCAATTGAGTGCGTGTGTGTGTGTGGGGAGAGAGAGAGAGAGAGAGAGAGAGAGAGTTTTTAGCTTGCTAAGCGCGACAAGATGTTATTATAAAACGTTGTCTAGCAAGGATGGGTATCAAGCCCTCCATGATTTGGAAGAGTGCCACAGATATTTTCAAATCCTGCATTTGATTCTGAGCGTGACAAAATTCGGGTTGATAAATTATGAGAGTGTTAGTATTAAATGATGACGTTTGCAAAAGCAGTAGAAGCAATTCGATTGAGAAAGAGTTACAGGAGAGAAAGGAAGTATAAAGAGAACAGTGAAAGAAGAAGAAGTGGTTGCTTTAAAAGTCTGAGAAAAGAGGTAAGAAGAAGTAGAAAAATGTTTCAAGAGAAGTGGGGAGACAAAAACAAGAATATTAAATAATGAAAAGGGTGGACGAAAAAGTGTGAAGAAGAAGAAGAAGAAGAAGAAGAAGAAGAAGAAGAAGAAGAAGAAGAAGAAGAAGAAATTATAACTCTCGACAGTGACAGGCAGGAGCCAAAGTAAAACAAAATGTTAGATTTAGAAAAAGATACGTGAGCTAAGCCTGATGGGTGAAATGGTCTTACGTCATTGGCAACTGACAAGATAATGACTAAAAGACAATATTTGATCTCACCGACAATAGAATTCTCAAGGAAATCGGAAAAGCATCTGATAGTAAAAAAAAGAAAAAAAAAGAAATAAAAAAGAAAAAAACGTAGAAAGAAACGAACAGAGAAAAGACCCGATTAAACAAGAAACGGTATTTGCCAAACAGTTTGCTTTGCAGTAAAGTTCCAAGGAATAAAAAAAAAAGAGGCAAAAAAAAAAGTGCTTCGTCAGGAGGTTTTAGAGCGTAATATGAAGCAGGAGTCCTGAATGACATGGCAAACTGAGTTTGAAGTAGCAACAGAGAAAAGTGGATGACCGCCTCTCTCCGTGGGTCACGCAGTTCGAATAATTCTTTGAACTGAGTGACTTATTATTATGGTTTGTTAGTTGGCTGGTTCTATGTCATTGCAACCCTTCATGGCTGATTATAAGACAAAGTCACGTTCGCACATATTACATCCAATTAAATATGATACGCAATTCCCTCTTCCCAAACAATCAGTTACCAACAATGATTGATATGCCATAAAACCAAACCAAACTAAAATGCATTTCTGCAGAAGGGCAAGATAAATGTTCTATATATGGCTCTAAACTATCAGAAAGTGAGGTCTCAGTTTTGGGGAATGTTGAGTACCCCCTCGTTTCCATTACACCCAGGTCCAACCTGGCCCAGTGCGGTTGTACCTGTTAGCGCCCCATCAATATTTCATATAGAACTGTTTAATATTTAACTGTGTGCAAACAATTGGTTAATACTTAATTGAACTATTTATGTAAGATAGGAGTATTTGAAACTGTTCTCAAAATATGAGCACTAGCCTGTTTAAGATGCTACGCGCAAACTATTCTTGGAATATGGAGTACCTCTTCATTGCCATTACTCTCATGTCCACTCTGACCCGGAGTGGTAGCACCTGTCAGGGTCTCATCTATGGGTCAAATAGAAATGTTTAACCATTAACTATGTGAAAAAAAAATGACAGATATCAGATTGAATTGTTATGTTAAATAGTTTACTATTTAACAGCGAGCAAACAAATGAATCTAAAATAGAATTACTTGTGTTAGTTAGGAATACTTGAAACCATTTAACTGTGTGCAAAGAAATGAGTTCTGGCTCGTTTAAAAATGTTACAACCTATATGTTTTTAAATCATATATATTTCATATATATGTACAAACAGGATTTATCATTAAATACCCCACAAGGGTTGATATGGCATAAAAGCTAACCAAATAACCAGCTAACTAGCTATGATATATAATAGACAAATGTATCTATTGTACGATTTTAAATGGGTTTATTTTCTTTGTTTAATGGTGGATTGTTGTATTGCCGAGGTGAATGATGCACAGGAAGGTCAAAATGCTGTATAGCCAAACGAAGTAAGATCAGTCCGAATATTAATCAATTCAATATCGACTTAGTAATCAACGGTATTTGTTGCGCACCCTACCAAACGGGCAAGTATGGCACAAGGCCTTTTTAAGGTTAATCTGTGAGCAGGACCATATTCCAAACGCGCACGGCATTTCCAAAAATACTTCGGGCTCCGTCGGTATTCCCCTAAAAAGGACGCCACAGACGCCAGGCGAGGAGGGTTAGAGTCTGGCTTGAAGGATGTCAGTCTCGGCAGCGTGAAGTTAATGCTACGCCTCCCCGGCACCCGTGCCAGGCAGTCACAGCTAACTGCCGTATCCATAGACATGACACACTCTACCAGATCCATGCTGCTGATACCACGGCCGGTTGAACTGTACCCCATCTACTGGACTTTGTAATCAACCGTCGAAGTCCTTAATCGTAAGTTATTTATGACTATGAGCCAGTCCATCTGGTGGAGTGCTGAAGGGGAGCTTGCGACTCAACAATACATATCAATTTTCATCATTTTGAATAGGTAAAAATTTAGTTGCAGTATTTGAGTTTTAAGAACCTTTTTATACAGAATAAAGTCATTTAAAGCATTATCTTTAATAAATCTGTTTGATCAAAAAAGGTTCTATCACTCCTGGAATCATGTCTCCAAAAAGAGAGATTTTACATTTCCCTGAAAACCAGAATTGGAAAAACACTTCTAGATTTAATTTCGTGCCATAATCCGTTTTCTGTGGTCTTTTATCAAGTTAAGACTAAATTGACATTGGTTAATCATTATCATCATCATGTGCCACAGGCACGGATATCCCTGACCCTCTCTCGCCACTTCTCCCTGTCGTTCATCGCCTCTGGCAAGTCTTCAGGGCTACATCCCGTATCTTCACATAGCTGCTGTATGTATTTTCGAGCTGGTCGTCCTGCTTATGTGGGGGTCCATAGGAGTACATCACTTATGAGCTCCACCCTGCTTCTCCAGCACTGTCCTGCATGTCTGGTTCGTCTAACGTGGATAGTTTTCGTGATGGGAGGTTGGTGGCCGTATAGTTGGTGCCTCGTGGGATCGATATTATATTTTCGTCTGAATATTTCAGACGAAGTTTACTGAAATTTATTTTGTTTTAAACAGACTATTTTCTTTATCTTTATTGCTAGTTGTTAACAACGTTTCGTTTTCGATCGAACATAATAATATCGGGAAGACCTACAATGCACCTTTTTGATACAAGTTCCATACCACAGCATTTTAAAAAAACATTCACGCCCAACAACAGATTTACGAAAACTTTTACCGAAAACACATCAATATGTTCTATGCAAATAGCAAGTAAAAACTACTGATTCTCGAGGCACTACATATTAGGAAGATACAACCCAAACTAAATAGAATAAATTTTAAAACCTGTGCTAATGTATTTGAATGTTTTTAGCAACTGACGCTATTTATAGAAACAAATTCGAAAAGTAAACGCTACACAATGCACCAGTAATAATGTACATACAAAAGTTACATCACTTTTGTAATATATCCTCCCGTGATGATGACCCAAAGTTGGGCAGAAAGTACTAGGGTAGTAACCAATTATGGAAGGTTTATCAACCAATTCCTGCCGAATATCATAAGATGGATACGGCAATTCGAAAGGATTAACAAAAAATATGCTGACAAAAAAATCTTTTATGGTCAATCAAATATGTATCAAATATGTATCAATGAAGAAATGCTGCCAATATATATATATATATATATATATATATATATATATACTTATATCCAGCCACTACTATAAAAAAAAAAAGGTGAATTAGCTGCTTCCTATTTTAAAGGATTATTTAATGCTTTGAATATGTTATCTTTCTTTCATTTTAATTGCTCTTAAAGTTATTAAGGGCGCCTTCGGTGGTGTAATGGTTAATAAGCAAGTGTAGCAAACCGAGACGAGTGAGTTCGAGTTTCATTGGGTGCTTCATTCATACGGCCTATTTAGAATGCTTAGTAAATTACAAGTTCTAAAGTTGTTATTGCTCATGGGTGAGTTGATTTGTACGTAGCATATTAAAACTTTAAGAAAGAAATTTGTAAATCAACAGAATGCCACAAGAGAGAAACTGAATCTCTTTTAATCTCTTCAAAAAAATTGCCATAAAGACCAATTATATTGATGCAAAAATTTATAACGAATAACAAGCGTTGCTCATGCGGAGACAAGGATGAAAGGGTTAATCGCATGAAGGAGTTTAAGACTAGGCACGACTGGGTAGGAAATGTGATCCACTGGGAATTGTGCAAAAAATTAAAATTTGACTGCACTACATACTGGTATATGCACAAAGTAGAATCAACCCAAGAGAATCATCATCATCATGTCATGCCACCAGCACGGATATCCCTGACCCTCTCTCGCCACTTCTCCCTATCGTTCATCGCCTCCTGCAGGTCTTCAGGGCTACATCCCGTATCCTCACATAGCTGCTGTATGTATGTTCGAGCTGGTCGTCCTGTTTTTGCTCGGCCATATGTGGGGTTCCATAGGAGTACATCACTTATGAGCTCGTCCCTGCTTCTCCAGCAGTGTCCTGCATGTCTGGTTCGTCTAACTTGTATAGTTTTCGTGATGGGAGGCAGGCGGCCGTATAGTTGGTGCCTTGTGGGGTGTTGCCACCAGGACTGGTTCAGTATTGCTCGCAACATTCTTATGTAATTGCCGTCTAGCTTCTCCTCCAGCCGTTTAATAAGCGTCCATGTAGTGCATCCATACAGCAGTATCGATACGACTGCAATGCCAAAATTCTCTGAGGGGGGGGTTCAGATAAAAACAGAAAAATACTCTTGGTCAGAAAACTTGAACGAATTTTAATCAACAAATAAAAGGGCTTGCCATCAAGTGAATTTGCTGTTCAGACGGAACACAGTATTTTTTTTTTAAAATAGCAACAAAAAACCCCCAAAAGATAGACAAATATTTAGACCTTGCCAAGTAAAAAAAAAAAAAGCAAAAAAAGGAAACTGAAGAACAGAAGAGTGACAGTGATACGAATAGTATTTTGTGCCCTTAGAGCAATTGGAAGTCAGAGAAAGAATCAAGACCATCCAGCATTGTTAAGATCGACTCGAATACTGAGAAGAGTACTAGGGAACTAACGAAACTTGCAGTCTTTCCGATCCTAGAGAAAAACCACCAGTTGAAACTGAATGGGAAAACTCGCATATCATGAAAAACGGTGAATGCAGTAAACAAACGCAGAAGGACTACAAGACTGGGCACGTCTGGGTTGGAAAAGTTTTCTCCAATGAATTGTACAAAAGTTTAAGGTTTTACTATAGTAACAAATGGTACGTGCGCAAATCAAAATCCACCCTAGAAAATGAAAACCTTAAAATTCTCGAAGATTTTGAGATACAAACGGATCGCCCAATAGACCAGAAGACCAGAACAAGAAAAGAACTCTTTATCTAGAAGGATTTTGCTGTTCCATTAGATTACAGGGTGAATCAAACACTTGGACCTTGCTGTCGAATATGAGGGTGTCAGTGATACCAATTGTTGTTGGGACTCTTGGAATGGTCTCCAAAGACTTGAGAAAGAGTCTGGCGGAATTGGAGATGAGAGGAAGAATAGAGACCATCTAAACCACTGCAGTGTTAAGATAGACTAGAATACTAAGAAGAGTCCTGGAGACCTGAGGAGACTTGATGTCACTCAGACTCCAGTGAAAGACTACTAACTGACCCTGTTGTGACAAACCCTCAAGCAGCGATACAACAACAAGAACATCAATAATAATGATGATTATGAATAAAGACACAAATAGATTAAACAAAAAAGGGTGGAGGATAAATAACCAAAAACTGGACAACCCTTCCCAGAATGCCCCACTAACTAGATCACCCTTCTCGTCATGCTCCAAAAAAGTATAGAAAGAGATACGGTGCCTTGCGAAAAACTCTTGATCGTAGAGGCTAAAAACGGACAGTTACTTAGTATTATTATGCTTACATATTTTCATGTGCTCTGACAATGATGTTGAGCACTGTCTATTAGTAAATATCACTAACTACAACATATATATATATATATATATATATGTGTGTGTGTGTGTGTGTGTGTGTGTGCATGTGTGTGTGCGTGTGTGTGTGTGTGTGTGTGCGCGCGCACGACGTCGCTGAATAAAGACGATAAAAAATTTGCTTTGTTAGCTGCCGCTGCTGCCGCTAATTTAGTCCGCTCTCCGAGTCCCCAGTTCACTTCGTCACCCTGACAGACTCCCTTGTCCATTTCGTCACCGTCTGATAACTTATCTAGGGGAGAGGCACCGAACCGCCTCCTTCTTTCGTCTTTTAATGAGGAGAAATTAATTTGCAACCAACGTATTTCACAGCAGAGATTAAACGTTTGTTAATCAGATCGGGCCGTTTTTTCCTCACTCACTCACTCACTCACTCACTCAACTCTACTGTCTTCTTTTTTTCTTTTTACTTTTCTTTTTTTTTTTATCTCCTTACTTATTTGCTGACGATTGCTTTCTCCACAAAGAAACCAAAGAACACACACACACACACACACACACACACATATATATATATATATATGTACCTGGATTATATTTCTGATGATGAGAGAAGTGTGTAGGTAAAGAAATTAATTAACAAACGTCAATTATTAATTACATGCAAGGAATTGAAAGAAAGCAAAGAATTATCAAATAACCTCTTAAAAAGTCATTTCGTCCCAACAAATAATTTACGCCATAGTAGAATATAGGACACATTATTATTATTATCATTATTATTATTATTCACTCCTTTAGAGTTTTTCACACCAGTGTTAGCTGATGGTTTTTCACTGGAGTCTGAGTGACAGCAAGTCTTCTGAGGTCTCCAGGACTCGTCTTAGAATTCTAGCCGTTCTCAGCAATGCTGTCATTTGGATAGCCTTTACCCGTCCGCCAACTTCCAAGTCCTCCAGGCCTTTTAATAATCCTTTAGTTATTGTGCCTAACGCACCAATCACAATTGGTATAATTGTTACCTTCATGTTCCATAGTTTTTCAAATCTCTAGCTAGAAGGAGGCACTTATCCTTCTTTTCACATTCTTTCAGTTTTATTCCGTGTTCAGCCGGGACAGCAAAGTCGACAATTTTGCAAATTCTCTTTTTTTTTTGTTGATTATTATAAGGTCTGGTCTTCTGGCCGGGATTAGGTGATCCGTTTGTATGTTAAAGTCCCATATTTACTCCTTTCGAGTTTTTCATATCAGCGAACGCTGATGATCTTTTAGAGGTGTTTGAGTGACAACAAGTCTACCCAAGTCTCTAAGATTCTTCTCATTATTCTGGCCGATCTCAAAGATGCTGTAGTTGGAATGGCCTTCACTCGTCTACTTATTTCCAAATCTTTCAACCACTTTACCAAGCTTTTGGTGACTATACCTAGCACGCCAATTACAATTGATATTTTAGTCACGTTCATGTTCCACATTTTTAAGTTCTCCGGCAAGGTCTAAGAACTTATCCCTCTTTTAGTTCATTCTTATTTTCACCTGATCGTTCGTCGGGACGATATTATCATTATAATTCTACTCCTTGCAAGTTTTTTTACACCAGCCCAAAATGATATTTTTTTTCATTGGAGTCTGAGTGACAACAACTATCTTCAGGTCAAGAGGATGTTTCTAAGAATCCTAATTAATCTTTGTAACACTGTGGTCTAGCTGTATTCAGTCATCATTATGACTTTATTTTTTCGGAGATTTTCACATCAGCATTTAGCTCAATCGGCTGGGGCTGCAGAATACATCGACTGCTTCTCTGCAGAGGGGTAAGACTCCTCCAACGAGTGTCATGTATATGACACTAAACAATCTGATGTTGAAACTCCAGTAATGATAGAGCTTTGGGGAACGCGGAGTCCTCCTTCATTTCCATTGCTCCCAGGTCCGGAGTGGTAACACACGAGTCAAAGAGAACTGTTTGACATTTAAACAGTGTAATTATGCTAAACTGACTTGTTTGAAATAGAACTGTTTTTTAATTAACTGTGTGTAAATAAATGACTGTTTTGATTGAATTGTTTGTGGTTCATAACAATACTTAAAAACATTAAACTGTGTGCAAAGAATTAATTCTATTCGTATCGGATAGAAGTAAGTGAACCCATTTAGTTGTGTGAAAAATAAGAGCTCATGTTCGTTTTAAAATGTTATCTACGAAATGCTTTTAGAAACCATATATTTAATATATATGTATAAAAAGGATTTGTTGTTAAATAATCAATAATGTTTGATATGCTGTAAAGCCAAACCAAGCCAAACCAAATCACCATCATTAGCCGGTAAGTCTTTCATTAGAGTCTTAGGGACAGCAAATTTCCTCTGGTTTCTTCTGAGTATTCTAGTTGATTTTAAGAATGCTGTGGTCAGTATGGTTTCCATTCTTCTACTGATCTCCATTTCCTCCCGTATTTTTCTGAGCCTTTATGAACAGTTGCAAGGACGCAAACATGTTCCATCTGATCACAGGGCAAAAATGAAAGAAAGCAAAAACGTTGGCAAATTCTTTGATCTTGCAATAAGACTTAAAAGATCTTGCGATAAGACTTAAAAGATCTTGTGAGAAGAGTTAAAAGATCTTGTGTGAAGACTTAAAAGATTTTGTGAGAGGACTTAAAAGTTCTCGTAGAAAGACACACAAGAGCTTGTGAGAGAACTTAGAAACTATGGAACATGTTTGCGTCCTTGCTTTATTTTGTATTACTATTAAAATATTGATTGGTTGGTTGGTTGGGTTTTATGGCATATCAACCTTTCTATGTTATTTAACGCTAAATCCATTTTTATGTAAATAGTTCTATTAAAAAAAAATAGTTTAGTATGAGTACACAGTTAAAATGTCAAAAACATTTCTATTTCAAGTTATTCAGTTTGTTCAGACAGTTCTAATTAAGCTAATTCAGCCCAGTATAAGTACAGATTTCGTTTACACATAGTTAAATGTCAAAAACAGTTCTATATTAAACAATTCAATTTAGTGTAAGTAGAGTTTCAAAGTCAAAAACAGTTCCATTTCAAAGAATTCAGTTTAGCATAAGCACGCAGTTTAAATGTAAGTACACAGTCTAATTGTAAAAAAACATTTCTATTTCAAGCTATTCAGTTAAGTGAAACAGTTCTAATTCAAGCAATTCAGTTGAGCATAAGTATGCAGTTTAGTTCTATTTAACCCATTGATAGAGTGGACCTGGAAGCAACGGTAATGAATGAGTGCTCCACATTCCCCAAAGCTACAGCATCACTGGAACCTCACCATCAAATTGCTTCGCGTAATATCTCGGACTCTCATTAGTGGGGGGGGGGGGGTCTTACCCCTCTGCAGAGGTGCAGTCGGTGTATTCTATAGCCCCTGCCGACTGGGCGAACTATTAAAAGAGAATCACTTTCTTGAGGTTAAGCTTTTTACTTGGTCATTTTGAGGGCAAATTCCCCGGTTTTTCGCTTGAAGTATCCGTACAGTTGTTTTTCTTTCCATTTCTGTTTTCTAGATTTTGCTATTTTTGTATCCTTATGTTGTCATTGCTGTTACTGACAACTGTTATTACTTTCCTTGATAATTTTTTATGTCTTCCTTGAATCCTTGAATTGTTGCATCTACACAATCCTAAATGTTGGCGAGTCTTCATCTCCATCTTTCCTTAGCGCATACAGTCTCTGTCATCTCTTTGATGTAAGACGTGGTACATCGTTATTGATATCCTTGTCATTGGCACCATTTGTCTGAGTTCCTGCCTAGTCTATTTAAAAAATAGTCCTGTGAATCTTTCAAGGGGGAATGACAAGATGTTAATTCCTTTTATGAGATTTCTGCTGTAGAATTTGGTTTAGGAAAGTTTTTTTTATTCTTCTTCTGAGGATCTCTTTTCTAATTTCATTTCTTTCATTTCTCTTTTTTTCCCCCAGTTTGCTGGGCCCGTAGAATACACCGACTGAATATCTACAAAGGGACAAGATCCCACCACACACAAACGAGTGTCCTGTATATGACACTAATCAATATAATGGTGAGGTTCCAGCAATGCTGGAGCTTTGGGGAATGCAGAGTACCCCTTCATTGCCATCACTCCCAGGTTCACTCTGTACCGGATTGGTAGCACCTGATAAGGGTCCTTTCTATGGGTTAAATAGAACTAAACCGTGCTTCTTTCACTATACTGATTTTTGCATTTAAACTGCCAAGGTCCACTCTGGCTCTGAATCGTAGCACCTAATAGGGTCCCATCTATGGGTCAAAAAGAACTGAACTGCGTACTCATGCTAAACTGAGTCACTTGAAATAGAACTGTTTTGATATTTAAACTGTGTACTTAAGCTAAATTGAATTGTTTGAAAGCGAACTGTTTTTGAAATTGAAACTATACTTATGCTAAACTGAATTGTTTAAAATAGAACTGTTTTGACATTAACTGTGTGTAAGCAAAATCTATACTTATACTAAACTGAATTGTTTGACTAAACTGAATAGCTTGAAATAGAAATTTTTTTGACAATTAAACTGTGTACACATTCTAAACTGAATTGTATGAAATAGAACTGATTATCTATATAAAGATGTATTTGGCATTAAATAACCAACAAAGGTTGATATACCATAAAACCTTAACAACTAACCATCATTTCTGTTTTAATGGTTATACTTTCAATGTTTCCAAATATCTGCAATTTTCTTTTTTTTATCGGGTTTTAATGCTTTGCTTATTCGGTAATTCTTTTCGTTCTATCGTTTCTCTTTTCTTTCTTTTTCTTTTTTTTTTTTTTGTTTACGTTATGAGCTTGGCATATTTTTCAATACCAAATTCCATTCCTATATCCTGGCCGTAAATTCATTTTAGTTATATCAGGCTTTCTTTTTCATATTTGGTAAATATCTTTATATCATCCACATGCATAAATTGACTTATCTTTTCCTATTTTGGCAAGAAATTTTACATATAAAAAACAAAAGAAAAAAATCAGAAAATCACGTTGATTCGATTTAACGAGATTCTTTTATATCAGTATTTAGCCCGCACAACCTTTCACTGAAATCTAAAACCTGTGGTACCTTTACAAAACTCCCAGTAGAACAAGAGTCTTCCAATGCCACTACTCACGTAACACTAATTCCAATGCCACGTATTTGATCGTATGCGATCAAATATGTGTGGCGTAGTCACCGACGACTACTATGTCAATGACAGAGATGAATTGATTGGCTTGTGAGTGAGAGAAAAATAAAAATAAAAAAAGATCGTCTAAAATATAAAACTCGTTTCAAATATAGGACCGCTATTTAATCTTTCTGTTCAGTTTCGGGGACCGTGAGAACATATGTCGGTCATTTAGTTTAATGGTTAAAATTTTCGCAAATAGTCCGGGAGACCGGAGTTCAATCCCAGATCGAATCACTGAAAAGACTCAAAAAACCGTACATGATCCTATTTACCCAACCCCTTCGATCGGGCAGGATATGACACAAGGTCAATTTTTAAGCGGAGTTTTACAGGTTTGAATTCAGAGTTTTCCTTCTTCTAGACTAGCTGCCTTGCCAGGGCTGAACAACCAAATCTGTCCTGCTATTTACCCATAGCTAGATGGAAAATATTTGGATTCATACCTTTCCCAAGTGTATAAGTGCTATGTGAAATGCAATCAGCTGCGTCCAGGACTTGAACTCGTGTCGCAGTGTCCATTTCCTCCGACGATAAACATTACACCACGGGCACCTACAATGTCGTAGTCCAACAGTTTGGCCATTACGCCACGGAGACCCACTCACGAGTGTGTGCGTATATATGAGTGTGTATGTTTCTCTGTGTGTGTCTCTTGGTGTGTAGGTCTGTGCATGTTTCTGAGTATACGTTCGTCTCACTGAGTGTATGTCTGTGTGCATAAATGTATGTGTATGTGTGTGTGCATTTTACGTGTGTGTGTCTGTTAGTGTATGCATGTGTAAGTGTATGTCCTAGGTTTGTGTGTGCGTGTGTGTATGTCTTTGTGTATGTGTCTGTTTTTGTATGTGTGTATATGTCTCTGTGTGTGTATGTGAGTGCACTTTCAGTGTGTGTGTCTGTATGTGTATGCATGTGTTTGTTTGTCCACGTGCCTGTGCATGCTTGTGTGCATGTATCTCTGTCTGTGTGTATGTGTTTATATGTCTGTCTGTGTGTGTCTGTCCGAATGTGCATGTCTGTCTGTATGTATGTAGGTATGTATGTATGTGTATGTGTGTCTCTCTCTCTCTCTCTTTCTCTCTCTATGTTTGTTTGTTTATTTTGGTTTATGGCATATCAACCTTTGTAGGTTATTTAATGCCAATCCATTTTTATACATATAAACTTCTATTTCAAACAATTCAGTTTAGTATAAGTTCACAGTTTAATTGTCAAAAACATTTCTATTTCAAGCTATTCAGTTTAGTCAAACAGTTTTGATTCAAACAGTTCAGTTTTGTATGAGCATAGTTTGTTTACACACAGTTAAATGTCAAACAGTTCTATTTCAAATAATTCAGTTTAGCATCACGTAGTTTAGTTCTATTTAACCCATGGATCGGACCTCATCAGGTGCTACCAATCCGAACCAGAGTGGACCTGGGAGTGATGGCAATGAAGGGGTACTCCGCATTCGCCAAAGCATCAGCTTTAGTGAAGCCTCACCACTAGATTGTTTAGTGTCATATCTATGACACTCGTTGTGGTGGGGAGTCTTACCCCTCTGCTGAGATACCGTCGGTATATTCAACAGCCCCTCCCAGCCGACTGGGCAACTTTGTGTATATCTGTGCGTGTATATATGTATGTATATATGTATGTATATGTGAGAACAAATAAGACGTGAAAATGATTTGATGCAGTGTTTATATATATATATTCGGATATCTGGAAATTTATCAGATGATTTAGAATATTTTTATATCTAAAAAAAAATTCTTGTGATCTTCAGATAAGACTGGTGGAAGAACAACTCAAACAACAGTGATAGGTAAACGTTATTGTATTTGCAGAAAAAGGAAGTCATACAAAGGAAGTACTAGCCGTGCTCGGCTTGCAGTCTGTCTGTCAAATATCTTGTAAGAGAAGTTGTCTCCCCGAGCGAGCTAAGCTCAGAGAATATGTTTAAGTTGGACGAGTCCATCTTTGGGGTATGGTAGGATATGTCCCCATAACAAAAATATTGGTTGGTTGGGTTTTATGGAATAAATGAATAGTCTGTTTGTAACATTTTAAACAAACTAGAGCTTATTTATTTGTACGCAGTGAAATGATTTCAAACATAGCTACGTTGCACTAACTAATCATTTTGAAATTGTTTGTTCACAGTTAGATAAGACTCTAACAAATACAACCACTCCGAGTCAAAGTTGACCTGGGAATAATGACAGCGTTGGTTTAGTCTTATACCCAGGATACTAGTTCATTTGACCCACTGATGGGATCCAAATATATATTATGACTCTGAGACACAGTGGACCTGGGAATATTGACAATGAAGCGGTACTCCCCTTTCCTCAACTATCCAGAACTGAAGCTTTATAATCACAAGTAGTTTAGTCCCATATCTAGAACACTCGTTGGGTGGGAACGGGTATTACCCTTCTGCAGAGGTGCGGTCGGAGTATCCAACTGCCCCAACTGGGTTGAAAAATATTCGAATACTGCCGATGCGATTGTCATTATAACGCAATTAGGAACGCAAGATTGTTATGAAACTTTAAAAGGCATGAAACACATTCTAAATTCAATTCGGCAACGTCTTTTGA
>OY757915.1:91935835-91968335 GCA_963585895.1 Sepioteuthis lessoniana | reverse complement strand
GATTTGAAGCTGGACGAGGCCAGTCCAGTTTGGGTCTATGTGATGCGCCGCGCGTTGTTGGGTCAGATGGAACAGTCAGCATAGTAAAAATTGTATCTCTCTCTCCTCGTGTCGAAAACCTAAAAGTCAAGAAGATAATAAAAGTTTTGTACCTGAACTACCGAGAGTCGTCAGTGTTTCGGGATTCCTATGCATATGAACATTTCACATGTCCGTATATTTTACGTAAGCACATTTTAGCAATGCTACAAAAATGCTGAATTGTTTCGACACGGGCTATCAAAATCTGAGCTCATTTCAATGAGAACTGATCAAATTATGAGATTAACTTTTCTGAAACATCATATATATATATATATATATACCTTTTGCCCGTGGTGTAATGGTTATCGTCGTAGGAAATGGACACGGCGACTCGAGTTCAAATCCTGGACGAGAATGATTAAATTTCACATTGCACTAATACCCTTGGGAAAGGTATGAATCCAATAATTCTCCCTCCAGTTATGGGTAAATAGTAGGACAGACTGGGTTCTTCAGCCTTGATGAGGCAACTAGTCTAGGAGAAGGAAAACTCTGAATTCAAACCTGTTAAACTCCGCTTAAAAATTGACCTTGTGTCATATCCTGCCCGAGCGGAGGGGTTGGTAAATAGGATCACCTACCTTTTCAGAATAATGAGCTGTTCCATCTGCCATATATGGCAGTAGCGGAGACCAGTTTGAGAATAGGCCTACAAGTCAGACCAGAAGAGCCGTTCCTATTGTTGAAGTATATCATTACTCTATCACTAATCCTATGTTCTTATTACTAACAGTCTCTCTCTTGTAAACACTCTTTCCTGTAAATATAACTACTTTCATCACATATTGTGGTTTGTCTTATTATTACTACTACTTGGGTTCACTAACCAGAACACAACAATATATATATATATATATATATATATATATATATATATATATATAAGTGACTGAAGTTCGAACTTACTTCAAGGTTGAGGTCTAGTACTTTAGCCATTGAAACATGGGAATGGTTCGGAAGAACGGGGTTCAATCCCAGGTCGAGTCATACCAAAGACTCAAAAATGATACTTGATGCCGGCTTACTTATCACTCAGCATTATAAGGTTCCGATCAAGGGTAAAGTGGAGCAATCCAGGGAAAGGAGTAGTGCCCATTCCTTCTCCTATGTGGGGTTGGTATCTAAAAGGGAGCCTTCAGGTGACCTTCAACTAAGATCGCCAAGTTTACTTTTACTTTTTATATATAAGTATAGATATATATACATCTCTCTCTCTATATATATATATATTTACATATATATGATTTCTAGTATATATATATAATATATATATATATATATATATATATATATATATATATATATATATATATATATATATATATTGTATTAAGTATTTTATTGTTATCTCTGTAATAATTTCGGCTTTTTAAAATGATGATTCATGAAAGTACAGACTCAGTAAAATTAACATCCAATCGCAAAAATAATTTTATTCTATAAGTGAGTTTACTTTAAAAGGATTTCACTCATGAAAATAACACATTTATATGTCAATTTTTTAACAAACAACTTAATGTCGATATTAATTTAGCATAAAGTACAATATTTAAAATTGAAATTGACAATTAATGATTATTGTGTTTCATGGAAATTTGAAAAATTGAAATAAAATTTTCCGACCATGTCATCGAATTTTTATGTACTCTGACGATATTTAATTCTTTTTTATAAGTAAACATCGCTCTCATAGGAATAATCTTTAAACATATAAGAAACATTCTACATCATTCAGTTTGTCTCTCAAATTTGGTGGACACAATTTTTCAACAATCTTTGATATTTTTCTTCCAATTTAAAGTTGTTGTCCAATATTCGAAACTTTTCCTAATAAAAACTATGGTACCATGTTACAGATCATGTTAGGTTTGGTTTGGTTCGTTGGGTTTTATGGCATATCAACCTTTGTAGTTTATTTAATGCCAAATCCATTTTTATGTAAATATTCAGTTCTATTTCAAACAATTCAGTTTAGCATGAATACACAGTTTAATTTTCAAAAACATTTCTATTTCAATCTATTCAAGCAGTTATATATAATTATTCAGTTTAGTGTAAGTACAGTTTCAATGTCAAAACAGTTCTATTTGAAACAATTCAGCTTAGCATAAATATGCAGTTTAAATGCAAAAACCAGTACAGTGAAAGAAGCACGGTTTAGTTCTATTTAACCCATAGATAGGGTCCATAACAGAGTGGACCTCGGAGCGATGGCAACAAAGGGGTACTCCGCATTCCCCAAAGCTCCAGCATGGCTGCAACTTTAACATCAGATTGTTTAGTGTCATATCCAGGACACTCGTTGGAGGGGGGGTCTTACTCCTCTGCAGAAATGCCGTCGGCCTATTCTACAGCCCCAAAGGACAGGGCGGATCATTTTAGGGTGCCATTTATCATTTGAGGAGAGCATATTTAATCAGAGGATATGTATTTTATGGTAGGCTAAAATGCATTGGTAGTGAAGAATAAAGGGCAAATTTGAAAAATATTTTATAATAATATCATATGTACATTCACGTTAACAGAAAAAAAAACGAAATGCTGTATTTGAAGTGGTAACTTGAATTATGATTTAAAATAAAAATTCTTCGATTAAATGTTTGCGCATATCAGCCTACATAGCAACAGCCTACACAATGAATAATTTGCTCGAACCCCTGCTGTTCCATACATTACATTTTACTTATATAATTTTTCAACTATGAAACGCCGGGTAAAGCAGCTACTATATATATATATATATATATATATATATATATATATATATATATATATATATGTGTGTGTGTGTGTGTGTGTGTGTGTGTGTGTGTGAAGACATGGACACGCGGCTAACGAAGGCATGGACTGCTATCGATAAGCTATCGATCATATGGAAATCAGACATAACCGATAAAATGAAATGCAGTTTCTTTCAGGCAGCAGTCGTGTCGATACTGCTGTATGGATGCACTACTTGGACGCTAACAAAACGGCTAGAGAAGAAGCTAGACGGCAATTACACAAGAATGATACGAGCAATATTGAACAAGTCCTGGCGACAACACCCCATAAGGCACCAACTATATGGCCACCTGCTTCCCATCACGAAGACTATCCAAGCTAGACGAACCAGACATGCAGGACACTGCTGGAGAAGCAGGGACGAGCTCATAGGTGATGTACTCCAATGGAACCCCGCATATAGCCGAGCAAAAGCAGGACGACCAGCTCGAACATACATACAGCAGCTATGTGCGGATACAGGATGTAGCCCTGAATACCTGCTAGAGGCGATGAACGATAGAGAGAAGTGGCGAGAGAGGGTCAGGGATATCCGTGCTAGCGGCACGACATGATGATGATGATGATGATGATGATGATGATGATGATGATGAATAAACTGTGCTTAATATCGGTAATAGAGCATGTGTGGATTTAAGTTAGGATAGTGTTGTCACATAGTCAACGGTGCTGGTTGACTGTCAGTTTTTTGCATCCGCGTAAAAATGTCCGGGTAATAAGTCACGCTGTAAAATGTTTAGTAACATAGTACCCTTGTTTTCAGTAGCAAAAATATAGCATATTGGATAACCTCCTTAAATCTGGAAAAAATGTTATGCACTAAATTAATTTAATAACCTTAATTGCCAATTAAATAAATGTTGTTATTATTTTTAAAAGCATCGGGACATTTGCCTTATGTGTAGCGAGTTCCCAAACGGCCCGGGAGACCGGGGTTCAATCCCAGGTCGAGTCACTCAAAAGACTCAAAAATAGGTACTGGATGACGCTTTGCTTAACGCTTAGCATTATAAGATAAGGATCAAGGGTAAAGTGGAGCAACCCAGAGAATGGAGTAGCGCTCTTCTCTACACCTCCGTATCGTAGCTATTAGAAAGGGGAATCTTCGGATCACTTTCGATTATGGTCACTTATATATATATATATATATATATATATATATATATATATATATATATATATATATATATATATATATATATAATTGTTTTTGAATGTCATATGAGAAGAGTTAAGAGCAATTGATTATCTGCTTTCATTAATTAATTAATTAATTTCAGACCTCTTTTAAAAATGATTGCTTATCATCGAGACTTAATTAAAGAGACAGCTGATTTCTGTTGATAATTTGTTCTGAAAATATGAATACACAGCAAAGCAGACGACTTAGTGATAAATATCTTGTCAGTAAACGAGCCTAAGCAGGTGGAGCTAATTCAATGATAATAATTTGAATGATATATTTATATTAGCAACAGCATAACAAGAAAATTAATTGACTATATCAAACTAAAAACCGGGTAGGAGAAAGAATATGAAATGTCGTTTGTACTTAGACAAAGGACGAAATTGTAATTTACATCATAAGCGACGGTAAACGATTTGTTTGGGAGTGTTGAAACGAAGCAACAAAAAGAGATTCGCTTGTGAAACTTTATTGAGCTTATTTTTGCGCTCTCTGGCGTAATGTCATAAGTGCGGGACTGCGACGCTGAAATAAGCGAGTTCGAACTAAAGTTGCGCATTTACATTCACTTTAGTGTCAATGATCTTAGGAAAGGCATGAACCCCCTTATCACTTCCACTATGGGTTAAATAGTACTATTTTCTACGAGGATGGCTTCGGCATTAAATAACCCACGAAGGTTGCTATACAATTAAACAAAGAAACTAAACCAAATGAAATCTAGGATTCCATATCTTGATAAACGGAGAGTTTAATTAAGTGTTTGTAAATGTTCCCGTTTTAAATGCTTTATTAACAAAAGTAAAAAATAAAAAAAGATTGAAGCCTCTCATGGCTTAAACGGTATCGTCGTAAAAATTGGACTCGTCGACTGAAGTTCAAATCTTTAATATGGATTTTTATCATTAAGGGTTTTTGGACTATTGTCTTCATCTTTATTATTTCCACAACGTTTTGGGCGATATGTCCTCCGGTCTTCTTCTGGTGCTTGTCGAACTCGGAACTTTGAAGACAATAGTCTAAAAAAAAATCATCAAACTTTGTCTCAGAAATTTAGACCCCTTAAATATGGATGTTTCCTTTTTCGATTTGACCATATAAATAAATATCAAATCACTTGTAATAAAGTTTTCTCGAAGTGTTTCGAGCATAACGTGAAATTTTGTTGCATTGGAGTGGAGAGTAAAACTTTGAAGTTTGGTAGGGGTTTTTTGGCATCTCAACTCTTATACATTATTTATGCCAAATGCTGTTTATACATATATCAAATATATGATTTTAAAACGCATAATTTATTGATAAAGATTTTAAACGAGTCAGGGTTCAGTTCTTCGTACAAAGGTAAATGGTTTTTAGCACTTCAATCCAAGGGTAATATGAGGGTGTGCTCGTGGAGTCAATGGTTAACGCGCTGGCCTGCGGAATCGTAATAAACGAGTTCGAACTCCAATCGTACAATTACGTTTACTTTGGGAAAAATACATTTGGGAATGGTATGAACTCCCTTATTCTCCTCTCTATGGGTTGAATAATAACACTGCTGTTCTTCTTGAATGATGGCTTTGGCATTAAATAACCAATGAAGGTTGATATACCTTTAAATAACGAAATCAAACACAAACACTAATAATTGTCTTTAATATCAATCATTAGTTTTCACATCGAGAAGTGGTTACATATATTATCATTTAACTCTAATAATTCTATTCAACACTATTGATTCATTAGTTCACAATCAAATGCTTCCTTGCTCCTTCAGCTGGAGCTCTAGAATGTACCGACTGCTTTTCTGCAGAGTGGTAAGACCCCACCAACGAGTGTCCTGGATATGACACTAAACAATCTGATGATGAGGTTTCAATACTGCCGGGGCTTTGGGAAATGCAGAGAACCCCTTCATTGCTATCGTTCCTTGGTCTTCTTTGGCTCGGAGTGGTAGCACCTGATATGGTCCTATCCATGTGCCGAATAGAACTAAACTGTGTACTTATACTAAACTTCATTGCTTGAAGTAGAACTGTTTTGACATTTAAACTGTATTCTGATGCTAAATTGAATAGTTTGGAATAGAACTGCTTTTGACAACGAAATTGCACTTACGCTAAACTGAGTTGTTTGAAATAGAACGGTTTATTTGCATAAAAATGGATTTGGCATAAAATAAGCCATAAAGGTTGATATCCCTTAAAACCCAAAGATACTAACAAAGAAATAAATCAAATGGTTCTAAGTATTGCTCTGTAATATTAATAATTCAAATTCAGCCCACAGGAAAACAGTTTCAGTATTTGACCTTAATAGATTCAAGTGCACACAGCTAAATGGTTTGAAGTAAAAAGTAAAATTGGGGACCTTAGTCGATGGTAACCCGATGACCCCCTTTTCAGTAGCTGCAACACCAATGTGTAGGGAAGGACTGCTCCACTTTACCCTTGATCCATACCTTATAATGCTGAGTGTTAAGCAAGGAGGCATCGAGTACCATTTTTTGAGTTTTTGGTATGACTCGATCTGGGATTGAACCGCGATCCCCCGAGCCTTTGGTGAACACTCTAACCACTAGACCAATAGACCGGTTTATTTTTATACAAATAAACAGTTCTATTTTGAACAATTCAGTTTTGCCAAAGTACACATTTTAATTGTCAAAAACATTTCTGCTTCAAGCTATTCAGTTTAGTCAAACAGTTTTAATTCAAACAAGTCAGTTTAGTATGAGTATAGTCTGGGTTTGCTCGCAGTTAAATGTCAAAACAGTTTTATTGTTATATTTTGACCTTCGACCCGGCCCAAAAATACTATTCCAAGGTAATACACCGGAAGGAAGTGACACATTCCAACGGCCAGTAATCGAAAGAGATCGCGTGGGTGGATTAAGGCTTATGATATGGGACAAGGTGAAGGTCCCATTGTGCCATTACAGTCATGCACCGGAAGAGAGTAACCTCTGAACTGCATGACAGTTATTTCCGCTTGATGACGATTAAATATTCGATTTCAAAGATCCAGTAGGCGATCGTGTGGGCGTTGAGTAATTATTAACTCAGTTGAGTTTGGGTCCCAGAGCAGTTGCCAGCAGAGTCCCAGAGGTTTAGAGACGAGATGTGGTAGGGAAGGCCACACCCGACCGAGAGGGCACTCGGAAAACCCCCGATGCAGTTGCCAGCAGACTCCCAGAGGGTTAGAGACGAGATGTGGTAGGGAAGGCCACACCAGACCGAGGGGGCCCTCGGAAAGCCCCGATGGAGTAGATCCCAACATCAGGAGAACAATAAAGACACAACGTGACGGTCATAACAGTGGGGTCAAAATATGAAGTTTATGTTCGGTCTCCAACACCCTCTCACACGCAAACCTTACAAATAAAGTGAGAGGTAAAATATTGTTAAAGAAGTCTTCCTGTGTCTTCCTTCCTGCTTCCTTTCTTCATGCGTTATCCTTCATGCGTCTATCTTTCTGCGTGCGTCCGTCTTTACTATTATTGAGTCGTTATGATACGGCACATGAGTATATAACATTATTTCAAACAGTTCAGTTTAGCGTAAGTACAGTTTCAAAGTCAAAAACAGTTCTCTTTCAAACAATTCTGTTTAGCAAAAGTACACCGATTGAATGAAGTAGGCAGATTAAATTTTTAAACAGTTTTATTTCAAGCAATCTAGTCTAGTATAAGTACGCAGTTTAATTGTCAAAACGATTCTCTTTCAAACAATTCAACCTAGCATAAGTACGCAGTTTAATTGATGTAGGCAGTTTCAATGTTAAAACAGTTCTATTTCAAGGAATTCAGTTTAGCATAATTACACAGTTTAGTTCTATTTGACCCATGGAGAGGAACCTATCAGGTGCTACCAAACAAAGCCAGAATGGACCTGGGAGCAATGGCAATGAAGAAGTACTCTGCGTTCTCCAAAGCATTAATGGAACCTCACCATCAGATTGTTTAGTGTCATATACAGGACACTCGCTGTAGCGGGGTGGGGTCTTACTCCTCTGCAGAAAAGCAGTCGGGGTATTCTACAGCTCCGGACGACTGGGCAATTAACTGACTGATTTTAAAGGCATTTCAACCTATCTAGGGTTATGAATGCCTTGAAGGTAGGGAATCAAATTGATTGTACGTT
This sequence comes from Sepioteuthis lessoniana, assembly GCA_963585895.1. Taxonomy (NCBI): domain Eukaryota; kingdom Metazoa; phylum Mollusca; class Cephalopoda; order Myopsida; family Loliginidae; genus Sepioteuthis; species Sepioteuthis lessoniana. The sequence continues at coordinate 91,960,157 of OY757915.1, read as the reverse complement.
TCTAATTGTCGTCTATGCACGGACTTTCGAGAAAAAAAAAAACTTGGAAAATAATACATTTTTTCATTAGGAATATTTGTTTTTAACGTACGTGCATGAAATTTGCTGAGTCAGAAATGATATGACTTCTCCAGCCCACCATCTCACCGAAAAAATAAAGCAAAATTTAAAAAAAGAAAACAATACATGACATAAACTAAAAGGCCCAGAGTAGAAATTCACCGATAAATAATAAGCAATTTCTGGGGTGGGGGACATAAATCTGTTCAGACAGAGAGACAGACTGAACGGCGGGCATCAACTAAGATAGATAAATAGATAGTTCTAGACAAACGGAAGTAAATAAAAAGAGATTGACAAAACCAGACTTGCATGAGAGACCACCCCTAAACCCACCCACACACGTACTCACAATTTTATAAAAACATACTTATATATAAATATATATCTATATACACACGTATGTATATGCAAGTGGTTCAGTATATATATATATATATATACTCACACACTTGTATATACATACGCGTGTATATATATATATATATGTACTCACTCACTTGTATATACATACGCGTGTATATATATATATATATATACTCACACACTTGTATATACATACGTGTATATATATATATGTGTGTGTGTATATATATATATATATGTTTATGTGTGTGTGTGTGTGTGTGTGTGTGTGTGTGTGTGTGTGTGTGTGTGTGTGTGTGTAAAAGCGCAGGTGAGTGGGAAAGGAAAAATATTCAGGTAATTATTAAAATGCGATGTAAACAGATATGCATAAGAATAGAGAGGTCAATGTATCTGGATGTCTCGATACCATAGATTTGTGTACATAGATATATAGGCATATTACGCACATATATACACACACGCATATACATATCTACATCAAGTACATTCATATATATTTAATACATACATACAAACATATATAAATATATATATATATATATATATATATATATATATATATATATAGTAGCGTATGTTTGTATATGTGAGAAAAATTAGACTGAAGACAAACACGATACTGATAAGAAGTATATATAAAATACAGAAAAACGTCCGTGTACAGAGGCACAGTGATATATATATATATATATATATATATATATATATATATATATATATATATATATATATACTTGAATTGTTTGATCAGATTACATAAAATATCTGCCAGCCGGTCGCGATCTCTCTTTACGTATATATATATATACATATATATATATATATGTGTGTGTGTGTGTGTGTGTGTGTGTGTGTGTGTGTGTGTGTGTGTTTGGAAATGTGTGAGTGTGCATGCGTGATGAATATTTTGATAACATATTCTCTTGTAGGCATATCTTATGGACACATACCGTGAAAAAACCCTGTCCGTGCAATCGGAGTTCGGGTACTTTCGACCATCTTCAGTCTTTTTCAGGGAACGTAGGTGTTTCCGTGTTGTGGACTCCTACACTGATTCTGTGTTCAAGGATATTTTATTTTGCTTTGGTTGGGTTTTATGGCATATCAACCATTGTAGGTTATTCAATACCTAAATCCTCTTTATACATATATATCAAATATATATGATTTGTAAGCAGTTTTTGTTGATAACATTTTCAAATAAGCCTGAGCTCATTTTCTTTTACACTCTGTATAGTGGTTTCATGTATTTCTATCTAATACAATTAGTTCTATTTACTCTTAATCATTTGTGTGCTCACAGTTAAATTGTTTCAAGTATTGTTATGTAACAGTAACAAATTAACATCAGTCATTTGTTTGCACACATTTAAATTCAATTTTTAGTCTCTAACACCAGCGATTCTATTCAATTTTTTTTTTTGTTTGCAGACGGTTATTTGTCACTGCCTCCCACCAGACACGACTTGACACAAGGTCTAAAGCCCGAAGGTCGATTAAAGTGGGGATAAAGGTGAGGGGTGGTCGGGAACGAGCCGAGACTCGAACCCTGCTAGTCATTAACCCACTAAGTGCAATGTGGATCTAATGAGTCAAGCCGTATCACGAACCTAAATCTAGGTCCGGGCACGTATGCCAGAATATAGCTTGAACTAGACCGTGAGGTCTAGTGCTATACAAGGCGTGCATACGGATCTGAAAAGCAGCTCGCCCACCCGAAGGTTGCCCAGTCGAAGTTGGGGGCCTATTCGGCCCCGAGTCTGCTCTTGGTTTCGATCACCCATCCGGCACGAATGCCAGACGGCCCAGCCAAAAGACCGGGGAGCGATTTCTTTTGTTTGCAGACACTGATTAGGTTACATGCATTGCTATTCAACTCTATTTTTTCATTTCCACTCAATAACGATTCAATTTTAGACTTTGTCTGCGCACAAATGTCAAAATGTTCTAATTGACCAATTGATCGGACCCTATCAGATTCTAATACTCCAGGCTAGAATGGGCCTGGGAACAATGGCAATGAAGAGGTACTCCAAATTTCCCAATTTTCCATGACTGGAGCCTCACCATCAGTTGGTTTTGTGTCATATCCAGAACAGTCGTTTTTCTTCTTTTTTTTTTTTCTTTTTGGAGGGGTACATCTTATAAAACTGCAGAGATGCAGTCTGTTTATTAAACGGCCCCAGCCGACTAGAATTTTTAGGAGGACCCGATGTTAAGTATGGACACTTTGGCAATTACTGATGGTTTTACGTGTGTCTGTGGGTATATATATATATATATATATATATATATATATATATATATCGGATTCATCGAACGATATTTCGTGTATGTGTGTGTATGGGAGCACGTTTGTGCTTGAGTGTAGATGAGTGTGTGATGATAGAGGGGGAAAAGATTGAGATATTTATATAAATAGATATAAACATACTGAGATAGATAGATAGATAGATAGATAGATAGATAGATACTGCGAGGTGGATTCTAAAAGAATGATAGGAAAGGACACAAGAACTAGTTTTGAAGATAATCAACCAGAATTCGGTAAAAGAAAACGAAAATAATTCATACAAAAGACAGATTAACGATCACGTGACAAATTAAGAGCGAAACGGGCGAAGAACAACGACAAGTTCATGGTGGAAGGAAGATGCCAGAAAAACATGCGTTTCCTTTGAACCAATTTATTGGAACGCACTTTTGAAGAACGAACAGTCTGTACATAAGGGAGGAAAAAGAAAGAAAGAAAGAATGACAAAGAAAGAAAAAAGGCAATTTTTAAAATGATTTAAAAAAAAAAAGATACAGAGAATTTCAGAGTCTCTGGCGCCAGACTACTTCTTTGAAGTTCGCCGACGTTTCGAGACAGACTGCCGCCTTCATCACCTACATTTTATGACCGACAAATGCAAGGTCGGATTCAGGGTTCAACTTTCGGGTGAAAAAAAAAATTACAAATTAAAAAGAAAGAAAAAAAAAATGAAATAAAAGATGCATGAAAGCATAACGATTTTACACTTTACCACAAACATTTCCCGATTGAATTTTTTTTAAAGGACTTTTAATCCTTAATTAGCAGTAGCAGCAGTCGCAGCAACAGAAGAAGAAGAAGAAGATGTAGAGGATGATGGGGGAAGGTATTTTGTAAATGCTCACTGAAAATAATTCAGTGTTTCATTTTGATTATATTACATAATTCTCCTCTTGTATATTTAGGTATATACTCCCTGAGAGTTGTTATTGTTATTATTATTATTATTATCATTATTATTATTATTATATACTCTTTTAGAGTTTTTCACATCAGCGTTAACTGATGGTTTAACACTGGGGTTTGAGTGACATCAAGTCTCCTCAAGTCTCCAGGACTCGTCTCAGGATTCTGGCCGTTCTTAGCAATGCTGTCGTTTGGATAGTCTGTACCCGTCCACCAACTCCCAAATCTTCCAGGCCTTTTAATAATCCTTTAGTTATTGTGCCTAACGCACCAATCACAATTGGTACAATCGTTACTTTCATGTTCCACAGCTTTTTCAATTCTCTAGCAAGGTCGAGGTACTTATCTTTCTTTTTACTTTCCTTCAGATTTATTCTGTGGTCCACCGGGACAGCAAATTCGACAATTTTACAAATTTTCTTTTTTTTTTTTGTTGATTATTATGAGGTCTGGTCTTCTGGCCGGGATTAAGTGATCCGTTTTTATGTTAAAGTCCAATAGGAGTTTATGCGTGTCATTTTCTAGGACATTATTATTATTATTATTATTATTATTATTATTATTATTATTTGCGAGTTTTTCACATCAACGTTAGCTGATGGTTTCTCACTGGAGTTTGAGTGACAACAAGTCTCCTCAAATCTCCAGGACTCTACTCAGTATTCTTGCCGATCTCAATAATGCAGTAGATTGGATGGTCTCCATCCACTCGGCGTGGTTATCTGGCCAAGATTAGTTGATCCGTTAGTATCTCAAAATCCCAGAGGTGTTTGTGAGTCTCATTCTTTTAAACAGATTCAGGGTTGTACATATACCTTTTGTTTGTAGGGTCAAATTTGAACTTCTTGCACAATTCTCATTCGATCACCTTACCCATCTAGTCATTTATTAGTAGTATTATTATTATCATTATTATATGTTTAATGAGTTTTTCGCAACTGGTGGTTTTTCGCCATTAGTCGCATCTCCTAGAAGGAATTTCCGACATAAGGTGAGGTGTATATATATATATATATATATATATATATATATATATATATATATATATATAAGTATAAGTAAGTAAAGCTGGCGACTGCAGTCGAGGGTGACCCAAAGGTTCCCTTTTCTGTAGCTGCTACACCGAGTTGTAGGGAAGGGCGCTACTCCTTTCCCTGGATTGCTCCACTTTACCCTTGATTCTAACCTTATAATGCTGAGTGTTAAGCAAGGTTGCACCAAGTACCATTTTTGAGTCTTTGGAATGACTCGACTTGACATTGAACCCCGGTCTCCCAAGCCATTGGTGAACACTAATCATTATGCCAGTCTCCGGTATATATACATATATATATATATATATATATATATATATATATATATAGCGAGAGAGAGAATAAAGCATAGTTTGTCTTTTATAGTGATTTCAGATGGAAACTCTTACCAAAAACATCGATGGCATTATGTAAGGCTTTAAAAGTCAATAGCAACCATGAGGGTGTAAAGCAAAGAGGGTATGATCATGAAATTTGAGGCAGGTATCTGGGGCGAGAGGTGGAAGAAAATGAATACTCCATTTGTTCAGCCAGAGATTCTTTATTACGTCGCAATGGAAGCCGAACAAATATCAAGTTTCTCACGTGGGTGAGACGACGACTGCTTACAGAAACCAATTTACCAAGGTTGGTCATTTATTTCAGAGAGAAAAGACAGAAGTGTTAAGAAGATTGGTAAGATGCAAGGGACATTCAGAATAATGAGTAAAATTAGGGAACCAGTAAAAGAAAAATCGTATTAAAAATATACATCTCGTTGCTATAATTAAAATATAATCAAGGTAATTATCTTCTTCGTTTAGAATATTGATGATATTGATAATAACGATGACGATGATTGAACTATTGTTTCTAAATAAACCGAATCGACTCATATAAAAGTCGATAAACCTAATAAGTAATAATTAGTTTATTACAGATTGATATTGGCGGTGATGATACGAAAAGTATTATTTCTAACCAAACTAAATTCTGTGATTTTACTCAATATTATCTTGTTATAGAATGATATTGACTATGGTGAGTGTACTTGAAATGTCCTGGATTGAACCTCCGTAGTGTAAAAGCGAAAATGCAAGATTTCAAACTCAAAGGAAGCGAGTTCGAACTACAGACACGCGATTATGTTCACTTTTGGACAAATACCTTCGGCAAAGCATGAAACTCCCCTATTCGCCCCTACAATGAATTAAGTAATATCGCTTCTCTTTTTCTACAAAGATTACTTTCGCATTTAATAACCCACGAAAGTTGATATGCTATCAATTATTTCATGGGGGTGCCCGTGGTGTAATGGTTATCGTCGTAGGAAATGGAAACGGCGATGCGATTTCATATTCTGGACGAGGCTGATTGCATTTCACATAGCACTAATACCCTTGGGAAAGGTATGAATCCAATTATTCTCCCTCCAGCTATGGGTAAAATAGTATGGCAGACTACGTTCTTCAGTCTTGGTAAGGCAACTAGTCTAGGAGAAGGAAAACTCTGAATTCAAACCTGTTAAACTACGCTTAAAATCATTGACCTTGTGTCATATCCTGCCCGAGCGGAGGGGTTGGTAAATACGGATATGCTATTAAACAAAGAAACAAAACAAAATCAAGAACTATTGTTTCTGTTAATACCCAATACTCATGAAATTGTCGATAGTCATTTGGAATTATTTTATGAAATGATATTGACGATGATGATCATAAAACTGCTGTTTTTAATCAAACTAGAATACTCGTGTAAAAGTCGATAACTATATACTATAATTGTTTTGTGATTGTAGAATGATATTGTTGATGATTATTATTATAGCTGTACTGTTTCTAATAATAAATAAATATTCATGAAAAAGGCACTCGTTGTGTAATGGTTATCTTTGTAAGAAACAGACCAGGCATACAGTGTTCAATTTCTGGACGAAGCAGTTTGTATTTCACATAGCAATAATAACCTTGGAAAGGGGATGCATCGAACTATTGTTACCCTAACTAAGAGTAAATAATAGAGCAGGCTGAGATTTTCAATCTTGGTACAGAAACTGATCGAGAATAAAGAAAACTGTGAATTCAAACCTATTAAGCTCCACAAAAATGACCTTGTGCCATATTCTGCTCGTGACAGAGAAGTTCGTAAATTACATATATCTATGAAAAGGTTTTTTCCCTATAATTATAGAGCTTTCTTTAAAGGTGGATATTTATTTGAAATTTAAACAAGTTTGCTTTGTTGACGTTCAAATATAAAAGGACACGAATTAGGCGTCATCTTTTTTTTTAAATTGAGCTTTTACCCATAATTTCAATGCATAAGAAAATGGTTATTTTTGTCTTTTGTATTAGATGCCATTCTGATTGTTTTTAGAGTGCCATAACATTTTCCAGGTCTTTGAGTCGCCATTCAGAGCAATTTCCTTTTATCTCTCAGGGCGATTGAAAATTCACTTGGCAAGTCGCTGTTCATTTCCAAGTAACATGTGACAGATTAAACTAAATTACTTGGCGCCAATAAGAAAGAACGATTCTCGATATGAGTCAATGCAGCATTGCTTATATCTAAACATATAAACTTATTCGGAAAGTAATGTCACACATGGGGAAGGAGACTAAAATTTTGCTAAAACACTAAATGTACTTGTGGCTAAATTAGGTTTCTTTGTTAAAAAAGGATATCAGTTTTTATAGGTTACTTCATTCCAAAACCATCCTTGTAGAAGAACAGGGGTGATACCATTTAATCCATAGCTATTGCAGTAAAGTGTGGATTGATAAATTTCCCAAAACCAGCTCATTGGCCAAGTGGGTTGAGTGTTCGCCAGTGGTCCGGGAGAACTGAGTTCAATCCCAGGTCACGTCATACCAAAGACTTTAAACATTGTACTTGATACCGCCTTACTTAACACTCAGCAATATAAGGTACGTATCAAGGGTAAAATGGAGAAATTCAGGGAAAGAGTAGCGCCCTCCCCTACACCTCGGTGTAGTAGCTATTGAAAAGGGAACCTTCAGGTTGCCCTCGGCTACGGACGCCAACTATTACTGGTCTATTAGCATAATAGTTAAAGTGTTCACCAATGACCCAGGTCAAGTCATTCCAAAGACTAAAAAAAAATGGTACTTGATACCTATTTGCTTAACACTCAGCAATATAAGGTACGTATCAAGGGTAAAGTGGAGCAATTCAGGGAAAGGAGTAGCACCCTCCCCAACACTTCGGTGTAGTAGCTATTGAAAAGGGAGCCTTCTGGTTGCCCTCGACTACGGTCACCAACTTTACTAACTTATTAGTCCGAAAGTGAACGTAATAGCACGGGTGGTATTTAACTCGGTTACTTCATTGTCGCAGTTCAGGATGTTAGCCATTAAGCCAAGGGGATTTCCTAAATGTGTTCGGGAGAAATGATACGTAACCATTATAAGCTATGACAAACGACCAACATAAAAGCAACTTATTAATTCCTTGTTGAAAGAACCAGGATTCTGAACGAAAAGAATTTTGCTCAGAGAAGTGCTGAAAGGTTTTCGGTCATTCTAAGAATGAAATTCTCTTTATTGTTTTTTTTCTAAGTTAGAAAAAATAATCTAGAAACATAGTTAAGTAAAGTAAAGTTGGCGACCGTAGTCAAGGGCGACCCGAAGGCTCCCTTTTCAATAGCTACTACACCGTGGTATAGGGGAGGGCGCTACTCATTCTTCTGGATTGCTCCACTATACCCTTGATCCATACCTCATAATGCTGAGTGATAAGCAAGAAGGGATCAAGCGCCATTTTTTGAGTCTTTGGAATGACTTGACCAGGGTTTGAATCCCGGTCTCCCGAGCCATTGGTGAACACTTAAACAATTATGCTTATAGGCCAGTAATAGTTGGCGTCTGTAGTCGAGAGCGACCCGAAGGTTCCCTTTTCGATTCTACACCGATTTGTAGAGGAGGGTGCTAGTCCTTTCCCTGAATTGCTCCACTTTACCCTTGATACATACTTTATATTGCTGAGTGTTAAGTAAGGCGGTATCAAGTAGCATTTTAAAAGTCTTTGGTATGACGCGACCTAGGATTGAACTTAGGTATCCCGGACCATTGGCGAACACTCTTGCTTGATCAATACAAGAAATAACATGTAGGCCTCATGATTCGAATTCATTGCCTTCCTCGACAAGATGATGATAATTTTTCATCATGTGACCAAAAAAGTTGATAGATAGAGAGAGAGAAAGAGAGAGAGCGAGAGAGAGAGGGGGTGAGAGAGAGGATGGGTATTTAAAATGTTTCTCAAAAAAAGAATTAAAATATACTGACTTGAGCAATGGCTGAACAAAAAACGGAAAAAACAGACTTCAGCTCTTGGTTTTCAATTCTACATTTTTGATAGATAGATAGATAGATATGAATAGAATCATACAGATAGATAGACAGATAGATAGATATGAAAAGAATCAGATAGATAGATAGATATGAATAGAATCATACAGATAGATAGATAGATAGATACGGATAGAATCATGCTGATAGATAGATAGATATGAATAGAATCATACAAATAGATAGATAGATAGATATGAATAGAATCATGCTGAAAGATAGGTCGATAGATAGATAGGAATAGAATCAGATAGATAGATAGATAGATATGAGTTGAATCATTCAGATAGATAGATAGATAGATAGATAGTGAGAAAAACATTTAAATAAGAAAAGGCAATTCTAATCTTTAAGCGTGCTGATCTGGACAGCAGTAGAGATGCAAAGCAAAAACAAAAAAGAACTACTGACCATAGCATTGGAATAGACCGACTCGTGGTCATAAATGTAAATAGCATCGTTGCAAATTCCACTTGATGTTCTATCCGGTATGTCCATTTCTATCATGCGCAACATGAGTTTCCAGTCTTTGATGTCAGAATAAAAAGTCATAGTGCATTCCGTTCTATGTTTGAAGAATTTTTTTTTAGGTGTCCGATGATGCGAAAAAACTGAGGCGCCAGTGAGTCTTTTAGGTTTCCCGCAAGAAGAGCCTTCCATATAATCTAAAAAGAAAAAAAAGGTAGACGTCAGCATATTATGCTAATTGAAAAGTATTAAAACACATGGATGACTGTTACACACCCACGCACACTGACCGCCCCCCCCCCACATACAAGCTTGATCAGTCAACTGGGGCTGTAAAATACAACTACTGCTTCTCTGTACAGGGGTAAGACCCCCACCAACGTGTATCCCGGATACGACACTAAACAATCTGATGGTGAGGTTCCAGTGATACTGAAGCTTTGGGGAATGTAGAGTACCCTTTCATTGCCATTATTCACTGATCCACTCTGGCTTGGAGTTGTAGCGCCTGATAGGCTCCTATCTATGGGTCAAATAGAACTAAACTGTAGACTTATGCCAAACTGAATTACTTGAAATAGAACTGTTTTGACATTTAACTGTGTGCATACAAAAACTATACTTATACTAAACCGAATTGTTTGAATTTGAACAGTTTGACTTAACTGAATAGCTTGAAATAGAAATTTTTTTGACAATTAAACTGTGTTACTCATGCTAAACTGAATTGTTTAAATAGAACTGATTATTTGTATAAAATGGAATTGGCGTTAAATATCCTTAAAAGGTTGATATGCCATAAAATCCAAACAACCAACCAACATACAAGAATAGACACAAAAAAGTTATATGTAGATACGGGAATAAATAGGAATTTACGAACTCCTTGCACAACAAGCAGGATGGGGCTCAAGATCAATTTTTGATCGACTTTTAACAAGTTTGGATTCAGGGTTTTCCTTCTCCTACACTGGTTGCAACACTGAGATTAAAAGGCCCAGTCTGCCCAACAATTTACTTATAGATAAAAGGAGAATAGCAAGTTGCATACATTTCGGAAAGTTATTGGCCCTATGTGAAATGTCAACAGTCTAGTCCAGGGTTTGAACACGGGTCACCGAGTCCATTTCCCACAACGATAACCATTACGACACACGCACTTCCATTCGCCAATATATCAGTACAGGTATTGATTTACTCAACCCCCCAGCGACGTCGTTGGAAGTAGCAAAAAGTCTATATATTTTAAACAGGTACTGCGAGGCTGGACTTTTGGGGAACAGACAATTTGAAGACAGACGTTAGACCGAAAGACATTTGCCAGAAATGGCATTCAGGAGACGGGCATTTTACGGAAAGGACTTTTTGCCGAAAGGACGTTTAGCCGAAAGACATTAGACCGAAAAATCATTAAACTTACTGACATTCATTTCACACTCGTTATCGTGATGTTGATTTTAATAAGCAATTTTAATACGTAGTTTGTATCTTTAACTTCATGTATTATATATTTTTTTAAATATATATTCTTCTGACAGTAATCTGTGGGGATTTAGGAATTAACCATAAAACTCCCAACCGGATGTTGATTCGTCGGCTGCCACATACAAAATGTATAAAAGCGTCGCTACGCATCGCCTCCACGCACCCATCCAGTTAGAAATCAGAAAAAAAAGAAAAATAATAAAATTTAAAGTAGCCAATGGGAAGCGGTCGCGCCAAAAATGAAAAGGATTGTGGAGCCGGTGGGGAGAGATAAAAACTCAGGGTTTCTGAGAACCGAGTCACTGAGGACAAAAGAGACCCAAGGAAGCACATAGATACCGTGATCAAGCCAGAAGTAACATCCGCCCTCGAGTTAAGAGCTGAAACTACTTTTCTGCTAGTTCCACTACCACAAAGAAAGAAAGAAAAAAAGGAATAAGTATTCATTAAAAACATTTCCCTCCTTTCCACCACTTTGAAAATTTACTACTTGTGAAAGGGAACTTCTGAACATTCAAATCCAAGTTGACGCTTTGTTGTTTTATAAAAATTGTTTAAACTTTAGATATTCTTTGTTTGTCTTGTTTTAAATGAAGTTTTTCTCATTGTATGTTGTAACACAACAAATCAACCAAAAAGGCCATAAATCTCGTGTTTCTTGTGTGTATATAATAACTGGACTATGCTTATCCAGAATTATTTCAAATTCTTCTTTCTTATTTAAAATCGAATGAATATGAAAAGATATAATTGATAATTCATCTGGATGTTCTCTTATGTACTAATCAATGTTGGTTGGTTGGTTGGTAGAGTTTCACAGCACATCAACCACTATGGTTATTCAATGCCAAATCCGGTTTACATATATGAATTATGATTTGTAACCATTTTTTATATGAACTCACTTTTTCTTCATAAACTCACTTTTCTTTCAAATTCATGTTTTGATCCATTCGACCCACAAGTAGGACCCCAACAGGCACCATCACTCCGGGTCAGAGTGGACCCACTACAAGTTGTAATTGTTGAGATTTATGGTTTTTGCATCGGGTTATTTGACAAAACTTTTTTTCTATTTAGTTGATTGGTAGGTTGATCCATTGAATATTTCAGATTGTAATGATGTATTATATTTTTAGGTACAACTTTGGCTCTCTAAAGAATCAATCAATGTTATTATTATCTTTATTAAATTCAATCTTTTAAATGTTAAACCCTTTGTTTTTTTTGTTTTTTTTCTTTATTTTCATTATATTCGAAGCTTGTTTCTATGACGGTGAGTCTTACATATCCATTTTTTCTTCTTATTCTTTCAGTTATGAAATTTCGACTGAAAATATTAAACTTTATTTATAAAAAAAAAATTTCAAAATAAATTATGCAATTCTTTAATATACTAATTTTAGGCCATGGAAATAAACTATGTAAAATATATGCTTATTACGGTTTTCTCTTGAAAATTTTCGGCAAAATATCTTTTGGTCAAATATCCATTCGGTTAAATTCCTTTTCAGCCTAAAATCTTTCGGTCTAATGCACTTTCGGTCTAATGCCCTTTCGGCCAAATATCTGTCCTTCCTAATTGTCTGTCGTTCTACTGTTTGCCAGTCAAAAGTCCGGATCCCGGCTACTGCAGGTTTTTATCGTCATAGGAGATGGAAACGAAGACCAGAGTTCAAATGCAGGACGAATTTGTGTTACACTTTGTCCTTTTGCCATTTAAAAAGGCATAAATCTATATTTTTTCACCTCAGTAACGGGTAAATAATCGAGAAGAAATGACTCTTTGTTTTTGACAAATTAAGTTATCTAGGAGAAGGAAAGCTTTGAATTAAAGACCTGTTGCACATCACAAAAAACTGACATAGTGTCGTATCCTGCCCTTAGTGGAGGAGTTGGGAATATATATATATATATATATATATATATATATATAATCTTTAATAGAGTTGATATCATGTGAGAGAAGTGACGAAAAATTAACTTGTGACGTACATATCTATATGCTGAACGAAAATTATTTTTTGGTATTAAAGTATCTTCAACTGACCTTTATGTTGTAATGACATCTGACTACTCTCGCGGGACCCATCCCTAAAATCTGGTTTGAATTTAAAGTTTTTTTTTCTTCTCCTAGGCAGTTTGTCATACAAATATTAAAGAGTCCAATCTTCCCTACTATTTACCCTTAAATGGAAGTAGAATAGTTGGATCAATTCATTTCCCAAGTATTGTGTGAAATACAAACAGCATCGTCTAGGATTTGAACTCGAGTCACAGTGTCCACTTCCTACGACGATAGTATTCACAACATGAGTGCCTTCGATAAATATAGGGAGGATTCCTCAAAGTGTAATGGCTAACGTGCTGGACTGCGGCCTCGAGGTTAAAATGTTTAAACTCCAGTCGCACAATTAAGTTCACTTTCAGACAAATACCTTTGGAAAAGGTATGAAACCCCTTTTCCCCTCCAGCTATAGCCTAAATTGTATCCCTGCAATTTTTCTACAAGGACGGATTTGGCATTAAATAACCCACGAAGGTTACTATGAGTTTAAAAAAAGAAACCCAACCTAACGTTTAAAAATAGCAACCCTATAACTATATACATCGCTACATCTGGCGTTTAAGAGATATACCTCAGTTTTTTCTTTGTTTTTATTTAAATATTTAAATAGTGGAGCGATCGGTTGGTGATATTAATACGTTTTTGCCGCGCATTTTCTTATTCGCTGTTTTGAAACTGCTTCTTGTGTCACGTGACAGGAAGAGTTCTGATGTAGAATTAGATGGATTTGGCAATAAACCAACAACCCTTACCACATTTTTTCTCCACCGTTTTCACAATGCGTTCTCCCTAGCCAACAAAAGCTTTTTTTCCTGTTCTTGATTTCCTAGCCTCCAAGTTTGATCTTATCTACTCTTTCCTTCCCATCAGTCTCAGTTCTTATAATTACACCCTTACATGTCTATATATACATATATATATATATATAATTCTAAAACACACACACGCACACACACACACACACACACACACAGACGCATATATATATATATATATATATATATATATATATATAATGAACTCTACAATGACCTAAGTGTATGGAGGCCCAACAGCCGAATAAAAGATGTGAAATGTACTAACTTCACAGATAATTTGTTTATAGTGACCAGAGCTTGTGTATAGAACCAGCAATTCCTTTTGGATGAACTGATAAAAGAAGAATGGCACACAAAAATGCCACAGATTCTTCAGAACAGCAAACCTCTGGTCTTAAATTCTCCTAGACCATTTGGTTTGCTTGGGTTTAGTTTTATGGCATATTAATCATTGTGGGTTATTCAATGCCAAATCTATTTTTAAACACATAAATAGTTATATTCCAAACAATCCAGTTTAGCATAAATACAGTTTACATGTTAAAACAGTGCTATTTCAAACAACTCAGTTTAGCATAAGTACACTGTTTAGCACTCTTTAACTCATAGATATAACTCTATCATGTGCTACCACACCGGGCCAGAGTGGATCTGGGAGCAAAGGCAATAAATGGATACTCAGCATTTCTCAAGGCTCCAGTATTACTGAAGTCTCACCATCAGGTTGTTGAATGTTTTATCCAGGAGTCTTTCCCCCCTGCAGAGAAGCACCCGGTGTATTCTGTAACCCCATCCAACTGGGCCATCTCCTAGACCAGTCACCAAACTAAAATTAAGGAGCATTGACTGCCCCCACCCATATATATATATATATATATGTGTGTGTGTGTGTGTGTGTGTTGTGTAGTGTCTGCGTGTGCGTGTGAGTTAGTGTGTGTAAGTTCGTTTGGCTTCTTTGATTAATATCATATCAAATTTCATGGATTATATAATAGCTAAGCCAGCTTAGGCTAAAACTGTAGCTGGGAAATAAAGCGGTTAAAACCTTTCTCAAGAGTATAAGTCCAAAAGTGAACGTAATTGACGAAAATAAGGATACATGTGGACATCTATCTATCTATCTATCTATCTATTGTTTCACAGTATACATGGGAACCATGTGACTGCTTATAATTCTACTAAAAAATGTTTTCTTTTTGTCTCAGATTTAAACATTGCATACGATAACAACTATTAATCCTTCGTCACAATACCTTGAACAAGAGAGGAAAATATTTTGCGTCACTTATTTGGAGACAAAATCATTCAGAACTGTGCAAGCAAAATTTCTCAGGAAGTTTTACAATTATCCTCGAAAAAGCCAAATTCATCGCTGGGTACCCAAATTTCAAAACACAAGGTCAGTGAACAACCTCAACTAGAAGGCAAAAAATCCCAAATCTGATAGGAAGTTGACTGCAAGATGTCCTAACAATGTGGATGAGGTGAGAGATTCTGTTGGTAGCAATCAGAAAACGTCTCTCCGAAGACGTTCCCAAGAACTTGGTCTTTCACATGCCTCATTGCATAGAATCTTCAGCTGTACCTATACAGAATCCAGATGAAGCATAAACACACACCAGCTAACATAGAAAAAGGTCTCAGTAATGAATCATTATCACATCAACATTTTGAGACAGACACCTTATATATATATATATATATATATATATATATATATGTGTGTGTGTGTGTGTGTGTGTGTGTGTTTTCTGTATGATTGTGTGTAATTCTTCTACAAGGACCGCTTCGGCATTAAATAACCAACGAAGGTTGATATGTTGCAAAACAAAGAAACAGTTTTCGACAGTTTTTATCATTCCCACTGATCCACTCTAAAACTCTGTTTATAAGTTTCGTCAAAGTTCATGAACAGTGTTACTAGCAATTCGAATATGGCAAAGAAGTTTGCTTTCAAAGAAATGATAAAGAATTAAAATTACAATCTATATACTGACGCCATTATTGAGCTACAATAGAAATGGGCTTTCCGATTGTCAGATTTGATGCTAAGCAAAAGTTCGGAAAGTTTGAAGAAAGACAAGAAAAACTTCACAAAGACGTTGCTGCTTTGAAATCGGCAATTTCGGGAACGTTTACAAAACCTCATAAGGAGTAGAATCAAACGTTCGTTTTTATTCAATGTGATTTACAAGTACTTTTCAAATGAACTGAAAATTTGCATCACATATTCCTCGAATAAAATCAAAAATGAAAGTGAAAGTGGGTGATTAAAATTTTTTCTATCTATCAATCTATCTATCTATCTGAATCTATCTATCTATCTGAATCTGATTCTCTCTCTCTCTCTCTCTCTCTCTCTCTCTCTCTCTCTCTCTATCTATCTCCCTCCCTTCATCATATTTCTCTTAATACATACCAATATCTATCTATCTATCTAATTCTATTTCTCGTTCTCTCTCTCTCTCTCTCTCTCTCTCTCTCTCTCTCTCTTCGTCCCACCTCCTATCTATCTATTTATCTATCTATTCTAGTTTTAGTATATCTATCTATTGTTTAATCTTAATGATATTTCTAACTTTTTCCCTTCAATTCACAAATTTTTTCTTTAACAATATGTATGAATCTATCTATCTAATTCTGTTGCTCTTTCTTTCTTTCTTTCTCTCTCTCTCTCTCTCTCTCTCTTCGTCCCACCTCCTATCTATCTATCTGTCTATCTATCTATCCCAGTTTTAGTATACCAATCTATGGTTTAATCTTAATTTTCTTTCTTTCTTCTTTTTTCCTTTCAGTTCACTAATTTCATCTCAACTCTCTCCTTCTTTATTGACTTTCCTCGTCGTTTTTTCTTCCTTCTTTCCTTTTTCCAAGTCATCACTCCTTTTTTTTTTATCCAATTTTTCCTTTGCACTCCACTTTTGCCATTTATTCATGCTCTTATAAACATCACTGTGATATTAGCCCTGATTGTAAAATGGCCGGAATGAACGTACGTCCTCCTGCTCGCTACCCTCTCAAACTCTCACTCTCTCCCCTCCTCTCTCTCTCTCTCTCTCTCTCTCACACACACACACACACACACACGCACACACACACACACACTCTCTCTCTCTCTCTCTCTCTCTCTCTGATTATTCAAATTGCTACCACGAACATGGCTTTCTGGCCAAATAGCAATTCCCGCGCCTTGTTGGATGTTTGAACTGTGATGGTTTTGGGAATGGGTGAAAAAGAAATTGTGCGCAGATGTACTAAGTAAACAAAAAGAAAAAAAAAATAGCAACAAAAAAAACCTAAAAAAAAAACCCTGACTGACCAAATGACGAGCAAAGAGCCAGTCAGGGTCGTGGCTTGACAGATGCAAGATTATTCGGCTCCAATTAATTTTCTACCACCGTCCATCGCCATATTGGCGTGTTTTTCTTCATCTGACACTCAATGTGAGCTTGCAAGTATCTCCCTCTGTTTCTTGCTCTCTCACTTCCCCATTTACTTCGTTGCATATAGCTTGCTTCATTGTATCAGGATGGGCGTAGCTGTGGTCGCCAAACGATAAATTCAGATCAGGCAATCCTGTTTATAGCTACATGTTTTTTTTGCTTATTTCTAATATACGAACCTCGTTTTAATGAGAAAACCAGCAATTATCTCGCTTAAACACTCGTTCGATCAAGTGAATTAAACAGTCATAAAAAAGCGGGGTTTAAATATGTTGATAATAACAATTCCAATCTTTGGAATTCAATTTTAGATCCACCTTTTCGGTTAGGCAAAGATTAGGCTGACTATCCTCTGCAGAGGGGTAACTCCCTCGTCAAATATCACTAAATTGCATCTGAAAGAGAAGCCCCAGTTCTGGACCTTTGGTAACGGTAGAGACACTGCTTCATTGTCATTACTCCCAGATCCATTTTGAACTGGAAAGGTAGTACCACTTAAGGTTCCATCTCTGGGTCAAATAAAACAGTTTGAAAATTAATTGTATACGACAGAAACACTTGATATCTTATAATTATCTATATTGAAATTGTCACGTATAGGGACAATTATTCACTAAGGATAATTATTAGTTACTTAAAACCCAATAACTGCGCGGAAAAAAATGCCCATTGTTTTATTGCCCAGTCGGCTGGGGCTGTAGAATACACCGACTGCTTCTCTGCAGAGGGGTAAGACCCCCCTATCAACCAGTGTCCTGGATATAGCACTAAACAATCTAATGATTAAGTTCTAATGATGTTTAAGCTTTGGGGAATGCAGAGTACCCCTTCATTGCCATCGTTACCATGTTCACTCTGGACAGGAGTGGTAATACTTGATAGAGTCCTATCTATGGGTCAAATAGTACTAAACTGTGTAATTATGCTTTACTGAATTGATTGAAACATTTAAACTGTGTACTCATGCTAAACTAAATTGCTTGAAATGGAACTGTTTTTGTGTGCTAAACTGAATTGTTCGAGAGAGAATATTTTTAACATTGAAATTGTACTTACGCTTGACTAAATTGTTTTAAATAAAAATGTTTAACAAAACTAAATAGCTTGAAATAGAAATGTTTATTAGTATAAAACGGATTTGGCATTAAATATCCTAAAAGATTGATATGCCATTAGACCCAAACAAACAAACATCTATTGTTTTATCGAGATAAATACTTGAAGCCAAATGTTTGTTATCAGCCCAGTTGGCTGGGGCTATAGAATACACCGACTGCATCGCTGCCGAAGAGTAAAATCCCCTCACATACCATGAAACACTATCAACCAACCATACGATTTCTGTTTTAGATAGGAACAACTGATATATAATTGTGTTCATAAAACACTTCCGATAAAACTGTACGAAACATGTTAATATAATAGTACAATGAACGCAATTCTTTAACCTGAAATCACTATATATATATATATATATATATATATATATATAGAATCGCGAGTCGAAAATCTTCTACTAAAGTTTCACCTTAACGGATCATCAGGAAGCCTACAATTCTATAATTGGCTCCATTGTATTGTGTTGAGCACTTTAGTAATTATAGCATTGCAGCATTCGCGGAGGGTTTTTTGGTTTTCTTTTGACCACTGACTGCGTACCCATTGATTTTTTTCAAGGAGTCGAACGAGGTTGGCCTTTTCTTTCTTTTTTACTCAAAAAACTTTTTTCTTTTTCCTCTGGGCGGTGATTCGAGGTACTTTTATCTCTTGTTCCTGACCAGGTTTTTTTTGTTTTTTCCGATACCGTGAATACTGGTAGATATTAGATTAGTAAATATATATATATATATATATATATATATATATATTGTGGCCCCGGAAAGGGTTACTAATGGAAACACAAACACGGATATTAGATAACAGATTATATTACACAAGAAAGATAGAGTTACATAGAAAAGGTAAGAAGTCTCGTACTGTTCGGATAACACCGATATTGATCTGCCTCTGTGGCAGCGAAATCTCTAGTACTAATAACGGTGAGAAGAGTCCAAAGTGGACAAATTGACGTATCTCGGAAGGAGCGTCTCATCTACTGAAAATTACATCAATCCATGACTAGCGAAGGTATGGACTGCAATCGATCGGATATCGATCATATGGAAGTCAAACTTATCCGATAAAATAAAATGCAATTTTTTTTAATACAGCGGTCTTGTCGATTCTTCTGTATCGATGCTCCCCGTGGACGCTGAATAAGCTTATAGAAAAAAGCTTGACGAAATTTGCCCCAAAATGCTACGAGTCACATTGAATAAATGCTAGAAGCAACATCCTACAAAGCAGTAGTTGCACAGTCACCTACCTCCCATCTCTCAAACCATCCAAATAAGAGGAATAAGAAATGTAGGACACAGCTAGAGAAGTAAGAATGAACTCATAAGCGACGTTCTCCTATGGATCTCTTCACACGGACGTACAAGTGTTGGACACACAAGAAGAACTTATCAACAACGGCTCTGTACTGACACAGTATCTAGTCTTGAGAACCAGTCGGAAGCGATGGATGAAAGATACAATTGGCAAGAGAGAGTCAGCAACAAGACATGATGAAGAGGATATACATACATATATAGAGAGAGAGATATATTATCTGACCGCTCGGCCAACAAGCGTACCACACACACACATACACATACACACACACACACACATATATATATATATATATATGTGTGTGTGGTACGCTTGTTGGCCGAGCGGTCAGATACTAAGTCAAACGTAAAGTTGGGCGGGTTTCGATCCCGGCTTCAAGCGTCCTACGTGTCTCGCCACACTGAAGAGTTCTGATAGAACTAAAAAGTCTGTCTGTGGATTACAATATATACGCTCCCCCATGGGGGGTTGAGCCCTCTGGCGAAGGAATTTTCGGCCGCCGCTCGCATAATGCAAAGCCCTTCGAAAGAACTGAGCACTTTGGTAACCGATAAGGTATAAAGATGTAAACAAACGGATGCTGCTGCTACTGTTGCTGCATAATACCTTAAAAATTCCCTTAGCCAACGTGGTATGCTTGTTGGCCGAGTGGTCAGATACTAAGTCTAACGTAAAGTTGGATTGTTTTCGATCCCGTCTTCAAGCATCCTACGTGTCTAGCCACACTGAAGTTCTGATAGAACGAAAAAGTCTGTCTGCGGATGACTATATATATATAACCGAGCTTGATTTGATACACAAACACAGGAGTCGAGTAACCCATAACGATCAAAGTCATAACAGTCATAATTTTTTTTTTTTTTTTTAGATTAAATTGCTCATCTTTGGCAAACGGCGATGTCCTGTAAATATAGTAGCTTAATTTTGTTCAACTCTACAACTGTTAAGCAGTCAGTGAGGATCGAAATCATGACAGTCGTAAAGCCAATAAAAACTAGCAATGCTAAATGTTGATATATTGGTCGGCGTCCTAAATATATTTATTTACCTGTGTCCGTAATAACTTTATAATTTTAGGGGACTCGGTGAGAATCAACTTATCAGAACTGTCAAACAAGATAAAAAGAATAATTATTTCTTCTTTTGCTACTTTTTCGCTTTCCCCTCCCTCTATTTTTTTTTCTTTTTTTGTATGAACGAGACAGAGGTTAAGGTGAACTTTTTTTGGACGGATTATGAAATAGAAAGAAAGTGAAATACAGAAATGCTGATAGTGAATATCAGTGAAATAGATGGATGATTATAAAAAAGTAAAGAAAGAAAGAAAGAAAGAAGTAAATGAATGATACAAAGAAAGAAAGAAAGAAATGAATGAATGAATGAATGTTACAAAGAAAGAAAGAAAGAAAGAAAGAAAGGTAAGTAAATGAATAATACAAAGAAAGAAAGAAAGAAAGAAAGAAAGAAAGAAAGAAAGAAAGATAAATGAATGATACAAAGAAAGAAAGAAAGTAAAGAAGGAAGAAAGAAAGAAAGAAAGAAAGAAAGAAAGGAAGAAAGAAAGGTAAGTAAATGAATAATACAAAGAAAGAAAGAAAGAAAAAAAGTAGGTAAATAAATAATACAAAGAAAGAAAAAAAAGAAAGATAAAAGAAAGAAAGAAAGAAAGAAAAAAGAAAAGTAAGTAAAGAAAGAAAGAAAGAAAGAAAGAAAAATAAACAACGGACTATGCAAAGAAATGAATATGAATGATAGAATGAAAGAAAAAAAAGAAAGGGAAGAAATAAATAAATGATTGTAAGAAATACAGTTAAATAAATGCTGCATAGAAAGATAAAAACAAGATAGATAGATAGATAGATAGATAGATAGATAGAAAAAATATAAAATAGATAAATGGCTTATACAAAGACAGAAAAAAATGAATGATAAAATGAAATAAAGAAAGGAAGATAACGATAGAAAGAAAGAAAATTAAATGAATAATACAAAAAAAGAACGAACGTAAGTTATAAAGAAAGAAATATAAACGAAGCTTGCAAAGAAAGAAAGAAAGAAAGAAAAAAAGATTATGATAAATTTAATCTGATTATGACTAAATTCTTCGGTCGATTAAAAAAAAAAAATAATAGTAAAATATCCGAAAAACAAAAGAAAAAAATTAAGCTAACTGCGTACATAAATCGCTGTAAGTCTTTCCAGCGTATAAAATCCATCAGGGTTGGCCATTTGCCATAATAGCTCATATCATTAACTCTCTTTCTGCCGTTTCCAAATAGATCGTCAACAATGTCGGTATCATCGCTCATCAACATCAGATACACACGGCTACCAAACGTCATCAGCTCTTTATCAATGTCATCTCGTCTACTCCACAAAAGTCATGATTAATATTTACCAGATTACAACGTATCAAACAATAGAATAAAAATGGCAAACGACTAAAGCGCCCGAACGCTCACACGCACATGTATACATTATATATATATGTATATATATATATATATATATATAAATATATATATATATATATATATATATATATATATAGGGTATTACAAAAATTTAACATCATTTTAAAAGCGATTAGCTTGAAAAGTACAGAGTTTAGCTCAATGAAATTGAACAGTTTAGATGTTAAACACCATAAGTATATTCTGGGACCGATTTCATAAGTCTTCAATATGTGCCCCGCTTGTGGCAAGGCACACGTCAAGTCGGTAGTTAAGCACTAGCCAAACACGCTGTAGCATGTCTCTGGTAACATTGCCCAGTGCAAAAGCGATTCTCTACTTGAGTTCAGCAATGCTAGCAGGGGGACCTAGACCAGTCCCTTGATAAAAAAAAAACTCACACGAGGATAGGTTCGACGACCGCAGTGGCCATTTCATCAGAAAGCTGTCTTCGTTTCCACCACGCCCGATCCATCTCTCAGGCAGATTCTTATAGAAATAAACATGTACTGTCGTCTTCTAGTGGGGTAGGGTCTCATCCTGTTGAAAAATGAAGTTCTCATGTTTATTTTCCATGAGGTTAATTCAACAATAATTGCCACCAAAGTTATTGGCTAGCAAAATGATGTCAAATTTTTGGGGTACACCCTGTATATATAGATATAATATCGCTTATAAATGCCTACATCTCTACGAATAGTTAATAGATAGTGAATGTTCTTTTGAAATAAAGATACCCTGATTTGCTGGGCCGTCTGGCATTCGTGTCGGATGGGGTATCGAAATTAATGGCAGATTCGAGGCCGAAAGGCCTCCATTTTTGCTGGGCCACCTTCAGGTGGGCGAGCTGCTTTTTTTTTTTTTTACTTCTATGCACCCTTTATATAGCACTGGACCTCACGGTCTAGTTCAAGCTATATTCTGGCATACATGCGCGGATCTAGATATATGTCCGTGATACAGCTTGCCTCATTAGATCCACATTGCACTTAGTGGACCAGCAGGGTTCGAGTCTCGGCTCGTCCCCAACCTTCCCCACCCCTTTATCCCCACTTTAATCGGCCAGTCCTGTTTGGTGGGAGGCAGTGACAAATATCATACCCTGATTTGAATGTTTTTTGTGAAATAGTTAATCAAAGCGGAAATGATTAGGTATTACTTATTACCAAGTCCTACGTGTCCTGGGTATGGAACTAAAATGGATCCAGTGGTGAGGCTCTAGTTCTGTAACTTTTACGAGTGCGGAGACCCGCCTTTATATCTATATCCTCTCTTGCTCAGACGTTTGTATCTGTTACTAAATGCGCACGTACAGCTTTACTCCTTTCAGTGCCATATTTCTCTAGATGTATACCTACCCAACCCCTCTGCATAAACAAGATATGACAGATAATCAATTTCTAAGTAGAGTTTTACAGGTTTGAATTCACAATTTTTCATCGCATAGATTTGTTGTCATGCTAACCTTTTAAAGACAGCCTGTCCTTCATATATTTCCCGAGGGTTTAGCGTTAAGTGAAGTGCAAATAGCGTCGTCCTAGTTTCGAACTGGGGTTGCTGTGTCCCTTTACAACGATGATAACCGTTACAACATGAGTGCCTCTTGCTATCTGCTTAACATTCCTTTGTTTATCAGAAGGTTATAAGCTTATTAGATTTACCTTGTCAGCGGTGGTTAGAATGCGTTGACTACATCCTCTGGTGAGAAAAGAAAACTCCACAACAAAATAATTGTTACATGACCATGACTCTGGGTTCCAGTATCTTGCCATGAAAATTAGAGCTTATTATCGGAATTGGAGGACATACAATGAAGAGTGACAAAAATAATAAAACGAATAAAAGATTACAGTTACAAGGAGAGATTAAGGAAATTAGGATCAATTACTTTGCTCGAAAAAAGAAAGTGAGGTGACCTAATTGAAACTTTTAAAATAATTAATTGAATTTCTAATTTTGAAGTCATTCTTTCAATATTTTTCCTCGAACTAGAAATTGAAAAAAACAGCAATAGAATGAAAGAATTTAATGGAATTAGATTATTTCTGAAATAATACAAAGAAAAAAATTAAGAAATGCAGTTGGATGGGAAGGTCGGATGAATTTGGTGAATGTAGAG
>OY757915.1:91808335-91930835 GCA_963585895.1 Sepioteuthis lessoniana | reverse complement strand
ATTATATCGTTGTGTTCTTTTTGTTACGGATTTGAAAATAGTAGACTATAACAGCTATTAACCCATGATTACAATACCTTGGTTTGGTTTGGTTTGGTTTGTTGGGTTTTATGGCGAATCAACCCTTGTAGGTTATTTAACGCCAAATTCATTTTTATGTATATAATCTGTTCGATTTAAAACAATTCAGTTTAGCATAAGTACACATTTTAATTGTCAAAAACATTTCTTTTTTAAAATATCCAAGCAGTTATATGTAACAATTAAGTTAAGTGAAAATACAGTTTCAATGTCGAAAAGAAGTTCTATTTCAAATAATTCAGTTAAGCGTAAACACGCAGTTTAAATATTAGCACGGTTCAATGGTCAAAAACATTTCTATTTCAAGCTATTCAGTTTACTCAAACAATTCAGTTTAACATAATTATGCTGTTAGTTCTATTTAACCCATAGATAGGGCCCTATCAGGTGCTACTACGCCGGGCTAGAGTAGACCCGGGAGCGATGGCAATGAAGGGGTACTCCGCATTCCCCAAAACTCCAGCATGCTGGAACCTCACCATCAGATTGTTTAGTGTCATATCCAGGACACTTGTTGGGAGGGAGGGGTATTACCCCTCTGCAGAGAAGCAGTCGGTGTATTCTACTGCCCCAGCCGACGAGGCAACAATACCTTAGACAATAGTTAAAAAATATTTTGTGTCACTATTGATTTTGAGACAAAATCATTCAAAACTGTCAGAAAATAGATGCAACCCTTTAATATAGGGTGTCTCAATATACACGGAACCCGCGTAAAAATATTTTGTGTCTCTACTTATTTGAAGACAAAATTATTCAAAACTGACTCAAAATAGATACAACCCATAAATGTAATAATGAGGTGCCCGTGGTGTAATGGTTATCGTCGCAGGAAATGGACACGGCGACACGAGTTCAAATCCTGGACGAGACTGATTGCATTTCACATAGCACTAATACCCTTGGGAAAGGTATGAATCCAATTATTCTCCCTCCAACTATGGGTAAATAGTAGGGCTGACTGGGTTCTTCAGTCTTGGTAAGGCAACTAGTCTAGGAGAAGGAAAACTCTGAATTCAAACCTGTTAAACTTCGCTTAAAAATTGACCTTGTGTCATATCCTGTCCGAGCGGAGGGGTTGGTAAATATGATAAATGTAATAATGATTTATTTCCGAGGCAAGAAACTCTAAAAAAAAAAGATTGCATGTCCTGGATGCTGATATAATATCAATTTTTAAAAAAAGCATTGATTTGATGCCTTTAGCTTAAAGGATGCATTTTTACAAGATGTGTTCCAAATGACCGCCATTGCACTTGTCTCAATAATAAATCATTATTATATAAATTTGAGTCACCCAGTATTGTTTCTTTATTTTTAACGGCATATCAAACTTTGTGGGCTATCTAATACCAAAGCTATCATTGAAGAAGAACAGCAGTGATACTATTTAACCCATAGCCTAAGGGATAAACGGATTCATGCCTTTTTCTATGGTATTAGTGTTGTATACTATATTACCATATACAAATACAAGCGGAAACACAGTCAACAATAATGACGACTTCAATGGACGAACGAACACCCTTCTTTATAAAAATATATCTCTCACACTTTATTCTCGAAAGGGTTGATGCTGGTTATGTGCGAGAGGTGAGTTGGAGACGGGGACAGAAGGTTCTTCTGACCATAGCAGCACTTCTTCCTCATCTTGGTTGGAGGTTCTCAACAATGCGTCACTGAGGGCCGCAAGCCCTCAGTCTGCAAGCTGATTGAAGAAACTAGACGGAAACTACACAAGAATGTTGAGAGCAGTATTGAACGAGTCCTGGCGACAACACCCCACAAGACACCAACTATACGGACACTTGCCCCCCATCACGAAAACTATACAAGTTAGACGAACCAGACACGCGGGACACTGCTGGAGAAGCAAGGACGAGCTCATAAGTGATGTACTCCTATGGACCCCCACAAAAGCAGGACGACCAGCTCGAACTTACATACAGCAACTATGTGAGGACTCAGGATGTAACCCTGAAGACCAGCTGGAGGCGATGAGTGATAGGGAGAAGTGGCGAGAGAGGGTCAGGGATATCTGTGCTGGCGGCACGACATGATGATGATGATGATGATGATATATATATATAATTGGTATATTTTTCTAGCTTTTCACCAAAACGGAATTGACATAAAATGGTTTACAATGAGTTCCGCAAGAATATATGCACTCACATACGTGCACACACACACACACACACACACACACGTACGCACTCAAGCACACGCACACTGCCATATGTAAGTATATACATATATATATATATAAATACGTGTGTGTGTGTGCCTGTGTGTGCGTGTTCGTATCCTTGCAAATATCTATACTTGACTACAGAGGATTGTATTTATCGATTTTAATCTGATTTTTTATATATATATTTATTAACGTATATTGACTTTTTTGAGTTTTTGGTATCAACATTCCAAGTACTGACTTCTCTGCGAAGCAATGAAGACACTCAATTTTTCTTCAGAAAATGCCGACTCATGTATCGATAGGGATGGAAAGTCAATGGAAACCATCTTTTTGGTTATGTTCGTCATCCTCAAATTGCCTGAATGTTTGAATAGATAGCGTTGTATATATATATATATATATATATATAGTAAGTAACGTTGGCGACCGTAGTCGAGGGCGACCAGAAGGGTCCCTTTTCAATAGCTACTACACCGAAGTGTAGGAGAGAGTGCAACTCCTTTCCCATGATTGCTCCCTTTACTCTTGATACGTACCTTATATTGCTGAGTGTTAAGCAAGTAGGTATCAAGTACCATTTTTAAAGTCTTTCGTCAGACTCGAACTGGGATGGAACCCAGGTCTCCTGGACCATTGGCATAGCACTAGTCCAATGATATATATATATATATATATATATGGAGACAGCATCCCACCAAAGCAGCATCACGAAAACTATCAAGATTAGACGAACCAGACACGTGGGACACTCCTGGAGAAATAGAGACGAACTCATAAGTGATGTACTCCTGTGGACCCCTTCACCTGGACGATCAAAGGCAGGACGTCCAGCTTGGACCTACATACAGCAGCTCTGTGCCGATACAGGATGTAGCCCTGAGGATCTGCCGAAAGCAATGGACAAAACGGAGGTGCGGCGAGAGAGAGGGTCAGGAATATCCGTGCTGATAGCGTGACATGATGATGATGATGATGATATATATTTGTATATTTATATGATTGATTTATAAGATTCTGACGGTGTGAAAAGAAAACTAAATGATACAATATGTATATAAAGATTCTACAGTCTGGAAAAAAATTCAATAAAAAAAGAAAGGACTAACGGCACCAGCACTAATTGAAAAGTAATCAAATCGTACTGTGGTGTACAGCCAAAAGAAAAAAACAATTGCAGAATCAGTTGAGCTAAAAGTAAAAAATGCTAAAAACACTAAGTAGAACTAATAAAAGTAGTTAAACCTATAGAGTCAAATTAATCTCACAATTTTTCAGTAACTGGATCATTAGGAAAATTTTGATCAAGCTTGGTAGATTGCTCTGACTCAATAGGTTTTACTACTTATATATATATTGTCTGATAATTGCATTGGCGAAAAACAAACACTTATCAAGCGCCGTTGACACTTTATGTACACTATCCTAACTTATATATATATATATATATATAAGTAAAGTTGGTGATCTTAGTCGAAAGTGACCGAAGGCCCCCTTTTCTATAGCTCCTTCACATAGGTGTAGGAGAGGGCGCTACTCCATTTCCTGGATTGCTCCATTTACCATTGATTCTTATCTTATAGTGCTGCGTGTTAAGCAAGCCAGAATCAAGTATCATTTTTTGAGTCTTTGGCATTACTCGACCTGGGATTGAACCCCGGTCTCCCAGACAATAGGCGAACACTTTATTAGGCCAATGACCAGGTTAAAAGTTGGTTCCCTTTTCAATAGCTACTACACCAAGTTATTGGGGAGGGGGCTACTACTTTCCCTGGATTGCTCCACTTTACCCTTGATCCTTATCCTATAACGCTGAGTGTCAAGCAAGGAGATATCAAGTCCAAATTTTAAAGTCTTTGGTATGACGTGACCTGGGATTAAACCTAAACCTCCCGGACCATTGACGAACACTCTGGTCACTAGTGGGGGGGGGAGCTGTGTATGGCCTGTGCATTTGTTTTTATATATATATATCTTCTGAATACGAACTGTAACTCCACATTCGCATCTCTGCAACAAGACAGAGCATGTAAAAGAGTCATCTGACGAGACGGAGAATATACCAACAATATTCTCCGCCGAAATAAATTTATTATGACGGCTTAACCGAGTTTGAGTCTCCATTTAATTGTACTATATACGCTCTGAATGTGAATTTTGTTATACCCTAGAGAATAAATAGGGAACTAACAATAGCCATACATTGAGCACTCACATAGATTTATATGATTACCCTCATATATTCTATGTAAAGAATAATCCACACCTACTATCCTTGGACACTGTCGATAATTTATATATATATATATATATATATATATATGGTGGGGTTGATAACTGGAACTCTTCTTTTCTCTTGATATATTTATTCGCACGGAGAATACGCATTCACACACGTACACTCTCAAATACGTATAGATATGCTCATCTATAAATATAACAGTCTTCCTTTTTATATAACTGAACCTCTCTCTCTCTCTATATATATATATATATATATATATGAATATATATATAAAGGTGCATCTGAAGTCAATATATATATATTTGCTGAAGATATATATATATATATATATGGGAGGCTACTCAATGAGCTAACCACGAGGGATAGGAACCCAAACGTGGCGTCTTGTAACTGTAGGAATAAGGAAGCATGCCCCTTAGGCGGACGTTGCACTACGAGGAATGTCGTATAACAAGCATACATTTCTCCTATGGAAAAGCAAAAGGACGGGGAGAGAGTCTATATTGGAATCTCCGCGGGAAATTGGAAACAAAGATAGTACAGCCACAGACACTCATTTTCCAACCCAAAACTTAGATACCAGACTGCTTTATCAAAATACTTTTGGGGCCTTAAGGATCAGGGGCTATCCCCACAAATTAAGAGGAAAATAGTAAGGCACTCATCTGCCGCTAACAGCTTCAACGGTAGATGTAACCTATGCTTAGACGAAAAAATTAGCATAATTAATTTCAAAAATAGAAAACTTTTGTTGAACGAGAGAAATGAGCTCGTCTTATGTGCAGACATGGAGGAAAATTTAAATTATTTTAATTGGGAGTCACTGTAAATAAATAATCGCAAGGCCTATGATAAATAAATATTAGTAACTAATAGAGATCAGCCCAACAGCAGATATCACCAAGACAGGGAAAGATAAAGATAGATAAGGGCCAGATGAACGCAGAATATTAATCCAAAAATAGGGCCTGTGATTCTGGAGTGGTTAATTCCCCTTGACCATTTTTAGAGTAATTTTCAAAAAAAAAAAAAAAAACACTTGACGACTATAATAAATATCCCCACCTTATCCGGTTTAACTATCTCGATCCTAATTGAAACAAGAGGAATATCTAGGATGGCAACAGCTGGGTTAATTAACAGACATATTAGAAATAAATGTAAATCATATATGAGATAGCCATTAGTTAAACGATCTTAGTCTGTTTAGAAAAGCACACCTGCCAAGTAGGAGAAACCACAAACAGAACACAAAATTAGAAGGGACTGACCAGTAGATTAATTCCACTCCTGTTTCTTAATCGTTCTAACATATAACATGTTAACACCCTCTGCTCACGCCTATGAACGAAAGAATTTGTAACTTTGTAATTTGATTTCAACTTTATGTTTTTTTATCTTTATCTTCTGATTTTTAATTTTTTTTTTTTTTTTGAATTACCTTATTTTATCTTCTGAATACGAACTGTAACTCCTCATTCGCATCTCTGCGACAAGACAGAGCATGTAAAAGAGTCATCTGATGAGACGGAGAATATACCAACGATATTCTCCGCCGAAATAAATTTATTATGACGGCTTAACCGAGTTTGAGTCTCCATTTAATTGTATTATATATATATATATATATATATATATATATATATGCTTCAGATGCACATTTTTTTAAAAGTCTTAGGTTTTGTTCCCCCTTGCAGAAATATCCAAAATGAAGTGTCGACGTATATACAAAGCATTACGTTCCAGCCCATTGAAAAGAGTGGTCATTCGATTTGAGCACTTACTCTTCATCATACTTTCACTGCAAATAATCCACACAACTATCTTCGTTTGGGATGAACATAAATATACATCTATATATGTATTTTCCCCACTCCTCGCTCTCACACACACACATATATATATATATATAATTAACTTTAGTGAAGGGAGCGTATAGTGAAATATAAAGCCACTACTCATTCTTTCCGTTCAACATCTGTGTATGATAAAGTGGCTTATCTATTGAGCCCCGGCTTTCGCATGGAAGAATTTTCTAAATAAACAGGACAAAGAAGTCTTATATATTTTTCCACTGCTGCATTTAAAAACACTCAGAAGAAAATCCTTAAAAGGGGGGAAAATAAGTTTAAGGAGCGAAAGGAAATTTAGAAAAAAAAAGTGAATATTGATTTTGACATTAGTTGTAATTACGATCGGAAAGAGAGGAGACAAGATGGCGGAACGTTGCTGGCATCCCGTTGAATCACTTTTAAAGAAAGCAGACGATTTCGAAGTGGTTGAATGGTCATATATTCGAACCAGTGAATAATATATATATATATATATATATATATATATATATATATAATGAACAAAAACTTAAATAAAAATGTTTGGAAGAAAATCATGTGAAGTAGCCTTGGTTGTATGACTAGTGTTTAAGAAAAACTTTAAAAACTTGTACCATGTCATTACGTTTCAGTTTTGGGTAGGGCCTCGTTTTTCGCAAATTGAATAGATCCTGTATTTCTTGAGAGTAAATAATTAATATGGAAGAAAAATCTCCATTCTCCTGAAAGAAATTCAGCAATATTCCAGCTTCCTTTTTCTGCAAACTGTGAATAATCAAGACATTATCAGCAAACTGCCTATTACCATTACTTTTTGTTAGAGATACGTTTGGTTTCCTCGTTTGATGGTATGCCAGCATTGGTGGGTTATTTAATGCCAAAATAATCGCTATAGAAGAACAGTTGGATTCAATCCCAGGTCACGTCATACCAAAGACTTTAAAAATGGTACTTGATACCTACTTGCTTAACACTAAGCAAAACAAGGGTAAAGTAGAACAATCCCGGGAAAGAAGTAGTGCTCTCCCCAACACTTTAGTATAGTAGCTATTAAAAAGCGAGCCTTCGAGTTGCCCTCGACTACGGTAGTCAACTTTACTTAGGAGGATAATTCAATAAATAAGGTAAATTTTGCCTGAGTTGGTGATAAGTAGCTCTGTTTATATTTATACCTTTTTCCCGGAATTTAATAGTGATAGAACCTTTTAAATTCCGGAAGATTATCAGCATGATTTTCTTTACGAACCTTTTCTTTACCGGAGAATCAGCGTGTTTCTACATTTTTTCTATCGGGCTTATCGTAGCAAAACCAATGTTTAATTCATCTGTAAAGATTATTTGATTAAAATATGCTTCTATGTACACATCACATATTCTTCTGTAAATTTCCCCTGGTTTACACTTCTCATCTTGCCCAGTCGGCTAGGGCTGTAGAATACACCGACTGCACCTCTGCAGAGGGGAAAGCCCCCCCCCTAGAGTGTCCTGGATATGACACTAAATAATGTGATGGTTAGGTTCCAGTGATATTGGGGCTTTGGGGAATGCGGAGCACCCCTTCATTGCCATTGCTCCCAAGCCCGATCGAGCCCGGCGTGGTAGCATCTGATAGGGCACTATCTATGTGTTAAATAGAACTAACGGCATACTTATGCTAAACTGATTTGTCTTGATTAACTGAATAGCTTAAGATAGGAATTTTTTTGACAATTAAACTGTACTTACATTTAAACTGTGTGCTTATGCTAAACTGAATTATTTGAAATAGAACTGTTTTTTTACATTGAAACTGTACTTACACTAAACTGATTTGTTTAATGTAGAACTGTTTTGACATTTAACTGTGGGTAAACAAAACCTGTGCTTATACTTAACTGAATTAGCTGAATTAGAACTGCTTCATTAAACTAAATAACTAGAAATAGAAATGTTTTTCACAATTAAACTGTACTTACATTTAAACTGCGTACTTATGCTAAACTGAATTGTTTGAAATAGAACATTTTTCATGAAAATGGATTTGGCGTTAAATAACCTTCGAAGGTTGATATGCCATAAAACCCAACCAACCAAAAAACCAACCAACCAACACTTCTCAGCCAATAAATATTTGGTAACATTCAAGCCTGGAGAAGTCTAGTTGATTTTTCGCCATTTTGAATAGCCTCAAAACAAATATTTCAGCAAGATGAAAACAAAATCTGTGTTTGCTTTTATAGAAAACATTCTGAAAAAGATCATTTTGTTTTTTTAAAAAAAAATTCCTTTAACTATTGAATGACCCTCAGATAGATAGATAGATAGATTCGCTCAATCAATCATCATTGCTTTGGTTTTTTAAATCTTAGATCAAGACTAGGTCAGGCCACGTCTTGGCAGGTACTTCGTGGCTGATAAGGCCAAGTGGGACAAGCAAGCACGTTCACAGGAGCCGTAGCTGTAAGTCTAGTCTGGGCTTGATAGTATAGTTTTGAACTTTCTTCTTCTGTCCCTTTTTTCTTAGGGGCGGTCCTGAGGGTGTTTTCAAAAGAGAAAACATGGTTGGCGGTGAGAGGCCAGGCGTTAAGTTTCTTAGCTCAGGTGGACTATTAGCGAAGGTTAATGCAGCAGTTAGTGAATAATATTTAACAGTCCTTGTATGTACTCTTTGATGCTTCTCTGTTGAAATAGTCCACGAGGAACTCGCTGCCTTGTATCATCCTCGTCAGACAATGATTCCTGGTCTTGGAGACCTCGATGCTGGTGATCTTCGCCCTTCCAAGGAGTTCAATATTAGTGTATGTATATATACGAAACACGTTACGCTTTATAATAGATTCCGAATACTTTGCCCAGTTAGCTGGGGCTGTAGAATACAACGACTGATTCTCTACAGAGGAGTAAGATTCGCCGCTAAACAAGTTTCCTGTATATGACACTAAATCTGATGATGATGTTCCAGTAATGCTGGAGCTTTGGGGAATGCAGAGAACCTCTTCATCGCCATCGCTCCCAGGTCCACTCTAGCCCGGAGTGGTAGCTCCTGATAGGGTACTATCTATGGATCAAATAAAAACTAAACTGTGTACTTATGCTAAACTGAATTGCTTGAAATAGGACTGTTTTGACATTTAAACTGCGTACTTAGGCTATACTGAATTGCTTGAAATAAAACTGTTTTTGACATTGAAACTGTACTTACCCTAAACTTTAATCGTTTGAAATAGAAATGCTTTTCACAAATAAACTGTGTACTTATGCTAAACTGAACTGTTTGAAATAGAGCTGTTTATTTGTATAAAAATGGACTTGGAATTAAATAACCTACGAAGGTTGATATGCCATAAAACCCAAACAAACAAACAATTCCGAACACTTATTATCAAACGAAGTTTTGAAACAGAAGTTCATAAACGGAAAAACAAAGAAAACGCTTTCTCATTTTTCAGTTTAATTTTTAAATAATACAATTAAATATAACGCAGAACGTATTTAAATGCTCTGATGAAGGTCCAATGTGACAACTGAAACCTTTAACCTTGGTAAATAATATAAATAAAAGAAATCATCCACTTAATAACTTGTTTTTTTTAATACTTATGCTTTTACATATATGTAGATTAGAGGTATATATAATCCTAATACGGATATAATCGAGTATAAATATATGTTTATATATAGATATATATGTTTGTGTGTGTGTGTGTGTTTATAAAAT
This sequence comes from Sepioteuthis lessoniana, assembly GCA_963585895.1. Taxonomy (NCBI): domain Eukaryota; kingdom Metazoa; phylum Mollusca; class Cephalopoda; order Myopsida; family Loliginidae; genus Sepioteuthis; species Sepioteuthis lessoniana. Next base: position 91,920,786 of record OY757915.1, on the reverse strand, counting down.
AATGCATATCTATAATTGTATATATATATGTGAATATATGTACAAGTTTACAATGGTATATATATATATATATATATATATATATATATATATATATATGTATATAATCTCTATATATAATTATATATATATATACATATATACATACATATATAATCGAATGTGTACATGTATATATATATATGAATGTATATATACATATATATAAATGTATATTTACATAATCATATTAAATTATACAAATAATTGTATATCTAAATCTCTCTCTCTCTCTCTATATATATATATATATATATATATATATATTAATATTCATATTGATATGTATATAATTGTATTTAATTCTATCTCTCTCTCTCTCTATATATATATATATGTATATCATCGCATATCTATAATCACATGTACATATATATAATCGTATACATATATATATATAATTGCACATGCATGCATACTTACATATATATATATATGTGTGTGTGTGTGTGTGTGTGTGTGTGTATTTAATCGCATGAATATATATTGCATCGAGATACGAAAGTTATTCGTGATTATTTTCATATTTCTGATTAGATTTCCTTGCATATATTTGTCTCTGAACCCGTAATATTTCCCGCAATCTGCCCGTAGTCATAAAACCTTTATTTTGCCAACCTCTTCTAAAGAGTTCCGAAGAATCTTGGCTTAATCTTCACCTCTCTTTGATGTCCCGATCAGCAGCCTTCTCGCAACACTCCCTGAATTTCTTGAGCCAAGAGGAGGCCGGAGATTTTCAGCCAATATCTATTCCATTTACGACTGAATGGATCTCGTAAAGAACAAAAATAACGTAAAAACGATCTTTTTGTTTCAAACTCGGGGGAGCGGAAGTTGCTCTTGAAGACATTCTGTGATGTGTGCTTTCAAAGCCTATCCAAGGTAAAATAAGCATATGGCATTTGGAGGACTATTTCTTTCATATTATTAGATTAAGATTCAAAGGTAGATGTATTATATACTCAATAGTATATATATATATATATATATATATATATATATATATACTATTGAGTATATAATATATATATATAATATATATATATATATATATATATATAGTGGAATGGCGTAACGGATATCATCGTGAGATATAAATTTATCGAGAGTAGTTGTAATCCTGTCAGAGGCTGTTTGAGTTTTGCTTCCTGCTTGAATCCATTTCTTCTCTCTTTTCGAAGTATGGGTAAATAGTAAGAAAGAATGGGCTCGTTAGCCTTGGTCAGGCAAATCTTCTAAAATAGATAGAACACACACACACACACACACACTCACACAGACACACACACACACACACACACACACACACACACACACACACACATATATATATATATATTATAAGACTGTTGGTCGTCAGTAAATCACTTATGTGTCGAACCAAGTGCAATATAATATGGAGAGTGCTCAATATCTAGGATAGAGCTATTATATAATAATGATATTAAATAAATATATATTAGATATATATATTTTTTCATATTTCTGAAATATTCTATATTCACTCCCTGAATTTCTTGAGCCAATATTATATTATTATATAATAGCTCTATCCTAGATATTGAGCACTCTCCATATTATATTGCACTTGGTTCGACACATAAGTGATTTACTGACGACCAACAGTCTTATAATATATATATATATATATATATATATATATGGAAAATATTAGAGTTTAGAGTGAATTTGGTTGGTAAGGTGGATATAGAGCGTTGGGGCCTATTCTTAATGCTCATAAAATTTAAAATGGTGGAGGCGTGTGGATATATTGTGTGGATGATGTGATGGTTGGAGGAGGAAAATGGTACTAACGGAGCTTCAGGTTTAATTCCCTCCCCTAAATATTACTCCAACATATTACAACACAATATCTCCTTACTTATACTCACTGTAATTCTTGCCTACCATAGCACAACTATTCATACACGTTTACAAATCAAATTCCTATTCATTCTCCTCGACATGCAGTAATGATGTTTTGTTCCATAGCTATAGACCCCAAAAGAAATAATGTAACGAATTGATGTACACTTGAATCCATTTACGCTAAACCCAACGCTTTACGTTCTTAACCTGACTTATTCTAAAAACACACATACACACGTCACTATAATACATACACACATACGCACACACCCATATACACTCACACACTTACAACCACACGCAAACGAAATCATAACGGTTTTTTTTTTCTGTATTTTGTCGTATTTTCGATTTTCAATTCATTCCATCTTCTTAACTGCCTGATGAACGTCGTTTTATAAACTTCATGAAACCTAAGGTTGCAGAATATTTTCCATTGATTAAATATATATATATATATATATATATATATATATATATATTCATTTATTATCATATATATATATATATATATATGATTCCCCGGTGGGGAGCACTCCAACGAGAAATTACAGGTTGCTGCTCATGTAATGCAAAGCTCTTCTAATGAATTGAGCACTCCTTTAGCCGTTAAGCGTATATGCAAACCAAGAAAAACAATATACATATGTTAAAAATTCCCTCGCTGACGCTGAGGTTACTGATGGCTCTACGGTAAGATATCTGCCTGGCGTAAAGTCAGCCAAGTTTTGATCCCAGCTTGAAGCATCTCACGTGTCTAGCCACACTGATGAGTTGTGATGCATATCGATATATATACTTTCTGCTCGGAGGAGTTGAGGATCTCTGCGAGGAACTACCAGTTGCCACTCACGTAATATATATATATATATATATATAAACTTAAATGTTAAATCAAAAATTCATTTTCTTCATAATGCAATGATGATAACTTCGCCCGATTTGCTAAAATCATCCATATACACAATTAAAAAAAATTATTCAGCCAAATTCTCAACTGTCTTTCGACTTCCGCACCCCTTTGCTTAATAGCACTACACATATATTCATGACATAACCACATATCTGCTACGTGCATGAGCCCAATCACACACTGACAATCATATATACGACCACACACAACAATACGCAAATATAATCTACATAACAAAAAAAAGAGGCTTATACGTAATTCTAAGGTAAAAATTCTTTTGACTGTATCCTTTCGATTTTTTTGATTTCTCCCAAATTTTTCTTTTTCTATCAGATGATTACCGTTTAAAGACGGCATGAAACCAGTGGCCGCAGATAAGCATCACCCAATTAAATATATTAAAAAACTAGAAAAAAAAAGTAATGATGACGACTTTAGTCAAGGGTGACCCCAAACCTACCTTTTCAATAGCTACTATACCGAGGTGTAGGGGAGGGCGCTACTCTATTCCCTGGATTGCTCCATTTTACCTTGATCCTTACCTTATAATACCGAGTGTTAAGCAAGGAGGTATCAAATACCATTTTTTGAGTCTTTGGTATGACTCGACCTGGGATTGAACCCCGATCTCGCGGACCGTTGGCGAACACTCTTCTCATTAGCAAATGGCCCGGTATGAGAAAACTAATATATATTTATTTATTATTATATTATATATTTATATATTTGCTCGATCATAGATATTGAGCACTGTCCAAATTATACAGCATTTCGTCTGCCACGAACCCACCAAGGGAAGTAGTGACGAACATTTACTGTTGTAATATATATATATATATATATATATATATATATATATATGTGTGTGTGTGTGTGTGTGTGTGTGTGTGCGTGTGTGTGTGTTTGTGTGTTTAGAATTAAAAATCAACTTCCTGTTTTATTGCTCTAGGGTTCAACAACTGGAGAATCCTCGATAAAAACGTATATCATTTTGAAATAATTTCAATACATTACTGTTAGATTCATGTGCTGTTGCTAATCGTCAGGCACGCGCTATTCATACCAACAGACATATAAAAGCTAATAGACCAGGTACAGTTATTAAAGACTACTAACAAAAGATGACTTTTCAAAAATATGCCTGTACCATCTGATAAAATATGTATCTGTCAAAGAATGTTATAAAATAAGTATATAGGAAGATATTGACATCGAAAATAGAAATAAAAAGTAGCACTTTAAAACTATACAGCTGTAAATTGAGTTCTAATTTTGAACAAGCAAAACAAGGGTTGTCTTCGTGGTGTATTGGTTAAAGCGCTGGTCTGAGACATCGTAGTAAGTGAGTTTGAACTCCAGTCGCCCTATTACGTTCACTTTCGGAAAAGGTAAGAACCCTCTTATCCCCCCAGGTATAGGTAAAAGAGTGCCACTACTGTTCTTCTAGAAGAATGGTTTTAGCATTAAATAACCTACAATGGTTGATGTGCCATTAAAACACCAAACTAAACTAAGAAAAACACAGACCAAAAACATTGACAACGCACTCGATAGCCTCGGAAATATTTATCTACTGAACAGGTTGTTATCAAGGTAACAATTACAACATTATTACTAAATATTAGAATTTTTGCAATCATATTCACAACATTCTATCGTTTCAAATCTCGCGTAATTACCTAGTTAGAGTTTTTACTTAACAGAAAGCAGATAATAATCATAATAATGATAGTAATAAAGACGCAATAAAATAGCAATTGAAGTTTATGTGATGATTGAACCGAAACGATCAATCACATAATAAGCGAATGCTGTAGATAAGCACAAAAATAGCAAAAGACTAGTCACGACTGGATGAGGAAGATGATCCACTGGGAACTGTGCAAGAAGTTTAAATTTGACCAAACAAACAAATGTTATATGCACAACCTGGAATCCGCCCTGGAAGATGAGACGCACAAAATTCTCTGGGACTTTGAGATACATAAGAATCATTTAATCTCGGCCAGACGACCAGACCTAGTGATAGTCACAAAAAAAAAAAAAAAAAAAAAAAAAAAAAAAACATGCCAAATTGTGGACTTGGCCGTTCCGGTTAACCACTGGGTAAAACTGAACGAAAACGAAAAGAGAGATACATACTTAGACTTTGCTTGAGAACTAAAACAAAATATGGAACATGAAAGTGGCGAATATACTAGTTGTACAGTACAGTCACCAAAGGTGTGTTACAGGGACTAGAAGACTTGGAAATAAGAGGACGATTGGAGATCATCCGCATTTTTTTTTTAGATCAGGCAGAATACTGAGAAGAGTCCTGGAAGCTTTAGGAGACTTGCTGTCAGACTCCAATAAAAAAAAAGCATCAGCTAATGCTGGTGTGTAAAACTCTCAAAAGATTAAAATAATAATAATAATAATAATGTTAAATGTTAATTAACAAGAAGAAATATGCCATATGGTGGATTTTACCGTTCCAGCGGACCACGCAGTAAAAATAAACAAAAACGATTGATCATGTCAGAAAGGTGAGAAAAAAATGAAAATTACAGTGATACCAGTTTTAACTGGTATACTTGGACAGTTCTTAGAAAATACGTGAGGAAGTAGAAATCAGAAGAAGAGTCATGAAAATCAAGACCAATGCATTGTTAAGTTCTGCTAGAATTCTCTGAAGAGTCCCTGAACTTGGGGAAACTTGCTGTCGGTCAGACTCCTGGGAAAGACCACTGATTCTGGTTAATGCTAGAGTAAAAACATCAATAATGATAATAATAATAATAGTGATAATGCATTGACAACAGCAAGCTGTTCGCAAAAGATTTAAAAGAATAGTAGTTTCTGATAACAATAAGAATATACAGCCAGGATATAGGAAAGGAATTTGGCATACAAAAAAAATGCCATGCCCATAAGGAAAAGTGAAGAAAAAAATTTATAGAAGGAATACATCTGCTGGATCAAGAAAGAATCTGAACACTTGGAGAAAAGGAAAATTACAAGTACTTGGGAATATTGGAAACGAACACCATAAAACAAGTGGAAAAAATAAGTTACGAGTACCTCAGAAGAATGAGAAAACTCCTCGAAGGGATATACATACGGGCTGTCCCACTTGTAAGATACTCAGGGCTATTCTTAAAATCGACTAAAGAAGCCATACAAATGCATCAGAGGACAAGAAAGATGATGACAATGGTCAAAGCCTTATATCCGAGAAATGACATAAACAGACTATATGTGTCAAGCAAAGAATAAGGAAGAAGATAGCGTGCCTGCACTAATACAAGGTGTAGTTTTAAATTTAAACACTCCTTGTTTTGTCTTCACTCAACCCGTTCCTTTTTAGCCTACCTCAGCGTTCTGCCCTATCCGCGTTCTCCCCTTTCCCGTATCTCATCCGTCCGAGACTTGGACAATCCGGTGTCAGGGATGTAACTCATGCCGCCTTGCTGGTACACTTCACTAATGCAGGGATTCTGCGGCAAATCATTATTTTCGTTACAATACCTGTTTTTTGCTTCCGCTCTACAAGCCAGACATGTCCGTGTGCGCTGCGAATTTCCAGGTATGTTACGTCCATGACATTCACACAAGGACTCGGAAACTACTTTAAAAAGAGCAAAGAAAATATCTCACAAAAACCAAGTCTATATGACTTACATATGGGACTCTAAAAGTTACAACCATTCCAGATTAAAGTATATCTGAAAGTAATGGCAATTAAGATGTTAGTCAACACGCATACTGGAAGTTGAGCCTCACCATTTGATACTGTTTAGCGTTGTTCCTAGAACATCCATCTATATACTGTAGTATTTGTGTATTTAATCTTGTCATGAATTTATAAGAGGACTTTCCAAATACACGAAACCAATAAGTCATGAATATAAATTAACCTTGCAGAATCAATCTGATCTTTCCAGCATTCCATAAATTACGAATATATATATATATATATATATATATATATATATATATATATATATATATTGTCTCTTGATAGGAAAATATTAATAAACAATTAAATTGTAGAAATTCAGCGCAAATTAGGGACTTTAGATGGGATTCGACCTCGCATTTCATTACCGCAAGAGATTGCTATTTTATCCATCAACAAATATATTATTATAATGATAATCTTAGTCAAATGTGCGCTGCCCCCCGCCACCAGTGAAGCTTTGTATACACTCACTACATCTTTTGCAGACGGGTAAGATTCCGCAGTCAATCCCTTTAACCATTACGCTACGGGGACTCCCCTGGTATCGGTCAAATATATCTATTTGCAAATTATTTGAATACTTGGTATCATCCTGTAATGTAATGGCCGAGGGATTTCGTTTTATGCCTTTGGGTTTAGTAAGGCTGAGAACCATGGGTTACTTAGGTGTAACATTAACACAGGTGTTCACGCGCGCGCGGGCGGAGCGGATGTGTCACTCAGAGATGTCACAATAGCCCAAATGGGAAACAGGGCTACCAAGTGTGAATGACGTCATGCACCGGCAGCGCGCGGAGGATTTTGGGAATTTTGAAGAAAGTTAGTTGAGTTGAGAACTGGTCACCGAACCAGAAGGGTCGACTTTCGCTTGCTCGCCGAGGCCCTGGGCAGGTGTCGCACGAGATGGGGGACAGATGAAAAAGCCAGAATAGAAAAAATGTATATTTCTCTCCTTATGTGGAAGAACCTATAAACTCAAAGGTAATAAAAAGTTTCGTACCGGAACAAAGAAGTCGTGTTTTTCGTGTTTCGAGATTCCTATGTTCTATGTATATATATATGAGCATTATATGTCCATTTCGCATATCCGTATCATGGGTATGGTACAATGTCACCAAGAAAAAAAAACAATTCTTCAACTACACGAAAAATATAAATGTAACGTCACACTGTTCATAGTTCCCTAACATCAAGGCGTAAAAATGGAAATGCCGTTAAAATCAGTCATTCTCACGTATTTTAAACACTCATTGTTATTCTCTTGTTTATTAGTTTTAAATCAGTATGGCAAAAGGCCATAAATGCTGAGAACCTTGTTTTAGAAAGCTCTCTGGTATCTTGTTCAGCCGATGGCTGTGGTCGTCTCTGACCTCAATTTTGTCCTATGTTGATGATCCATATATTTTCTTTCTCTGAATCTCACATGCCTTTTCGTCGTGGGGAATACACATTTCAAGTTAGAAAAAACAAATAACCAGCCGTTTTAAATTCCAGGTTTATCTTTATTCATCTCATCCAGATTATTGACCAGGTTAAGAGCCGCGGGCCACAGGTGGAAAATTACATTTTTCGATTTATGTCAACTAACTGATTATCTTGTTCAACAATTTTCCCAGTATCGTCTGATCACATGACTTCTTCATCTAATCATAGCCATGGTTTCAAATGACCCTGGGTTCGTTATACATCACTCAAACCGCGTGACATTCTAATAAGTATCTTTCCAGCTATTCTAACGGTTATATCTTAATTCGAATGATACACTACCTGTCAAAAATAGATTGCATAAACTTATTATGTAACATTTGTCAGGATCTAACTTACTGTAATCGTAATGTTTTGTGATACTGGCTTTTTACCCATAACTTCACAGTAAGTTTTTTCTTGGATTTTCCATGCGTTTCAATACTAAGATCATTATCCGTGGGTTTACAACCCAGTGATGTTAATCATTTAGCATTGGCTTACTACGCTGGTAGATTTATGGTGGACTAAATGGCACAAAGGAATAACTGAATTTGAAAAAAGTTGCGTTAATAATCTAAAAGCACTGAGAATGAATATAAAAATGTATCATGTAGCTGACATATTCTTTGATAGTGCTTTTTTGTGCATTGTTGCCTGGTGGGCAGAACACTAGAAAAATTAAGATATAAACATAATTTTTGGATTCAATAATTTAGTTGTTGGGCCTTCATATGTCGTAACTGATGCGATAGTCTACAATATATATAAGACTGTATTCAATCGAGTAAATCCGGAATTGGTAAAAATTCCCAGCAAGACAATTAAAATGTTAAAAAATAGAATAGATTTAAGTAATCCCGGTCAAGAGCTCAATGCAAATAAAATCCACAGAGAAAATTACTTTTTTTAGAATTGTTTTTTTAATCATATATATATATATATATATATATCTTCAAGAAAAACTAAAATTCAGTCACTTTAGGGTTATAAATTTATTTCCATCGAGCTAAGAGCATTAATATTAATCAATAACTCAAAAAAAAAAAAATTTAACGTGACTTCTTCAGATCCAATAATGAATACAGCCAGAATGGGGGTGGTCACTGGAAAGGAGGTGGGGGTAAAGAGTTTTCTCCCATTTAAGATTACTTCCAGGTTTCTTTCGTTTCCGGTTGAGACCATAACAAAATAACTAGACGAAAGTTTTAATTTACTTTCTATAATAATTTAAACTTAATTTTAAAGTAACTCTTCAGGTTTAACAATAATTAAAGGAATTACAACAAAACTAAAATTTCTATTAAACATAAGTAAAAACTACAATTGAATCAATTACAGTAATACATATCTTAAACACCAAATTATCCTAACGTCAATTAACTACCCCTACCCTTTTTTTGGGGGGGATAATTTAATTGCCCAGACGGAATTGTTCCCTACTCCGGAATTTGGATTGAAGAATACCTATAAATATATATGTATATATAATGTGAGAGAGAGAGAGAGAGAGAGAGAGAGAGAGAGAGAGAGAGAGAGAGAGAGAGACAAATACAAATACATAGACAGTTTGTGAGTGTAAAGTTGCTTAAATTTCCCATGTGGTCTGAAGTTATGATCATCTTTGTACAAACATGTGCGTTCATTTTAGACGTGAGGATGATGGAGAGTCCTAGTCGTGTAGTGGCTAAAGAGCTAGACAGTAGCATTGTAGTAACCGAGTTCGAACTCGAGTCGCGCTATTAGGTTCCATTTCAAACTAATACCTTTGTGAAAAGTGTGAAACCCTTATCCCTAAACTAGCAATCGGTTAAATAGCACCACTGCAGTTCTTCTGTAAGGGTGGCTTACGCATTAAATAACCCACGAAGGTTGATAAGTGATGTACATCGATTGGTGAGAGTACTGTTCCACTGGTTGACCCCCTCTGCAGTAAATGTTCTGGTTTTTATCCCTGCCGTATACATCAGCAACTTGTTTTGTTGAGTTTTTTCAGGTTTAAAACGTCGAATTTTCTGCCGCATTATCAATTCATTACATTAATTAAGTCTAGAAAAAATACCAAATTACCGCATTTTCACATCTAAGTCTCGTTAAGAAGCGTAACAATTTCCTTTCATTTTATTTAATTATAAAATATCATTCCTTGAATCATCAATAACAACGTATGCTCATTCCTTTAAGATAATAACATCAGATGTTCAAATTAAGGCCGGAAATATTCATTTCTTTTCAGTGAGAAATCTATCGCAGCTGAGGTGGACGGTATATCTGGGGTATCTTTGAGTCGGAATTATCCGAGAACTTTCAGCCTTATTGAAGCGGGACTATCTCGCATTCGTACAGGATAGATGAGTGAAATTTATCGCCTGGTTCTAGGAGGCCTTCTTCCCTCCTACTTGGGTAGGTTGAATTTATTGCCGGGCGTCTGAGGCACCCCAATAAGGGAATGCCGACGGGACTAAGCATCTTTGGTATAGCTGCCCATGAGTCTCGATTTGAGCGCTATTCGACACAATAAAATGACCTTGGTTCAAATACTGACTTGGAGGGGAAGTCAGTTAAATCCTGCTACATAGAGAGAAGAAGAAGAAGAAGAAGAAGAAGAAGAAGAAGAAGAAGAAGAAGAAGAAGAAGAAGATGGCAAGTTGGTTGGTTGATTGGTTGGTTGGTGTGTTGGCTTGATCTTATGGCATATCAATCTTTCTTGGTTATTTAACGCCAAATCCATTTTTATGTAAATAGTTCTATTTCAAAAATATCAGTTTAGTATGAGTACACAGTTTATATATCAAAAACATTTCTATTTCAAGTTATTTTGTTAACACATAGTTAAATGTTAAAAACAGTTCTATATCAAATAGTTCAGTTTAGCATAAATACGTAGTTTAAATGAAAAAAAAAACCCTGTAAACTCTAGAAACCACGGTTTAGTTCTATTTAACCCATTTAGAGGACCCTTACCATTCCAAGCCAGAGTGGACCTGGGAGCGATGGCAATTAAGGGGTACTTCGCATTCCTCAAAGCTCTAGAATAACTGGAACCTCACCATCAGATGATTTATTGTCATATCCTGGACACTCATTGGGGGGTCTTACCTCTCTGCAGAGAAACAGTCGGTGTATTCTACAGCCCCAGCCGACTGAGCAACTCGTTGGGCGGTTTAACTTCTCTGCAGAGAAGCAGTCGGTGTATTCTACAGCCCCAGCCGACTGAGCAACTTGTTGGGCGGTTTAACTTCTCTGCAGAGAAGCAGTCGGTGTATTCTACAGCCCCAGCCGACTGAGCAACTCGTTGGGCGGTTTAACTTCTCTGCAGAGAAGCAGTCGGTGTTTTCTACAGCCCCGGCCAACTGGGGAACTAATTGTGGTGGTGGTGGTGGAGAGGTCTTACCTCTCTGCAGAGAAGCCGTCGGTATATTCTACGGCCCCAAACCAGCCGACTGGGTACGTATGAATGGCAAAAATTAGAACCAAGAAACAAACGTTTGCAACGATAACAAACAGAAATTCATGGACGGGAATGAGACAAACGTTAAAAAATAAATATTCGTGATATTAAGTGGGAAATCCTTTCATGTGCAGGTGTGTTAATATTTTAAAGATGAGGTAAAGAGTCCTTTGAATGAAAAGACATTTGCATGCATGGAAGATGTGTCTCTTTCCTTTTTTTTTTTTTTGATGTCATATTACTTCTTTTCATCTGTGCTTTTAAAAACATGTCATCGTCCTCCCCGCCCCCTCTCTTTCTCTCTCTCTCTTTCTCTCTCTCTCTCCGTCTCTCTCTGTCTCTCTGTCTCTCTTACTCTCTTTCATAGAATCACGCACACCTTCTCGTTGAAATATAAACTTATAACTTCTAAAACCTTTGGAAGCAACCGTAGTGTAAGGGTTACTGTCGGAGAAAATAGTCGAGGCTACCGGTGTTCAAATCCTGCAAGAGGCAGTTTGCACATCACAAAATGCTAATAACCTTAGGAAAGGCATAAATCCAACCAGAAAAGGATGAACAGTAGAGAAGACTGTGTTCTTTAATCTTGGTATGACGACCAAGAAGGAAAGCTGTTAAACTCCGTTCAAAAATTGATTTTGTATCACTTCCTGATCGTACGGAAGGGTTGGGAAAATATGTATATCTAAAACCTTGGCATGAAAACACACTTTGTTTGGTTTCTTTGTTTTATGGCATGTCAACCCTCGTGGGTTCTTTAATACCAAACCTTTCCTTATAGAAAGACAGTGGTGGTACTATTTAACCAATAACTAGGCAAATAAGGAGTCCATACCTTTTCCAATGGGATTAGTCCAAAAATGAATGTAATTGTGTGACTGGAGTTAGAACTCGTTCACTACGATGTCACAGTCTAAAACATTAGCCACCACAACAAGTGGACCCCCGTCTGAAAACACAATCTTTATATGCATACATTTCTAAGATATAGAGTTTATAAAATGAGAAAAATAGATGAAATTCCGTATTTTTTGTTGTTCCTAATATATGTGTCAAACACAATATCCTTTGCTGTCCAGTCGGCTGGGGCTGTAGAATACGCCAACTGCATCTCTATAGAAAGGTAAGACCACCCCAACGAGTGTCCTAGATATGACATTATACCTTCTGATGGTGAGCCACAATTCCTGAAGCTTTGGGGGAATATGGAGTACCCCTTCATTGTCATTACTCCCAAGTTCACTCTAACCCGGAGTGGTAGCACGTGATAGGGTTCTATCTATGGGTAAAATAGAATTGTTTGAAATTTAAACTGTGTGCAAACAAATAACTGAGGTTAAATTGAATTGTTAGTAATACATGACAGTACTTGGAACAATTTAACTGTTTTATGAGAAATATTAAATAGAATTATTAGTGTTGATTAGCAACTCTGCAACTGTGTCTCTGAATTGAATTGTTAGTGCTACATCGCAATGCTTGAAATTATTTATCTGAATGGAAATAAAATTGTTACATAAGAATATTTGAAACCATTAAGTGATTGCAAACAAAAGGATTAATTCTAAATAGAACTATTTGTGCTAGATTATTTGAAACTATTTAACTGTGAGCAAAGAATAATAATAATACTTGTGTGCAAACTAATTAGCTCTGTTTTGGCATGATGGGAGACCGGGGTTCAATCCCAGGTCGATTCATACCAAAGATTCAAAAAATGGTACTTGATGCCTCCTTGCTTAAAACTCAGTAATATAAGGTAGGGATCAAGGGTAAAGCGGAGCAATCCAGGGAATGGAGTAGCGCCCTTCACTACACCTTGATGTAGCAGCTATTGAAAAGGGAGCCTTCGGGTCACCCTCGACTAAGTTCGCTAAATTTACTTTTACTTTATTTAAAAATGAGATTGCTTCCAGACTATGACTTAGGGCAAACAAATTAGCTCTGGCTTGTTTAAAAATGTTATCTACAAACTATGTGTTTACAAATAATATACAATAAATATAAAGAGATTTGGGTATTAAATAACCAAGGGTTGATATGCCATAAATCCAAACCTTACACCTTGAGAATATCAAAATTGTCATATGTACATTAACTCACCAGACGAATAAGTAGATAAATAAATAAATAACCCTGAAAATTTTGTAGAGTTGCTTCTTGTAACTGTCTCAAAATCCTTTCTCTTTTTCTCTTCACTTATTTCGCTTACACTCCACTTAACACCTCAAACAATTGTCTCACAAGCGCCCCCTAGCGCCGAATAATATCGCTGATCCTCATCAAAGTTGTCTATGTAAATTTTCTCGTTATGAAGTGAACAGCTGTGCAAAAAGAATACGGTCGTTTAGTTTTTGGAACTACTTATGGCAAAAAGAAAAAAAAATGGTAAGAATAAAAGACTCATAGATGTTTTTCATGACGGCCCACCAAGGCTGAAGATAAAGTAATATGTATGCCACCAAGGGAGATTGGTATGATGATTTAAGTATAAGTCATTGAACCAACTAAAGTAAGCGGTCTGGGTGGGAAAATAAGACATACGTCAAGACATGCGCAGATCACCACGACCAATATATCAGTCGATTAATTAATGAAACTAATTGTGTAAAATTTTGCTTATCAAATATATCTCTATAAAAAAATCACCCAATCTGAAGCGGGGTCTTAGAATATGTCAGTGTGATGTTCAAGTTCTGGTGCTCTGTGGAGTACGGGTCACTCCTTCTTTGCTCTTAATTCCAAGTCCACTCCAACTCGGAGTGGTAATACCTGTTAGAATCCCATCTACGGGTTAAATATATCGGTTTGGTTTCTTTTATTTAATGTCATATCAACCTTCCTGTGTTATTAAATGCCAAAGCCATCCCTGTGGAACATTAGTGGTACTATCTAACCCATATTGGCCAACCGTGGTCAAGGGTGACCTGTAGGCTCCCTTTTCAATACCTACTATACCGAGGTGTTGTGAAGGGCGCTACTTCTTGTGCTGGATTGTTCCACTTACCCTTGATTCGTACCTTATAATGCTGAGGATTAAGCAAGGAGGTATCAAGTACCGTTTTTTTAGTCTTTGGTATGACTCAACCTAGGATTGAACCCTAGTCTTCCGGATCATTGGCGAAAACTCTAACCCATAACAGGAGGGAATAAGAGGGTTCACACCTTTCTCAAAGGGTATTAAACCGAAAAGGAGGGTATTAGTGGGACTGGAGTTCGAAATCGTTCATTACAATGTCGCATTCCAGCTCGTTGCACCGCAAAGATTCCTCTTCAAATAGTTTGGTTTTGGTTCGAAAATTATTTGTATTAGATAGGAATACTTGAAACCATATATCTGTGTGTAAACAAATAGTCGTTGTTGAATGAGAATAATTACTTGAACTTATCATCATCATGATCATATTGCGCTGGTAGCACGGATATCCCTGACCCTCTCTCGCCACTCCTCCCTATCGTTCATCGCCCTAGGTAGGTCTTCAGGACAACATCCCGTATCCTCACATAGCTGCTGAATGTATGTTCGTGCTCGTCGTCCTGCTTTTGCACGGCCATGTGTGGGGGTCCATAAGAGTACATCTCTTATGAGTTCGTCCCTGCTTCTCCATCAGTGTCCTGCATGTCTGGTTCGTCTAACTTGAATAGTTTTCGTGATAGGGGGCAGGTGGCCGTACAGTTGGTGTCTTGTGGGGTGTTGCCGCTAGGACTTGTTTAAGATTGCACGTAGCATTCTTGTGTAATTGCCGTCTAGCTTCTTCTCCAGCCGTTTTAGTGCCCAAAAAGAATTGAGATAAACGAAAATAAAAAGATAAAAAAATAGGCTTATTTCAATATTAAATACCTCGACAAGGACTTCAATCCGTCGGTGTGGCTTAGAATATGCAGTCTGTATCCCCTGCAGAGAATTCAGGCAACACAAAAAAGAGGTGTCTTGGATATGACACTGAACTGAATCTCATCATGAGTCACTAGTTCTGAAGACCTGATAACAGTAGAGTTCTACTTCAGTGCTCTTACGCACAGGTCCACTGATCCAGAGTGAAGTAACTGTTTTGGTCATATCTATGGGTCAAATAGAGAAAGTATCCTGGATATGACTCAAAAGTTTAAGTGAGGGTAAGGCTCTAGTTCTGGAGTTTATGGGGTTACTCTTCATTACCATAACTGTCAGGTGTACTGACCCGGAAAGGTAATATCTGTTTGAGTCGTATCTATAGATCAAATAGATCTGTTTTCAAATGAATCGTTTTCGAAAGGGCAGTGTGCAAAATAAATAAATAAATAAATAAAATTAATTAAAATAGCTTTTAAGAATAAACCACACTAAAATGCAAATGCGAACATACAATGAACGCGATTCCCTAACCTCTATGCATAAAATAAACCTAGATGAGTTGACATGCTGTTAAACTCAATCAATCAATCAATCAAGTATTTTTCGCTTCTGGAAATAATACAGAAAGAATTCAGCCAATAATAACTTTAGATGGTTTCGTCAAAACCTATTTCGAGTTTTCAATATTTCTCAAATAACGATCAGGTTTTGATGTTCATAACTGAAAATAGTCAAAAAATCCCCGATCCGAGAAGCTGCAGTACCACAGACATATTCTTTTGCGGTAAAAAGAAATCGTTCATATATCTCTTCAAAAAAAAAGCAATAGATTATTTTGTGCTTTGAGATCTATTTTATTTTTCTGGGTGGCAACTTTGATTGAAAATTAGTTGATTGGTTTGGTTTCTTTGTCTAATGGAATATCAACCTTTGTAGGTTATTTAATGCCAAATCTATTCTCCTAGAAGAACATTAGTGGTACTATTTAACTCATAGCTGGGAGGATAAGGGGGTTCATACCTTTCCCATGGGTATTTGCCCGAAAGTGAACGTAATAGCACGACTGGTATTCGAACTCGCTAAATACGTTTCGGCAGTCCATCGCTTTAACCATTACACCACGAGGACACCCCCAAATTAGTTGATCAATGTTAATTAACCTGTCACTGATTGCGATGAACCTCTTGATACAGAGTCTTTATAAGGTTTCGACATTCAAACTCCCTCAGCCTCGGTAAGAATGACTAAGCCTGCAGCCACGCGTGAACAGCAGGCCTTATCAGAAATTAGACTACACTATAAAAAGAAAGGAGTCCACAGGAGAAAGTTACTAATGAGCTCGCCCTTACTTCTCCAGCCGAGTCCCACATGTCTTGTCCGTCTGATTTGAATGGTTTTAGAGATGGGAGGTAAGTTACTGTACAGCTGCTGTTTCGTGGGATGTTGTTTCCAGGATTTGTTCAATATGGCTCGTAGCATTCTTGTGCAATTGCTGTAAAACTTTTTCTCTATACTCTTAGTCAGCATCCATGTAGTGCATCCATCTAACAGTATCGACACGACCGCTGCTTGAAAGAAACTGCATTTTATTTTATCGGTCAGGTCTGACTTCCATGTGACCGATAGCTTTTCGTTACCTGTCCATGCCTTTGCTAGTCGCGTGTTGATGTCTGTCCTGGTTGATGAGACACTGCTTCTTTGGTAGATGAACTTATCTACTAGTTTCAGAGAACTACCGTTTAGTGTGGAGATGTCGGCTGTTTGATTAAAGCACATATATTCCGTCTTGTGTGCATTGACATGGAGGCCTATGTCTGCGGCTGCTCGTTCCAGACTATGTAGCATGGTTTCGGCTTGAGTGGTGGGGTGCATTTGCCAGAATATACTGGAATATTTTTTAAAAAATACTTCAGCATCAACACGATAATTTGCCCCTCCCCCCGCTTTAGATAGGGCTTTAAATACTTTGATTGAATTCCCTTGCAAAGAGGTCAGAAACCCATCCCCAGCAAAAAAGAGCATGACACTAAACTGCATCCGGGTTTGGGGCTCCAGTACACTGATTGCTTCCCCAACGGAGGGAGCACATCCCCACCCAGAAATTCTGCCAATGACCGTAAATTACATCCAATGGTTAGGCTCCTGTTTTAGGGCTCTCGCGAATATAGATTCATATCTCTGCCTGGTCCAATCTAACTCACAGTTGTAATAAGTTTTGAGGTCTCATCTATGGTCAAATAGATTGGGTTAAAAATTATTAATATTTGTTAAAAATACTTGAGACCAAGTAACTGTGCGCAAATTAACCATTTTAAAAGAAGTTACTTGAAGTTATTATTGTTTAAGAAGGATTATTATCACTAATTACCGTATTTGACGGCGTAAGACGCACAGATGTGTAAGACGCACCCCAACTTCAACAGGGCAAATCAAGAAAAAAAATGAAGTACTAATATTAAACGATGAAATTAATATGATGAATTTTATCAATGATAACACCTTTAATCAGCATAATAGCCTTTTAAATAATGGGAGAAGGAAGTTACTTATCAAGTAACAGAAACTCACCAAGAAGTGAGCGGATAGAAAACGCTCCTTTAGCCATTCTTATTTCCACAGAGCTGTTTTAACTCCATGCTTTTTTTGGGGTAATCAGGAGAGAATGTGCACCGTTTCGGGGCCTTCCTCTCGACGCTTTTATTTGCACATCGGCCCCACTCACTGACATGAGGCCCCATTAAAGCATCCTGTCAAATCAACGTCTAACGGCGAAATACAATAGGTATATGAAAATTATTATAAGTCTAAACTAATAGGAGTTAGCAGGTCGCTAATTTCGGCCGACTATCGCGAATTTTAAACCTACATATGGCATATAAGACGCAGGGGAATTTTAAAAGATATTTCTCGTAAAAAAAAATAAAGATTAGGAATATCTGAAACCATGTGTGAAAATTATTAGTATAAGATAGGAATGTTTAAACTATATAACTTAGTACAAACAAATTATTATTTTTAATAACAGAAATAGTTAAATTCATTATTGCTTAAACAGCCTTCTCTCCCCAAAAAATAACAAAGGAAAAAAAAAACGGTTTACCATAGCATTAAATAATCCAAGGGTGGGCATGCCGTAAAACCAACCAACCAACCAACTAACTAACCAAGAACAATTTACAGTGCACGATTATCAACAAAAAAATCTGATATAACTTCTATTTATTACATCAGTTATTCAAGATCATAGCGTTATAAAAGATATTAGTTCGAACATTTCAGAATTTGAAACAGAATTACAATAATAGAGACTTTTGTAATTATCCTCATCCACTAAAAGCGCGTTTTTTTTTCCGACGCTGAGAGCCCAGAGCGCCTGCCCACTAATACCTGTGACTTCAACACACAATTAATAAGCGTCACGTGTCCCCAATGGAGAGGAAGCGCTGGGGTTTTAGAAACGAGGTTTAGGGGTCAGTCGAGCCTAAAAGGGAAGACGGCCACTGATTAGACGGATATCTACAGGAAGTGAAGTGGACGTTGTCTGTCCAGTTTTGTCTCTACCTCTACTTCTCATCAAACCCGCGTATTGTCCATTGAGATTTCCGAAGTGCCGTGACAATAGTGTCGGTCCTTTCATTGTAGAAGTTTGGCCTTCACGTGACTCCGCCTTAATTACGTCCAAATAATGACGAAAGGTTTTAAAGGACAAAGAATTAGAAGAAGGAAGGAAGATGTTTGTTAAGACGGAATTAAGCTTGGTTGATTCGATCATTTAGGAGGCCTTCGGATGGACTTGTTCTTCACTGCATCTTTAGGGCAAAGGGGTTATTTGCCCATCTTCATCTCTTTTCAAGTAAAAGGAGATTACTCAATATGTTACCCATAGGAGGGGAAAATCTCTGATCCGAAAGAACCGTTATATGTCAGTTATTGTGACATGTTACTAGTGAGACCTTTTACTAGACATATTGAAAAAAGGGGAAGTTTAGAGACAAAAGGTTGTAAGGATTAAAAGCATTAGATTAGCGAATTATTTCAGAGGCTAATTCGGCAAAATTACTCAACGGCAGACACCGAAAATTTTTATGCAATTTTTAATCTTGTCTGGCAGTGGCTACATTTATAAGTAAAAAAATGAAGATCCAACTGAATGCATTAGAGTATAACTTGCTGCTTAGTTTGTTCGTTGAATGGCCCACCAACCCTTGCTGAGTTATTTAATGCCGGATTCAAGCTTTATTATAAAGCATATACCATATTTGAAAGCATATAAAGAATACTTTTTTTTTACTAAAAAATCTTTTAAAATACCCCTTTGTCTTAGGGGGTGTCCTAGTGGTGCAATGGTTAAAGCGATGGACTGCGGAATCTGGTACGCGAGTTCGTACACCAGTCGCGCTATTACGTCCACTTTCGGGGAAATACCATTAGGAAAGGTATGAACCCCCTTATCCTCCCAGCTATGGGCTAAATAGTACCACTACCGTTCTTCTATGAGAATGGCTTTGGCATTAAATAACCTAACAAAGGTTGGTATGCCATTAAACAAAGAAACCAAACCCTTTGTCTTATATGCCATGAGTAGTTTTTTTTTATTTCGTTTTCGTACCTTTGAATATAATCAAGTTTTCATATATTGTATATTTTTAAAATTATTTTTCGCTTAATGGTAATCATGGCTTGTTCAACCAAAATCTTAGCTTAGGCAGTACTAATAATTCTACTAATTACTAATTTGTTACCAGCTGAAATCTGGGTGCGTCTCATACACCTGTGCATCTTATATGCCTTCAAATACGGTGTTGTTCCGCTCAGTGTTTTTTAATAATTATTTTTATACCGGAACTATACACTCAGTGACTCTTTTTAGTATGACACCGGTAAAGATATAAATGGACGGTGCCTGACTACTTCAGGGAAAAAAGCGCTAATCGCTCTCTGATAGACTTGTCAACTCTTCGGCTTGTACCTGTGGAATACCTTTATTGAACCAACGATACAACAATTATATATTAGCCTTTGTGGGTTATTCAATGACGAAGCCATCCTTATAGAAGAACGGTAGTGGTACTATTTAGTCCATAACTAGGTGGGGTAGATAAAAGGAGTTCATACCTTTGTCCGAAAGTAAACGTAACAACGCAAGTTGAGTTCGAAATCGCTTCTTAAGATATAACAGTCAAGTATGTTAGCCAGTACATCATGGGGAATCCCCACCTAATTATACTGTTTCATCAAACATTAATAATCTGTTGTAAACAATATAAGCTTCAAGTAACAATTCTTAATACACATTATTTGTACAATTATATATGTTTTCAAGTGTTCCTTTCTAATTAGTAATAATTCATACAAGATTATATGGTTTCAAGTGATTATTCTTATTTAATAATTATGATAATAGATTAGACGAAACAAAATAACAAATGTAGACTATGCGGTGACAGAGATTAAACCATCAATCACATAATAAGCAAAGGCAGTAAATTTGCGCAGAAGGAATATAAGACTAGACACAATTGGGTCGGCAATGTGATCCACTGGGAGATGTGCAAGAGATTTAAATTTGACCATACAAACAAATGGTATATGCATAACCCAGCGCCTGTCCTAGAAAATAACACATATACGCTCCTATGGGACTTTGACATACACACGGATCACCTAATCTCGGCCAGAAGACCGGACCTAGTAATAATCAACAACAACAAAAAAAGAGAACTTGCAAAATTGTCGATTTTGCTGTCCCGGTTGACATCAGAATAAGATTGAAAGAATGTGAAAAGAAGGATAAGTATCTCGACGAAGTTGACAATTATACCAATTGGAATTGGTGCGTTTGGAACAGTAACTAAAGGGTTACAAAAGGGACTGGAGGATTTGGAAGTTGGCGGACGAGTGGAGACCATCCAAACTATTACATTATTGAGAACGGCCAGAATACTGAGAAGAGTCCTGGAGACTTGAGGAGACTTGCTGTCACTCAAACTCCAGTGAAAGACCATCAGCTAACGCTGATGTGGAAAACTCTAAAAGAGTAAAAAATGATAATAATAACAAACTCCTCTGGAATTTTGAGATACAAACGAATCACCTAATCTTGGCTAGACGACCAGACCTAGTAATAATAATAATAAAGAACTTGCCGAATTGTTTACTTTGCTGTCCCGGCTGACCACAGATTAAAATTGAGAGATAAGAGCCAGGACCTTGCTAGAGAACTGAAAAATCTATGGAACATGAAAGTGGCAGTGATAACAATTGTAACTGGTGCTCTCGTTAAGGTCACTAAAGGATTGATATAGGGACAAGAGGACGTGTGGAGACCATCCAATCTACAGCTTTATTACGATCGGCCAGAATACTGAGAAGAGTCCTGGAGACTTGAGGAGTCCAGTGAAAAATCATCAGCTAACACTGTTGTGAAAAACTCTAAAAAGTGTAAAATAATAATTTGTTTGTATCGATATAAATCCAATAGTTCCTATATAAGAATTATCATTTGCATACAATTATATGGTTTAAACTATTTCAAGTAAGAATCGAGTTTCTAGTTAATAATAATAATAATAATAATAATAATAAGAAGAAGAAGAAGAAGAAGAAGAAGAAGAATCCACTGTAAACACTTATAGCTTCAAAAAACAAACCTTAATGAAAATGATTTGAACACAGTTATACGGTTTCAAATATTCCACTCTGATATTGATCATTTTAAAATAGACCTATTTGATCCCATTGCCCACTCGGCTGGGGCATTAGAATACACCGACTGCATCTCTGCAGAGGGTTAAGACCCCCCCCTCCCAATGAGTGTCCTGTATATGACACTAAACAATATGATGGTGAGGTTCCAGTAATGGTGGAGCTTTGGGGAATGTGGAGCACCCATTCATTGCCATCGCCCCAGTGCCACTTTGGCCCGGAGTAGTAACACCTGAAAGGGTCCTATCTATGGGTCAAATAGAACTAAACAGCGTACTTATGCTAAACTGAATTGTTTGAAATAGAACTGTTTTGGCATTTAACTGTCTGTAGACAAAACTATACTTATACTAAACTGAATTGTTTTGATTAGAACTGTTTGACTAAACTGAATAGCTTGAAATAGAAATGTTTTGACAATTAAAGTGTACTAAACTGAATTGTTTAAAATAGAACTGATGATTAGAATAAAAATGGATTTGGCATTATAAAACCCACAAAGGTTGATATGCCATAAAACCCAAACAACCAATTACTTGATCCCAAGATGGGACCCTATCAGGTACTACCGTGCTTCTATCGATTTTTCAACTGATAGTACCCTAACAGGTACTGCTAAAGCTGGTACTGGGAGTGGGTCTGGAAGTAATAGCTGCAGAGCTTCACGACATGATACAATCTAGTGTTATAATCAAGATAACTCTTTTCTAGTAGGAATTTGATTCCTCCGTAGGTGATATAGCCGAGATAATCTAGACCCTGTTGATAGTTCGAACATAGGATTTGCAATAGTAACTTCCAAAATACCGCTCTCAATAACCTCTCATGATTTAAGATATAAGAATATCAGTCAAAGAGGGTTTCTAAGTTAATATTCTTTTATATTTTTTGCTTTCGTTTTTTTTATGTCTCTTCTTATTACATGCGGTATTCCCACCCCGAAACTGCATCCAACAAGGACACGGAGCTTAATTTATCTGTCCATCACATGACCCTTCCAACCCGACCCTGGCTGTCAAGTCTGCTTAGTAACATGTCCGCTCCAATTTCGTCTTTACTCGTCATTGAAGTAGAGTCTTGTACTACCGGCTATCTATTTGATGAATGCGGTCTCGCACAGCCATCGTCTCCATTTTCTGACCATTCACAGACGAATATTGCGTTTTCCTGGCATGATTACTATTGACACTCTGAGGTTTGAAGCGAAAAAAAGACTTCGGAAAGTCGATAAATACTACGGCTAATTTTGTAGGTTGTTTGGATAAAATACTTATAAAGGGTTAGATGTGTCTCATAACCTATTAGAACGACCGCAATGCCATACCGGATAATTCTTCTTTCAAGGTATCTCTAAGGGCAAATAAAGTTACAGAATGACACTCATCCCTTATCCAAGTGACATGCGTTACACCATATTAAAAGAAGTATTTCAGAAGAGCTTCGACCAATAGAAAACCAGGATTAGGGGATTAAATGCCGGGAAAAGTGCGTAGAAGAAAGTCTTTCATTTATGGACCATTTGTTTTTGTAAATACAGTTCAAGTCTAGATATATCGATATTACATCTTCATAACCTATTCAAACGGATTTTTTTTTATATCATTATGTATATTTGAGAAAGGAATTGAAACTCAAAAGCGTGATTTGAATTCTAATGCAGATGCTAGAAATTTTTGTTCTGTATGTTAGTGGAGAGTGTGGTGGAAGAATTTCGGGCCTAGAAGCTGAAGATTCAACAAGAAATCAAGAATACTTCAAATGAATAAAAAGTCTGTGAAACGTTTCCTTAAAAAAAAGAAAACGTTCTTGGTTTCTTTTGAGGTTAACTAAAAAATCTTTGTTTTACTTTGATTTTAACGATTTTTCAAACTTAAACATTTTCTTTTTTTTTTTTCCTGAGCCTTTCTTTGAAGCTTTCATTTTTTTTTATTGACTCTTCTGCTTCAATTATTTTTCTTTTTTTTTCTTTCACTTTCATCTTTCACTTTTCGTTCGCTTTTTTTTTTTCTCATTATCTTCCTTTTCTTTTTTTGTTGTCTCTTTTATTTGCCTTTTGAAACTATTGTTCTCTCTATTTATTTACATTATTCCTCTGATATTTTCTTTCTTTCTTTCTTTCTTTCATTCTTTCTTTCTTTTAATCCAACTGTCTCATTAATATAAGGCTTATTGGAAAGCGGTCGAGTCAAGCTTAAAGCACTGGTTATAGCAGGTCACCGAGTGGAAATGAAAGAAAGCAAAAAGCTGAGTCAATACTTAGACCTTGTTAGAGAGCTGAAAAAGACGTAGAAGATGAAACAGATAGTGTAATCAATCACATGGTTCCCTTGGAACAGCCCTCAAAGGTCTGGAAAAGGAGTTGGGTAATTAAACGCCAGAGGAAGAATCAAGACCATCTAGACATCAGTTCTGGTAAAATCGGCCAGAATACTTAGAAGAGTCCTGGAGATCTGAAGAGACTGGCTGTCACTCAGACTCTAGTATGAAAAGCACGCCAGTACGCTTGGAACGATCCTCTAAGGCTTGGTAAGAGGGTTGGAAATGTTCGAAATCAAAGGACGAGACTATACCATACAAAATACAGCAGTGATAAGATCAGCCTAAATACTGAGAAGAATCCCGGAGACTTGAGGAGACTCACAATCGTTCAGACTCCAGTGAAAGACCATCAGCTGAAGCTGGTAGGAAAAACTCGCTGAAAGTTATTATTATTATTATTACTTTAATTTACGAGGCTTCTGTTTTGTTGTCTGTTGGGAAAAAAGAGTTAGAAAGAAAGTTCTTTGATATGTATCGGCAGAAATCAAAGACCAATTGACAGATGACTTGACAACCGATCACCTCAAACAATCCTTTAATACGATCGTTGCTACCAGAAAAGAAAAAGAAAATTCCGAAAAAAATTTAAGAAAGAATCTCTTAAAACATAAAAGAGAGGGACGCAAAGAATCAATAATATGAATAGGAAAATCTTTGTACATATATATAAGTAAAGCTCGTGACCTTAGTCAAGGGTGACTCGTAGGCTCCCTTTTCAATAGCTATATTCGAGGTGTGGTTGAGGGCGCTACTCCATTCCCTGGATTGCTCCACTTTATCCTTAGTCCTTACCTTATAATGCTGAGTGTTAAGCAAGGACGTATCAAGTACCATTTTTTGTGTCTTTGGTATGACTCGACCTGGGATTGCTGGCAAATGCACCCGCCCAAGGCAAAACACTACTACATAGTCTGGAACGAGCTGCAGCAGACATTGGTCTCCATGTCAATGCACACAAAACGGAATATATGTGCTTTAATCAAACAGGCGACATCTCCACACTAAACGGTAGCTCTCTGAAACTAGTTGACAAGTTCACCTACCTAGGAAGCAGTGTCTCATCAACCGAGACTGACATCGACACGCGACCTACAAAGGCATAGACAGTTATAAATAGACTATAGGTCACATGGAAGTCATACCTGACCGATAAAATAAAACGCAGTTTCTTCCAAGCAGCGGTCGTGTCAATACTGTATGGATGCACTACATGGACGCTAACTAAACGGATTGAGAAAAAGCTTGACGGCAACTACACAAGAATGCTGCGAGCAATATTGAACAAGTCCTGGAGGCAACAGCTCACAAAACAGCAGCTGAACAGCTATCAACCATCCATCACGAAAACTATCAAAACTAGACGAATCAGACATGCAGGACACTGCTGGAGAAGTAGGGACGAGCTCATAAGTGATGTACTCCTATGGACTCCTTCACATGGCCGAGCAAAAGTAGGACGACCAGCTCGTACCTACATATAGCAGCTCTGTGTAGATACGAGGTGTAGCCCAGAAGACCTGCTGGAAGCGATGAACAATAGGGAGGGGTGGCGAGAGAGGGTCAGGGATATCTGTGCTGATGACACGACAAGATGATATATATATATATATATATATATATATATATATATATTAAACAACGGTGAATTTGTTGGGTTGCCATTTAACAGCAGTCCATAATGATATCACTGATTTTAATTTGGAATGTGTCATCATTATCATCTTGTCACGCAGCGTGCAAGGATTTCCCTAACTCTTCCTCGCCATTCGTCTCTATCGTCAATCGCATTCGGTAGGTCCTCTAGACAACATCCTGTGTCTGTACAAAGCTCTTGTAGATAATTTCTAGCCGTACGTCCAACATCTGATCGTCCGTGTGAAAGAGTCCACTGGAGAAAGTCCCTTATGGGCTTGCCCTTACTTGTCTAGCAAGGTCTCACATCTCTTATTCGTCTGATTTGAATGACTTCAGAGATGGGATATAGGTGACTGTACAGTTGCTGTTTTGTGAGATGTTGCTTCCAGGATTTCTTCAATATAGCTCGTAGCATTTTTGTGCAATTGTCGTCAAGCCTTTTCTCTATGCTCTTTGTTAGCGTCCATGTGGTGCATCCATATAGTAGTATGAACATGAACGCTGCTTGGAAAAAATTGCGCTTTATTTTATCGGTCAGGTCTGACTTCCATGTGAGAGACATCCTATCGATAGCTGACCATTCCTTCGTTAGTCGCCTATTGATGTCATTTTCCGTAGATGAGATGCTGCTTCTGAGGAAGATTAACTTGTCCACTAGTTTCAAGGAACCACCTATTAGTGTGGAGAGTAATGAAGGACTCTAATTATCATTTTAATAGACGTATCCATAATATCGAGAATTTGGATAATTAAAAAATGTTGTTCAAGTTGAACACGATTCTAGTCAATTGATTAAAATTGGTTTATTCTTTGAGTTTGAACCATTTGTGCGAATAAGTGACCCCTCCCACATGGGCACGATGCAACATAATATTAATTATTTCAGGTGGAGTACTACTGTCAGCGTTGATAAAGGGTAAGATCCCACCAAAAACAAAATAGGACTTATGGGGTGTGTGTACACCTTAATTTACAGCCCTGTCGGTTGGGGTAATAGAATACTTCGACAACATCTCTGCAGAGGGGTAAATCCCATTACCACAGCAACAAGGATGCTGGATATGACACTAAACAATCTGACGGTGAGAGTCTAGTAATGCTGAGGCTTTAGGGAATGTGGAGTACCTCTTTATCGCCATAACTCCCAGGTCCACTTTGGCCCAGAGTGGTAGAACCTGATAGGGTCCAATCTAAAGGTCAAATTGAATCATTTGACATTTAAACTCTGAGCAAACAAATTACATGCTAGAATGAATTGTTTGAAATAGAACTGTTAGTTCATTTAACTGTGTGTAAACAAATGACTGATGTTTAATTGAATTGTTATTGATACATTAATGGAACTATTAACTGTAAATAAACGAATGATTTATGTTGAATAGAACAATTAGTATTGAATAGCATAGAGTGTTCGCTAAAGGACCGGGAGATCTGGGTTCAGTCCCAGGCCGAGTCATATCAAAGACTTAAAAAATGGTACTTGATCTTTCCTTGCTTAACACTCAGCATTATAAGTTATGGATCAAGGGTAAAATGGAGCAATCCAGGGAAAGGTGTAGCGCCCTCCTCTACACTTTCGTGTAGTAGCTATTGAAAAGGGAGCCTTCATGTCGCCCTCGATTACGGTCGCCAACTTTACTTTTACTTACTGTGAAAACAAATGATTTATATTGAATAGAATTATAAGTGTTAGATAGCAATAATCAAAACCATTTAACTGCTTAGAAACAATGGGAAAACTAGTGTGCAGACAAATGAATTCTAACTCATTTAAAAATTGAATTAGCCCCAAACTAATCTCTTAAATATCACGTGTATCAATTTAACTGTGTGAAAACAAATGACTAATGTTAAACTGTCAATATTACTGAGCAGTAATTGAAAACATTTATCTGACGGATACAAGACAGTACGCAGAAAAGTCTCTGCGCGAACCAGCTGATCAGGTTTTAACAATGAACAGCTACTCCACACTTTCCAACGCTCCAGAACTGTGACGTAACCATCAGATGCAGTATAGTGTCATACCCAGGACACGCACCCTTTTTTGGTGAGGTCTTACCCCACAGCAGAAGATACCAACAGCGTATTCCAAGCCCATTCTATAGGGTAGGAACTAAGGAAAACCTTGCAAATAACAACAGTTTTTTAACAGTTTTAGCTACATGGCACGCTTAAAGCACTGGTTCGCTCTTGATCACCGAAGTTAAGCAGAGATGAGCCCGGTACTTACTTGTATGAGAGACCATTTAGTAACATCTGTTACCCTATGTAAACTAAAACCTTTGTGCTAAAGTGAGTAACGCCAACAATGATAGGTTGTGTTGCTTCTTTTCTTCTTTTTGAGGGGAAAGGGCCATGACAGATATTCACGGTTCTATCCTCTTTTGCGAGTCTCATTCACACGGAGTCTTCCAGCGAAAGTGAAGTGCTGATTTTAATTTTCATTAATAATCATTGACAAGTCTCTTCTTAGTATAAGTGAATCTTATCGCAGCTTTCTCGGTCGAATATTCTCCGACCGCTAAACTAGCTTGAAATCATGAGTTCCCCCCACAATTCCCGTCTTTTATTCTTTTCATAGATTAATCCTATCATCTATAGGTTTTTTTTTACATCTATCTACAAAAAAGAAAAGATGGTTTCGAAAAAAGAAAATAGATATATACACTTTAGCGTCTGAAAAATGTTTCAAATACATAGGCAAAAACAAAAATCCAAAATGGAGGCAGAAAAGACCATTCAGTTTAAAGACATAACCTTCGAGGCCAAATGAAATCGATAATCCTCATTGGATAAAACAAAAACAGTAAAATCCGACTAATTGATATGTATTAGTCAAAAATGAAAACTTACCCCAAAGAAAATCTCTAAGTGAATAGCATTCAAGGCTCGTACTGTAGTTAATTTCTTGCAAACATACTGGAATTCGTCACCCTGAAAGCACTGGTTCCTGCTAGATCACCAAATTTATGCAGTGA
The DNA here is from genome assembly GCA_963585895.1 of Sepioteuthis lessoniana. NCBI lineage: Eukaryota > Metazoa > Mollusca > Cephalopoda > Myopsida > Loliginidae > Sepioteuthis > Sepioteuthis lessoniana. The sequence continues at coordinate 91,891,851 of OY757915.1, read as the reverse complement.
TGAACCTGATCAATTCTTTTATGGTTGGTTGGTTGGTTGATGGTTGTTTTGTTTTACAGCGTATCAACTTTTTTCGGGTCATTTAACGCCAAATCAAGGTTTGGTTTGGTTTGGTTTGGTTTTATGGCACGTCCACCCTTGTAGGTTATTAATGTAATATCCATTTTAAATATATAAATAGTTCTGTTTCAAACAGTTCAAAGGTACACAGAGGTACACAGTTTAAATGTCATAACAGTTCATTTCAAACTAATCAGTTTAGCTTGAGTACACAGTTTAAATATCAAAAAGAGTTCTATTTCAAACAATGCAATTTAACATCAGTACACAGTTTCAATGTTCGAAACAGTTCTATTTCAAACAATTCAGTTCAACATAGGTACACAGATTCAATGTCAAAAACAGATCTATTTCAAGTATTTCAGTTTAGCATAACTATATAGTTTACATCTATTTGACACATAGATAGGACCCAATCAGTTGCTACCACTTCGGGTCCGAATGGACTCGGGAGCGATGGCAATGAAGGGGTACTCCGCATTTCCCAAAGCTCTAACATGACTAGAACCTCACCATCAGATTGATTAATGTCACATACAGGACACTCGTTGATGGAGAGGGGTCTTACCATTCTGCATAGATTCAGTCGGTGTATTCTACAGCTCCAGCCGACTGGGCAAAATACTTAGATGGGTGACCACTTTAGGAACAACGGATACTTTTAACAACCCAAAGCCCGTTTTCCATATGTAAGCAAAGCTTTGTAAAAAAAACCCGTATTGAAATGCTCCTGCTTGATCATCGAAGTTAAGCAGCGATAAACGAGTTTAAAACGTATTAAAGATGAGTGACCACTAAAGCAACCTGAAGCCTGTGTCCTTATCTAAGCAAAAACTAAGTAAATAGCAACTGCGTTGAAATGCCAGCAGAAACCGATCGCTCTTGATAGGGTTCCTGGGAAAGAAAGTATGATTTTGTAAAGACCCGAAACTCGATGATCCCTGGAAATACATTACTGACGAGGTATTCCAACGTACAGAAAACATTACGGATAAAACAAACCACATATAAAGTAAATCAAACTGTACAAGGACTTTTTTAACGCATATAATTATATATATATATATATATAATCAATAAGGTAATTCGCTTTATTTATGAATAACAAGTGGTCAATATCGGTCATAGAGCATATATATATATATGAAAGCTAGAGCAGCATAGATACAGCCAAAGGGGCTTAACGACTATCGGTTTCTCGCCAATGCGATCATCAGGTCACGAGCTGGCATTCACCAGGCTCTGATGATACTCTGTCGACTCTATTCAACAAGGTCTCTCTTTCTCTCACTCAATCTCTCTCTCTCTCTCTCTCTATATATATATATATATATATATATAGAGAGAGAGAGAGAATGATGCCATTGGACTAGTTAAGAAATTAATAAACGCGTTCGTACCTGAAGCAACAGAGTCTGCCTGTTTTTGCATTTGTAAATTTGTTTGTATCACAGTTGTGATTGATATGATAATCGTGGGTATACAACGTGTGTGTGGCGCAGTTGAGTGAGAAACCAACAAATCTCCGTGCAACACCAAAAATGAAATAAAAGAAAGGATAACGGCAATATTTACCAAAATCCAAAGAAAGAGACTGTCTGAAAGCCTTATTGTAGAATCTGAAATTGTTTGGAAGCCGAAGTTGAAGCTCATGGTATTTGAGGTGGTCACAAGCGGAGATGGTATACCTTCTTTGGTATGACGCGACCTGAGATTGAACCCAGGTCTCCCGGACCATTGGCGAACACACTAGGCCAATGACTCGGTTGATCTGACTCATTTAAAAATGAAATCACCAACAAACTATTTACTCACAAAGCATATGTATATCCATTCAAATGTGTGTAAATGAATGACTGACATTAAATTGTTAGTTACATATCAATACTTGAAACCATTTAACTGTATGCAAACAAAGGTTTAATTGTAAATAGAATAATTCTTCCCAAATAGTCACAGACTCCGCCTACGCGAGTCTTGATGACCCAGTCGGCTGGGTTTGTAGAATACACCGACTGCGTCTCAGCAGAGGGGTTATACGTAAAGTTTGCGATTGTAGTCGTGGGCGACCAGAAGGCTCCCTTTTCAATAGCTACTACACCAAGATGTAAGGTCGGGCGCTACTCCTTTCCCTGGATTGCTCCACTTTACCCTTGATACGTACCTTATATCGCTGAGTGTTAAGCAAGGGGGTATCAAGCACCATTTTTAAAGTCTTTGGTATGACGCGACCTGGGATTGAACCCGGAGCATTGGCGAACACTTTACCCACTAGGCCAATGAGCCCTACCAACAAGGAGTGTTCTGGATATGACACAATACCATCTTACGGTGACCTTCCAGTCTTGGAGCTTTTGAAAATTTGGAGTACTCTATCGTTGTCATTAATTCAATATCTACCCTAACCCGGAGTGGTAATACCTGGTAGGGTCTCATTTATGGGTTAAATGAAACAGTTTAATCATTCACTTGGTTTGAAACTATTTATGTTGAATAGAATTACTGGTGTTAAATAGCAATGCTTGAAACCACTTAACTGTGTGCAAACAAATAAGCACAGGCTTATTTAAAAATTGTCACTTACAAACTATTCGTTTTCAAATCATATATATCTAATATGCATGTATTGACAGAATTTGGCATTAAATTACGTACAAAGGTTGAGATGCCGTATAACACAACCAACCAACCAACCAACCATTTTTCTTGGACTTCAGAATTGCATTGTCAGATATGATTAAAATAATGGAGCCTGTTTTTTTTTTTTTGTTTTTTTGCTTCTCTTTGACAGGCCTCATAGGTTGCACCCAAAAAAGCGTTTAAGAAAGATATTTTCTGATAGACTTTGCAATTTAGAAAAGTAGTTAAACTTAGGAAGTTTATATTTCCTTTCATCGGTCCATATGTTGATTTCAAGATTTCTATCTTGGTTTTGCGTCGTTTTCCATTCTTCCTTCACCAAGACCTGCAACACCCCCAGCAATGACGTGCAACTTTGCTCCCCCACCACTAAAAAAAAAAGAAACGTTTATCTTCGGGTTGGTGATGAATAAATGAAGAAAAACAGAAAAAATGGAAAGAAGACTTGATATTTTTTGGTTTTCTTTTGTTTCGGAAGGAAGATAGTGACGAGAAATACATTAACAACCCGTTTTTTTTTTTTCTTATAGGGGAAGCCTTAGCTGAGAATGCTAATCAATTAATCCCGGATGTGTTCTTTATACTCCTACCTCGCTACTGAATGAAATAGTGCGATTGTGTATTATTATTAGGGAATTCAACTTCGTGTGGTACAAGGTAAAAATAGTGAGCTCTTATGTCAGCAAATTCATCTACTTAAGCTTCTTAGCGAAAGCATGCATGAAGAAAAACATTGCATGCATTTAACCAACCTGCCACACGAAGATGCGACACAAGGTCAATTTTTATGGGGAGTTTAACATGCTTGTGTTTAGAGTGTTCCTGTTCCTATACCGGTTGCCATACGCAGGTTATAGAGCACAGACTGTTCTACTATTTACTCTCAGTTGTATGGTAAAATAGTAGGTTTTAAACCTTTTCCCAAGTGAGTGAGCGCTATGTGAAACGTAAAAGGCTTTTAGCAAGGATTTGATATCGGGCCACCGACTCTATTCCCCCACGCAGGTTAAAGAGCACAGACTGCCCTACTATTTACTCTTAGTTGTATGGTAAAATAGTAGGTTTTAAACCTTTTCCTCAAGTGAGTGAGCGCTATGTGAAACGTAAAAGGCTTTCACAAGGATTTGATATCGGGCCACCGAATCTATTCCCTATGACGATAACCATTACACCACGAACGCCTCACATGGAAGACAATGGAAGAAGATACAGAAAATTTATCTCTTGATTTTGTGGCATAAATTGTAAACGCCCTGTTGACTACACTTAGAATTTGCATACTGCATCCCTCATATAGGAAAGAGAGCTCACCCCACCAAATAAAGGGGTAACTTGTATATAACTCTAAACTGCATCTGATGGTGAGGGCCCATTTTTGAAGATCTGGTAAGTATGTAGTACCCTTTTACTGCCATTACTCCAAGGTCCACACTGGCTCGGAGTGGTAGCACGTGTTAAGAGGTGGGGGGGGGGTAATCTGTGGGTCAAATAGATCATTTAAACCACTTTTTTTTATCTGATTGAACAGCGTGAAAAAAAATGGACAAAAGAAAATCTCTTTAAAAAAAAACAAATACATAAAAAATATAAATATGAACGTACAATGAACGTTATTCCCTAACATGTAGATATAAATACCATTGAAAGCGCTAAGATGCAGAGAAAATCAAACAATAAACCAATTAAGACAAATAAATTTATAAAGGCAAAGGCAGCTGAATATATATATATATATATATATATAATATATATATATATATAGTAATATACATATATATATATATACTTATACATATATATATATATATATATATATATATATACATATACATACATATATATAATATCATATATTAACAGTGTTGGTTGTCACTAATTCACTTTGTGAGTTTGTATATGTATTTATTTATTATTAAAATTATATATATATATATATATATATATATATATATATATATATATATATATGCGTATGTATGTGTGTGTGTGTGTGTGGAGAGATATACTAATTGATAGATGGATAGAAAAAGGCAAAAGTAACTGAACAGATCTCTCTCTCTCTCTCTCTCTCTCTCTCTATATATATATATATATAGTATATATATATATATATATATATAGATAGATAGATAGATATTGTAACAGTGTTGGTTGTCACTAATTCACTTTGTGGGTTTGTATATGTATTTATTTATCATTATATATATGTGTGTGTGTGTGTGTGTGTGTGTGTGTGTGTGTGTGTGTGCGCGTGTGCGTGTGCGTGTGTGTGTGTGTGTTTGTGTGTGTGTGTGTGCGTGTGTGTGACTGTGTGTGTGTGTGAGTGTGTGTTTGTGTGTGTGTGTGTGCGTGGATAGATATACTAATAGATAGAGGGATAGAAAAAGACAAAAGCAGCTGAACAGATCTCTCTCTCTCTCTCTCTCTCTCTCTATATATATATATATATATATATATATATATATATTATATATATATATGATAGATAGACAGATAGAAAAAGACAAAAGCAATTGATCAGATCAAGCTACCTCGCTAGCTAGCTAGATAAAGGCAGCTGAACATATCATTATATATATAATATATATATATATATATATATATATATATATACTATATATATATATATATATATATATATATATATATATATATAAAAGTATATAATGGATTGTAATCTGACAATATATAAAGAAAAATTGATAACAAAGTAATCCAAGTAGAAGGAGTGATTTATGTATTCATCCATCGCTGATTTAACATCACTGATATCATCCCTCATAGCCCTGATGATGGTTCATTAGAACCGAAATATAATAAATAAATCTCTCTTTTTACTTGGATTACCTCGATATCAATTTTTCTTTATATATGTATATATATATATATATATATATATATATATATATATATATATATATATATAGAAAGAGAGAGAGAGAGATCAGAAGCATCCAATGAGTGTAATTAATGAAATGTATTAAAAGAGTCGAGTCATAAGAAAGCGTATGTGATGAGCCCGATTGGCTATAGATACTGGTCAAAATAAAATACTTAGCATTTTAGCGCAATATGTGTAAACAAGGACTGACATTTGGCAAAATAGATGATATATCGATATGGGAAATGGATAAATTCGAAAGTGAACCGTCATTTCATGTTCTTGTCCAAGCAAACATGCAAACATATTTACGTATTTAGACACTGGCGTTTGTAAATATCATAACAATTCAACATTCAGAGATGTTGTCCTGAAAAAGCCCATTAAGGGGAATTACTCATGCAACGATCTAATTGGTCGAGGGACAAAAATAGAAGTTTAATAATCGAGCACGTGGCACACACACACACACACGCACACACACAAATATATATGTATATATAAAACACAAATTTTTCCATATTTATAAATAAAGAGTGGTCATTGTGGATAATAAAGTATAGATAGATTTTATGTCAGTTTTTCGCATGGGTGATATATATATATATATATATATATATATATATATATATATATATATATATATGGAGATAAATCAGTAAGTTCGCTCGCTATTGATAAAAATAGCATTTATTTTGTATAAAAGATATTTATTTTCCCTCACAATCTCTCTTTTTTTCCTTGTCAATGCACTTAATTTAGCAGAGAACATTAATGTAATCGTACGATATTCATATAAAACCTTTTAGAACCAATTCAGCCCCCCTATTCATACATTTATATATATATATGTATATATATATATATATATATATATATATATATATATTTATATATATATATACATATATTGTGTGTGTGTATGTGTGTGTGTGTGGTGTGTGTAATGTAGTCATATATATTATAAATAGTGTGCTCCATTTCAATAATGAAGAATATATATTGAAGTTAGGATAAACTAAGTATCAAGTCTGAAGCTCCATCTTCCAAAACGGGAATGAACAAAATATGAAACGCCAATTCAAATAAAACAGATCTGGGGCAAAACAGTGAATTTTCGAAGGAGTCTGAAATTTCAGTTTTAATATGATATTACAATTTGCCATAGTTCTTTTAATGAACTCCATGGCCTCAAATCTTGCTTGAATCTTTTCCGTTGTAAATGAAGGAAAGATTCCGTAGGTTGATACATGTTAAATAATTTGGTAAGTATGTAGAGGGCTCAACTTATGCAAATCTCTCTGACCACTTTTGAAAACAGGATTGAGAATTGGTATCGACTCTAACCTTGTAGTCATTATTACCTATTAAGTAAGTTATTCAGTGATGCATACGTTAATGTTTAATTATTCTCCCCCCCCTCTCTCTCTCGCTATATATATATATATATATAGAGAGAGAGAGAGAGAATATATATATATATATATATATATATATATATATCTATATAGAGAGAGAGAGAGAGAGAGAGAGAGAGAAAGAGAGTGGGAGAGGGAGAGAAGCTGAGTGAGTCAGAGAGAGAAAGAGATATATAGAGAGATTTACAGATAGATAAGTTCAGGAATTCTAATGAATTCGTGATATGGAATCATTTTCTCTTGTTTATTCAGCAAAAGCAAGAACTGTATGAGGATGTTTACAGCACTGATAAAACTGAGATAATAACCAAAGGAAAGAAGAAAAAAAACACTTGATATTTTTTTCTTTTCTTAGAAAAAGACCTCTAGATAGAAAAATGGATTCGCAAAATAACAGGGAATAAATGCCTGCTAGTGAACGAGTATATTTATATGCGTTTGGGCATCCGTATATTCGCAGCTGAATAAGGAAAAAGAGTAGTTATTTTGCACAGCAACTTTTTATCTTTGAATTTCTGAAATAAAAATTTATCATCTGAATTATATACAAGATATTTCTGCGTGCGTCACGGCGGGGCTTAAACTGTTTACAGTATCTGCTGTTTAAAAGTGGTCATCCATCTGAATTGTGAAGCGAAAGTATTTGATAATTTCAAGGTGACTTGATCGTAACTTAAGGATGAGCAATCAAAATTTTATAAAACAACATTACGAAAGATTTACGTACAAATTATCGTCATATTCACCATTAAATAATTTTTCTTTAATCATTTCAAAAACTAATACACTAACACATGGAGCACCTCTTAATTGCCATTGCTCCCAGGTCCATTCTGACAGAGCCTTATCTATGGTTTAAATAGAACTAACAGCATACTTATGCTAAACTGAATTGTTTGACAAAACTGAATTGTTTGAAATAGAAATGTTTTTGACAATTAAACCGTACTTACATTTAAACTGCATGCTTATGCTAAACTGAATTATTTGAAATAGAACTGTTTTTGACATTGAAACTGTACTGACACTAAACTGAATTGTTTAATATAGTACTGTCTTGACATTTAACTGTAGAACTGCTTGACTAAACTGAATAGCTTGAAACGGAAAGGTTTTTCACATTTAAACTGCCTACTTATGCTAAACTGAATTATTTGAAATAGAACTATTTCCACAGAAATGGATTTGGCGTTAGATAACCAACAAAGGTTGATATGCCATAAAAACCAATCAACCAACCAGCCAACCAACCTTGCAGAAAGGACACCTTTTGAGTAGGACGAAAAGCAAAGCGTATTTGCAATAAAATTAAATGTTAAAGTACTGTAAGGATTTTCGACTCTTTATTTTGGATGACTTAACGGAACATTCAACAAATGAACAATAGTGATTTTAATAATACGGGGAGGAAAATCATACATATATATATATATAAATATATATATATATATATATATATATATATATATATAAGTGAACAGAGAGAGAGAGAGAGAGAGAGAGAGAGAGAGAGAGAGAGAGATTGTGTTTATAAGTGTGTGTGTTAAAAAATAAGTATCTATGAAGAAAATGTCTGTAATGTGACCATCGCAGTTCCATCGTTGAAAAATTTCCAATGTGATTAGAAAAAAGTATTGAAAAGCTGAAGGTCCGATCCAGAACAAAACAACATGAAAGAAAAGAGCTAAAATATAAAAAAAAAAAAAAGTGCAGGGTTATAAAGGTGACATGTTATCACTTGATCTGAAGTAAATCAAATGCCCAAATTATTGCTGGTGTGAAAAAAACTAAAATAATGCAGTCGTTATTTACCCAGACATTAAAGGAAAGCTTGAGGATCGAACTCACTCCACTAGTTAATTCCCAGACCATTTTGTTAACCGTTGGCATACTCCCGGCACTGCTGTCTTTTGTTTCTTATTTTCGTTTCAATATTCGATCTTTAAAGCGCGCATGCGCCTTATCCAATCACCCTATCCCTATTCAATTATTAAATTGGATAATGTTCATACAATTTTTTAATTATTAATCCAATTTTCTTATGTTGAATGAATATTCGAAGAAGATTCAAATTTAACAAATTAATTAGCTCAAATTAAAATGATGAAAGACGCCATTTCAGAAGATAAAAATCTTTTCTAGAGAAAGGGAGCTATCATTGTGTACTTTGTAAGGAATCAGTGTACACTATGGCTTCTCTGGACGATAATGTTATAATTCTTAATTAGTTTTTAACTTATTTATTTATTTATTTATTTATAATTGTAATTCATTAATCTCCTTAGATAGTTTTTATCCTCATAATTCGCGTTTTTTCTCCTTTCATTTTTTTTTCTGCTTCACCATTTCTTTTCTCGTTTGAGCAATTTTCCCTTCTTACTATAAGGACACCCAAAGACCAGTCTACTTCAATTCTAATCTGATGTTTTCTTTTCGAATTATCTAACATCTTCTTTCTTTATTTATTTCTTTCTTTCTTTTATCACGTATAAAAACTACCACCTCCACGAAAGCAGTTGTGCTTTTTGAATGTTTATAATTCTTTCTTTTTTTCTTTCTTTCTTTCTTTCTTTCTTTCTTTCTTTCTTTTATCACGTATAAAAACTACCACCTCCACGAAAGCAGTTGTGCTTTTTGTATGTTTATAATTCTTTCTTTCTTTCTTTCTTTCTTTTATCACGTATAAAAACTACCACATCCACGAAAGCAGTTGTGCTTTTTGAATGTTTATAATTCTTTCTTTCTTTCTTTCTTTCTTTCTTTCTTTCTTTCTTTCAACGCTTCCGAAGTAAACCCCGATCACACCACCCTATCCTCATCATATACATATAACTGTACAACATATCGATCAAAATGCTGTAAACGAAATGGAAAAACAAGATGCAGTTTGTACGCCAACAAACACTGAAGCACATTTACCACTTTTCTCGTTCGACAAAACGCCCAAACACGCTTGGAAACGAGACAAAAAAAGTACAGCGCAAATTTTACTGGATAACAAATGACAAAAAAATATCTTAACGATGAAATAATATTCTATATTTGTTATCGTAAGATTAATTTCCTTTCACTGTTTATTTTCCGATGTTATCGACTGCCTGGTAGCAAGATTTCGGTTACAAGCAATATATATATATATATATATATATATCTATATATATATATAGAGAGAGAAGAATGATATAAAATACTTGCATTTAAAAGTAGAAATTTCCTATTATTTTGCCACTGCTAAAATATATAGATTCCAATGAAAATATTTTTAGAATAAGATCCTTGGTTTTTCTTTTAATTTGAAACGAAAAATGTGAGTGATTCATGTTTCGCCCAAACGTATAAAATTTTTGGAAAAATATAAAATACTTGAAAAGAAACGAAATCCTTAAATCTAACTTCCCTACCATAACTGAATCTCTCTCTCTCTCTCTCTCTATATATATATATATATATATATATGTGTGTGTGTGTGTGTGTGTGTGTGTTTGCGGGTGTGTATTTACACAACCCTACCGCACGAGCTGGATACGACACAAATCATTTTAAGAGGAGTTTAACAGGTTGGGATTCTGAGTTTTCCTTCTCTTAGATAGGTTGTTATATCAAGGTTAAAGAGTGTACTCTGCCTTACTGTATACCATGGTTAAAGAGTGTACTCTACCTTACTATATATACCATGGTTAAAGAGTGTACTCTGCCTTACTACATATACCATGGTTAAAGAGTGTACTCTGCCTTACTATATATACCATGGTTAAAGAGTGTACTCTGCCTTACTATATATATATACCATGGTTAAAGAGTGTACTCTGCATTACTATATATACCATGGTTAAAGAGTGTACTCTGCCTTACTATATATATCATGGTTAAAGAGTGTACTCTGCCTTACTATATATACCATGGTTAAAGAGTGTACTCTGCCTTACTATATATATCATGTTTAAAGCGTGTACTCAGCCTTACTATGGTAACCACAGGTAAAAAAAGAATAGTTCAATTCATACCAGTCTAAAGAAAAAGAGCTCAATATGAAATGCAAATTACCTAGGTAATGATTGGAACCCCAGTCGCCGTGTTCATTTCCTGAGATTATAAGCATTAGACCACGAGAAGCACATTTTCTTATCTATATAAACGAATTACTACACACACACACACACACACACACACACACACATATATATATATATATATTCTTTTAATACTTCATAGTTTTAACTCCCGTCCCTTTTCACCTGAATATATATATATATATATATATATATATATATATATTACACTCACACACACACACACACACACACATATATATATATATATATATATATATATATATACTGTAATTCATATTTGCCGTTTTTCACCCTCAAACTAAGCGTGTAAGACATCTGAAGACACGAAGATTATAATATTCTTTGCCGAAATAAATTTATAATGTCGATTTAACCAGGTTTGAATTTTCTTCCAGTTACATTATACATATATATATATATATATATATATATATAGAGAGAGAGAGAGAGAGAGAAAAGAAAGAGAGAGAGAGGGGGGAGTACAGACAGATGTAATGTGTACATGTGTGTGTGTACTGTTGAACATCGTATGTATACTTGTGTGTATTGGAACAAAGAAGGATGAAAATATAAAAACTGAATGAATAAATTAGATACGTATTGTTTAAATTTGACGAAACCTCAAGTTCATTAGAACGCTTACGAAATCGAAGGACTTCGTCCAATTAGGCAGCTATTTTGATGAGCAACTTCTGCCAATTTCACAAATTGGAACAGGGGCAGGGGCAGGGGTATATGCGTATATTCAAAAAGTTAGCTTGGGATTTAGAAATAACATATCAACGAAGCCAAAACAAGAAAACATCACTTTCTGGTATGTGTATTAAGAAAAAAGACCCGAGAAGAAAAAAACATTTTATGACGGTCCGACTATTTACACTTTCTTTTTTCTTCCAACAGTGTTGAATCTAATCAACTGGTGGCATCTGGTCGTCAATTTACAATGGATTTCAAATGCAAATACACCGAAGAATAAAGTTGGTGACCTTAGTCGAAGGTGACCCGAAGGCTCCCTTTTCAATAGCTACAACACCGAAGTGTAGGGGAGGGCGCTCCTCCTTTCTCTGGATTGCTCCAGTTTACCCTTGATACTTACCTTATAGTGCCTCGATACATACCTTATATTGCTGAGTGTTAAGCAAGGTGGTATCAAGGACCATTTTTTGAGTCTTTGGTATGACACGACCTGGGATTGAACTCCGGTCTTCCGGACCATTGGCGAACACTCTACTAATTAGTCGATTGGCCCGCTACACCAAAAGATACAGAGTCGAAATTTTATAAAAAGAGACAAGTTTGGTTTGGTTGGGTTGGGTTTTACGGCATATCAACCATTGTGGGTTATCTAATGCTGAATCCTCTATGTGACTGCTGATAACTCTACTAATAATAATGTGTTCTTTTTTTGTTTCAGATTTGAAAATAGTATACTACAACAACTATTAATCGTTGATCTGAATGCCTGGGACAAGAGAGGAAAATACTTTGCGTCACTACTTATTTGGAGACAAAATCATTCAAAACTGTCTCAATACATATGGGACCTATGTGAAAATTTATAACTCTTCTAATAATCATGTCTTCTTTTTTGTTACAGATTTATATATATATATATATATATATATATATATATATATATATATATATATATATATATATGTTAGATACTAATGATTTGTAATCATTTTGCTTATAACATTTTTAACGAGTTTGTGCTCATTTTTTAACGCAGTTAAATGGTTTCAAGTATTTCTGTCGGACATGAATTATTCTATTTACAATTTAACCTTTGTTTGCATACAGTTAAATGGTTTCAAGTATTGATATGTAACTAACAATTTAATGTCAGTCATTCATTTACACATATTTGAATGGATATACATATGCTTTGTAAGTAAATAGTTTGCTGGTGATTTCATTTTTAAATGAGTCAGAACAACCGAGTCATTGGCCTAGTGTGTTCGCCAATGGTCCGGGAGACCTGGGTTCAATCTCAGGTCGCGTCATACCAAAGATTTTAAAAATGGTACTTGATACCTCCTTGCTTAACGCTCAGCGATATAAGGTACGTATCAAGGGTAAAACGGAGTAATCCAGGGAAAGGATTAGCGCCCTCCCCCAACACCTCATTGTAGTAGCTATTGAAAAGGAAACCTTCTGGTCGCCCTCGACTACAGTCGTTAACAACAATTGTTTCGACAGATTGAAATGGTTTCAATTATTGCAATCTAAGACAAATAATTCTATTCACTTATAATCTTGTTTGTTGATTGTGAAGTGGTTACAAGTATTGCTATTTAACACTAATTAATCTAGTTCAACTCCATTTATTTACACACAGTCAAATGATTCCAAGTATTGCTATGTATCACTAAAAATTAGGCATCACTCATTTCTTAACACACAGTTTAATGATAATCAGTTCAATTTCTAACAATTCAATTTAGCATAAGTCATTTCTTTGCTCTTAGTTCAAATGTCAAATCTATTTGACCCATAGATAAGACTCTATCAAGTGCTACCACACCGGGCTAGAGCAGGCCTGGAATCGCTGCATATGAAGGGGTACTCCGTATTCCTATCAGTTAGTTTTATATCATATCCAGGACACTTGTTGGGGAATGAGTGGCTCTTACTCCTCTGAAGAGATTCAGTCGGTGTATTCAAAAGCCCCAGCCGACTGGACTTCAAGAGAAAAGAGACAAGAGAGAAAGACCAATAAATAAAGAATATGAAATAAAAAAAATGAAATGACTACCTTATAAAGAAAAATGAAAAGCAATTCGATCAATATTTACACGAGCTTCTTAAAAACGTCTAGTTGTTACTCAAGACAAATTTTATCACAGACAATTCTTTTTGAAATCATTAATATTCATTTAAGTATGAAAACTTAACCGTATTGTTCTCAAACGGGAGTTGATGAGCACAAGAGATGAGAGCTCTCATAGTGTTTCTTTGTTTAATGGTATATCAACCTTCGTGGGATATCTAATGCCAAAGCCAATCTTATAGAAGGACGGAAGTGGTGCTGATTAACCCAAAGCTGGGAGGATAAGGAGGTTCATGCCTCTCTGAAGGGTTCTAGTCCGAAAGTGAACGTTATAGCGTTATTGGAGTATGAAGTCACTACGATGTCACAATCTAGTGCGTTAGCCACTACGCCCTGGGGGCTCTGGACTTTTTTAATGCAATTTTTGTATCTCTTCTGTAAGACCACTCCCTTAGAGAATTGCTTTCTCACAGGAAGGTTTCTCGAAAACGATAGGTAGCCTTCCATTTTGCATTGTCAAGTACCGTGAACACCTCACTTTAAATGAGGGACTGAGTGTATATATTGTTGTTTTGCAAAAAAATCCATAAAACCCGGGGTTTGCAGTCTAAATCCATGAATTAAATATATATATCTAATATATATCTATTTATATATATACCGGACATTGGCCTGGTTAGAGTGTTCGCCAATGGCCCGGGAGACCTGGGTTCAATCCCAGGTCGCGTCAATATACCGGACATTGGCCTAGGGGTTAGAGTGTTCGCCAATGGCCCGGGAGACCTGGGTTCAATCCCAGGTCGCGTCATACCAAAGACTCAAAAATGGTACTTGATGCTTCCTTGCTTAACACTCAGCATTATAAGGTACGGATCAAAGGTAAAGTAGAGCAATCCAGGGAAGGAGTAGCGCCCTCCCCTACACCTTGGTGTAATAGCTATCGAAAAGGGAGCTTTCGGGTTACCGTCGACTATGGTCGCCAACTTTACTTATATCTATCTATCTATTATTATTATTATTATTATTATATAATTGCTTTATCCTAGAGATTGAACACTCTGCATATTATATTGCACTTGGTTCGACACAAACTCACAAAGTGACAACCAACACTGTTATAATATATATATATATATATATATGTGTGTGTGTGTGTGTGTGTGTGTGTGTCACACCCAAATGAACACCCAAATGAACTCACACACACACATATATATATTTACATATATATATGTGTGTTGTAGTGAAATATACCAAATCCTCAGCTATTTTGCTATTATATACCAAATATTTGCTATTATATACCAAATATTTGCTATTATATACCAAATATTTTGCTATTTATATACCAAATATACCAAATATGTGTGTTGTAGTGAAATATACCAAATCCTCAGCTATTTTGCCCAGTCGGCTTGGGCTACAGAATACACCGAGATGTCAGACTTCCCCAGCGTGTGTCCTGGACATGACGCTAAACAATCTGATGGTGAGGCTTCAGTTATGCAGGAGCTTTGGAGAATGCGCAGTACACATTCATTGTCATTGCTCCCAGGTCCACTCTGGCTAGGGGTCAAATAGAACTGTTGACATCTAAACTGTAATTATGCTAAACCAAACTGTTTAAAATAGAACTGTTTGATGATTAAACTGTGTATAAAAAATGATTGATGTTTAATTGAATTGTTAGTGATACATAGCAAAATTGAAACCATTAAAATTTGATACGCAATAGTGAATTGTTTGAAATAGAACTGTTGATATTTAAACTGTACTTATGCCAAATACTTGTTTAAAATAGAACTGTTTTTACATTTAACTGTGTATTTGTATTTGATAGAAATAAGTAAAACTATTTACCTGTGTAAATAATGAGCTCAGTGTCGTTTATAGATATTAATCGTATATTTAATATATATGTATAAAAAGGATTTGACATTAAATGTTACAATAGGCAGTGTCGTTTATAAATATTAATCGTACATTTAATATATATGTATAAAAAGGATGTGGCATTAAATGTGTTACAATAGGCAGTGTCTTTTATAAATATTAATTGTACATTTAATATATATGTATAAAAAGGATTTGACATTAAATGTGTTACAATAGGCAGTGTCTTTTATAAATATTAATTGTACATTTAATATATATGTATAAAAAGGATTTGACATTAAATGTTACAATAGGCAGTGTCGTTTATAAATATTAATCGTACATTTAATATATATGTATAAAAAGGATGTGGCATTAAATGTGTTACAATAGGCAGTGTCTTTTATAAATATTAATTGTACATTTAATATATATGTATAAAAAGGATTTGACATTAAATGTGTTACAATAGGCAGTGTCTTTTATAAATATTAATTGTACATTT
The DNA here is from genome assembly GCA_963585895.1 of Sepioteuthis lessoniana. Taxonomy (NCBI): domain Eukaryota; kingdom Metazoa; phylum Mollusca; class Cephalopoda; order Myopsida; family Loliginidae; genus Sepioteuthis; species Sepioteuthis lessoniana. The sequence continues at coordinate 91,875,626 of OY757915.1, read as the reverse complement.
AATATATATGTATAAAAAGGATTTGACATTAAATGTTACAATAGGCAGTGTCGTTTATAAATATTAATCGTACATTTAATATATATGTATAAAAAGGATGTGGCATTAAATGTGTTACAATAGGCAGTGTCTTTTATAAATATTAATTGTACATTTAATATATATGTATAAAAAGGATTTGACATTAAATGTGTTACAATAGGCAGTGTCTTTTATAAATATTAATTGTACATTTAATATATATGTATAAAAAGGATTTGACATTAAATGTTACAATAGGCAGTGTCGTTTATAAATATTAATCGTACATTTAATATATATGTATAAAAAGGATTTGGCATTAAATGTGTTACAATAGTTGATATGCCCTAAAACCCAACTCTAACCTAACCAAACCTCAGTCATCATTTTACATTAATAAATATATTTAATTTTTGCTTTTTCTCAGAAAATTGAATTTATTCTTGATGCTTTTACGGAGAATTGCAGGGCAACAATAATACTCCCTCTCTCTCTGTCTCTCTCTCTCTCTGTCTCTCTCTCTCTCTCTCTGTAATGTTTTATCTTTTCTCTCAATAACTTTCTTCATTTCAGTCCTCTCTCTTTAAATCAACTTGAGTCCTTTCTCTCTTTTTCATTTTTTTTTCTTTCTATCTTTCGAATTTATTTTCGACAGTTTCCCATATCTTCTTTTTTTTCTTACATTTACGGTAGGGATTTAAAACTCAGCAACCCGAGTTTAAATCGTTGATAAGGCTGTTTGAGGTGCCCGTGGTGTAATGGTTATCGTCGTAGGAAATGGACACGGCGACACGAGTTCAAATCCTGGACGAGGCTGATTGCATTTCACATAGCAATAAAGAGGAATCCAATTATTCTTCCTCCAGCTATGGGTAAATAGTAGGACAGACTGGGTTCTTCAGCCTTGGTGAGGCAACTAGTCTAGGAGAAGGAAAATTCGAAATTCAAACCTGTTAAACTCCGCTTAAAAATTGACCTTGTGTCATATCCTGTCCGAGCGGAGGGGTTGGTAAATATGGATAAGGCTGTTTCCGTGTCCCTTCTTGTCAATGCCCTTGCGAGACGCATGAATCCCACTATCCTCACCCTAGCTATCTGTAAATAGTAGGGCAAATTGGGTTCTTTCGTCTTGGTTCGACAACCAGTCTAGAAAAGGGAAAACTATAAATAAAAACCAGCTTTTTCCGTTTAAATGAATTGACCTTTTGTCACATCCAGCCCATGACACTGGAATGATTTGAAAATTCTTAAGCCTACAATACTTCTTATACAACTAACAAAAATAGCTGATTCAAGTATCTTGAAAGCCATAGACAATCAAAGTGTCAATATACAAATGAAAACTTCAATCATTAATGGAGCAGTCCAACTTGTAGGCATGAACCATCGTTTTCCTCCCAACTAAAAGAAAAATACGACCTGTTAGTGTAGAACGCTTAGATAGGAAGTTCTGTTAAATCGTAAGCAGATCGGACTGGTGCTTGCTCTACGGGAAGACTTGAACCCGCTGACCATCAATTCTCTCCCGGTACCGGAAAGAAAACATTATTCACTTAAATAGTTCAGGCTGGCGCAGTTAGAGGGTTACCTAAATTCACCCACACCGAAAAACTGCTTGTGATGGTGAGGCTCCAGTTCTGATTTGTGCAAAGTACCTTTTCATTACTTTTACTCCCAGGTCCTACTTGTTTCATGGTCACCCTGAGTGTTGTCGTGCAGCAAAGGAATCATGATACAGGTATGGTAAGTTCTTTTACATGTGACCAGCTCTCCCTCTGTTATGGGTGTTGTTTTTGTTTTGTTTTGCTGCTGTTTTTTTTTTTGCCGCTATTTCATATCTCTAAGCTAATGATAACTATTAAATATTAACAGAAAATATTTCCTCTTTTCTTGCTATCATTTAACAAGCAATTTCGCTGAGATTAGTCAGTTTCCTCAATAGCCAGCTTTTGTCTGTGTGTGCGTGTGTGTGTGTGTCAATCACTTTGTTTGCCTATCTGTCAGGAGACTGACACATTTTGGGCGCCATAATAACCCGGCTGCACCTATACGCTTCTTCTCGGCCTTCTTGCGACAAGAGCATCGCTTTGATAATATGACTCATAAGAATAGAAAGAAAATACCGTTCGATTGAGTGTCAGAGAGACAAGACCGGTGCTTGATGACTGAACGATAGTGTTTGATATGGCAAATAAAGGAAGAGGTTAAAAGAGATGAAAGCTATTGGCCTGTCGGGAGGCGATGGCAAAGGCGACGGCGGCTAGCGACCGGTGAGAGGTGGGTGTGATTAAGACGACAATGATGATAATGAATATGATATTGGTGATGAGGAGAAAAAGGTTATGCCAAAACAGAATATGCTGAATGAGGAAGAAGAAAAAGATAAAGGATCAGGCCAAAAGTAGAACTGGAACAGACGGTATAAAATAATAATAATAATAATAATAATAATAATAATAATAATAATAAGAAGAAGAAGAAGAAGAAGCAACAACGACGACGACAACAGGAAAAAGGAGGGACAAAGAGAAGAAAATGATGGTAAGGAAGAAAGGTAGAAAAAGAACAAGAAAATGAAGAAATTAATAGTAATAATATTACGAAGAAGAAGAAGAAGAAGAAGAAGAAGAAGAAGAAAGATGAGGAGGAGGAGGAGGAGGAGAGAAGGAGAAGCCAGAAAGGGCTAGAAAGATGAAAAAGCAGATGAAGAGAAAGGAGAAATGGGTGAGAAAATAATAATAATAATAACAGAATAAGAAAAAAGAAGAGGTGATGGAGGAGACTAAAGAAAAGCAAGAGGTAAAAAAAAGGAGTTGAAGATCACGATAAAGAAGAAGTAAAGGGTGAGATAATAATGATAATAATAATAATAATAATAATAAGAAGAAGAAGAAGAAGAAGAAGAAGAAGAGAGATGGGAACAATTTTGTACAAAGAGAATAAAGAGAAGATGGGAAAGAGGAAAAGAGCTAAAGGGAGAAAAAGATGAAGAGGAACACGAAAAAAGGGGAGGAAGAAATGGGCGATTAGAGAAGAAGAAGAAGAAGAAGAAGAAGAAGAAGAGAGAGAGAGAGAGAGAGAGAAGGAGGAGTCAGAAACAATAAAATAAAATTAAAAGGTTCAAAATGAATGACTAAAAAAACACGAAAATGCAGAGAAGAAGAAGAAGAAGAAGAAGAAGAAGAAGAAGAAGAAGAAGAAGAAGAAGAAGAAGAAGAAGAAGAACAACAACAACAACAACAACAACAACAACAACAGCAACAAGAAAGCAGACGATACTCGCACAAAAATAAAATGCTAAGCGAAGAGACAAGATTCAAATAGAGACAGAAATATGACAAGAACTTAACAGTGCAAGCAAAAAGACCAAATCAAGAAACATGTTCAATAAGTAGATGTGTTGAGGATGATGATGGATACAATTGCTTTCTTTAAAAAAAAATGGCGTCGACGATTTTTTTACAAGTGAAGAAAGGGGTAAAAACGTGATGGAGCAAGCAAAAACGCGAAGAAAGGAAGAATGAATAAAGACTCAACAATACTGTCTTATTTTGAATTGGAATCGGCTTCTATCCCGACTTTTGAGCTGGGATTGATTAAAGATATCCCAATAAAAAAAAATAAAAATAAAAATAAAAACACGGGGAAGCAGACGACTGAAAGAAAGTGCCATACAATTTTGGTTTGAGAAAGTGAATGTATAACTGTGATTCAAAAGAAGGTGTAGAAATGGAACTAAAAACGAACCAAAAAAAAAAAAGTGTAAAAAGATCTTTAAAATAAGCACGACGCATAAAAACAACAAAAATATACAAAAAAATAATTAAAAGTTTCATTTTAAGAAAATGAATTATCATTTCTCTTTCAAGTAAAAAAAAAAAAATGTTTTCTCGCTTTGTTTTCTTTAAGGCTGGACAAAAAGATTAAAAGCCATTTTATTTCAACTTTCTTTTTCTTTTTCCCCCGCCCTCTTAATTTCTCCGTTAAATGCTGACAATGAAACTTCTCGGCAAGTAAATCAGAGAGCTGAATGTCGTAAATATAAACAGCTCAAAGCCACGTGCCGCGACTTGAAGTGGTCTGCATCATGTGACAGTGAAGAGGTGACTAAAAGAAAGGCCATTGAAGAGACAGCGGATTACCCCGTTATTTGAAATATCCAGACTGATCGATATCCAAAGCCCGATCAAAGGCTTTTCTCAAATTAACACAAAAAGAATTTACGCACTATCACAGTGATCAATTAAGCACAGCTATACTTGCAATTAACTCCTTCAAAATCAGTGTCTACTGATGGTTATACGTGGAAGTGTCGAAAAGTTCTCGTCCTGTCTAAAAGGAGAATAGACCTTTTATGTTGTTGTTTTTCTCACAGAAGAATTTAAAAAACAACTATGTCACAACGTGCCAAGTGTATTGAACTGTGGAAAGATGTGGAACAACAGCTATTTTTTATGGATCCTGGGGCACTCTTTCTTGGTCAGATCAAGAACTTCTATGTGGCTCCCCTAAACGTCTATTAGTAAAGCTTTTTCCAACCGAACATTTTAAAACAAAATGCTGAAAACGTTCCAAACAACAACTTCAAAACAAAACGCTACAGATAACTAAAACAATAAAAACTCAAACTGTCAACTCAAAACTACACTACCCCCGATGATGGCTATAAGTATGGTCGAAAGCACTTGGGCAGAAGATATGGAACAATTCCTTTACCATCAAGATCCCGACTCTAGAAAAATAACTGGGAGTCTTGAAAAATAAGATTAAGAATGATAAAAAGTGTTCCATCGTCTTGAATAAAACTTGCTTAAATAATAACTTCCAGTATATATATATATATATATATATATATATATATATATATATATATATATATATATACTGAAGTGTGTATATTTAGGCTGCAAGTTGTATATATATATATATGTATATATATATATATATATATATTCTTGTCGTGCCACCAGCACGGATATCCCTGACCCTCTTTCGCCACTCCTCCCTATTGCTCATCGCTTCTAGCAGGTCCTCAGGGCAACAGCCGTATCCTCACAGAGCTGTTGTATGTAGGTTCGAGCTGGTCACCCTGCTTTTGCTCGGCCATGTTAGGGTGTCCATAGGAGAACATTACTTATGAGCTCGTCCTTGCTTCTCCAGCAGTGTCCTGCATGTCTGGTTCGTCTAACTTTGATAGTTTTCGTGATGGGAGGTAGGTGGCCGTACAACTGCTGCTTTATATGTATATGATTAGAACAGAAGAACCTAGAGATGGACAACAAAAATCTCTGCTCTTCATGCAATAATGTAGTTTGGAAATATCGTTGTTAAAGCACATGTAGATCTAATAAGAACAGACAAAAATGGCGCTTGGTGACTGTCAGAGTAGCCTTGGTCTGATGTTCACGTAGTTGAGAAACTGACAGTCTCTAACTCGGGAGAGAGAGAGAGAGAGAGAGAGAGACAAACAGAGAGACAGAGAGAGACAGACAGAAGCAAAGACGTGGAGACAGAATGAGCGAAAGAAAGAACTTTCTTTCATCTTTCACAATTCCCTACTCTAACAAAATGTGCAAACCCTTCAACTATTTTTCCCTTCCATGCTCAGAATAATTAGTAATCAGACCATGAAGAAAAATCCTCGAAAGAAAAAAAAATTCCGGTATGCTAATCCATAATTTATTGTGCAACACTCAACACTTAACAGTGGGAAATTGCCACTGACAAGATTTAACTCGGCCATCGCGAATAGGAGAGAGCCGAACGGAAGAGAAAGGCCAATAAAACAATAGATGCTACAAATGGACAGATGGCGCTGTGTACCAGGTTAAATTCCCGGCGACGTCTCCGAGTGGATCAGGGTTTTGTGTAAAATAGTTCACGGAAAAAGTGCAGAGGGAGGGGGATTTCACAAGTTCAAGAAAGGGTCAACGGGTCCCGGATGTAGGATTTTGCTTGAGTTATGCGTTGAGTTCAAGGTGTATAAACTTTCCTGGGGTTTTTCTTTCTCTACCTCCACCCCCGACGATTTTTGATCTGTTTTTCGGACGTTGGTATGTAACTTTTTTCCTCTTTTTATTTCATTCATGAGTTTAAAAGGAACTTGAGAGGAAGCAGATGATTCTGAGTGGAAAACAGTTATGTTAATTTGTTTATTTTTCTCTTGTAACCTCGTTACCATGAATATCTACTTCGTCAGAATTACGATGTAATTTATAAAGTGAAGAAGAAGAACAGCTGAAAGAAGAGAGGAAAGTAGGATTGAGAAAGAGAAGAATAAAAGCGACGTGAGAAAGAAAGAAAGAAAGAAAGAAAGAAAGAAAGAAAGAAAGAAAGACATTGAAAAAGAAAAGAGTGAAGAAAGGACGAAGAAGAAAGAATAAAAGAAACAAAGAAAGGAACGGAAAGAAAGGAAAAAAAGGAGAGGGAAAAGAAAAGAATGAACGAAGTGGGGGTGCATAAAAAAGTAAGGAAGCATGAAAAAAGAAAGAAAAAAGAAAGAAAGAAAGAACTAGGGAAGGAAGGGAGAAAGAATCCAAAAATGAAGAATATTAAGAAAAAAAAAAGAAAAAATAGAAAATAATGTGAAAGAAAGAAAGAAAGAAAGAAAGAAAGAAACAAATAAACAAACAAACAAACAAACAAAAAGCAAAACAATAACAAATAAAGAAAAAGAAAGAAAAAAGAAAAAGAAGAAAAAGGCAAAAATAGAAAATAATGAGAAAGAAAGAAAGAAAGAAAGAAAGACATAAAAAACGAACATAGAAAAAGAAAGATAAAAGAAAAAGAAGAAAAAGGCAAAAATAAAAAATAATGTGAAAGAAAGAAAGAAAGAAAGAAAGAAAGAAAGAAAGAAAGAAAATAATGAGGAAAAATGAAAAATGAAAAGACTGAATGAGTAAAGAAAGACTGAGGAAATATGAAACAAAAAAAAAGAATGAAATGAATAAAGGAAGAAAGAAGTGTATGAATAAGAAATCAAAAAAGAAAAAAGAAATATTTCTAAAATAGACTAAAACAAAAAGTCACCAGGAAAAATAGGAAAGGACAGAAATATAAGAAGAGAAAGAAAATAGAATATTATAAAAAAGCATTGTCCTATGTCAATGGTTTGCAAACCGTGTATTCTGACTCTGTAATATAATGCAACAAGTTCACCCAAGATTACCATATAATTTTTTCATAATACGCAAACATTGTATTTTAAGCTTTGGATCTTGCCAATAAGAGTATTATGTCCCGAAACAAATATTTCAATCAAATGATTTTATCACTGGATTTTGGGAGATCTCAACCTTCCTTGAAACAGATTAAAAGAAAAAAAGTTGGTGATTTCGTATATCAGTTAGGTTTAATGATGTTTTGTCTTAAATTTCATTTTATGGAACCTGGCAATTATGTACTGGACAGTAAACAACCTGTTGTATCATTATCAAAGTTAGGTTGGATTGGGTGGGGTTTGGTTGTTTTTTACGGCATATGACCTTTTGTAGCTTATATAATATTAAATACTGTACACACACACACACACACACACACACACACACACATATATATATATATATATATATATATGATTTATTTGTGAATACTTTGTTGACAACTTTATTTTTTCAACCCAGTCGGCTAGGGCAGTAAAATACGCCGGCTGCATCTCTGCAGAAGGGTAAGACCCCTTTAACGAGTGCCCAAGATATGACAGTAAACCATCTGATGATGCTGAGGTTCCAGTCGCAGAAGTTTTAGGAGTGTGGAGTACCGTTTTATTACCATTGTTCCCAGGTCTACTCTAAGCCGGAGAAATAGTACCTGCTAATATTCGATCAATGGGCCAAATAGAATTGTTTGACATTTAAACTGTGTGCAAACAATGACTGATGTTAAATCGAATTATAAATGATACGTAGCAATATTTGGAACAATTTAACTGTGTGCAAATGCATGTGAAATGTTGAATAGAATTATTTGAGTTAAATTGCAATACTTGAAAGTCATTGGCCCAGTGGGCAGAGTGTTCGCCAATGATCTGTGAGACTTGGGTTCAATCCCAGGTCACGTCATACCAAAGACTTTAAAAATGGTACTTGATACCTTCTTGCTTAACACTCAGCAATATAAGGTACGTATCGAGGGTAAAGTGGAGCAATACAGGGAAAGGAGTAGCACCCTCCCTTACACTTCGGTGTAGTAGCTATTGAAAAGGGAGCCTTCTAGTCGCCGTCGACTGCGGTCGCCAACTTTACTTACACAGTAATATTTGGCTGGTTGGTTGGGTTTTATGGTATATCAACCTTTGGAGATTATTTAACGCCAAATCCATTTTTATAAAAATAGTTCTATTTCAAACAATTCAATGTAGCATAAGTACTCAGTTCAAATGTGAAAAACATTTCTATTTCAAGCTATTCACTTTAGTCAAGCAGTTCTAATTCAGTAGTGGTATTATTTAACCCATAGCTGGGAGGATAAGGGGATTTATACCTTTCCCAAGGGTATTTGCCCGAAAGTGAACGTAATAGCGCGACTGGAGTACGAACTCGCTTACTACGATTTTGCTGTCCATCGCTTTAACCATTACACCACGAGGACACCCCCCAGTAATACTCGGAACTATCTATCTGTGTGCAAATAAATGAGCTCTGGCTTGTTAAGAATGTTACCTACAAACTATTCGCTAACAAATCATATACAGCAAATGTATAAATATGTATACAAAGAGGATTTGTCTTTAAATACCCTACAAGGGTTGTTAAGCCATAAAACACGACCAAACCATCTGTGTGTAAATTTATTAATGATAAATTGAAATGATAGTGTTACATAGCAATGTAATCATCTAAATGATCGCAAACAGAAATAGTAATTTTTGATAGCAATACTTGAATCCATTTAATTTTGTGCAAACAAATGAGCTCTGATTCGTTTGAAAATAATGTCTTCTACTAATTATTCGTTTACAAATTATATATATGTATATGTACATTCATAAAAATAGGATTTGGCATTAAATAACCTACGAGAGTTCGCATGCCATAAAACTCAACCAGGCAACCTTAAATAGACTTATTATTGTTTAATAGCAATACTTGAAATCATTTAACTGTTTGCAAACAAAGAGCTGTAACTTGTCTGAGAAAGTTACCAAGCTATTCGCTAACAAATCATATATACAATATATGTAAACAGGGTTTTGCATTAAATAACCGATAATTGATATGATATTAAGTTAAATTACCAAACGAAACTATTATTTTTCAATAAGCCTGAGCTCATTTATTTACATGCAGTTAAATGGTATCACGTACTGTTCATCATCATCATCATCATCATCATGTCGTGCTGCTAGTACGGATATCCCTGACCCTCTCTCGCCACTTCTCCCTATCGTTCATCGCCTCTGGTGGGTCTTCAAGGCTACATCCCGTATCCTCACATAGCTGCTGAATGTATGTTCGATCTGGTCGTCCTGCTTTTGCCCGGCCATATGTGAGGGTCCATAGGAGTACATCACTTATGAGCTCATCCCTGCTTCTCCAGCAGTGTCCTGCATGTCTGGTTCGTCTAACTTGGATAGTTTTCGTGATGGGTAGCAAGTGGCCGTATAGTTGGTGCCTTACGGGGTGTTGCCGCCAGGACTCGCAGCATTCATGTGTAATTGTCGTCTAGCTTCTTCTCCAGCCGTTTAGTTAGCGTCCAAGTAGTGCATCCATTCAGCAGTATCGATATGACCGTTGCCTGGAAGAAACTGCGTACTGTTAACCGACACTAATTACTCTACTGAATATGAATCATTTGTTTTCACACAGTTAAATGGCTTCAAGCATTGCTAACATTAGTAATTCTATCAACCAATTATTTCTATGTAATTTAATACCACTCTCTTATTTGCATACAGTTAAATCTTTTCAAATGTTGCTATTCAACAGTGATAATACTTTTTGATATGAACTATAATCCCAAGTAAAGTTTGAACAGTGTTATTTGATCATGAGGAGAGACGCTAACAGGTACTACCACTTCAGGTAAGACAGGACTTGTCTGTAATGGCAATGAAGGAGTACTCCTCATTCCTAAAACTCCTTATCAGATGCCGTTTAATGTTTTTTTCAAAGGAGTGTAAAATATTGTTTTATTTTAAGTTGAACATATTTGGTACAAGTTGATATTCCTTTACTAATAGGAATGCGTCAATCCATTTGAAGTTGTGTGATATTTTGAAGGTGAATATGAGAAATATTATGCAAAATTTGACGTGACCTCTATGCCTTGTTCATAGTTGATCCAGCGGGATGATACGGTGTGCTTACCTAGCGATTTCCGTTTTCTTATTAACTGAAAGCAGATTACTCATTTTTGCAAGTATTTTGAGTCAGTGTTTTCGAGCCTGTTTTTTTGGCAAATTAATCGTCCCGACTTAAGTCGCGAAATTTTACAGCCCTACAAAGAATCGTAGCCTATTTCTCGAATCAGGTGCAGTTGTCTTTTTTCTGCTCTGACAAGCCCAAGTTTTTTTCTTCTTCTTTGCTCTGGCCTCGAGAAAGAAAGAAAAAAAAAATTCATCGACAATATTGTTAGTCGTTCGGATATATGTCTTATCTTTTTTAACTTATTTTCCGATTTAATATTCTTTCTTTCGCAAATAAGAAGGTTTTGAATGTCCGTATAAAGAGACTATTCATGAATCAATATTAAGGACTTGGCACGTACCAATCTTTTGGCGTTTGAATTGCAATAAAAGCATTCTAAGGTACTTATGATTTATTGGTACTCGTGGTTGATTTTTTAAAACGTTGGGTTGACCCTGGGTTTCAATTTTTGGGGAGCACCGGTCACCCACCTACACAGATACGCGCGTGCGCACACACACACGCACACACACACATGGATATATATATATATATATATATATATATGCTACCAATTTATATATATATATATACTAACAATTTATATATATATATATATATATATATATAAACAAATTATATTTTTATATAGATTAATTATTTTTAATTACCTGAGGCTCGCATCATTGTGCAAAACTAAAAGCTAAAAGTTGCAATTTTAATTGTTTATGATTGCTGATATCAGATTGCGTGATCATTTGATATTTAGACCATTTAATCTAAAAAATCTGTTAATTTACATTTTATTGACAGTTTTGCACACACACACACACACACACACACACACACACACACACACACACACATATATATATATATACATGTTTGGTTGAAGACCGCGGATTGTTTTTTTTTCCAAATATTTAAGTGAAGATGTTTGACTCTTCTTGATATTTTTCTTATCTGGGTATAGGTTGTAAAGAAAGTACCCTATACTAGCCCTAGCACTTCCTACTATATTTATATATATATATATATATATATATATATATATATATTGATTTCTTGGGTTGATTTAGTTTCTTTGTTGGATTGCATATCAACCTTCGTGAGTAATTTACTGCCAAAGCCATCCTCGAAAAAGATCACCAGTGGTACTACATAATAGATAGCTAAAGTGGGGGTTAAAGAGGTTCTTTCATTCTCAAAGGGTATTAGTCCGAAAGTAAATGTAATGAGCAGCATGACACAATAATTAAAACTGATTCACATCTTCGAAGGAAGTTCATGATAACGATAACGTCTTATATAGAACAAAATCAGATTTACTTTACAAAAGTCGATTGACCTAATAAAGACATGCCAGAATTGTTTATTATCGGCCAAAATATACTTAAAAAATGAGCCTTTCTAAGGTTAATAATAATAAGGACCTTAACATACAAACGGATCACCTAATCTTGGCCAGAAGACCAAACCTTATAATAATCAACAAAAAAGATAACTTGACGAATTGTGGACTTTGCTATCCCAGCTGACCACTGAATAAAACTGAAAGAAAGGGAAAAGAAGAATAAGTATGTGGATCTTGCTAGGGAATTATAAAAAAAAACTATGGCACATGAAGGTGAAAATTATACCAATCGTGATTGGTGCCTTTGTGACCGTCACCAAAAGATTTTTAAAGGAACTGCAAGACTTGGAAATAAAAGTACTAGTGGAGACCGTCCAAACTACTGCATTACTGAGAATGTCCTGAATATTGAGAAGAGTCCTGGAGACTTGAGGAGACTTGCTATCACTTAAACTCCAGTAAAAAAAAATCAGTTAAAACTGACGAGAAAAACTCTCAAGGAGTAAATAATAATAATAATAATAATAACGCATAAGGCATTGCATCCTAGAGATTGCGTTGACAGAATATATGAATCAAGAAAAGAAGGACTTACTAGTATTGAAGACTGCGTTGACATGAGGACCAACGGAACGGAAATAACGAGAAAACAAAAATGGGAAGAAAAATAATTCTATGGACACTTTAAGCGACTAATAAGCCACATCTTACACGAAAAAACGTTGACGTGGCTAAGGAAGGAAAACCTTAAGAATTTCCTAACAGCAGCTCAAAACATACTGCATAGTTTGGAATGAGCAGCCGCAGGCATAGGCCTCTATGCCAATGCACACAAAACGGAATATATGTGCTATAATCAAACGGGTGACATCTCCACTCTAGACGGAACCCCTCTTAAACTAGTTGACAAATTCACTTACCTAGGAAGCAGCGTCGCATCAACCGAAAAGGACATCCACACGAGGTTAACGAAAGCATGGACAGCTATCAATAGGCTATCGATTATATGGAAACCAGACCTAACCGATAAAATGAAACGCAGTTTCTTCCAGGCAGCGGTCACATCGATACTGCTATATGGATGCACTACATGGACTCTAACAAAACGGCTGGAGAAGAAGCAAGACGGCAATTACACAAGAATGTTTCGAGCAATCTTGAACTAGTCCTGGCGGCAACACCCCACAAGACACCAACTGTACGGCCACCTGCCTCCTATCACGAAAACTATACAAGTTAGACGAACCAGACATACAGGACACTGCTGGAGAAGCAGGGACGAACTCATAAGTGATGTACTCTTATGGACCCCCACACATGGCCGTGCAAAAGCAGGACGACCAGCACGAACATACATTCAGCAACTATGTGAAGATACGGGATGTTGTCCAGAAGACCTGCCTGAGGCGATGAACGATAGGGAAAAGTGGCGAGAGAGGGTCAGGGATATCCGTGCTAGCGGCACGACATGATGATGATGATGATGATATCAAAACAGGAATAGATTAGACGCAACAAAATAGCAAATGTAGGTTATATGGCGAAAGAGACGAAACAGTCAATCGCATAATAAGCGAAAGCAACAAATTAGCACAGAAAGAGTATAAGACTAGACACGACTGGATGGGAAAGGTGATCTACTGGAAATTGTGTGAGAAATTGAAATTTGACCACACGAACAAATGGTTTATGCACAACCTAGAATCTGTCCCAGAGAATGAGACGCACAAACCACTCTGGGATTTCAGTATACAAGCAGTTTACCAAGTCTCGGCTAGATGACCAGGCCTAGTAATAATCAACAACAACAAAAAAAAGAGAACTCTAGACTTTATCGGCCCAGACTAAAATTGAAAGAAAACAAAGATAAGTACCTGGACAATGCAATCAGTCTCGTCCAGGATTTGAACTCGTATCGCCGTGTCCATTTCCTACGACAATAACCATTACACCACCATAATAATGATTTATTACTGAGACTAAAACTCAAAAATATTTCATGTCCTGGAAGCTAATTAAAAACAATTTTGATTTCATGTCTCTTGTTCAAAGGATGCATTTTTTTCAGGACATGTTCCAAATGACCGTCATTGCGTTTGTCTCAGTAATAAATCATTATAATATTCATGGGTTGTATCTATTTTGATACACCCTAAACATGATCAAATTTTCAAATTCTGTCCCAGAAAATGAAACATAAAAATTCTCAGGAACATCCTGGTCAGAATAACAGACATTGTGTTGATTAACAAGAGGACAATCAATAATCATCAAGTGGATTTTACTAAGTGAAAAGACAGTGGTACATGAAAGAAAAAATGATACCAATTGTAGTAGGATCACTTGGAAAGGTTCAAGTGGAAGTGAAGTGGAAATCAGAGGTAGAATAGAGACAATACAGACCACAGCATTGTTGAGATCGACTAGAATATCCAGAAGAATCCTAGAGAACAGAGGAAACTTGCTGTCTCTCAGACACCAGCGAAAGACCATCTGTTAAACCTTGAGTGAAAAACTCTCAAGTAGTGAATATATATATATATATATATATATATATATATATTTATATATATATATATAAATGTTTGTTGCAGATCCAAAGGAAGAATAAAAATATATCTTAGAATAGGTGGGTCCACTAAGATATTTGTATCTTTTGAATTTTATCTATATGTATATATATATATATTCAGTCCAGTAAATCCAGAATAGGGAATAATTCCAAACAGGAAAAATAAAAGAATATTCAAAAATAGATTATTTAATTCAAATATTCCTGGTAAAGACACTCAATGGAAATATATATATATATATATATATATATATATATATATATATATATATATATATATAGATATTTGATTGAACATAATAGACATTTTTTGTCTACATATTCTTTTCGAGTTGCCGTGTCGATCTTATGATATTCAGCAGGAATTGGTTAATGAACCTTTCATAATTAATTATTTCCCAAGTTCTTTCTGCCCAACTTTGGGGATTATCAGGGGTGGTTGTATTGCAAAAAAGATGTAAATTTTGCATGTTCATTGCAAAAGAGATATTACTTTTGTATGTACATTACTATTTTCTAAGAATGAGCGTTTAGACCGGTATATTGTGTAAGGTTTACTTTTTAAATTTTGTTTCTATAAATAGCGTCAGTAGCTAAAGACATTTAAGTACATTAGCATTGTATTCAAAATTAATTTTATTAAGTTTGGTTTGTATGTTTCTAATATGTAGCGCATCGATAATCGGTAGTTTTTTGCTTGCTATTTTGTTGTTCTGATATTGATGTATTTTCGGTAAAAAATATGTTGACAAAAAATTCTCTTACGTTCAATCAAATAAGTATCAATGAAGAAATACTGTCAATATATATATATATATATATATATGTGTGTGTGTGTGTGTGTGTGTGTGTGTGTGTGTGTGCCAGTGTGTAATGGTTATCGTCGTAGGAAATGGACACGGCGACACGAATTCAAATCCTGGACGAGACTGATTGCATTTCACATAGCACTAATACCCTTGGGAAAGGTATGAATCCAATTATTTTTTCTCCAGCTATGCGTAAATAGTAGGGTAGACTAGGTTATTCAGCCTTGGTGAGGCAAGTAGTCTAGAAGAAAGAAAACTCTGAATTCAAACCTGTTAAACTCCGCTTAAAAATTGACCTTGTGTCATATAGAACCCGAGCGGAGGGGTTGGTAAATATGTATATATATATATATGTGTGTGTGTGTGTGTAGATAGATAGATAGATAGATAGATAGATAGATGTAACTAATTTTACTGTAAATAATTCTGACGTGTATTCAGATGATTAAATGTTTTGTATACGATGTAAGTGTAATGTATTTCTTGATGTACCTAAAAGTTTAAGAATTGCTGTCCTACATAAATAATGTTAACATGAAAAATTGCAAAAAATATGACATGAAAAATATGAGGAAATATGAGTTCGGTTCTCACTAAGGGCTTTATTCTTTATCATTCTCTGGTTACCTCGATCATAGAATGAGTATCCAAGTGAGTTGCTCGAAAAAAAAAAGAAGCAAGTCAGAGTTAAAAGATGAAAAAAATGAATAATAATGATAATGATTATAATAATAATTGACAAGGTTTCATCTGAAAAGAAAAATAAATAAATTGCTCAGTCAGCGGGGGGGGGTGTAAAATACACTGACTGTATCTCTGCAGAGAGGTAAGCCCCCCACCCTCACGTGTGTGCTGGATATGACGCTCTGAAGGTGAGGATCCAGTAATGCCGGAACTTTGGGGAATGTCTGGTACCCTTTTAATGCCAAGGCTCCCAGATCCACTCTGACCCGGACTGGTAGTATCTGATAGGGTCCTATCTATGGGTTAAATAGAACAAAACTTCGTACTAAACTGAATTATTTGAATTAGAACTGTTTGACTAAACTGAATAGCTTGAAATAGAAATGTTTTTGACGATTAAACTGTGTACTTAGATTTAAACTGCATACTTATGCTAAACTGAATTGTTTGAAATGGAACTGTTTTTGACATTGAAACTGTATTTATGCTAAACTGCATTGTTTACTATTGAACTGTTTTGACATTTAAATGTGTGTAAAAAAAATCTTATACTAAACAGAATTGTTTTCAAAAGAACTGATTATTTGAATAAAAATGGATTGGGCATTAAATAACCAACAAGGGTTGATATGCCATAAAACCTAAAAAACCAAACCAAACAAAAATTAATAAAATCAGACTTAATTGCTTCGTTGTTGCTTCTTAATGACACAATCACACCACCTGTCATTCAATCAGGTTACGCTGTGTCAAACGATCACACGTCTCTTACTCTAAGTTATCTCCCTTTTCCACCCAAGACTTTTCTTGTATCTAATGAGTTAGTTTTCTACGGGCGTTATGCCCGGTTCCGGCACGGAACGTGGCGACACATACAAGTGACAATTGACAGTTAATGTCTTCGCTGATTCTAGAAAAAGAGGGAGAAGAAAAAGAAGGAAAGAGAATAAAGAATGGAAGAAAAGAGAAAAAGAAACGAATAAAAAAGAAGTAAGAAAGCATGAAAAGAGGAAGATAGAAGAGACGAAATAAAAAACCTCGACCTTACTAGGGAACGGAAAAACTGAGGAACATGAAAGGGACGTTTATTTCAATTGTCATAGGTGCTCTTGGTACAATCACCAAAGGATTAATAAAGGGACAGGAGGATTTGGAAAGAAAAAGATTAGTGGAGACCATCCAAACTACTGCATTACTGAGTTCGGCCAGAATACTGAGAAGAGTCCTGGAGACTTGGGAGTTGATGTCACTAAGACTCCAGTGAACGACCATCAGCTAACGCTGATGTGAAAAACTCTCAAGGAGTAAAAATAATAATAACGGATCTCTTAATATCGGCCAGACGATCAGATCTTAAAATTATCTACAAAAATAAGAAAACTTGCAAAATTGTGGACTTAATGAAAATGAAAAGAAAGATAAAAGTAGGGAACTGAAAAAAACTGTGGAACTTGAAAGTATCGTTTATACCAATTACAAATGGTGCTCTTAGTACAGTCACCGAAGGGTTATTAAAGGGGTAAAATGAGTTGGAAATAAAAGGACGAGTGAAGACCATCCAAACTATTGCATTATTGAGATTGGCCAGAATACTGGGAAGAGTCCTGAAGACTTGAGGGGAGTTGTTGTCACTCAAACTCCAGGGAAATACCATCAGCTAACGTTCTGGTGAAAAAAATCTCAAGAGGAAATAATAATAAAAATTCTGAAGAAGAAGAAGAAGAAGAAGAAGAAGAAGAACAACAACAACAACAACAACAACAACAGCAATAATAACAACAGCAACAACAACAACATTGGCGTAAAGACTCCAGAGAGTACCAACCCAGTGGACCTCAGGTTGACAAACAAGAAAAGTGAAAAGAGAGACAAATACTTGGACCTTGCCCGTGCACTAAGGAAGCTGTTGAACATGAAAGTGGCGGTTATGCCAGTCTTAACTGGTGCACTTGGATCGGCCCCCAAAAGCTTGGAAAAGGGAGCTGAAAGAGTTGGAAATCGGAGGACGAATCAAAACCATCCAAACTAAAGCCTTTTTGAGATCAGCCAGAATACTGAGAAGACTCCGGGAGACCAGAGAGGACTTGCTGTCACTTAGACCCCAGTGAAAAGCCATCAGCTAACGCTGGTGTGAAAAACTCACTGGTAGTAAAATAATAATAATGATAAAAATAATAATAATATTGATAATAATAAGGCGAGGATAGATAAGATGCAACAAAATAGCAAATATAGGCTATGCGGTGACAGAGACGAAACCATCAATCACATAATAAGTGAATGCAGCAAATTGGTACAGAAGGAGTACAAGGCTAGACACGACTGGGTGGACAATGTGATCCACTGGGAAATATGCAAGAAATTTACATTTGACCATACCAACAAATGGTATATGCACAACCCAGCACCTGTCCTAGAAAATGACACA
The DNA here is from genome assembly GCA_963585895.1 of Sepioteuthis lessoniana. Taxonomy (NCBI): domain Eukaryota; kingdom Metazoa; phylum Mollusca; class Cephalopoda; order Myopsida; family Loliginidae; genus Sepioteuthis; species Sepioteuthis lessoniana. Next base: position 91,857,412 of record OY757915.1, on the reverse strand, counting down.
CATAAACTCCTATGGGACTTTGACATACAAACGGATCTCCTAATCTCGACCCGAAGACCAGACTTTATAATAATCAACAAAAAAAAAGAAAATCTGCAAATTTGTCGACTTTGCTGTCTCGGCTGACCACAGAATAAAACTGAAAGAATGTGAAAAGAGAGATAAGTACCTCGACCTTGCAAGAGAATTGAAAAAACTATGGAACATGAAGGTGACAATTATACCAATTGTGATTGGTGCTTTTGGCACGCTAACTAAAGAATTATTAAAGGGCCTGGAGGATTTGGAAGTTGGCGGACGAGTGAAGACCATCCAAACAACAGCATTATTGAAAACGGCCAGAATACTGAGAAGAGTCCTGGAGACTTGAGGAGACTTGCTGTCACTCAATCTCCAGTGTAATACCATCAGCTTATGCTGATGTGAAAAACTTTAATGAGTAAATAATAATAATAAATGACATACACACGGATCACCTAATCTCGGCCAGAAGACTAGACCTAATAATAATCAACAACAAAAAAGAGAACTTGCAAAATTGTCGACATTGCGGTCGCGGCTGACCACAGAATAAAATTGAAAGAATATCAAAAGAAGGATAAGTACCTCGACCTTGCTAGAGAATTGAGAAAAGTATGGAACATGAAGGTGACAATTATACCAATTGTAATTGGTGCGTTTAGAACAGTAATTAAAGGAATTCTAAAGGGACTGGAAAACTTGGAAGTTGGCGGACGAGTGGAGACCATCCAAACTACTACATTATTGAGAACGGCCAGAATACTGAAAAGAATCCTGGAGACTTGAGAGGACTCACTCAAACTTCAGTGAAAGACCAACAGCTAACGCTGATGTGAAAAACTCTAATGAGTAAATAATAATAATAATAATAATAAGAAGAAGAAGAAGAAGAAGAAGAAGAAGAAGAATACAATTTAATTGTGATGGTGCTGGTGCTGGTGACAAAAAGTGTTAAAAGAAGAGGATGGTGATGACGAAGAGAAAAACCTTAAAGGTATTTTTTTTTAAATCCGAATAGGATGTTATTGATGATGATTATAATGATGATGATGATGATGATGATGATGTTTTACCAATGGGAGGAGATGTGAAACAAAGGGCGAATGTGAAATCGAAAAAAACAAAAAGGAGTAAGGCAGCTGTTAGTGGCATCTCAATGGACACTGATCCCCCTCCACCCTTACAATAGAAAGATTTGGAAAGGCAATCGACCCAGAATTGGAAGAGAGAGAGAGAGAGAGAGAGAGAGAGAGAGAGAGAGAGAGAGAGAGAGAGAGAGAGATAGAATCGGCGCTTATTGTGTTCGCTTAATCTGGTCTTCAGTGAAATTCAAACAATGTTTCTTATCCAATCAGCTGACTCGAGGTTAGAATATTTGCCTTTTCCCACTGATGCTAGAAATCAGTGCTTACATCTCATTGCTGAGAGAGAGAGAGAGAGAGAGAGAGAGAGAGAGAGAGAGTGAAAGAGAGAGTGAGAGAGATCAACGCCTGGACTGGGAACCTCCAGTGATGCAATCGTTCGTGAGCGATGCTGCAAGATGGTTTTCAGTGAATCGGATTCTTGCAGGATGCCCTATACTTTGAGTCTTGTGCTAATCTAAGCTATTCTTTGTTCTGGCTGGTGCCAAAGTCTGGCGTTAACCTTCAAGTTAAAAAAAATATGATATTAGAATCAATTTTCTATTGGACATAGGGATTACTCGGCCAAGGGGGTTATTGATTAAGGTGTCTTCAAATTAAAACAAAATATAATAACGGTAATAAGACAGAGCTAGAATGAGAATGATAAAGATTTTACTGTTGCTAGATATATTACATGCGATTGGTTAGGGTTTTTTAGGGTTAATGGCAAATCAACATTCGTGGGTTATTTAATGCCAAAGTCATTCTTGTAGAAGAACAGCACTGGTTTGGTTTAGTTTGGCTTGGTTTTATAGCTTATCAACCATTGTAGGTTATTTAATGCCAAATCTATTTTTTACATATAAATAGTTCTATTTAAATCAATTCAGTTTAGCATAAGAACTTTTTTTTGGTGGGGGGTGTTTACGCCCAGGTAAATGTTAAAACAGTTCTATTTAAAACACTTCAGTTTAGCATTAGTACGCTGTTTAGTTCTATTTGACCCATAGATAGGACCATATCAGGTGCTACCACTCCAGGCCAGTGTGCACCTGGGAGTGATGGCAATAAAGACATACTCCGCCTTCCCCAAAATTCCAGCATTACTGGAGCCTCACTTTCAGATTGTTTAATGTCATATTCAGTGTACTCGTTGGTGGTGGTCGGAGTACTCTACAGCCCAACCGACTGGCCTCGGATTGAGGGAGTCTTACCCATCTGTATAGATGCAATCGTTGTATTCTACCGCCCCACCCTGCTGTTGTATATTGACCTTCGACTTGGCCAAACATGCCATTCCAAAGTGATACACCGGAAGGAAGTGACACATCCCGATGGCAGTAATGAGAAGAAATCACTTAGGCGGACTTGACTGACAATATGGGACAAGGTAAAATCCCATGGTACAGGCAAAAACTGATGCACCGGAAGAGGGTGACATGTGAACTGCATGACAGTTATTTCCGCTTGATGACAATCAAACATGCCATTCCAAAGATTGAGTGGGCGATTGAACTATTATATAACTCGGCGGAGACAGGAAGTCAGTGAGTTGGAGATCAGATGAGTTAATGACAAGAAGCGTAAGAGAGAACAGTATCCAGCGGAGTGGAGCTCAGGTCCCCCGGTTGAGCAGCCCTCGAGAACGAGAAAGACACAACGCTGATGGCCATAAGAGTGGGGGTCAATATATTGCAGTTCTGTTCGGTCTCCAAACTCCCTCTCACACGCAAACCTTACAATAAAGAGAGAGTTATATTTTTTAAAGAAGTCTTCGCTCGTCTTTTATCATTGTGTCGTTATGATTCTGCATGCACATGTTGATGTATATGTATTCAGCATGTATGCGTATAGTTGTAGCATATGACTATACAACACTTCTAGGCCAGAACAGCAACAGAAAAATTTGAACCATGGCTGAAGGGATAAGGGAATTCATATCTTTACCAAGTGTATTAATGTTACATGTTACTTAAGCTTAACTCAGCGGACCTTCCCTCTCTTTTGCAAGGGCTTCTACAGTAAAGATGGAGGTTTCTTTTGAAAGAAATTCGTAGAAGATATTGTGAGGTTCTTTAATTTCATGATGATTCTGCGAAAGGTATTGAAGAATTAAGGAGGCTTGCTGTCACTTGGCAGAGATAACGCCTAAATTCAAGTATACGGAAGATATCTCGTTGGCATGAATGTCAAGGTAACAAAAAACAGAATTTCAAAAGGGAAGTACTCTCCAATCAGATGATTGATTATAACAGTATGTCAACCCGTCTTGGGTTAGGTAAAGTCGTTCTAATTTACGATTGTGAAGATGTGTCTTAAGAAGTGTTTTTTTGCACGTCATCCTATCGGGCATGAATAATTTTTTTACGGGTCTATTTTACTCATAGTCGCGATCCTCTCAGTTATTACCGCTCTCAATCAGAGTGAACTGGCGAGTAATGGTAATGAAGGTGTTCTCTATACTCCTCAGATCTCCACAACTGGAGACTCTCCATCAGATGTTGATTACTGTGATACCAAAGACATTTTTTCCCGCCAAACGAAACCCTTTATTCAATACATAACAACGTACGCTAAAACTAGCTTGAATAAATCGACACTTAGTCTGACTATTACGATTGGTAGGTCAAAGTTGTGTCGATAGTTTTGATGCTCTTGGAACCATATCAAATGCGACAAAAATCGATATTGTACGAACGATAATTTTAGACAACTGAGGCTATCCAGATAACGATGGCGTCTGAAAGGATTAGTCAAGTGAAACAATCTGGTTTTACTAGAGTATAATCCATCTTGATACTCATAGGATTAGTATTTCCTATTTATCTCTTATATTGAGAATTTGGATGATTAAAAATGACGTTCACATCTCCCATTGAAATTCATACGATTAACCTATGCACCTTTAGATGGAAAAACTCGATCAACAAACATCATATCTCCAAGAATACTCGTGAACTTGAGAGTCTGACATTGTTGCCTACCTGAGCAGATGCACCAACCATTCATAGCTTTCACGGCTATCCTCAAAAGAAGTCTTATTCTGCTTTAAATATCCTTCTTCACTCAGATCTTCTTAAACTCCGGTCACTCTATTACGTTCACTTTCGAACTAATAACCCTTCGGATACGTATAAACCTCCTTATTTGTCAACTATGGGAAAAATAGTATAACTGCTGTTCTTCCACGAGGGTGGCTTTGGCATTAACTAACCCATAAAGTTTGATATTTCTTTAAGCAAAGAAACCAAAACAAACTCAGATATTCTCAATGCTAGCTATTCCCAACCTAGGTTATTCCTGATTATATATATATATATATATATATCTTATAATTTTATTAATATAGTGGATATCCTGCGAATACTTTGAGATTCAATTATAACAAGCTACCCTTGAAAAACATTGATATTTTAATTTTAGTAGAAGTGGAGAATTCTAACTGGCGTTTCATAGTTATCACCGTCATGTAAAAGCCTTCCTTGATTTAAAAAAAAAAGTCATTCAGGACGGACCCCAAATATTTATCATTCAGTAACCTATTGTAAAAGAAGTTGCTTTTTTGTAAATTAGATCATTTTAATCGTTTATTTTTAATAGAGGCATTGCTATGATGCTTAGCTTTTGTTTGGCCACCGTTACATGCATATATATATATATATATATATATAATAAACAAATATATATATATATATATATATATATATATATATATATATATATTTATTTACTAATCTAATATCTACCAGTATTCACGGTGTCGGAAAAAACAAAAAAACCCTGGTCAGGAACAAGAGATAAAAGTACCTCGAATCACCGCCCAGGGTAAAAAGAAAAAAGTTTTTGGGGTAAAAAAGAAAGAAAAGGCCAACCTCGTCCGACTCCTTGAAAAAAATCAAGGGGTACGCATTCAGTGGTAAAAAAAAACCCCCCAAAACCCTCCGCGAATGCTGCAATGCTATAATTACTAAAGTGCTCAACACAATACAATGGAGCCAATTATAGAATTAACTTAAATCGCGAGTCGAAAATCTTCTACTAAAGTTTCACCTTAACGGATCATCAGGAAGCCTAATTTCGACTAAATTTTAAGGAGAAATCGCCTTCTTTTATTCACCAAAAACCCCACCTAGCCTAGAATTTGCATAATAAAAAAAAATGAAATAAAATAAATATAAAAAACTAAATTACAGATACCATATTTTTATTTGAAAATAAATAAATAAATAAATAAATAAAAAATAAAAAAAAAAATATATATTCTAAAACCTATTCCTAATTATATAGTAACAACGCCCTTTTGTGTCTACAACTATTTAACACCTCCGATCTTTTGTTTAGCATATTCTTGCTTTTACAATTTGCTATTACCAATTTTTCCTCCATACAAAGATTACAAGTTCTATTACCTGCCCTGTATTTGCGGCATTTCTTTATTACTTCCCATTTCATTATAGGATCTACTCCTTGTTTTTCCTTAAGTTCCCACACATATATATGTAATAGCTTTATCCTAGATATTGAGTACTCTCCATATTATATTGCAGGTTCGACACATAACCACAAAGTGATTTACTGACGACCAACACTCTTATAATATATATGTGTGTGTGTGTGTGTGTGTGCTAAATTGGCCGACCGTAGTCGAGGGATATCCCAAGGCTCTCTTTCCAATAGCTACTACACAGAGGTGTGGGAGAGGTTGCTATTCCTTTCACTGGATTGCTCCACTTACCCTTGATCTTTACTTTGTAATGCTGTGTTAATCATCAAGTACTATTATTGAGTACAATGCATTATCAGCCCAATTGAAGAAGGGTCCCAAAAGAAGAGACTACGCTTGTGAGGTGAATTTTAGAATAAAAGCAAATGAGATGATAACAAATACAATTTTTGAAAAAGTAGCAAACGAAGAGAACGAATAAATACAAACCAACTAAAATAAGACTTTTTTTAAAAAAAAGTGGCGGACCAAGACGAAACCTAACATGAGATGTGACAGCGTCACATGATAGCTTTCTCACAGTCACAGGATGTCCTGGATTTTTTCAAGATGGCGGAAAATGTCTTTCTTTTTTGTGTCTCTTTTGTCTCCAGCTGTTTTTTCTTTCTTTCTTTTTTTATTTTGTTTCAAAAGTGATATGCACAATCGAATTACAGTTGTCATTAACGAAGCTTTAATTAGTTTGGCTCAAGGCGTGAAATTTGAGGTCTTCAGTGGAGAATCAAATTCATTTAGCCATATAACTGCGCTAACGAATTATTATTATTATGATTATTAAATTACCCCTTGTGAGTTTTTCACAATAGTGTTAGCTGATTGTCTTTCATGGTATTTTGAGTAACAAGTCTCCCCAAGTGTCCAGGACTAGTCTTAGTATTCTGGCCGATCTAAGTAATACTCTCGTTTGGATGGTTTAAATTTGTCCTCTGATTTCCAACTTTTCCAGCTCCTTTGCCAATTTTCTATGAACTGAACCAAGTGCACCAATTAGTACAAATATCACTGTCACCGACATATTCCATAAGTTTCTTAGTTCTCTGGCAAGGTCTAAGTAGTAACTTGAAATCATGTAATTCGTTAAAAAGAACGACTATGGCATTATATAACCTATTAAAGGTTGATATGCCTTAAAATCAACCAACCAACAAATAAGCAAACTACCATTGTCAATGGTAGTGCTCGATGATTGGGGTTAAGTTAGTGGCGTGGTTGAAAATGTCAAGATTGAATGTTAAGATTGAAATAAGTTCTTCCGATTAGATCACAAGGATCTTACTACCCTCATAATTCCCTTTGATTATCTATTGATCTATCTATGCGTATGTGTTTCTGTCTCATCCTCAGCACGAACACCTCAAAGACCATTTATTAATGTTCCATGTATGGATCAAATCTATTTAAAATGATTAGATTTTGGTAAGATTTCTTGAAACCGATACAGAATTTTAAAGTCTGTGATAGGTTATCAATCTCTCAATCTATCTATCTATCTTTGTGTGTCTCATCCTATTTTAGAATACTTCTAAAAACCATTTATAATGTTCTATTTATGGATCAAATCAATTAAAAATTTTCAGTTTTCGGCAGGAATTCCCGAAACCAATGCTAAATTTTAAAGTCTGAGATAGATAGATAGATAATCTATCTATCTATCTATCTATCTATCTATCTATCTATCTGTGTGTGTGTGTCTCATCCTATTCAAGAACACTTCCAAAAGCCATATAAAATTTTCTATATATGGATCAAATCTATTTAGAATTTTCAGTTTTCGGTAGGAATTCCTGAAACAAATACTAAATTTTAAAGTCTGTGATAGGCTATCTATCTGTCTATCTATCAATCTATCTATCTATCTATCTGTGTCTCATCCTATGTAGGAACACTTCCAAAAGCCATATATAATGTTCTATATATGGATCAAATCTATTAATATATATATATATATATATATATATATATATATATATATATATATATATATATATATATGCGTATGTCTCATCCTATTTTAGAACACTTCTAAAAGCCATATATAATGTTCTATATATGGATAAAATCTATTAAAAATGTTCAGTTTTCGGTAGGAACTCCTGAAACCAATACTGAATTATAAAGTCTGAGATAGGTTATCTATCTATCTATCTATCTATCTATCTGTGTCTCATCCTATGTAGTAACATCTCTAAAAACCATATATAATGTTCTATATATGGATCAAATCTGTTTAAAATTATATTTTTGGTAGGAATTCTTGAAACCAATAATGAATTTTAAAGTCTGAGATAGGTTATCTCTCTCTCTATACATATATATATATATATATATATCTGCGTACGTCTCATTCTCATATATTGAATTTATCTATGGATTAAACTTTCTAAATCATCACAATCTTCTTCCCAATTCTTTACTCCAATGTATCCGTTTGACAATCTATCTATCTATCTATGCGTACGTGGATCTACTTCGTCTTCTGTCCGACACCTCCAGATTCCATTTATTCTCTATCTCCGCTGCAGCCTTCTTTTGGGACAATTCTATCCTGATCTCCGATGACCTTCTTAAAATGCCCTTAATTTGTGCTCATCTGTGGATGTCCGACTTCGTGGATTAACAAGACGTTAACAAAAGATAAATCAGGTTTGAATGGACCACCCTTATCCCCTGTTCCTCCATCTCCTTCACCCCCGACAAAATTCTGCACCACCCCTACTCTGTCGAGCACAAAGCTAAGGCTTGTCTCCGAGCATCCCCTGCCGTCTTACCGAAAGGGCGTCTCAGCTAAAACCCTGTCCGCTGTCGCTATTATCTTTCGTTCACGCCATTTGCTCCACTGCTGCAGTTGTCGTCTGTCCCTAAAGCCATACAATACATTGTTAATGAGTGAGGTGACGAGGATTGGCTACGATAAAAACGAAATGAAGATGGCGGACGGTCGGTGGTCGGTGTGCTGATGTTGATGGGAGACTAAACTTGGAAAACGGAGGAGATTGAGAGGAGAAACGAAGAACGTTTGTTGAAAAAAAACCCAAAAAAACCGACGCTGAAAAATATGGAATGTGACAAAAATCTCGAGATAGATCGAGATAAAGAAGATTGTCTTCGAATATGACGAATACCACCACCACCACCACTACTACTAAAACTACTACTACTACAACTAATAATAATAATAACAATAAACCAGACCTATTGATAGTCTACAAAAAAGAGAACCTGCCAAATAGTGGACTTTGCCGTTCAGGCTTACCATCGAGTAAAACTGAAAGAAAACGAAAAAAAACATAAGTACTAAAACCTTGCTAGAGAGCTGAAGAAACTATGGCGCATGAAAGTGACAGTGATACCAATTGCTTTTGGTGGGATCGGTACAGTCACCAAAGGATTGATAAAGAGACTGGACGACTTGGAAATAAGAGGACAAGTGCTGACCATCCAAACGACAGCATTATTAATATCGGCCAGAAAATTAAGAAGATTCTTGAAAACTGGAGGAGATTTGAGGAGACTTCCAGTTACTTAGACTCCAATGGAAAACCCTAGGCTAACACTGGTGTGTAACATACAAACGGATCACCAAATCCCTGCCAAAAGACCAGACCTCATAATAATCAACAAAAAAAAAATGAGAATTTGTAAAATTGTCGACTTTGCTGTCCCGGCGGACTACAGAATAAATCTGAAGGAAAGTGAAAAGAAAGATAAGTACCTCGACCTTGCTAGAGAATTGAAAAAGCTATGGAACATGAAAGTAACGATTGTGCCAATTGTGATTGGTGCATTAGGCACAAAAACAAAAGGATTATTAAAAGGCCTGGAAGACTTGGAAGTTGGCGGAGACCATCCAAACGACAGCATTGCTAAGAACGGACAGAATACTGAGACGAGTCCTGGAGACTTGAGGAGACTTGCTGTCACTCAAACTCCAGTGAGAAACCATCAGCTGGCACTGATATGAAGAATTCTAAAGGAGTAAATGATAATAATAAACTGAAAGAATGTGAAAAGAAGGATAAGTACCTCGACCTTGTTTGGGAATTGAAAAAAACTGTGGAACATGAAGGTAAGAATTATACCGATTGTGATTGTTGCTTTTGGTACAGTAAGTAAAGGATTACTGAAGGGACTGGAGGACTTGGAAGTTGGCGGACGAGTGGAGACCATCTAAATGACAGCATTATTGAGAACGGCCAGAATAGTGAGAAGATTCCTGGAGACTTGAGGAAACTTGCTGTCACTCAAACTCCAGTGGAAGACCATCAGCTAACGCTGATGTGAAAAAACTATAATAATAATAGTAATAATAATAATAGCAGAAACTTATGCTATCAGTTCGATTTATATCAAAGCAAAAACTGGTTATACGCAACTGAAAAGCAAGTGGGGTTTATGTAGTGGGGCAATAAAGAGTAGACCCGACTGGGTAAAGATGATCCACTGGAAATAATGCAAAAGATCAAAATTCGACCATATTAATTAATGGTATAAGCACAAAGTAGAATCTGTCCGAGTGAATGAGACGCATATATTCTGTAGAATTTTGTGATGCAATGAAAATAAAAAAAGATAGAGATGAATAATATAAAAAAAAGAAAAGAAAAGTAGAAGAACAAACCACATTAATAATAATATAAATAATAATTATTTAACCAAGACGAGAGGGAAGCTGAATTCATCGTGAGAGAAGAGGGCAATGAATGAAAAAACAAAGATTATTCTAACAATAGTCTTCAAGTTTCAACTCAGTTTTTTCCTTCTCCTAGACCGGTTGCCCTACTAGGGTTAGAGAACCTACTCTATCCAACAATTTAATTCATAAGGCGGAGAAGAAGAAAAGATGGATGCATATCTTTCCAAAGGGCATTACTTAGACGTGAAATGCAAACAGCTTTGTCCAGACATTAAACTTAGTTCGCCAAATCATTTTCTCTTACACTTACCGTTCCTCAACATGATGGAATATATATATATATGTATATATATATATATATATGAATGTATGTATAAAGTGACACACACTTCTTTTTGAAGAAGGCCATCACCTCGGTTTTGCTAAAAGTTAACATTGCTCCATGCACTCACATATAGCATCTAAAGCCAACTATAGACCCACCTACTTATTCATAGAGCAAATTTGCCTCTCTCTCTCTCTCTCTCTATATATATATATATATATATATATATATATATATATATTTAATTCATGGAAATTAGACAGCGACCCCTGGGTTTCATGGAGTTTTTTGCAAAACAACAATCATCAAGAAGTTAAGAAAAAGGTTTTGCAAAAAACTCCATGAATCCCAGGGGTCGCTGTCTAAATTCCATAAATTATATATATATATGTAATATATATTTACTTTATTATTATTATTATTATTATTATTATTATTATTATTATTATTATCATATAATAGCACTATCCTAGATATTGAGCACTCTCCATATTATATTTCACTTGGTTCGACACTAACCTACAAAGTGATTTAGTGACAACCAACACTGTTATAATATATATATATATATATATATATATATATATATATATATATATGCATTTACCAACCCCTCCACTCAAGCAGGATGTGACCACAAGGTTAACCTTCAAGCAGAGTTTAACAGGTTTGAATTCAGAATTTTCCTTCTCCTACACTGGTTGCCATACCAAGGATGAAAAAGTCCAGTCTACCCCTACTATTTACCTATAGGTGGAAAGAGAATAGTTTGATTCATGTCTTTCCAAGAGTATTAAATTTATCTGAAAAGGATTTGAACTCGTCCATGATTTGAAATCGTATTGCCATATCCATATCTTACGACGGTAGCCATTACACTAGTGTGTGCGTGCGAGGGTGTGTGAACTTTCTTTCATGGTTGCTATGTATAAATGAAAAAAACCTTTGCTATTGACGCATTTCTAGTGATCGTATTCATACATAAAAATTTTGAAAGGTTCTTATTGCCTATGATTGAACATCTAATTCTACACATAATGAAACATTTGCAATTAATACAAACTCTGCAATTGTAAAATAAGGAATGTTTTCTTTGACATACATGAATTTCCATGAAATGAACTGTAAGGATTGGAATAAATCTTAAAATATAATTGTAATATTTGGTCTTTTATTCAGTGATGTTTGACATCCTGTTTGCGGGGCTAAGAATATGCTGACGGTATCCTTTGAAGACGGGTAAGGTTCCTCCAAAAAGGGTGTCCTGGGTATGTTTCTAAATGTTATTAAGTGGCGAGGTTCCAGTTTCGAAGATCTGGAGATTATGGAGCATACCTTCAATTACATTACCCCCAGGACCAGCCGGACCCAGTGTAATAGTACCAGGTCGGGTTCAATCTATGCTCAAGTAGATCTGTTAGAAATTTTTTTGTGTTAGGAATATGTGATGTCGTATAACTAAGCAAAAATCTCATGTGAAACTGCACAGAAAATTTAAATATATATGTAGAATGTTCACAGTCCCGTATCCACAAGACATGTAATACTTTTATGTGATACCATTAAAAATAATCTATTTATCAGGGATATTTAATGTTAACTGTTAAGAATTTTATAATATCTATGCAATACCATATTCTCCAGAGAAGAAATACCTTTATGAAATGCCATTAAGAATAATCTATATATCAGCGATGTTTAATGTTTACAGGTTTTTGTATTTTGCACCTTTAAACATCCATCGTTGATTTAACATTACTAATATCATCTCTCATAGTCCTGATGATGGTTCATTAGAACCGAAACGCTATAGTGTCGACTTTGCTTCTCAATAAATCTCACCTTCTACTTGAATTACCTTGTTATCTATTTTTCTTTATATATTGTCGGATTACACTCCATTATTGACTTCCATGTAAACTGTTAAGAATTTAACAATATCTATGCCATCCCGTATTCTCAAGGCATGACATACCTTTATGAAATGCCATTAAAAGAAAACTACAAATCAGTGAGATTTAATGTTAACTGTTAAGAATTTAATAATGTCTATGCAATCCCGTATTCCCAAGACAAGAAATACCTTTATGAAATATCATTAATAGTAATCTATTTATCAGTGATGTTTAATGTTCACTGTTAAGAATTTTAAAATATCTATCATAGGTTTGTTACATTATTAAATAAAGAACTGTACCCAGAAATTTATGAGATTATCGATATTATAAATGTTTTGCAATGAATCTTATGAAGTAAGATTGATCTCTTCCCTAAATGTTTCAGTCTGAAATATTTGCAAAAAGTAATAATACTGATGTTAGTAAGTTGCCTCTGTTTAACGTCTATTTTCAATATCTAACAATACGCTTCGTCTATGGTCTTCGTTGGTCTGCGTCGATCTTCTCACCTGCTTTTGTAACGTTACGACACCAAATAGCTTTTAACGCTACCACGGCACAAATAGAAGTTTGTAACGTTACGTTTCTCAATGGTACGTTTGTACTACTTCTATACCACATGGTCGCTTACTCCACCACGTGTCTAACGGGTCTATGAGTATTGCACTACATCTTAAGTGTCAGTCGGACCCCTATTGTAACCCTCACCATGATCATTCGAAAAAATGTGTTCTTTTGTTAAGTCATGTAGCAGCCAATTCAAGAAAGGTTTGAGGTAAAAAAAAAATAAGTGCAAGCTCTGATTCCTGCCAATATATTGAAAAGCTTCGCTTCAAAGATCCGTCTCCTTTGTAGCAAGTGCCCCCTAGTATAAAAAAGGCATGGGTCAAATTGATTACCTGATATCTGAGGCGTCTTCCAACGAAAAGGATGCCAATGGAAGCTTAGCTATTGTTAGGATTCCATGTGCAATACGGTTTCCGCCTAAAAACTTAATTTTGTGTCACATCTTCGGAAGACTTAGCCCTGGAGGTGACCGTGTCTTCTGTAAAGAGCACGGATGTAACTTGCAAGACATATTCAGGTTAATTGGCCGTGCACATTACCATGATTAGTTATTTTGGCATCACTCGTGTGTGATGTGGACTGATGGCGCAGTGGTAGAGTTTCGGCTCTAAATTCGCTGGTTCGATCTCCAGCGAGTGAAATCACGCTATACACTGCTTATAAGACCTAATAAGGTCGAAATAGCAGTCCAGTGTTTCCGTATTTCACGCCCTGGTGTTTGCCGGATTTTATGGTAATCGTAATTCAATTCAGAAAATTAGTTTTTTATTAAAAATATTTGATCAGTTTACTTATCTATAAGCTATGCTATATATAGGTCTTTGATTTATTTATTAATTAATCTAAACACGACGAAGACATTGGATTTATAAGTTCCGAAAATTTACTCTGAATTGTTCGGTAAAGAAAAGAAAAAGAAAAAAAAATTCATTGCATAAAGGTTCGGTTTCTTGGCTTAATGGCATATCAATCTTCGTGTGATATTTAATGCCAAAGCCTCCCCAGTAGAAGAACCATTTAACGTATAGCTGTTAAGTAGAGCGATAACTTTCTCGGAGGATGTTAGTCCGAAAGTGAAAGTAATAGCAAGACTAGAATTCGAACTCGCTTACTACGATGTCGCAGCCCAACACGTTAGCCACTTCTTCTCGTAGACACGCCCATTGCATAAAAGAAGCCGACATATCGATAACAAATTTCTCTCTCTCTCTCTCTCTCTCTCACACACACACACACACACACACGCAAAATCTTGACCTGATGGCATAATGGTTAGAGTGCTGGCCAGTGGTCCGTGAGACCTGGGTTCAATCCCAGGTCGAGTCATACCAAAGACTTAAAAAATGGTACTTGATACCTCCTTGCTTAACACTCAGCATTGTCAGTTACGGATCAAGGGTAAAGTGGGACAATACAGGGAAAGGAGTAGCACCCTCCCCTACACTTTGGTGCTGTAGCTATCGGAATGGGAGCCTTCGGGTTGCCCTCGACTATGGTCGCCAATTTTACTTATTTATGTGTCTATGCTATTTGAACACACACACACACACACATACACACACACACACACACACACATATATATATATATATATATATATATATATATACTGGGTGGGAATTGTGGCCATTATGAATTTTGCACTTGTGCTTTATTTGTTTGAGGTTGTGTCTACTATGATGCAAATTACAGAAATTTGGAGATTGTCTATGGGGAAACAGGATGATGGCACAATTCACTTCTCCAGCTATTTGGAAGCGACAAGCAGTACTAGTTGGCATTCACGCGAAAGCTCCATCATTAAGATGTCAGAGTGTTTGAGCGTCAATCAAAGCAGACTACAGAAGTTTTAAAAAGAGTCGACCCTACGTTTTGCAATAGTACACTGACTCATGCCACACAAACAGGGAAGCCCAATTTTGGTTGTGGAAATATCTGTGACCACTTTACTTTTAACATATGGTTGCCCAAACCCCATCATTTCAATCCCCTTGATCAATATGTGTAGGATGCGGTTGAGCGAGCGACCAACAAAAGTCCATAAAATGCCAAAGATGAACTGAAGGCAAGGATAACGGCAGCATTTACCAATTTAAATAAGGAGACAATCGACGAAGCTTGAAGAAGATTCAAAAGTCGTGTGGAGGCAGCAATAAAATCCAATATCTATTTCTTCAAATGAATTCAATCCATAGCATTTCAAGATATTTCTCTGTAATTTTGATATATATATATATATATATATATATATATATATATATCTGATAAACTGAGATGTCTGTTATTTTCATTTTAATGTACTTTAAACGACAATTTACCAAATTTGACCGACAGTAGACGAGGGCAACCCCATGCTCCCTTTTCAATAGTTACAATACCAAAGTGTTGGGAAGGGCGCTACTCCTTTCTCTGATTTGCTCCACTTGCCCTTTTTTAAACCTTATAATACTGAATGTTCAGCAAGGAGTCATCAAGTACCATTTTTTGAGTCTTAGGAATGTTTTCCGGACCATTGGTGAGCACTCTACCCCACCATGCAGAGAGAGAGAGAGAGAGAGAGAGATGCGTTTAATAAAATTTAAAAATTTTGAAAAAAAAATTTTTTCGTGCTTTGTCAGATTTAGACCTTCCAAAGTCAGTTTAGTACGTTTTGGTTGGGTTTTTGGGCATATCAACCATTGTAGGTTATTTAATGCTAAATCCTCTTTCTACATATATCATCATCATCATCATGTCTTGCTGGTAGCACGGATATCCCTGATCCTCTCTCGCCACTTTTCCCTATCGTTCATCGCCTCTGGCAGGTCTTCTGGACTACATCCCGTATCCTCACATACTTGCTGAATGTATGTTCGTGCTGGTCTTCCTGCTTTTGCTCGGCCATATGTGGGGGTCCATAAGAGTACATCACTTATGAGTTCGTCCCTGCTTCTCCAGCAATGTCCTGCATGTCTGCTTTGTCTAACTTGCATAGTTTTCGTGATAGGAGGCAGGTTGCCATACAGTTGGTGTCTTGTGGGGTGTTGCCGCCAGGACTTGTTCAAGATTGCTCGTAACATTCTTGTGTAATTGCCGTCTTGCTTCTTCTCCAGCCGTTTTGTTAGAGTCCATGTAGTGCATCCATATAGCAGTATCGACACGACCGCTGCCTGAAAGAAACTGCGTTTCATTTTATCGGTTAGGTCTGGTTTCCATATAATCGATAGCCTATTGATAGCTGTCCATGCTTTCGTTAACCTCGTGTGGATGTCCTTTTCGGTTGATGAGACGCTGCTTCCTAGGAAAGTGAATTTGTCTACTAGTTTAAGAGGGGTTCCGTCAAGACTGGAGATGTCACCCGTTTGATTAGAGCACATATATTCCGTGCATTGACATAGAGGCCTATGCCCGCGGCTGCTCGTTCCAAACTATGGAGTAGTGTTTCGGCTTGTTTGGGTGTATTTGCCAACGGCGTACCTAAAGAGACCGTAGCAGCAATGACGATTCTCTATAGAAACCCCAAAGTAAAAGTACGATCCTCAGATGGAGACACAGAATACTTCGACATTGTAGCAGCAGTACTACAAGGGGACACGCTAGCTCCATACCTCTTTATCATTTGTCTAGACAACGTACTTAGAACATCGATTGACAAAATCAGAGAGAACGGCTTCGAGCTGACAAAGAAAAGAAGCAGAAGGTACCCAGCAAAATCTACATTAATATATATATTAATATATTAAATATATATGATTTGGTTTGTTTGAGTTTTATGGCACATCAACCATTGTAAGTTACTTAACGACAAATCCTCTTTATAGATATTATATATTATTTGTAAACGCATAGTTTGTAAATAACATTTAAAAACAAGCCATAGCTCATTTGTTTGCATGCAGTGAAATGGATATGTCAGAAAGTAGTTTGCAGTTTTGTTTAATCAGTCAGAGCTAATTTGTTTACACAATAGTATTACTATTGTTTGCACACAGTTAAATTTTTCGGAATATTCTAACAGAAATAGTTCTATTGTGTATCTATCATTTGTTTGCTCTCAAATGGTTTCAAATAGTGCGATCTAAAATAAATAGCTTTATTTGAAAACAGTCAAAGGGTTTCAATCATCGCTATATAACTAACAATTCAATGTAGCCACAAAATTAAAGAGTTTCAAGTATTGCAACTGGATACGAATAAAACTCTTCATTACTTATTCATTGCACACAGTTAAATGGTTCCACGTATCGCCAAGTAACACTAACATTTCTATTAAACATCAGTTATTTGTTTACATACAGTTAAATGTTTAAACAGTCTTATTTCTAACAATTCGATTTAACGTACGTCATTTGTTAGGTTGGTTGGTTGTGTTTTATGGCATATCAACATTTACAGGTTATTTAACGCCAAATCCATTTTATGTGAATAATCAGTTCAAACAATTTCAAACAATTCAGTTTAGCTTGAGTACACAGTTTACTTGTCAGAATCATTTCTATTTCAAAACAATTCAGTTTAGTCAAGCAGTTCTAATTCAGCTAATTCTGTTAAGTATAAGTACAGATTTTGTTTACACACAGTTAAATGTCAAAATAGTTCTATGTTAAACAATTCAGTTTAGTGTAAATACAGTTTCAATATAAAAAAAACAGTTCTATTTCAAATAATTCAATTTATCATAAGCACGCAATTTAAATGTAAGTACTCTTTCAGTTTAGCATAAGCATGGAGTTTAAATGTAAGTACGGTTCAGTTCAGCATAAATATACCGTTAGTTCTATTTAACTTACAGATAGGGCCCTATCGGGTGCTACCACACCGGGCCAGAGTGGACCTGGGAGCAATGGCAATGAAGGGGTGCTCCGTATTCCCCAAAGCCCCAGCATTACTAGAACCTCACCATGAGATTGTTTAGTGTAATATCCAGGACACTCATTGGGTGGGAGTCTTACTCCTCTGCAAAAGTGCAGTCAGTGTATTCTACAGCCCTAGCCGACTGGGCAAGTCATTTGTTTGCACACAGTGTAAATGTCAAAAAGTTCTTTTTGACCCATAGATAGGACCTTATCAAGTGCTATCAATCCGGGTCAGAATTAACCTGGGAGCAATGACAATGAAGAGGTACTCCATATATCCCCAAAGGTCCAGTGCTGTGACCTCGGCATAAGATGATTTAATATCATATCCAGGTCACTTTTTCATGGAAGGGTATTACCCCTCGGCAGAGATGCAGTCGCTGTAATCTAAAACCCCAACCAACTGAGCTATCTAATATTAAATAAAAATC
Source organism: Sepioteuthis lessoniana (assembly GCA_963585895.1). Taxonomy (NCBI): domain Eukaryota; kingdom Metazoa; phylum Mollusca; class Cephalopoda; order Myopsida; family Loliginidae; genus Sepioteuthis; species Sepioteuthis lessoniana. The sequence continues at coordinate 91,839,074 of OY757915.1, read as the reverse complement.
CTGAAAATGTAGGTATTCATGTAAAATTTTTCGTCAGAGATAAAAGATGGCTTTGTAATTCAGTAATATATTACAGGAAGAATCAAAGAAAATATGATTAAATTAAAACAAATTGTGAAACTTACCTATATCAATAAAAAAACCAGCGTATATCATATGAAAAAGAAGAAAAAAAAAAGAAATATATTAATATAAAAATACGTTTAAAAAACTTGAAAAAAAAAACTAGTCGTATTTCAAAGTTCAAAAAATAAATAAAATCATTAGAATTATAAATATATTATCATTTATGGGTATAAATATCTCCATTAAAGAAGACCCTAAAATAGAGGTGTAATATATATATATATATATATATATATATATATATATATATATAAACACAGTGTCGAGAAACTGACAGTAGCCATGCACCATTGACACCGTGTCCACGATTTCCTAAGTCACATACACAGGTGCAACTTTTCTTCTTTGCTGTCCTTCTATCGATTGCCCGGGACACCTGGATTTAATCACAGGTCTAGTCATAACGAAGACTCAAAAAATGGTACCTGATGCTACCTTGCTTAACACTCAGCATATAAGATAAGGATCAAGGATAAAGTGGAGCAATCCAAGGAAAGTAGTAGCGCTCTGTCCCACACCTTGTAATTGCTATCGAAAAGAGATCCTTCAGGGCACCCTCGACTAAGGTCGCCAACTTTACTTATATATATATATATATATATATGGAGAGAGAAATAGAGAGAGAGAGAGAGAGAGAGAGAGAGAGAGAGAGAGAGATAGAGAGTATCTCGCCTCAATTTGAAGACTCTTCTAGTTCTTTAACTTAAAACAGTTTTCTTCCGATCCCAACAAATTATATCTTTATTATTATTTGATAAAAACGATTATTACTAGGAATTATTTCTGACCATACTCAACATCATTCTTCTCCAACAGTACGCAGTCTTTCAGAACGGTTTTGTTGGATGGACGTCATTTTTCTTCTTTTCATTTAAGTATATTTTTCCGTACTTTAAAACATCGTTTGCCCAAGCAATAAACAATTTCAAAATTAATAAAAAATCACACAGACATTCACACACACATTTATGTATATATATATGTTAGTGTGCGTATGTGATATATATATATATATATAGAGAGAGAGAGGGGGGTAAGATGCGCTCGAGGGGTAATGGCTCACGTTGTAGAAAATGAATACGGCGAGTCGTGTTCAAAACCTGGACAAACCTGTTTGCAAAAGAAAGAAAGAAAAAAGAAAGAAAAAAAATTTGAACTCACCAAATTGAGAAGAAAGAAAGAAAGAAAAAGAAATGGAAAAGCTTTAATGAACGAAGCTTTAAAGAAAGAAAGAAAGAAAGAAAGAAAGAAAGAAAAAAAGAAAGAAAGAAAGAAAGAAAACTGAAGAAATCAAGTTGTGAAGATAAAAAGTAAAAGAAAAAGGAAAGCATTAAGAAAGAAAGAAAGAAAGAAAGAAAGAAAGAAAGAAAGAAAGAAAGAAAGAAAAAAAGAAAGAAAGAAAAACTTTAACGAACGGAGATCTGAACAAATAAGCAAATAAATAAATGAATGAATAAATAAATAAATAAATAAATAAAGAAAGAAAGAAAGAAAGAAAGAAAGAAAAAAGGGAAAAATTTGAACAAATCAAGTTGAAGCGAAAAAAAGAAAAACAAAGGAAAAGTAAAAAGAAAAACTTTAACGAAGGAAGTTCTGACGAAAAAAAAAAAAAGAAAGAAATAAAGAATGAAAGAAAGAAAGAGAGAGAAAGAACCCAAATGAACGAAGCTCTAAAGAAAGAAAGAAAGAAAGAAAATTAAACAAACCAAGTTGTGAAGAAAGAAAAAGAAAAAGAAAAACATTGAGGAAGAAAGAAACAAACAAACCTAAGAAATAAAACGTTTTAAGAAAGAAAGAAAGCAAACAACGATGAAAAAAAGAAAAAAAATTGCTATATTATTAGAAAGAATTTAAAAACTAAAAAAAAAAAAATTCGAAGAAAAGAAACATGGTGATTTACAAGCGACTTATCGAAAAAAAAAGTAGTCAGATGTCTACAACTTTTTTTTTTTTCGCGTTGAATTATGGAATCAAACCTTACAATAAAACCTGGCCTCTCTACCAGCATAAGTCTGTCGGCCGTGTCTCACAGAATAAAATCAGGCAAGAACGAAAATAAAACAGTGAACACAAGAATAGACTCAGTTGTGTGTGAATGCATCTAATTACCTACGCTTCTAAATTCGTCTATTCCAGCCCTCTAGCGTGTGCAAGACTATCTTTACAAAATCAACCATCAGAGTGGCAACACATATATGCATCCAAAAGCACACAATGTAAAAAAAAAAACAACCTAAAATATAAAATCTAAGTTACTTTAGCGATAATAATTGGCATTCATTTCAAACAAAACTTTGCTTATGGCATCCCGTTAATTATACGATGACAATAAAAATGCAAGATTAGCTTGAAAAAAACAAAACAAAAAAAAACGAGAAGCTTAATAAAAAAAAAAACCCCAAAAAACCCCGATAGAATGCCCCCTTATTCGCAGTTTAGCTTTCCGCGGTTTCAATTACCCGCGGCTGTTCTCCACCCTTCAATAAATAAACAATTCAGAAATTTTACTTAATAATAGTCCCAAAGCTTAACAGTAATGTTAGTAAAAATTCCGGTTTGCTTGAGAGACGCCATTAAAAAACAAAAAAAAAAACAACCCATTTCATTGAATTGAAAAGATGAACGTTCTCGACTCAATAAGAAAAGTACAAGTATCGTTGGTTGCTTAAATTAACAGTAAGAAAAATCTATCATAATCTGTAGTACGAGATGACTTGTGGTGGCGCATGTAATGCAATGGTTATTGTCGGAGATTGACCCAACGAGCCATGTTCAAGGTCAGGTTATCTGACTTTATAGCATATCAACCTTTGATTGTTATCAAAGCTATATCAATTTTACAGATATATTGTATAATTTTTGGTGAAGAATTTGTAGGTAACATGATTTTTTTAAACGATACAGAGCTCATTTTTTGCACACAGTTAAATGGTTTCAAGAATTGCTATTTATTGCTTGCACAGAGTTAAAAGCTTTCAAGTATTGCTATCTAACTTAAATAGTTCTATATGCACACAGCTAATGGCTATCAAGTATTGGTAAATCTAATAGTCCTATTTGCACACAGTTAAAGGCTTTCAAGTATTGATAACTCATTGTTCTATTTGCACACAGTTAAATAGTATCAAACATTGCTATCATTTACTAATAATTCAATTTAACATTACGTATTTGTTTGCTCACAGTTAAATTATTTGTTGTATAGTAATTGATTAAACAGTCCTATTTGACTTATAGACGGGACCCTAATATGTACTACCAATCAGCGTCAGTTTGAACCGAGAATTAATAGCAATGAAAGGGTACTCGACGTTTCCCAAGACTCCAGGTGTGGAGACTCACCTACTGATGGCTTAATGTCGTATCAGGACATTCGTTTTGGAAGGGTCTTACACCTCTGCAGGAGATGTTTTTGGTTTATTCTGCAGCTTAAAAAAGACTGGTCTGGCGGCTGTCAAATTCGGGACGAGAATTTGATTGATTGGTTGGTTGATTTTAAAGCTTTGTCAACCCGTCTCAGGTTATTTTACGCAAAAAAACAATTACCGACGCCGACTACGTCGATGACATAGGGATACTGGCGAATACACCCAACCAGGCCGAAACACTACTGCATAGTTTGGAATGAGCCGCCGTTGGCATTGGCCTCCATGTCAATGCACACAAAACGGAATATATGTGCTATAATCAAACAGGTGATATTTCCACACCAGACGGAACCTCTCTGAAACTGGTAGACAAATTCACCTACCTAGGAAGCAGCGTCTCATCAACCGAAAAAAGACATCGACACGCGGCTAACGAAGGCATGGAGAGCTATCGATCCTATGGAAATCAGACCTGACCGATAAAATGAAACGCAGTTTTTTCCTGGCAGCGGTCGTGTCGATACTGCTGTATGGATGCCCTACTTGGATGCTAACTAAACGGCTGGAGAAGAAGCTAGACGGCAATTACACAAGAATGTTGCGAGCAATATTGAACAAGTCCTGGCGGGAACACCCCACAAGGCACCAACTATACGGCCACCTACCACCCATCACGAAAACTATACAAGTTAGACGAACCAGACATGTAGGACACTGCTGGAGAAGCAGGGACGAGCTCATAAGTGATGTACTCCTATGGATCCCCACATATGGCCGAGCAAATGCAGGACGGCCATCTCGAACATACATACTGCAGCTATATGAGGATACGGGATGTAGCCCTGAAGACCTGCCGGAGGCGATGAATGATAGGGAGATGTGGCGAGAGAGGGTCAGGGATATCCGTGCTAGAGGCACGACATGATGATGATGATGAATGTGAAATTGAACCAAATTTGGAAAAAGATCTTGCAAGATGAATAGAAAAAAAACGCTCAAAATGAATTTTGTCTCAGGTTTTTAACGATATATTCTTACCATATCATCATCATCATCATCATGTCGCGCTATCAGCACGGATATCCCTGACCCTCTCTCGCCACCCTTCCTTATCGTCCATTGCTTCCAGCAGGTCATCAGGGCTACATCCCGTATCAACACAGAGGTGCTTCATGTAGGTTCGAGCTGGTCGTTCTGCCTTTACATGTTCAGGTGAGGGGGTCCACAGGAGCGCATCACTTATGAGCTCGTCCTTACTTCTCCAACAGGGTCCTGCATGTCTGATTCGTCTAATTTAGATAGCTTTCGTGATGGGTGGTTGGTGGTCGTACAGCTACGGTTTTGTGGGTTGGTGTTCAATATTGCTCGCAGCATTCTTGTGTAGTTGCCGTCAAATTTTTCTCAATACGTTTAGTTAGCGTCCATGTAGTGCATCCATATAGTAGTATCGACACGACTCCTGCATGGAAGAAACTGTCCTTCATTTTATCGGTCAAGTCTGACTTCCATATGATCGATAGTCTATCGATAGCTGTCCATGCCTTTGCTAGTCGCGTATCGATATCTGTCTCAGTTGATGAGACACTGCTTTCTAGGTAGCCGTCTTGTGTACATTGACATGTTCCAGTTGATATAATAGTTTATGTCGTTGTAATTTTAGATAAAGTTTCTTCAAAAATCTATCTAGCCTTTTTCTTTTGTATCCAGGTTGAGAGTGTAGTATCTCCAGCCTTTAATCAATTTGACAAAAAGGTTCGGTTTGTTTAATGTCATATCAACATTTCTGGATTATTTTATACCAAAGCCATCTTTGTAGAAGAACAGTAGTCGGTTCTATTTAATCCGTTGCTGGGATGACGAGAGGGTTCATTCTTTTCCCAAGGATATCACCGTATTTGACACTATATAAAGAGCCCTTTTTTTAAAACTAAAAAACGTCTTTTAAAATTCCCTTGCGTCTTATATGGCATATGTTGGTTTAAAATTTACGATAGTCTGCCGAATTAGTTTCCTGGCAACTCCAGTGAGCTAAGACTTTTGAGTAACTTTCCCATATCTATTGTCATTTTTTAAAAGGTTATTATGCAAATTAAAAGTGTTATCATTGATGATATTCATTATATTAATTTCATCATTTTTAAAACATCAAATTTTTCTTGATTAAATTTTTCTTGATTTGCCCGACTGAAATTGGGGTGCGTCTTATATACCTGTACGTTTTATATGCTGTCAAATACGGTAATCCAAAAGTGAACGTAATCGCATGACTGGAGTTCGAATTCGTGTCCTGCTATGTCACCGTTCAGCATGTTTGCTCCTACGCAAGGAGGACTCCCCACAGACTAAAAAGGTTATAAGTCAATGTCAGGAAAGAACAAAGATATAAAGTCCTGCTGAAGCTATTAATCTAGTTTCCATGCCTTTTCATCAGAACACTGATTGTATCCCTTGTGGAAGGGTACCCCACCCACACACACAAATGGGAGTCCCGGATGTGATACTAAAGTGCATCCGGTAGTAATGCTCCTGTTCCGAAGTTCTGGTGATTGTGAACTCAACCCTGTCTTTCCATTTCTCCCAATCCCACTCTAAGCTGGAGGTGTAGTACCTGTTTGAGTTCCATGTATAGCTTAAATAGGTCTATTTGAAAATTATTAATATTAGATAGAAATGCTTTAAACCAAATATTTGTGCGTCAATTTACTTTAAGAATTGTTTCTACTATCGATGGGTTATCAATCATTAGGAAGTCAGAGTTATATGATAAAATAAAACGCAATTTTTCCCTGCAGCGGTCGTGTCAGTTCTATATGGATTCACCACATGGAAGCTGACTTAGCCAAAAGAGAAAGAGCACGACGAGAACTGTACAAGACTGCTACGAGCTATATCGAACAAATCCTGGAAGCAACATCCCATAAAACAGCAGTTGTACGGCCACCTACCCCCTATCTCTAAAACCATCCAAATAAAGCGTACAAGACATGTGGGACACTGCTAAAGAAATAAAGACAAACTCATAAGCAACGTTCTCTCATGGACCCCTTCACATGGACGTGCAAGTGTTGGATGACCAACTAGAACTTATCTACAACAGCACTGTACGGACACTGGGTGTAGTCTAGAAGACCTGCCGAAAACGATGGCGAGAGAGAGAGAGAGAGAGAGTGAGAGAGAGTCAGGAAAATCTATTCTAGCTGTGAGACATGATGAAGATGATGATTATAATTCTCCACTAATTGATATCATAAGGTACTTGAATCTATATAAGTTTTTGCAAAATGCAACTACCGAAATAGACACTGAATAACCCAACTGAAGTTGACATATCGTTAAATCAACAAATAAGTCAATCAACCCTTGTATAATAATATTCATTGGGCTCATGTCAGAATTGCTGTCAACACAAAAAATAAAAGGTGGAGTATTCAGAGTTTGAAATAATGTTCTACAGAGCAAAGAAGACTGCTAGATTGACTTTAATATTATGCCAAAGTGTTATTTCATACCGGAAGGTTAAGGTTCGCTTTCTTTTTTAATGGCATATCAACCTTTGCAGGTTATTTAATGCCAAAGCCATTCTCCTAGAAGAGTAGTAGTGGTACTATTTAACCCATAGTTGCGAGGATTAGGGGGTTCATACCTTTCCCAATGGTATTCATCCAAAAGTGAACGTGATAGCACAACTGGAGTTCGAAATCGCTTACTACGATTCCGTAGTCTATCACTTTAACCATTACACCAAGAGGACACCCACTGGAAGGTTAAGTTTAGGTTTGGTTTCTTTGTTTAATGGCATATCAACTCTTTTTAGGTTATTTAATGCCAAAGCCATTCTCATAGAAGAACAGTAGTGGTACTAGTTAACCCATAGCTGGGAGGATAAGGGGGTTCATACCTTTCCCAAGGGTATTTGTCCGAAAGTGAACGTAATAGCACGACTGGAGTACGAACTCGCGTACTACGATTCCGCATTCCATCGCTTTAACCATTACACCACAAAGACCCCCCCAGAAGGTTAAGAAATCGCGTTTATTGTGCGTTCATATTTACATTTTTTGTGTTGTTGTTTTCAAGGGGTTTTTTTTATACTCAGTTCAATAGAATACAAATATTTCATCTATTTGACTCATAGATGGGACCTATCACTCCGGGTTGGAGTGGACCTGGAAGTAATGGTAATGAAGAAGTATGCCACACTCCCCAAATATCCAATACAGTATTCTCACCACCGAAAGCAGTTTTGTATCATATCGGAGTAATCATTTTTTGTGAGTGTCTTACCTTTTTGCAGGGAATAGAGTTACTGTTGCATTCTAAGATCCATCAACAAGATGAGGATTCTGGTGAAAATACTTTATTGAAACGACATGACATCATACTGGCACTCAATATAATAAAATTAAAATACATATGCAAACGTTTCAAAATGCCAAAAGGGTTTGTCCTCGTGGTTAAAGCGATGGACTGTGGAATCGTAGTAAACGAGTTCGAATTCTAGTCGCGGTATTATGTTCACTTTCCGACAAATACCCTTGGAAAAGGTATGAACCCCCCTTATCCTCCCAGCTATTGGTTAAATACTACCACTACTGTTCTTTAGAAGGATGGCATTAAATAATCTACTAAGGTTGATATGCCATTAAACAAAGAAACCAAACCAATCAACAATGCCAATACACCCACGGAAGAGAACTAATGTTTCTGTATGGATTTACGTGCCAAATTAAAGTTATTGTATAGGTTTGAAAAAAAATAAGAATACAGCCGCACTGAGCTCCTCAAAAAAAAAAAAAAAAATGGTGAAGTTAACGTTGAGGTATACGTCCGAACACAAGTCGTGTGCATAGTTTTTAGCCATGTCATTCAGAGTTGACAGATATGACAACTTATGGACGTGCCGATGGGACATAAGACATTGCTAAGAGGTGGACGTTTGACGTGGGTACTGGTGCGACGAGGGCCCCAAGAAGAGGATTAAAAAAATGGGTTGATTTCGTTTACGGCATGCAAGCCTCTTTTTTCATCAAACGGCATTATTGTCAGCATCAACGGTCGTCGTCATCGTCATCGTCGTCTTCGTCTGCCCTGGGAGAGAAATCGTCTTTTAATCACAAATCTTACAGCCCAATGACGGAGTCAGCTTTAGCGGGATTGTCTTGTCCCCTTCTGACCCGTCTCGTCCTTTTGAGGGACATCCTAACAAGAGAGACAGATGGAACATGTTCCATCGTTATTTATTCAAAGAATTAGACAGTCAAATTGCTTGTTCTCTCTTTCGGAAAAAAAAAGACTTTTTTAATGGTTTGGAGTCGGGGAGGTTTTTCAAATTGAAGAAAATGATGGAAAGAATGTATTTGATTCGTAATAAAAAGAAATAGAAAAAGTCAATAATAATAATAATAATAATGATAATAATAATAATAATAATAATAATAATCAAGTGGATGGGTTGGAAGAGAGACCAAATTTGCCAACAAGAAAAGAATTAAATTTAGAAAAATTTCGAGTGGAAGGCGGGGTGAGGAAAAAAGGGAGCGTTTTGTGCTGTGTCTTTGAACAGTTCCCTCTGACGACCTGTTCGTTTTATCTTATTTACCCTTCCCCCACAAAAAAAAAAAACTGTGGGAAAAAAAAAGAAGATCGATGAAAAAAGAGAAAAAAAACTGAAAGAAAGAAATAGAAGATAAAACGAAAGAATAAAAACTGTAGAAGAATGAAAGAAAATAATGAAGGAGAAATAATAGATATCTGTTCAGCGATTAATGACTGAAAGATTAACGGGGTTCTGGTAAGAAGAACAACAAAGATATGGGAAAGGGGGAAAGAAAAAAATGGGTGTGAAAAAATGTGTAAAAGGAAAAATAGATTATGCAAATATCCAAAAAGAATGGTTGAATCAAATTTCTTTCAATGAAAATGAATAATAAAAGAAAATGTAAAAGAAACAAAAGTAATTAAAGAAGAAATGAAAAACGAAAATGTTGAGAAAAAGAAAAAAATAAAAGAAAGAAAAAGAATGAAGATTCGTAAAAAGAAGTACAGATAGAGAAATGAAGGAAGAAGTTCAGAAAGAGGAAGAGGAAAAACAAAAATCTAGTGGAAAAAAAGAGTAAAGAGAAAGAAAAAGACGAAAGCAAAAAAAAAAAAAAGAAGAAAGAATGATGTAAGAAAAAAGAAAAAGAAAGAAAAACAAAATAAAAACAAAGAAAAAAATGAATAAAAAAATTAAGATAAAAGTATAAAAGAAAAGAGTAAAGGAAAATAGTAGAAATAGCAGGAGAAGGAAGGAAGGAAAGAAAAAAAACATAGAAAAATACAAAAACAAAGAAACGAATGAATGCTTGTAGAAAAGGGTTTTTTAAAAATTACCAAGCGAATCAATAAAAAGAAAAAGAAAATAAAAAAAGATAAGATGAATGAATGCATGAATGAATGAAAGCGAAAAGTAAGGAAAAAGAAATGTGAAAAAGAATATGTTCTGAAAAGAAGGGAAAAGAAAGAAAAATATACTTGAGCGTCAAAGAAAGAGTGAAAGAACTTATCTGAGGGTAAACAAAAACGATGTAGGGGAAAGATAAAACGAAATGTATAGCATAGAAAAGAAAGGAAGCTTATGGAAGAAATATCTTTTTAATCTGTTAAAAAAAATGAGAAATAGTTTAAAGAAAGAAAGAAAGAAATATAGTAAAGGAAAAGAATATGATAAATAATAATAAAAAAGAGAAAACAAATAAATGTATGAATGAATACAGGAAAAAATGTGTGAATGTTGCAAAAGAAAATGAATATCATGAAAGAAAGAAAGAAATGAATGAATACAGAAAAAAAAAAGAATATCATAGAAAATAAAAAGTAAAGAGAAAACAAATGAATGAACCAATGACTACGGGAATAATTATGCGAATACAGCAAATGAAAAGAAAGAAAGAAAGAAAGAAAGAAAGAAGTGGTTATGGAAAAGAAAGAAAGAAAGAAAGAAAGAAAGAAAGAGTTAACTCGGGGTGAAAACTAGAATTAAGAAATAGAGAAAAATACTTACTTGAAAGAAAGAAAGAAAGAAAGAAAGAAAGAAAGAAAGAAAGAAGTGAGAGGTTATGGAAAAGAAAGAAAGAAAGAAAGAAATGAGAGGTTTTGGGAAAGAAAGAAAGAAAGAAAGAAAGAAAGAAGTGAGAGGTTATGGAGAAGAAAGAAAGAAAGAAAGAAAGAAAGAAAGAAAGAGTTAACTCGGGGTGAAAACTAGAATTAAGAAATAGAGAAAAATACTTACTTGAAAGAAAGAAAGAAAGAAAGAAAGAAAGAAGTGAGAGGTTATGGAAAAGAAAGAAAGAAAGAAAGAAATGAGAGGTTTTGGGAAAGAAAGAAAGAAAGAAAGAAGTGAGAGGTTATGGAGAAGAAAGAAAGAAAGAAAGAAAGAAAGAAAGGAGTGGTTATGGAAAAGAAAGAAAGAAAGAAAGAAAGAAAGAAAGAAAGAAAGAAAGAAAGAAAGAAAGAAAGAAAGAAAAAGTTAACTCGGGGTGAAAACTAGAATTAAGAAATAGAGAAAAATACTTACTTGAAAGAAAGAAAGAAAGAAAGAAAGAAAGAAAGAAAGAAAGAAAGAAGTGAGAGGTTATGGAAAAGAAAGAAAGAACTGAGAGGTTTTGGAAAAGAAAGAAAGAAAGAAAGAAAGAAAGAAGTGAGAGGTTATGGAAAAGAAAGAAAGAAAGAAAGAAAGAAAGAAAGAAATGTACTTAGCATTGAAAAAGTATAAAATCTAATCGAAAACAAAGAAAAACAGATTAATATTCGAAGAAATACACAAATATAACGGAATGAAACCAAAAAAGAAAAGAGCAAACCAGAAAAAGAAAGAAAAAAGAAAAAATAGAATAGACAACAGGAATATAGCAAAAAAAAAAAACAACCATTAAACGAAGAAGGAATGAAGGACGGAAAAAAAGAAAGTAAAGCTGGGAAAAATAAATGATTAAATGAGAGGAATGTGAAGAATGTTTAAAAATAGGAATTATATTTGTTGGAAGAAAAATTTTAATTTAATGATTTTTAAATACCATCGAAATATATTCTATCATCTTATTTTGATTAATGACGTTTTTCGCTGTCAAATATTTAAAAAAAAAAAAAAAGAAAAAGAAAAAAGAAATAAACATATGACGTGCTTTAGTGGACACGGCTTAACGAATAAATGCGTTTGTTTTGTTCTCACAAAGCCGTGAGTTCAATCCTAGCGTCAGTCGGCACAGTTATACTGTGACTTATAAAATAAAATAGAGGAGTATTACCGAAAGATTTATCGAAGAGAAGAAATTAATAAAGAATAAAAACAATGTAGCCTCACCGAAATTTCCTCATGGTCAAAATGAAAGGTTCCTTTTTAGTGTTCCTAAAGGCTTTCCAAAATTTGATAGACTTTGGAGGAAAGTCGAGGGAGACAAACAATTGTCTTTCCCTTGGATTGTGAGCATGGCTTCCAACATCACGTGTCTGTTGGTCAGATGAGAGTTCAACCCCTCGTTTTGCCACCATTCTGGCTAAGACCTCCTTTTTTTTCGGGTCTCACTTAGGTAGTGAATTGACATGGTTTTCATTCCTGTTCATTGAACTGACAACAGATCTTTGTCCCCGACACTAGTAAGTTGATGTAAGCGAGTTCGAACACCAGTCACGCTATTACGTTCACTTTCAGACAATACCCTTGGGAAAGATATGAAATCCCTTATCCTCCCAGCAATCGATTAAATAGTACCCTTATTGTCCTAGAAAAGTAGATTTGGCATTAAATAATCCAAGAATGTTGATATGCTATTAAACAACTGACCAAACCAAAAAACTGGCTAGGTGATTCAAAAGCAAATAAAACGGGTTTCCTCATTTTAGTACCTGATTTTGTATACTGCTTGTTTGTAAACAATATGTGCAATGTATTTATTTTTGGACACGTTGCTTATTATCGCAAAACCTGAACTACGGCCTTGAAGTAAGCGAATTCAGATTCCAGTTACGCTATCACATTCACTTTCGGACTAATACACGAGGGAAAAGTATAAACCCGCTTATACCCAGCAATATGTTTAATAGTACCACTATGTTCTACAAGGATGATTTTTGCATAAAATAACCCATGATGTTTGATATGCGATTAAACAAAGAGACCAAAATAAACCTTATGTTTTCATATATGGAGGCGACCGTTTTGATTGGTTTGGTTTTATTGCATATCGACCGTTGTAGGTTATTTAACGCCAAATCCTGTTTACATACACACACACACACACACACACCCACACATATATATATATATATATATATATATATATATGCATACTAAATATAAATTAAAGTTGGCGACCTTAGTCGAGAGTGACCCGTAGGCTCCATTTTCGATAGCTACTACACCAAGGTGTAAGGGAAGGCGCTACTCCTTTCCCTTGATTTCTCCACTTTACCCTTGATCCGTACCTTATAATGCTGAGTGTTAAGCAAGGAGGCATCAAGTATTATTTTTTTGAATCTTTGGTATGACTAGACCTGGGATTGAAACCAGGTCTCCCGGGCTATAGGCGAACACTCTAACCATCATGCCAATAGTAGATAACATTTTTAAACCAGCTCATTTTTGGCACACAGTTAAAGAGTTTTAAGTATTGCTATCAAATAAGCTCGAGGTACTAATCTCTTTTTTCGCTTTCTTTTAATTTTACTCTGTCGTCTACCGGGACGGCAAAGTCAATTATTTGGTAGATTCTTCTTCTTTTTTTTTTTTTTGTTGTCTATCACAAGGTCAGGTCGTCTGATCTCTCGAGCGGATTCCGGGTTGTGCATATACCACTTATTCGTATGGTCAAATTTAAATTTCTTCCGCAATTTCCAATGGATCACCTTCCCCACTCAGTTTTGGAGAAGGATTATTATTATTATTATTATTATTATTCACTCATTAGAGCTTTTCACATCAGCGGTAGCCGATGGTTTTTCACTAAAGTCTGAGTGACAACAAATCTCCTCAAGTCTCCAAGACTCTTCTTAGTATTCTGGCAGTTCTCAACAATGCTGTCGTTTGGATGGTCTCCACTCGTCCGCCAACTTCCTAGTCCTCTAGTCCCTTTAGTAATACTTTAGTTACTGTTCCAAACGCACCAATTACAATTGGTATAATTGTCACCTGCATGTTCCACAGTTTTTTCAATTCCCTAGCAAGGTCGAGGTATTATACCTCTTTTGACATTCTTTCAGTTTTATTCTGTGATCAACCGGGACAGCAAAGTCGACAATTTTGCAAGTTCTCTTTTTTTTTTTTTTTTGATTATTATTAAATCTGGTCTTCTGGCCGGGATTAGGTGATCCGTTTGTATGTTAAAGTCCCATAGGAGTTTATCCGTGGCATTTTCTAGGACAGTTGCTGGATTGTGCATATACCGTTTGTTAGTATGGTTGAATTTATGTTTCTTACGCATTTCCCCTTGCCGACCCAGTCGTGTCTCGCCTTTGGCGGAGACATGAATTCCCAAATCGGGAAAAACGGAAACAACAAATACAGCCTCCACAACACGTCAAATAGGAATGGGCAACATCTAACAGATTTCATGATAGAAAATAGATTAGCATGCCTCAATACAAACTACCAAAAAAAGGGAGGACAAACTATGGACATACACGTACGCGAACAATACTAAAGCTCAGATAGACTACGTCCTTATAAACAAGAAATGGAAAAATAGTGCAATGAATTGCGAGGCATACTCCTCTTTTGAGGGTGTGTCCACCGATCACCGAATAGTCACGGCGAAAATACGGTTAAGCCTACGATAAAACGCCAAACGAACAGCGACCACCAAACACTATGACTGGGCCCTATTGAACAACAGAGATATAAGAGATAAATACGTATTAGAATTAAGAAACAGATTCGAAACACTACAAGAAAAGACGGAAAAAAGTACACCAAACAACGAATATGAAAATTTCGTCAATGCACACCTCGAGGCAGCAGCGAAATGCATTCCAACAAAACTCAAAACTAAATATAGAGTCCCATGGGAAACTTTAGCAGTGAGAGAAAAACGTGCACTAGTGAAAACAGCCTCCAAAAACTATCGAAAAAACCCAACAAACACAAACGCCTTAAAACTAAAAACGGCACAATATCAATTAGCAGGCATATATATAAAGGAACAGACAGAATACATTCAAAATCAGATAGATAAGATTAGAGACTCGGTGGAAGATACACAATCTAGGATAGCCTGGAAAACAATAAACGAAGTGAGTAGAAGAAAGAACACAGCCAAAGCAATATTGAAAGCAACAAACCAACAAGAAAGAATAAAACTGTGGAAACAGCACTTCGAAAACTTACTAGGAAACCCACCGAAAATAACACATGAACCAATCACCAGAATAATTAGCAAACAATTAGACATTAAACTAGGACCGTTCACACAAGAAGAACTCGACTCGGTTCTCAGAAAAATTAAAAATAGGAAAGCTGCTGGGCTGGACGAAATTCCCCCGGAAGTATAGAAGACCAGACAATTCGACGACATACTGCTCCGACACTGCAACGCAGTATACAATCAAAATCCGATAGATAGATGGATGAAGGGATACATACTCCCCTTCCCTAAAAAGGGGGCAAAAAACCTACAAGCGACATTAATATTTGTTGACTTTACCAAGGCCTTCGATTCCATTCACAGAGGAAAGATGGAACAAATCCTACTAGCGTACGGCATACCTAAAGAAACCGTAGCGGCAATAACGATTCTCTATAGAAACACTAAAGTAAAAGTACGATCACCAGATGGAGACACAGAATACTTCGACATTGTAGCAGGAGTACTACAAGGGGACACGCTGGCCCCGTACCTCTTTATCATTTGTCTAGACTACGTACTTAGAACATCGATTGACAAAATCAAAGAGAATGGCTTCGAACTGACGAAGAAAAGAAGCAGAAGGTACCCCGCAACAACAATTACCGACGCCGACTACGCCGATGACATAGTGATACTGGCAAATACACCTGACCAAGCCGAAACGCTACTGCATAGTTTTGAACGAGCAGCAGCAAGCATAGGCTTCAATGTTAATGCACACAAAACGGAATATATGTGCTATAATCAAACGGGGGACATCTCCACTCTAGACGGAACCCCTCTTAAACTAGTAGACAAATTCACTTACCTAGGAAGCAGCATCGCATCAACCGAAAAGGACATCGAAACGAGGTTAGCGAAAGCATGGACAGCTATCAATAGGCTATCGATTATATGGAAATCAGACCTAACCGATAAAATGAAACGCAGTTTCTTTCAGGCAGCGGTCACATCGATACTGCTATATGGCTGCACTACATGGACGCTAACAAAATGGCTGGAGAAGAAGCTAGACGGCAATTACACAAGAATGCTACGTGCAATCTTAAACAAGTCCTGGCGGCAACACCCCACAAGACACCAACTGTACGGCCACCTGCCTCCTATCACGAAAACTATTCAAGTTAGACGAGCCAGACATGCAGGACACTGCTGGAGAAGCAGGGACGAACTCATAAGTGATGTACTCTTATGGACCCCCACACATGGCCGTGCAAAAGCAGGACGACCAGCACGAACATACATTCAGCAGCTATGTGAGGATACAGGATGTTGTCCTGAAGACCTACCTAGGGCGATGAACGATAGGGAGGAGTGGCGAGAGTGGATCAGGGATATCCGTGCTACCAGCGCGATATGATTATTATTATTATTATTATTATTATTATTAAACAGGAATAGGAATCTGAAATCAGAAGTGTGTACAATGAAAGTGTAATAAAAACACTTTCCTATAATTATCATCATCATCATTATCATGTCGCACCGCCAGCGCGGATATCCTTGACTCTCTCTCGCCATTTCTCCCTATCATTCATCGCCTCCGGCAGGTCTTCAGGGTTACATCCTGTGTCCTCACATAGTTGCTGTATGTATGTTCGTGCTGGTCGTCCCACTCTTGCACATCCATATGTGGGGGTCCACAGGAGTACATCGCTTATGAGCTCGTCCTTGCTTCTCCAGCAGTGTCCTGCGTGTCTGGTTCGTCGAACTTGTATAGTTTTCGTGATGGGGGGCAAGTGTCCGTATAGTTGGAGTCTCGTGGGGTGCTGTCGCCAGGACTTGTTTAATACTGCTCTCAACATTCTTGTGTAATTTCCGTCCAGCCTCCTCTCCAGCCGCTTCGTAAGCGTCCATGTGGTGCATCCATATAGCAGTATCGACACAACCGCTGCCTGGAAGAAACTGCGTTTCATTTTATCAGTTAGGTCCGACTTCCATATGATCGAGAGCCTATCGATAGCTGTCCATGCTTTCGTCAGTCGTGTGTCGATGTCCTTTTCGGTTGATGAGAAGCTACTTCCTAGGTAGGTGAATTTGTCGACTAGTTTCAGAGAGGCTCCGTCTAGTGTGGCAATGTTGCCCGTTTGGTTGTAACACATATATTCAGTTTTGTTTGCATTGACATGGAGGCCAATGCCAAATTTGTTACTTGTAATGATTTTATGAAATAATTTTTTCAGACATTGAAGCAAGATTCTATGGCAACAGAAATGTGAATAGGACATAAATACATATAAAAAATTTTAGACACAAAAGTAAATTTGAGAATAAGTTTCTGTGAACCTCTTTCTACAAAGTATCACTTTGTTTTCCATCTTTTACGAATGTGTCTGTTTTTTCTTTCATTATCATTCAAGAATATATATATATATATATATAATGTAGATTCTTCCAAGCAGCAGTCGTGTTGATACTGCTATATGGATGTACTATTTGGACGCTAACCAAACGTATAGAGAAACAGCTTGACGGCAACTACACAAGAATACAGTGAGCAATATTGAACAAGTCCTGGAGGCAGCACCCCCTAAAGCAGCAACTGTACGGCCGTCTACCACCCATCACGAAAATTCTTAAAGTTAGATGAACCAGACATGCGGGACACTGCTGGAGAAGCAGGGACGAGCTCGTAAGTGATGAACTCCAGTGGACCCCTTCACATGGACGTGCAAAGGCAGGACGACCAGCTAGAACCTACATACAGCAGCTCTGTGTCGATACGGGATGTAGCCCTGAATACCTGTCGGAAGCAATGGACGATTGGGAAGGGTGGCGAAAGAGGGTCAGGGATATACGCACTGATGGCGTGACATGATATATATATATATATATATATATATACGTAGCTTGCTTTGTAAAAATAAAAACACCTTGTCGATAAAACAGAATAGATTGATAGATTGACTGCTTCCCCAACCGACGAATAATCCCCCCCCCACCGGCTAAAAAAGGAGGAATGTCCTGATATGATACTAAACTGCATCTAATAGTTTTGAAACTCCGCTTTGAAATTACTCTCAGGTCCACTCTGACCTTTGCAGTCCCATCTATTGATATTGGAAATCATTTTTTAATGGTATTTGTAATAGAAATATTTGAAACCATATGACTGTGTGAAAAGAAATGTTTATAATTCGATTGGAATGAATGACAGAAATTATATAAATGTGTATAAATTATTTGTATTTGGAATATTTACTAGCTGTTCTAATTGTTTATAGTTAATTAGTTTATAGTTAATTAGTCATTGAGAATATATGAAGTTAAGTAAATTGGCCGACCGCGGTCGAAGGCGACCAAAAGACATCGTTTTCAAAAGTTACTACACCAAAGTGTAGGGGTGGGTGCTAATCCTTTCTTTGGATTGCTCGACTTACGCTTAATCCGTACCTTATAATGCTGCGGGTTAAACAAGAAGGCATCAAATACAATTTTTGAAGTTTTTAGTATGACTCGACCTGGGATTGAACGCCAGTGTTCTGGGCTATTGGCAAACACTCTAATCATTACGCCAGTGGGTAGGTAAATAAACTCTAAGATAGTGTAGAAATTATGAAAATTAAAAACTTTTTTCAAGAATCTTTACTTATTATCATGATTAATTACTTGAAAATACATATTTCTGGCCAAAAAAAATAAAAAAAAAAGAATAAAAAACGGAAAAACGATGGGATTAAATGACTCGACAAGGGTTGACATGCCATAAAACCAGCCAATTAACTGAAACTTGGAGAGAAGATACTTTCTAGCGGGATAAATCTTTTGCCAAATGAAATTCCTTGAAGAATAAATACTAGGCAGCCCCATCCCAACAAACCATCGTGGAGACTGGCACTAGTTATGGAACTAACCAAGCGAAATGATTAAATTTTTAAAACGTTCTCTTCAGTTATGTTTAGAAATTGTCTGCTTTCATTTTCATTCATTCAGTTATTCTCTTCTTCATTCTCTTCATTCTCTTCCTTTTTCTTCTTTTTTTTTTTTACATTTCCTTCTATTCGCAGGTGTTCTTTTTTTTTCTTATATTTTCTCTTTTTTCTACATCAAATCGAATTACATTATATTTTTGGCATGTCTCCCGATATAACATTCTTCTTCTTCTTCTTCTTCTTCTTCTTCTTCTTCTTCTTCTTCTTCTTCTTCTTCTTCTTCTTCTTCTTCCATTGAATGATTTTGGTGGGAGTTTCCTTGGCGTTGTCGCTAACGTTCTAGACTACAATATCGTCGTAAACAAGTTCGAACCCCAGTCACGTTATTACATTCATTTTTCAGATTAATACCCATAGAAAAGATATGAACTCTCTCAGCCACCCCCGTTATTGTTAGGGGTTACTTTTCCTTCTACAGGAAAACTTTTATCTTTAAATATCCCATGAAGTTTGATACACCATTAAAGAAAGCAACCAAACCAAACATGAATGACTTTATCTAAAAATAACCCAATAAGGGGTGAAACCCTGTGAAACAAAACAAACAAACAAACATCGATAGAAATAGAAATTTTCACCGAATGGCTAATCGTTGAAGGTGTCATGCAGAACGTAATATCAACCTTGATTGAAACATAACTACTTACTCCCATATTGTGTGGGGTTTCGCCGAAGTGTAGTGGCTAACGTGCTAGACGGCAATATCGTAATAAGCGAGTTCGAACTCCGGTCGCTCAATCACGTTCACTTTAAGTCTTATATCCTCGGAAAAGGAGGTGCCCGTGGTGTAATTGTTATCGTCGTAGGAAATGAACACGGCGACACGAGTTCAAATCCTGGACGAGACTGATTGCATTTCACATAACACTAATACCCTTGGGAAAGGTATGAATCCAATTATTCTCCCTCCAGCTATGGGTAAATAGTAGGACAGACTAGGTTCTTCAGCCTTGGTTAGGCAACTAGTCTAGGAGAAGGAAAACTCTGAATTCAAACCTGTTAAACTCCGCTTAGAAAAATTGACCTTGTGTCATATCCTGCCCGAGCGGAGGGGTTGGGTAAAAAGGGAATAGGATATGAACCTCCTTATCCTAGAACAATCGGTCAAATACATCCCACTACTCTCTTTCTACTTGGGTTGGTTTGATTTTATGGCACATCAACCATTGTAGGTTATTTAATGCTAAATCCATTTTTATATATATAAACAGTTCTATTTCAAACAGTTCAGTTTAACAGTAGTACATAGTTTAAATGACAAAAAAGAGTTCTGTTTGTAACAATTCAGTTCAGCATAAGTACGCATTTTAGCTATATTTAACCCATAGATAGGAACTTATCAGGTGTTATTACTCCGGGCCAGAGTGGACCTGAGAGCAATTGCAATGAAGGTGTACTCCGCAATTCCCCAAAGCCCCAGCAGTACTGGAGCCTCACCATCTGATTATTTCGTGTCATATCTTGTACACTCATTGGTGGTGTCTTACCCCTCTGCAGAAATGCAGTCGGTGTATTCAACTGCCCCAGCCGACTTGAGCACTTTCTACAAGGATGAATTGGGCACAAAGTTTGATATACTATTAAATAAAAAACAAACAGCTCTAAGAAACCAAACCAATTTTGTATAAGCTAATTTACTATATATAAATAAATATATATATATATAATTGATTAATCGATTAGTTTGTTGGATTAACGGCATATCAATCCTTAATGGGTTATATCATGCCCATGTCGGTATGATAATTATGATCTTCGATTATACACAGTGCAAAAATGTATCATCACTATCAGTCAAAATTTTTGTAAACTTTACTTCAATCACATTTATTTGACCCATAGATCGGATCCTAAAAGGTACTACCATACTCTGTCAGAGTGGACCTGGTAGTAATGGCAGTGAAATGGTACTCTACAGTACCCCCAGGTCCAAGTAGCCTTACCACCGTATGCAGTTTAGTATCATACCTTGGATATTTCTTTGCTGTCGGCATATTCAAAGCTCCACTCACTGGGATTGAAACTGTTAATACAGGGTTCAAGTATATCATCATCATCATGTCGTGCCGCTAGCACGGATATCCCTGACCCTCTGTAACCACTTCTCCCTATTGTTCATCGCCTCTGGCAGGTCTTCAGGGCTACATCCCGTATCCTCACATAGCTGTTGAATGTATGTTCGAGCTGGTCGTCCTGCTTTTGCCCGGCCATATGTGGGGGTCCATAGGTGTACATCACTTATGAGCTCGTCCTTGCTTCTATAGCAGTGTCCTGAATGTCTGGTTCGTCTGGTTTGATAGTTTTCGTGATGGGAGGCAGGTGGCCGTATAATTGGTGCCTTGTGGGGTATTGCCGCCAGGACTTGTTCAATATTGCTCGCAACATTCTTGTGTAATTGCCGTCTAGCTTCTTCTCCAGCAGTTTAGTTAGCGTCCAAGTTGTTAGTTTCGATAGACACTGGGTCGAATTTTTGTTTGTTTGTTTATTTGTTTGTTTTTTGGGTTTTATGGCATATCAACCTTTGTAGGTTATTTAATGCCAAATCCATTTTTATACAAATAAGTAAAGTAAAATAAATCTAGCGATCGTAGTCAAGGGCGACCAGAAGGCTCCCTTTTCAATACCTACTACACAGAGGTGTAGGGGAGGGTGTTACTCCTTGCCCTGGATTGCTTCGCTTTACCCTTGATACGTACCTTATATTGCTGAGTGTTAAGCAAGGAGGTATCAAGTACCATTTTTAAAGTCTTTGGTATGACGCGCCGTGGGATTGAACCTAGGTCTTCCAGACCATTGGCGAACACTCTACCCACTAGACAAATGAGCCGGTAAACCGTTCTATTTTAAACAATTCAGTTTAGAATAAGTACACAGTTTAATTCTCTAAAACATTTCTATTTCAAGCAGTCCCGTTTAGCATTAGTACACCTTTTGAATATCAAAACAGTTCTATTTCAAGTAATTCCGTTTAGAATAAGCATGCAGTTTAGTTCTATATGACCCATAGATAGAACCCTATCAAGTGCTAGGACAGACAAGGTTCTTCGGCCTTGGTTAGGCAACTAGTCTAGGCGAAGGAAAACTCTGAATTCAAACCTGTTAAACTCCGCTTAAAAATTGACCTTGTGTCATATCCTGCCCGAGCGGAGGGGTTGGTAAATAGTATCAAGTGCTACCACTCCGGGGCAGAGTGGACTTAGGACAATGAAGGGGTACTCCGCATTCCCCAAAGCTCCAGTATTAGGAGAACCTCAACACCAGATTGTTAGAAAGTCATATCCATGACACTCAAGGGAGAGGGTCTTAGCCGACTGGGCAACAAATGTTTGTCATCAACACTAATGATCGAATCTTTTTCCTGCTAGTGAACAAACTTACCAGTAATCTCCAAATTAGAGTCGACCATCTTTCTTCACCATAAATATTTGCGTTTACCCAACCCCTCTTTTACGAGTAGTGTAATATAATGGCCGAAGGATTTCGTTTTATGCCTTTGGGTTTAGTTGGGCTGATAACCTTTCGGCTCAGTGCATGGGTTACTTATGTGCAACATTAACGCAGGTGTTCACGCGCGCGGGCGGAACGGACGTGTCACTCAGAGATGTCACAATAGCCCAGATGGGTAACGGTGCTACAGAGTGCGAGTAACGTTACACACCGGAAGCGCGTGGAGGATTTGGGGGATTTTGAAAAAAGTTAGTTGAGTTGAGTCCTGCCTCGGGAGAAGACGGTTGACTTTCGCTTGCTCGCTGAGGCCAGACGAATTTACGCGCTACGGGCGATGCACGATATGGTGGTGGTGGTGGGGTGGCTGATTGAAAAACCAGAATAGAAAGAATGTGTATCTCTCTCCTTATGTCGAAGAACCTTTAAACTTAAAGGTAATAAAAAGTTTCGTACCTGAACTAAGAAGTCGTAAGGGTTTTTCGTATTTCGGGATTCCTATGTTCTATGTATTTCTATGTATATATGTTAGGAACAATCTATGTACGTTTCACACATATCCGTATCTGGCTAGTGTACAGTAGGGTGCGGCACAAGGTTAATTTTTTAAGCGCAATAAAGCTGGTTTGAATTCAGTTTTCCTTCTCATTAACCCAATCAAGGCTAAAAAAAAAACAAAAAAAAAACAGTCTTAGTATTTACTCAACAAAAGGGGAAGAAAATATGGATCCACGCTTTTTCTCAAGGGTATGAGCGCAAAGTGAAACGCAATCAGCCTGGACCAAGAATTGAACACGGGTCGTCGGTTCAGTTTCCTACGAGGATATCTATTAATACCATCAATGTAGTTATCGAAAATGTAAGTTAAATGTAAGTTAATTGAAAATGTAAGTAAGTAATAGAAAATAATAGAAAACTCACGTTTGGTGGTCACATAATCGTAATGGTCGTGTTAATACACGGTCATTCAGTACAAAACGAGACGTGTTTTATTTTCCTCAATGCTAACACAACAAAAAAGAGATTGAAAGAAGAAAAGTGATTCTAAAATAAATGCATACATACTTATATGTCGGGACACGCAATGCACTGGGTGTGGCCAACAAAGAAACACAACTTGTAAAGCTGCACCCAAAACGAGAACTTTCAGAGTACTTGTGATTGAAACAATGTGGAGCAGTGACCTTGAACTTTTTACATTAGAAATGACATTTCAAAGGGGCTTTACGTGCTAAAGTGAAATGGGTATTGTTATAGAATATGGACACAGCGACCCGACTTCAAATCCGAGAAGAGACTGTTGGCATTTCACATTAACAATATTCGAAAATATTTAACTGCAGGTAAACAAATGACTTATATTAAGTAGAATTATTAGTGTTAGATAGCAATACTTGAAACCATTTAAGTGTCTGCACACAGATGATTAATATTAAACAATATCATCAGTATTAACAAGATTAAAACCATTTAACAGAGAGCATACAAATAAGCTCTAAATCTTCAAGAAATTGTTACCGACAAACTATACGCTTACAAGTTTGAATATATTAATCAAAGAGATGTCATCTCCACACTAAAGGGTGGGCCTTTGAAACTAGTGGACAAGTTCACCTACCTAGAAAGTAGTGTCTCATTAACCGAGAATGACATCAACATACGACTAGCAAAGGCTTGGGCAGCTATCAATAGCCTATCAGTCGTACGGAAGTCAGACCTTACCGATAAAATAAAATGCATTTTTTTCCAAGCAGCGGTCGTGTCGATACTGCTATATGGATGCAGTACATGGCATTAAATAACCTACAAAGACTGATCAACCATTAAACAACAAAAGCCATGAATTTAACAGAAATCATCATCATCATCATCATCATCATCATCATCATCATGTCATGTCACCAGCACAGATATCCCTGGCTCGCCACTTCTCCCAACCGTTCATCGCCTCTGACAGGTCTTCAGGGCTACATCCCGTATCCTCACAGAGCTCCTGTATGTATGTTCGAGCTGGTCGTCCTGCTCGGCCATATGTGGGTGTCCATTGGAGTACATCACTTATGAGCTCGTCCCTGCTTCTCCAGCAGTGTCCTGCATGTCTGGTTCGTCTAACATTGATAGTTTTCGTGATAGGAGGTAGGTGGCCGTATAGTTGGTGCCTTGTTGGGTGTTGCCTCCAGGAATAAATTGAACGTACCATAGATTTTACTGACGGACTGGAAACTAACAGCACAATTTTTTATATATTATTCATGAATAACCATATTTACCAACCCCTCCGCTCGGGTAGGATATGACACAAGGTCAATTTTTAAGCGGGGTTTAACAGGTTTTAATTCAGAGTTTTCCTTCTCCTAGACTAGTTGCCTCACCAAGGCTGAAGAACCTAGTCTGTCCTACTATTTACCCATAGCTGGAGGGAGAATAATTGGATTCATACCTTTCCCAAGGGTATTAGTGTTATGTGAAATGCTATCAGTCTCGTCCAGGATTTGAACTCGTATCGCTATGTCCATTTCCTACGACGATAACCATTACACTACGGTTTTTATTTATTATTCATGAATAATTAATACAAATTAGGATTTCAAGTTCATCATAAACCCACGAATAAAAATGATCACATCTATTTTTACTCACATCATAGGCATATATGAAGAGAAAAATTGAAAAAACAAAGTAATTTAACGTGATGAATTTAATTTGAATGAGAGTCGACGTTAAAATGTTTCTGTTTCAATTAACGATCACCAAGATTTAGAAAAGATATTATGAAATATCGTTAGATTACCAATGGACATTGGCCCAGCGGTTAGAGTGTTCGCCAATGGCCCGGGAGACCTGGGTTCAATCCCAGGTCGAGTCATACCAAAGACTTTAAAAATGGTACTTGATACCACCTTGCTTAACACTCAGCATTATAAGGTACGGTTCAAGGGTAAAGTGGAGCAATCCTGGGAATGGAGTAGCGCCCTCCCCTACACCTTGGTGTAGTAGCTATCGAAAAGGGAGCCTTCGGGTCACCCTCGACTATGGTCGCTAACTTTACTTACTTACCAATGGATGCTTAACGAAATACAAAACAAAACAAAAGAGGAGATTATATATACAGAGAAAGGGGGAGACGTTAATCGTCTGATCAATAAATCAGCGTTCTTATTTCAAAAATATCACGTGACTGTATAAGGCAATGATGTAAAACAAATGGAACTACTAAGAGATGCAACAGATTAAAAAGAGAAAGAAATTTTTCTCCACTTTGTCGGTTTATTTTTCCATTATTTACTTTCATATATATTTATATATATATATATATATATGTGTGTGTGTGTGTGTGTGTGTGTTTGTGTGTGTGTGTGTGTGGACATACAGAATACGCAGGAGGCAGTTGTACCCAGAGTAAGGATTTGTCTTCATGAGCTCTGATTACATTTGATTTATCAAAAGAAAAACGGGGACCCAGTAAGAAATAGAGAGGAGAGAGAGAGATAGAGAAGAAAAATTGTAAAGTAAAAGAGTGAGAAGGTAATTTTTTTTTGGTAGATGGATGTACCTTGTGTGACACTGACGGTAATGATGATGATGATGATGATGGGTTAAATTTGCTGACGACAAAAGCACCCAGTTGAGGATAACATGTTCATAAAAGCACTTTGTTTACACACATGTGTTAGACGAGGCAAAATGTTTTCACGGCACCTAACATAAATTCGGTTGTCTGTTTACATGTGTAAGGTAAAAGTAAGGGTGGAAGAAGCACAGAGGAGGCGTTCACTCAACTAGTAGAAGAAAGAAAGAAAGAAAGAAAGAAAGAAAGAAAGAAAGAAAGAAAAAAGAAAGAAAGAAAGAAAGAAGTAAATGAATGAATACAGAGGAGAGTGTGAAAAAAAGAAAGAAGATGCTTGAGAGTTTAAGAAAGAAAGAAAGAAAGAAAGAAAGAAAGAAAGAGAAAAGAACAAGACAGACCAGTTGAGATTGACAGAAAGAAAGAAAGAAAGAAAGAAAGAAAGAAATGAATGAATACAGAGGAGAGTGTGAAAAAAAGAAAGAAGAGGCTTGAGAGTTTAAGAAAGAAAGAAAGAAAGAAAGAAAGAAAGAAAAAAAGAAAGAAAGAAAGAAAGAAAGAGAAAAGAACAAGACAGACCAGTTGAGAAAGAAAGAAAGAAAGAAAGAAAGAAAGAGACACACCAGTTAAGACAGGACTCAGAGAAGGAATGAAAGAAAGAAAAAAAGAAAGAAACAAACAAACACACAAACACACAAACAAGCAAAAAACAAACAAACAAAATAGAGAAAAAACAAAATAGACCAGTTAGGACCCGGCTCAAAGAGAGAGAGAGAAAGAAAAACCATATAAGAGAGGATTCAAAGAAAGAAAGAAAGAAAGACCAATAAGGAGAGGACTCAGAGAAAGAAAAGAAGGAAAGAAGAAAAAGAAAGAAAGAAAGACAGAAAGAAAGAACAGGAGAGACCAGTTAAGATAGACCCAAAGAAAGAAAGAAAGAAAGAAAGAAAGAAAGAAAGAAAGAAAGAAAGAAAGAAAGAACAGTTGATATAGACCCAGGGAAAGAAAGAAAGAAAGAAAGAAAGAAAGAAAGAAAGAACAAGACAGACCAGTTAAGACAAAACCCAAAGAAAGAAAGAAAGAAAGAAAGAAAGAAAGAAAGAAAGAAAGAAAGAAAACCTTGCGATGACTATAATCTAGAATCTAAAAAAGTGAAAGTGAAAAAAACGAAATGGTCTTCGTCCTGACCAAATGCTCATGCATTTCCAGCCAATACCAAATATCAGTGTTCGAGTACTGGTTAGTTAAAGGAAAATAAACAAATTAATGAAAAAAATAAACCAAAGAATTTTTAATGATGATTTCTTCGACATCCCGGCAGATTAGACCTCTTGGTGGATTCGCATAACAAAATCTTCCTTTAACCACTCTCTGATAAGTTTCTTTGCGATACTAAGCTGAGTTTGTATGTATGGCAATAGATAAATAAATAAAAGAAATAAAATGAAATAAGTAAAAGAAAGAGCGAAAGAAAGAGATTTTTTTTGTAGAATTAAGGAAAGCAGAAAAAGAACGAAAAAAGAAAAAGAGAAAATATTAAAATAACAAAATAAAATTCAGTAAGAAAAAAAATAATAATAAAATGACTAGAATAACATAATAAGCATAAAACAAAACAGAGACAAAATCTTATTCAGGACAGAAAGAAAAAAAAAAAGAAGAAACAAAAAAGAAAAAAGAAAAAATAGAAAAGAAAGATTAAAATCATTTTAGACACTAATAGAAAAAAAAAAACAACTAAGACTCAAAGATAGTACCGGAGAGGAGGTAAGAAAATAAACCCGGCTAAAAAAAAAGAAAGAAAGAAAAAAATCCAATTCTTTATTGAGTCTATTATTATTATTATTATTATGCACTTGAATAACCCATTTCATCTCCAGTGACCTCAGACCCTTTTCGACCTTTGCTAATATGGGCGTGAATTGATTTATTTTAGATGCTAGGTAAAATAACATTGTCAGCCCACACACAACTACAATTGCCTTCCTTCCTTCCTTTAATTTTTCATAATATATATATATATATACATCTGTAAATATATACCAGCCCTCCAGTTGAGCAGGGTGTGACACAAGGTCAATTTAATTATGGAATTTAACAGGTTTGAATAAAGAGTTTTCCTTCTTCTAGACCGGTTGCCATGCCATGGTGAAAGAACCCAAACTGTCCCACTAGCTCTCCATAGGTGGAGGGAATATACTTAGATTCATACCTTTTTGAAGAGTATTAACGCTATGTGAAATGCAAACAGTCTCGTCCAAGATTTGAACTCGGATCGCCGTATCCATTTCCTACGATCGTGACCAATAGGCCACGATCACCTCGAGGATAGGCTGAAAAGTCCATTGGCTAAAAAGTTCATATGATGATGCTATATCTGCTGTTGATGACTTTTTGACCAATGGGATCCAAGCACTGCAAAAATGATTGAAGTTGTATGTGGACCGCAAAAGAGACTATGTTGAAAAACCTCATTTGGTTACATTCGATGAGAGTATCTTCGTCAGCCTGTGAACTTTTCAGCCGACTCTCGTATATATATATATATATACATATATATATATATGTGTGTGTGTGTGTGTGTTAGATTAAATAATAAGGACACATTTTGCTAACATAATTTCATTGGAATTCTTTCAAATTGTCCTGAACGTAGTCTTGTAAAACGACAAACTAACTACAATACGTTCGGGACAATTTCGGTAAATTCATCCACCAACTCCAACCTAAAACCAAAACTCTTGTCAGGAAACTTGAAAGAATCCTAATAAAATTAATATAGGCAAAATGTGTGTAAACATTTAATGAAACATGCTTAAATGAAGGACTGCTATTCTACTACACATATTCTAAAATACATAATCCTGCAGCTCACGACGATACGGACATCCGATAGTATCGGTGTAGTATTATAAAAAGACAAATTAAGTACAATGCCTGCGGGACAATTTCGGTAAATTAATCTACCAAACTCCAACCTAAAACCAAAACACTTGTGAGAAACTTGAAAGGATGCTAATAAAATTATATAGACAAGTAAGTAAAGTTGGCGACCTTAGTCGAGGAGGACCCGAAGGACCCCTTTTCAATAGCTATCACACCGGGGTGCAGGTAAAGATGCTACTCCATTCCCTGGATCACTCCACTTTACCTTTGATCCTTATCTTATAATGCTGAGTGTTAAGCAAGTGGTATTACGTTTTGCTATCTAGCACTAATAGTTTTATTTGCACACAGTTAACTGGTTTCATGTATTGCTCTCAAAAACTGGTAATTTATTTGTTCCCAGTAAAGTGGTGTTAAGTATTGCTATCCAGCACTAATAGTTTTATTTGCACACGGTTAAATGGTTTCAAATATTGGTTTCGTTTGGTTTTATGGCATATTAACCATTGTAGGTTATTTAATGCCAAATCCGGTAAATGCAAAAATATATTACATATATAGTGTGTTTCAATATACATAGGACCCATGTGACGATTAATAACGCTACCAAAAATAATGTTGTGTTATTTTTTGTTCCAGATTTCAAAATAGTATACTATAACAACTATTAATCCTTGATCACAATGCCTTGTATTAGAGAGGAAAAAACTTAGCGTCACTACTTATTTGGAGACAAAATCATTCAAAACTGTCTCAAAATAGATACACTCCATTAATATGATAATGATATTTATTACCGAGACAACAAACTCAAAAACAGTTTGCATGTCCTGGAATTTGCGATAATAACGATTTAAACAAAACATTCATTTGATGTATCTAGCTAAAAGGATTCACTTTTTACAGGACGTGTTCCAAATGACCGCCTTTGCGCTTGTCTCAGTTATAAATCATTATCATATTAATGGATTGCATCTTTTTTTAGACACCCTGTATCAGATTTGTAAACATAAGTCAACAAAGTTATGTAGTTCCAAGTTAAATGCTGGTGCGATTATATCCACCATTAGTCAATGATAATCACTATTTTCGTGAAAGATTTCTGTATGCATGAATAAGGAAAAAAAATTATTTGAAATAAATGAATAAATCTTAAATCGCTCACATTTAAAGCTACATGTGTCATTGTATTTCTGTATTCATCTATTGATAAACATTAGCTTGTTCGTACGTTCGTGTCTGTCTCAATCTGTTTATAGAATTCTAATTATATATTCAAGTCGGTTCATTTCTATGTATTTACTTAGCGTTAATATTTATTCTAGACCTATCCACAGACTCGCCTGTATGATTGACAGTTTCATATTCGTCAGCGAGCAGGCGACATTTACCATTTTGCGGTGCCTTGAATATGTGGGCTTTGATGTAGATTGTTTAAATGCACTTGTTCTGGTCCGTTATTACCCAGAATTCTTATTTCCATAACTTTGATTCTTATTTATTAAAAGTGAACTTCGTGGTCGTAATTATTGGAATACAAAGAACGAATTCCGACTTTTGACGATGTTACCAAATACTCAACGATCAGATTCGTGAGACGGGTATCACTAAAAGCTACGTCATTCTTTACATACACAAGATTCTGCTATCTATACAGCCCAGTTGGCTCGGCCTATAGAATGTGCCAGCTGCATCTCTGCAGAGGAGTGAAATCAACCCCAACGAATGTCCTGCTTTGACACTAAATCGTATGAAGATAGGGCTTAAGTTCTGGATCTTTGGTGAATGTGAAGTGCCCCTTCATTGGCATTGCTCCCAGGTCCACTCTGACCCGGAGTGGTCGGGCCAATCAGAGTTCCATCTCTAGGTCAAATAGAACGGATTGACCATTTAACTGGGAGCAAAAAAATGGCTGATGTTTAATTGCATTGTTAATGTTGAATAGAAATACTTGAAACCCTTTAACTGCGTGCATAAATTGAATTATAAATATCACATGGCAATACATGGAGCCATTTGACTATGCAAATGAAGAGAAGA
>OY757915.1:91780835-91803335 GCA_963585895.1 Sepioteuthis lessoniana | reverse complement strand
TAATTCTATTAAGTTTGGGTTGTATGTTCCTAATATGTAGTGCCTCGAGAATCTGTGGTTTTTGCGCTGTTATTTTGATGTTCTAATATGGTTGTGTTTTCGGTAAGAGTTTTCCGTAATTCTGTTGTTGGGCCTGAATATTTTTTTAAATGCTTCTCGATAGGGTAGTTGAGCTTTAGTTACTGACGCTATTTATACAAACACTCGTCTTAAAAAGTAATCATCATCATCATATCGTGCTGGCAGCACGGATATCCCTGACCCTCTCTCGCCACTCCTCCCTATCGTTCATCGCCCTAGGCAGGTCTTCAGGACAACAACCTGTATCCTCACATAGCTGCTGAATGTACGTTCGTGCTGGTCGTCCTGCTTTTGCGCGGCCGTGTGTGGGGATCCATAAGAGTACATCTCTTATGAGTTCATCTCTGCTTCTCCAGCAATGTCCTGCATGTCTGGTTCGCCTAACTTGAATAGTTTTCGTGATAGGGGGCAGGTGGCCGTACAGTTGGTGTCTTGTGGGGTGTTGCTGCCAGGACTTGTTCAGGATTGCACGCAGCATTCTTGTGTAATTGCCATCTAGTTTCTTCTCCAGCCGTTTTGTTAGCGTCCATGTAGTGCATCCATATAGCAGTATCGATGTGACCGCTGCCTGGAAGAAACTGCGTTTCATTTTATCGGTTAGGTCTGATTTCCATATAGTCGATAGCCTATTGATAGCTGTCCATGCTTTCGTTAACCTCGTTTCGATGTCCTTTTCG
Source organism: Sepioteuthis lessoniana (assembly GCA_963585895.1). Lineage (NCBI taxonomy): Eukaryota > Metazoa > Mollusca > Cephalopoda > Myopsida > Loliginidae > Sepioteuthis > Sepioteuthis lessoniana. The sequence goes on along the minus strand of OY757915.1, from coordinate 91,802,577 downwards.
GTTGATTCGACGCTGCTTCCTAGGTACGTGAATTTGTCTACTAGTTTAAGAGGGGTTCCTTCTAGAGTGGAGATGTCCCCCGTTTGGTTATAGCACATATATTCCGTTTTGTGTGCATTAACATGGAGGCCTATGCTTGCTGCTGCTCGTTCCAAACTATGCAGAAGTGTTTCGGCTTGGTCAGGTGTATTTGCCAGTATCGCTATGTCATCGGCGTAGTCGGCGTCGGTAATTGTTGTTGCGGGGTATCTTCTGCTTCTTTTCTTCGTCAGTTCATCACTTTTGTAATACATCCTCCCCTGATGATTGGGCAAAAAGTTGGGCAAAAAGTGCTAGAGAAATAACTAATTATGGAAGATTTATCAATCAATTCCCGCCCAAAAATCATAAGATCAATATGGCAATTCGAAAGGATTAACAAAAAAATATGTAGACAGAAAATGTCTATTATTTTCAATCAAATATGTATTAATGAAGAAATGCTGCCGATATATATATTTATATATAATCAAACAACAATAGCAAAACATAACAATGACACCGAAAAACTCACACCCTTTGATATACGAAAGATTCTCAATGACAATACAAGAACCCTCAATAAAAATAACAATAAAAATCGTCTACAAATCCCAGAGGCAATAAGCATTAAGAATTAAAAAAAAAACTAACATAAACAAAATAGTATTTAACACTGGCACCAATATACTACACATATTTAATAACTAACCTTAGCGGCCCTTCTTTCTGAATGTGACAAAAATAAAAAATAAAAACTTCCAAATAAATAAAACTCACACCAAACACCAAAACCACGAGTTCCCCTGAGTACGACCAAAGACATGGTTGAAAGCGCGTGGGTAAAAAATATGGGACACATTTTCCACCATCTTGATCCCGACATCCCAAAAGGAACAAGAAGACTTGAACGTCAACAAATAAAGATCATAAAGAAAAATATTCTATGGTCTATAAAAAAGCTTGTTTTGAAAATTTCTTGGTAGTAAAATTCACAATATATATATATATATATATATACTCGACAGAATGAAAAAGTAAAGGGATTTAGTTAGAGTCTTGGTATGTTTGTTATTACGTCTCGTTTTGTGATATGTTTATCAGATAATGATTTTGAAAACATTTTTGATTTTAGGAAAAATACTGGAGAATGTTACAACTTCCTATTTGGTTGTTATGCAAACGTTATTAGGAACGCAGAAACATTCATTAGTCAGAAGCAAAAACACTTAAAATTGTTTTTACAGCCGTTATCTATCTTAGGATTCAAATGATTTGAACGCACACACACACACACACACACACATATATATATAAATTAATTCGGGAGTCGGGACTATCCTACTACAGTTTCGCCTAAAACGGCTCATTAGGGTACCTAATACCGACTATATATTGTAACAAACATGATTCACTTACCAATAACTGAAAATCGAAGAAAATAATTTCTATTTAAATGTTTTGTCTAATTCTTTTTTTTTTTTTCGTATAACTCAATATCAATAAAAATTGAACTAAGTGCGCAAGCATGCTTATACAAAATGAACAAACTCAGTCTCAAGAGTTTGGAGACGTGTATTTAAATATCAATGTGTTTGATTTGGTTTGGTTTGTTTGGGTTTTATGGCATATCAACCATTGTAGGTTAATTAATACTAAATCTTCTTTATACATATATATTAAATATATATGATTTGGTTTGATGATGTTTTTATGGCGTATCAACCATTGTAGGTTATTTAATGATTAAGTTTGGTTGGGTTTTATTATATATAAAAAAATTCAGGTTATTTAATGCCGAATCCTCTTTATACATGCCTATTGAATATATATGATTTGGTTAGGTTTTATGGCATATCAACCATTGTAGGTTATTTAATGCTGAGTCCTCTTCATGCATACATATTAAATATATATTATTTAGTTTGGTTAGATTTTATGGCATATCAACTATTGTTCGTTATTTAATGCAAAATCCTCTTTATAAATATATATTAAATATATATGATTTGGTTTGGTTGGGCTTTATTATATATCAAGCATTCAGGTTATTTAATACCGAATCCTCTTTATACATACCTACTGAATATATATGATTTAGTTAGGTTTTATGTCATATCAACCATTGTAGGTTTTTTTAATTCCAAATCCGGTTTATTCAGATGTATTACATATATATGATTTGTAAACATAACTCAACAAGGTTAGATTGAAGTATTGCTACGTATCACAAACAATTTTATGAAATATCCCTCATTTGTTTACACTGTTAAATGAGGGTTCCAAGTATTGCTAAGTATCACAAACAATTCAATTAAATATAAGACTAGGACATATCGAGGATATTCGTGTGTGGTATAGGGGGAGTCTTACCTCTCTGCGGGAGATCCATTCGGTGTATTCTACAGCCCCAACCAACGGGGTTGTTGAATATCAAGTAAGTCAAATAAAAGATGTGTTATTTCTAACATATTTATCAAGCCACATATAATTGTCGGACCAAACATTGGACATGGGATAACGTTCAATACGTTCGTGCAATGTTGGTCTTTAGTAACAGACAATGCCGTTCTTACTATATATATATATATAGACATATATATATATATATATATATATAGAGAGAGAGAGAGAGAGACACGCACACACACACACACACACATATATATATATATATATAGACAAAGAATTATGGTAATTTGGGTGAGTGGAAAAAAGGGTCATGAGAGGAAAAGCAGAGGTATCTCTCAAAGAATTTCGGCTTCTTTATGCGAATTTCTGAGAAGTCGAGTTGTCATAATTAATTTTTGACTAGTAATTCTTTCATCTTCTATTTGTTGTTTGCTTACGCAGTAGACGTAATAGTTTATATATATATATATATATATATATATATGCAACGTTTTATTGAATGACAAGCAAAAAAGATTTGTTTTTTAAATTTCATTAATTTTTTGCAAAGAAACACTAGTACTCACATACACACACAAACATGTACACATACACACATATGTATTTATGCGTGTTTGATGAAAACTTGAATAAAATTGGCGAGGTGAATTCAAATTTCTGTTGATGTAGACTTCCTCCCTCTCTCTCTCCCTTTGCCTAGTCAGCTTGGACTGTAAAATACACCGAGTGCATCTTTGCTTATTACACTAAACAATCTGATGGTAAATCTCCGGTAATGTAAGAGTTTTAGATAATTTGAAGGACCCCTTCATTGCCATCGCTACTCCCGCCCAGAGTGGTAGCACTTAATAGAGTCCTAAAATAGCTCAAACAGAGCTAAGATGTGTAATTATTTTAAACTGAATTGTTTGAAATAGAACTGTTTTGACATTTAACTGCGTGTAAACAAAAATAACTACCCTTATACTCAACTGAATTGTTTGAAACTTCTATCAAAATGTCTTCGTTCGGTGTTAAATGACCTGAAAAGGATTGATACGCCATAAAACATAACAACCAACAAACTAACGAGGGGTGTCCTCGTGGTGTAATGGTTAAAGCGATGAACTGCGGAATCGTTGTACGCGAGTTCGTACTCCAGTCGCGCTATTACGTTCACTTTCGGGCAAATACCCTTGGGAAAGGTATGAACCCCCTTATTCTCCCTCCAGCTATGGATAAATAGTAGGACAGACTAGGTTCTTCAGCCTTGGTGGGGCAACTAGTCTAAGAGAAGGAAAACTGTGAATTCAAACCTGTTAAACTCCGCTTAAAAATTGACCTTGTGTCATATCCTGCCCGAGCGGAGGGGTTGGTAAATAGTACCAACAAACTAACCTCTCCCTCTCTCCAGTTATGAGTAAAATAGATGGACACACCGGCACTTTAGCCTTGATAGGGGAACCAGTTTAAGAGAAAGACACCACGGAATTAAGATTCCTTGTCTATACGTCGTTAACTATGGTTCTCGGTTTTCTCAGCGTGTTACTGTCCTTGTGGAAGGCCTTTAACCCAGCACAGGTCTATGAAAAATCGTTGATGTGACCAGATAAGATATGAAAGGGGTGCTTAGACCTTTGGAGTATTGTTTAATGAATAATTCGCGTAGGAGTTTATCACTACTATGTTCGATTCTCTTTGTAGCTTTGTGCCAGTCAAATCTAAACTTTGTAAATATCTACCCATGCATACAAATAAGCTGAGCAATAAAAACTTGTTCGCCAGCAAATCGTTTGTGCTTCTGCCAAAACTAACCAATTTAAACAGCACGTTTCAAATTCCCGCGTAGTTAAGACCGCCATTTTGTCTCGTGTTTTATTTTTTGCGCTTTTTATTTAGCGTTTGGTTTTGTTTTGTTATTTTTATGCATTTTTCCTGTTTCTTCTCTCTTTTACTTATTTATTTATTCATTTACTTATTTTATTCAGTTTTTCAAGAAATTTTTCTCTCAGAATACGTTCTTAAAAGGCAGTTTAAAAAATAGAATGTTTAAAGGACAAATACTGCTTTAACTTTAAAAGCAACTTTCATCGCATTTTCCCTGTAACATTTTTTTTGATTCCCAGAGAAAGAGTGCCCTTTTGCCCCTTAAAAATAAACATTTACACACACCTACCCATTCTCAGTGCTCTCTCCAATTGTCACACATATACAAAGAGAAAACAAAAAATACAAAAACGATGACATTAGTAAATCGCTTCGTGACTGCAATAGTTAAAAGTCCTCCACCGAAAGCAGACAATGATATCTGAGCTCAAGCAAAAAGCCATGGCGTTAAATGCTGATTTTTCTGATAAGCAAGCCGGAAGATCTCTTTAAATAATAATATTGGTGAAACATAATCTTCATGTATTAATTTTTTTATGTACACATCGTGCTAGCCTTATCAGCTATCGAAAGCTTTGTCCCTGTTTCTTTGGCTGATTTGTCATTGCTTAAGAAATTTTACCATCATGTCAAACCGTCTGATATTATTTTATGCCTTAAGGTTCAGGGATTGTGTATGTTTATTTTTTATGTAGTCTTAGATTTTTTTTGCAAGTGTTTATATGATATCAAACATTCCTCTCTGATATCAATAATTTGCTTGTACAGAAGTAAAATATGGAATAATTTTTAAAAGTTCTTTTTGTCTTATTAGTTCAATTTTTGAAAAGAAAAAGGGATGAATCTAAATTTTCACGATTATTTCTATTATTCAAGCACTTTTTAATGAAAATTCAGCTCAATATGAATGAACAAGAAAAGAAACGACTATCTATGATTTGCTTAACGACGAAACTTACCCAAAGTTTCTTTGTCCACCGTACACAAAGCAAAGAAATACTTTTTTTTACAGTAAAAGATCTTTTTAGAGAAGAGGGGGAGTGGAGGATGGAAAATAAAACGAAAAGAAGGCTTTTTAACGGCACTCGCAACGGCAATTTGTTAGAAATAAATATTCCTTCAATATAATTTTGCAATATAAAACAAAATTACAAAATTTAAATAAACAAATAAAATAAATATAACTTCTCACAAGTATTGATTTTTAAGAATAATTAAAAGGACGTTATTTATTGTTTGAGAATAAAAAGCTGTCTTAGTGTAGATATTAATTTTATAACTATAAATAAACAGACGTTGTTCAAAAGACACGTATGACAAATAACGTCACAGTCATCAAAAACTTTTCGACATGGAATGGTGTCGCTTCAAATAACCAATGTTACACACCAAAAAAGTAATGAAACTTCGCAGACAACTATTCTTTGAAAGAAAAGCAAACAAAGAACCTAAGCTAAGTATTAATTTAGTTGTGCTTTTATTTGGGTTTATATATGTATATATGTGTATAAGTGCTTGAATATGTGCAATATGAATTTCACTTAGCTATGTGTTCACTTTTCTTCTAAAACCTTCATTAAAAAAAGTAAGTATTACGTTGGTTAATAATTAACATAAATATTTTAAGTTGGATTAAATAAAATTTCGAATAAATTAAGAATGACACAACAACTTCAATCAGAAAGCGTTCTAATGAATTGAAAGTCCACAAGAAAACTCTGATGACAGCAATTAAAGAGGATTTAAGCCTAGACCTTAATCCTCCATTGATTACACTGTATGGAGCGTTTTAAATGGAATATAATAACCGAGGGATTTCGTTTTATACCTTTGGGTTTAGTTAGGCTGAGAACCTTTCGGCTCAGTGCATGGGTTACTTAGGTACAACATTAACGCAGGTGTTCACGCACGCGGGCGAAGCTGACGTGTCACGCAGAGATGTCACTGTAGCCCGGATGGGAAACGGGGCTAGAGATTGCGCCGGAGGATTTTGGGGATTTTGAAAAAGTCAGTTAGTAGAGTTTAGAATTGGACACCGAACGAAAAGGGTCGACTTTCGGGGCTCGCAGAGGCCAGACGAATTTGCGCGCTACGGGCGCTGCACGAGGTGGGGGCGGGGCAGATGGAAAAGCCAGAATTGAAATAATGTGTATCTCTCTCCTTATGTCGAAGAACCTTTAAACTCAAAGGCGATAAAAAGTTTCGTACCTGAACTAAAAAGTCGTAAGTGTTTTTCTTGTTTCGAGATTCCTATGTTTTATGTATATATGTTACGAACATTCTATGTACGTTTCGGATATCCGTATCCGGCTATGGTACATAAAGAAAACAAAGCAAATGCAACTTCCCATCAAAATATTGATTCATTTAAGATTGCCATTGAGGAGGAATGGAATAAAATGTCTGAAGAATTTATTTTAAAGGCATGCAAATCATTTCGAAGGCGTGTTGATACAATAACTGAAAAAGATGACGGCCATATTGAGTAAATTTACTGTTTTATTTCTTTCTTTTTTTTTTGTTTATTTTTTAAAATCAAAATTAATCTTGTTCCGTAATAACATCATCATGTCGTGCCGCTAGCACGGATATCCCTGACCTTCTCTCGCCGCTTCTCCCTATCGTTCATCGCCTCTGGCAGGTCTTCAGGGTTACATTCCGTATCCTCACATAGCTGCTGTATGTATGTTCGAGCTGGTCGTCCCGATTTATAGAACATCGCTTATGAGCTCGTCCCTGCTTCTCCAGCAGTTTTCTGCATGTCTGTTTCATCTAACTTTGATAGTTTTCGTGATGGGTAGTAGGTGGCCGTATAGCTGCTGCTTTGTTGGGTGTTGCCTCCAGGCTTTGTTCAATATTGCTCGCAGCATTCTTGTGTAATTGCCGTCTAGTTTCTTCTCCAGCTGTTTAGTTAGCATCCAAGTAGTGCATCCATACAGCAGTATCGACACGACTGCTGCCTGAAAGAAACTGCGTTTCATTTTATCGGTCAGGTCTGATTTCCATATGATCGATAGCTTATCGATAGCTGTCCATGTGTTCGTTAGCCGTGTGTCGATGTCTTTTTTGGTTGATGAAACACAGCTTCCTACGTCGTTTATTATTATACTAGAATATTTTTTCTACACACTCTCTGGATCTATTTGACCATGCATAGATCAGGGAGAACCTGGGAGTAATGGCAATGAAGGACACACTCCTCAAATCTCTGGAACCTGAGCCTCATCATCATCATTGTAAGGGGTGGCATACCTATCTGCAGAGGATACAGTCAGCGTATTCTAAGCTCTAACCAACTTGGTGGTTTAATAATTTTCATATCCTCAGGGAGATTGTATCACTGTCAACACACACAAAAACATACACATATATATAATTTTCTTTCGGTGGCTCCAGGAGAGAAAAAAGTGAATACTTTAAAATGCGCAGGTCAACAAAGGGAATTTGCTTTGAGGTCATTTATTTTTGTTCTACCCGAGTTTGGCATAATAATGTTCGCCAATGGCCCTTCAATGGCCAATGGTTCAATCCCAGACCGAATATATATTAGTCTCATTGAAATTGTCATTTCTTGAAGACTTACCAAACATATTTCGGATCAAAACTCCATCATAAATGCCTACTGTAATTGCCACACCATTTATGTACTTAAAATGGTTAATATTTACCTATTAAATAATTTTTCTTGTGATTTTGTAAACGTGTAGCCTACCGTACATTTTCCTATTATATGATTTCGTGGTATCACTTCTGTAACAAATATTAATGATTACTAGTCTTTCTCGCAGTGATTCCTGTTTCTTCAGTTACTGTGTTGCGGGGCCTCCGCACCGTCATATATATATATATATATATATATATATATATAGCCGTTAAGCAGATGTATATAAACAATAGTAATTGTAATTTATAACCGTTTAGAATTTACTTCGCTGCTACTAGTTCCTCGTGGATGAAGGGTAGAGTCTCGGATTGGCGTTTGAGTCAACCGGGTTTCGATCCCAGCTATGGGAAGCTAATACGTCTAGCCACGCTGATGAGTTCTGATAGAACGAAACAGGTTTGTCTGTGCATGACTATATATGTATCTCGCCACTCATCTCCATCGTCCATCGCTCCTGGGAAGTCTTCCAGGCTACATCCTGTATCGGCACAGAGCTGTTGTATATACGTCTAGCTGATCGTCTTGCTTTTGGTCGTCCATTTGTAGGGACCCACAGGAGTATATCGCTTATGAGTTCGGCCTTACTTCTCCATCAGTGTCCCGCATGTATGGTTTGTCTAACTTTGATAGTTTTCATGATGGCTGGTAGGTGGCTGTACCTATGCTGTTTTGTGGGGTGTTGCCCCCAGGACTTGTTCTATACAGAGATGACGAAAAAGGATCAGGGAGATCCGTGGTAATGGCGGGACATGATAATAATGATTATATATATATATATATATATATATATATATATATATATATATATATATATATATTTGTTTGTGTGCATAATTACCAAACCCTCCGCGCGGGTAGGATGTGATACAAGGTCAATTTTTAAGAGGAGTTAAACAGATTTGAATTCAGAGTTTCCTTTCTCCCGGATCAGTTGCCTAACCAAGCGTAAAGAACCTAGTCTGCCCTACTGTTTATCCATAGCTGGAGGGAGATTAATTGGATTCATACCTTTCCCTTTGTCGTATATGAAATGCGATCAGCTTCGAACAGGATTTGAACTCGTGTCGGTGTATCCATTTACTATGATGATAACCATTACACCACGGGCTCTAGTGTGTGTGTGTGTGTGTGTGGAGAAAGCATGACATGTATATCTCTAGATGGATGGACATTCACATGAAAATAAATTTTATTTCTCTCCGTGTGTATCGGTCTTTGTACGTAAATATGAATGTTTACAAATGTCTGATGTGTACTTACTGAAAATATTTGTATGCATTTCACTATCCTTCGAGATGCTCTTCGTAGTAGACAGACGCTAAGAAAAACTTATCTCGTGTCATTCAGTATGCCCTACCTCTCCTTCCCAACACATGCTCTGACAATTGACCGTCTCCCTTGTCAAATGTACAACCCACTATTCAAAGCGAACAGCTCGAAGTGGCCCTAGGCTGATGGGTGAGAAACCCCAAGTAAATATTCTGACTGGAAGGAGTGTCGGAGTATCGTTATCAGATTTGTTCATGATCAACCTCAACTACCGTTACTACAATAACCTCTACTGTCGAATACACACACAGCCATGCCCTTCATACCCTTAAAACAACATATCCGCCTGTTTTAGAAGAGCCCTGTCTCAGTTCATATTTAACCTTTACTAATTTACCGTTTTGTTGACGCACCTGTCCTTAAAGGTTGCTATGTCGACCCACAGTTTCCTACGAGGCGTACTAATGCCAGAAATTCGTGGCCAAAATTTCATCCCTGTCTTATCGTCAATTCCTCTTGGTCACAACATGATGGTATTGAAGATACAATAGAAGAGTGTTTATTGCCCAGGAATTTAGTAACGAACCTCCCTAGTCAAGCATGAGAAGATGAAAGTGTCGCTTAACATTTAACATATTAAAGAGTCAGGACATCTAGTATATATATATGGACAGCTATCAATAGGCTATCGATTATATGGAAATCAGACCTAACCGATAAAATGAAACGCAGTTTCTTCCAGGCAGCGGTCGCATCGATACTGCTATATGGATGCACTACATGGACTCTAACAAAACGGCTGGAGAAGAAGATAGACGGCAATTACACAAGAATGCTGCGAGCAATCTTGAACAAGTCCTGGTGGCAACACCCCACAAGACACCAACTGTACGGCCACCTGCCTCCTATCACGAAAACTATTCAAGTTAGACGAACCAGACATGCAGGACACTGCTGAAGAAGCAGGGACGAACTCATAAGTAATGTACTCTTATGGACCCCCACACATGGCCGTGCAAAAGCAGGACGACCAGCACGAACATACATTCAGCAACTATGTGAGGATACGGGATGTTGTCCAGAAGACCTGCCCGAGGCGATGAACGATAGGGAAAAGTGGCAAGAGAGGGTCAGGGATATCCGTGCTACTAGCACGACATGATGATGATGATGGTGATATATATATATTGAGAGACAGCGCGAGAGAAAGAGGGAGAGAGAGAGATACAAAAAGAGAGAAAGGGAGGGAGAGATAGATTGATTGAGAGATAGATGGTGGTGTGATATTTATTTTGACTGTTCCACGAAAAAAAAAATGGTGTCTTTCTCAGAGGAAAATATACGTAGCTTTATAAATGATAATGAATTGTTTTTTTTTTAATTTCAAAGGTGTACTTATTTATGGGCGATATCATACCGATCATGAAAAGTATAAATTTTGACAGCGACTTGTACTGGGACTCAAATAAAAGACCAGAGACCTGCAGCAAAATTACGGTCAATACAACCATCTATCATATATATATATATATATATATATATATATATATATGGGGTGGGGTGTGGGGTGTGTGTATGTGTGTGTGTATTATTCGGTCCAGTTAAACCGGAGTTGGGAGTAATTCTATCAGGACAAAAAACATTCAATAGAGCACATTTAAATTTTCCTAGTAAAGAGCTCAATGTAACTGACATTACAGAGCAATAATTTCTTAAAGAAAAAAAAAAAACCCGGTCACACTAGGATTATAAATTTATTTCCATCCTGTGATGTGTTTTGGATAAAATCAAAAACAACGAAAAAAATTAACAGGACTTCTTCAGATCTTATGGATAAAATAATTCAGAATAGACACAGGAAAGAAAGGTGGAAGGGGATAAAATAAAATAAAAAATAAAATAAAATAAAAAAATAAAATAAAAATAAACAAATAAATAGGAAGTGGGCTAAATGAGGAGAAAACTCTTCACCTCTCTTATATCCCCTCCCACCCTTCTTTCCTGTGTCTATTCTGAATTATTTTATCCATAAGATCTGAAGAAGTCCTGTTAATTTTTTTTCGTGTTTTTTGATTTTATCAAAAACACATAACAGGATGGAAATAAAATTATAATCCTAATGTGACCGGTTTTTTTTTCTTTCTTAAAGATATATATATATATATATATATATATATGATCAGTGGCTCAGTCGGCAGGGGCTGTAGAATACACCAACTGCATCTCGGCAGTGGGGTAAGACTCCCCCAACAGGTGTCCTGGATATGACTTTAAACAATCTAATGTTGAGGTTCCATTAAAACTGCAGTGTACCCAGGTTCACTCAGACCCGGACTGGTAGCACCTGATAAGGGTTCTATCTATGGGTCAAATAGAACTAACCAGTGTACTTATGCACTGCTGGTTTGTATGAAACAGAACTGTTTTTACATTTAAACTGCGCACTTATGCTAAACTGAAATGCTTGAACTAGAATTGTTAATATGCATAAAAATGGATTTGGTATTAAATAACCAACAATGGTTGATATGCCATAAACATCAAGCAGTGCTGACAGCACGGAATTCCCCGACTCTCTCTCACGCCATCCATCGCCTATCATCCTTTTTCCCTGGCAGGTCTTCCATCAGATAAAAGAAAACGAGATTTCTTACAAGCAGTAGCTGTATACGTACTACAATATGGATGTACCAAGTGGACGCTAACAAAATGCATAGAGGAAAAAGCTTGATTGTAATTTCATAAAAATGATATGTGCTGTCTTGAGCAAGTCCTGGAAGCAACATCCCACAGAGAAGCACCTGTATGGTCACTTACCGCCAATCTTACAAACCATCAAAATTAGACGAACAAGACATGCGGAACGCTGGTGGAAAACGTGACGAGAAACTCGCTATTGACGTTCACTTATTGACTCACACACAGGGAAGTACCAATGTCGATCGACCAGTAAAAGACTTACATACATCAGCTCTGCGTTGACTGAGGAAGCAACGTAGAGGATATATATATATATGTGTGTGTGTGTGTGTGTGTGTGTGTGTGTGTGTGTGTGTGTGTGTGTATAAAGTTTGCTTTCCATATTTACTGTGAAGGCTTGTTGTATAGTTTATCATTACTGAATATATTTACACTCTATTTCTTTGCTTGAGGCGTCACGGAAGATTCCCGGGAGTTGACCCGTTCGAGCAAATAAACCGCCCACGCGTTTCTCTTGTCCTCCTATTCCACCGATCACCATGTCACAAATGCCTTTTGTATCGTGCTAACCAACCCCTGCAACCACCCACTGATCACTTTTTCACTTAACGCCCTTACAACTCAGATTCAGGCTTTCAAGACACCGGTTGAATAACCACCTGTCAAAGCATGTCATTCGACGGCGGGGGAGGCTGGATGGATGATAGTAGAGGGTCTATGGGGGTGGCTACTGTAGTACACTGATAGAGGCGGTAAATTTTGTCTGTGGATATTCTGTTGTCATCTATCTATCTATCTATCTATCTATCTATCTCAGTATACATCTATCTATCAATCTATCTATCTATTACAGTTAGCACATTATTTATCTCTAAGTTAAGAATTTTCAATAATTGATTTTCTTATATAGGGTCAGGCAAAATGATCTGACACACCTGATTTAAATCCGTGCGATTTTTTTTCTCTGGGGATACCTCAAGTTAAAGGTATACAGTAATCGCCCTCAATCTATTGAACAACTTAAAGATGCAATTCGTCAAGAAATTACTGCCATTCCGCATGAAATGACCCGCCGAGTTATAGACAACTTTCGTGAACGCCTTCGACAGTGTGTAGACAATAACGGATCCCATTTGACTGATTTAATTTTCAAAACCTATTGAAACAAAATGGCATTATATGTACTTTTCGAAAATAAAAACACTTTTTTGTTTCTTTACTTTATTTGTCTTTTATTAAACCTACAAATATGTCAGATCATTTTGACTGACTCTGTATTATTACTCAAAAGAGTCCTTGAGACCTGAGGAAACTTGGTCTCCTTCAGATTCCCTTGGTGTGAAAAACTCTCAGGAAGTAGTATAGATTGAATAATAGTTGTTGGCAACGTACCAGATACGTACCTTATAATGCTGAGTGTTAAGAAAGGAGGTGTCAAATACCATTTTTTTAGTCTTTGGTATGACTCTAACTGGGATTGAACGCCGGTCATATAATGCATCTTAGCGTAAAGGTTATCACCAGTGGAAATGCAATTAGCGACTCATCTTCAAATCCTGAATGAAACTGCGTTTCTCTTTACGCCTTAGGAAAGGCCTGAACCCGTACTCTTCTTCGTCAAGCTATGGGTAAGTAGCAAGACACAATGGGTCCTCTTGTCTGTCAACCAGTCCAGGAAAAGAAAATGCTGAATTCAAAGAAGCTGTACTCTAATTAAAACTTTACCGTGGCAGAGGAGGTAAGATAAACACACACACAGACACACACACACACATATATATATATAAGTAAAAGTAAAGTTGGGGACCCTAGTCGAAAGTGACCCGAAGGTTACCTTTTCAATAGCTATTACACCGAGTTGTAGTGGAGGGAGCTACTCCTTGCACTGGATTTCTTCACTTTACCCTTGATACATACATTATAACGCTGAGTATTATACAAGTAGGTATGAAGTACCATTTTTGAGTCTTTGGCATGACTCGACCTGGGATTATACCAGGATCTCCCGGGGCATGGGCGAACACACACACACACACACACACACACACACACACACACACACACACACACACACACACATATATATATATATATATATATAAAAAATATTACAGTGAAAAATAAAAATTAAGTTGTTGAAATTGATAATCAATTTGCATCACCTTTTTCACATCAACAGCAACATTTGATTTAAGGAAATTGAGTCTTTTTAAGTTGAAAATGACTTAAAAATATGTTTTATGATTAATACCATTACTAGAATGTATAATCAAATATTTTTAATAAAGTGTAATAGTGCCTGCGATTAATTAATAATACTATGAACTATAACTGAAAATTATTATTCATCTATTTCATTATTACTTATTTTTATTAATATTAATTATGAGTTAAGATTGATTTGATTAAAAACAAAATATTTAAGAATTCAAGTCATTATTTTATTGCATGACATTATGACATGGTCGAAGAATTCAAGTCGCTATTTCATTGGATGATATTGTGACACTATCGTAGAATTCAAGCCGCTATTTCATTGGATGATATTGTGACACTATCGTAGAATTCAAGCCGCTATTTTATTGGATGACATTGTGACACTATCATAGAATTCACGTCGCTATTTCATTGGATGACATTGTGACACTATCATAGAATTCAAGTCGCTATTTCATTGGATTATATTGTGACACTATCGTAGAATTCAAGTCGCTATTTCATTGGATGATGTTGTGACACTATCATAGAATTCACGTCGCTATTTCATTGGATGATATTGTGACACTATCGTAGAATTCAAGTCGCTATTTCATTGGATTATATTGTGACACTATCGTAGAATTCAAGTCGCTATTTCATTGGATGATATTGTGACACTATCGTAGAATTCAAGTCGCTATTTTATTGGATGATATTGTGAAACTATCGTAGAATTCAAGTCGCTATTTTATTGGATGACATTGTGACACTATCGTTAAATTTAAGTCGCTATTTTATTTAATGACATTGTGACACGAGCGCATACTATAAACATTGGTGTTCAGATTTTTTTTATTCTTTAATTATGCTGAAAATCTGTATCGAATTATGATTGTTTTTTGTTGCTGAAGTTTACAAGAACGTGGAGGATTTCCTCTGTCACTAAAGGTTCTTCAGTGTTCGTAGATTTCATCATTATTTTTGAACTGAATATTTTTACGTTATCATTTAAGATAGAAAACAACAACGACAACAACATTTCAGATTTGATGATGACATAGGATTGACGAAATATGTTACTAATAAATTGTTGATTTCAATTTGGAGTTTTTTCATATTTTAGTATTATTCCCGGACGACATTGTCGGATATCATTATCTTAATTATATATATATATATATATATATATTAGTTGTCTAAATTACTGAGACGAAGCTTAATGATTTTTATCATTAAGGGTTTTCGGACTAATATGAAGACAATAGTTTTCGGGCTTAGATGAAGACAATAGTCCAAAAACACTTAATTATATATATATATATATATATATATATATATATATATATATATATATATATATATATATATATATATATATATATATATATATATATTGTGCAATTAGAAGAAAACTCAAACCTGGTTAAATTGTCATTACAAATTTATTTCGCCAGAGAATATTATTATACTCCCCAGTTTTGTTATATAAACCTGGAAGGAAAAAAAGATATGTAAGAATAGCCATACATCGAACACTCACATAGATTGATATGATATTCCTCTTATATCCTATAGACGAATAATCCATACCCACCGTTTTTGGACGCTGGCTGGATATATATATATATATATATATATATATATATATATATATATATATATATATATAAGTATCTTGAGTGCCTTGCCCCTCTGAGGACTTGTGATACCGTGAAACAGTCTGACTGTGGATGACAATATATATGCTCCCCGCCCGGAGAGTGGGTTGAGCATTTATGCGAAGGAATTAACGGTTACCAATCGCTGAATACTCAGCTCTTATAACGAACTGATCTCTTCGGTCTCCGATGCCGTAAAAATGTAAACAAATGAAGTTAATACATATACGTTAAATTCCCTAGCTTGGGTTGAATTTACTAGGGATTATGGGGTTATGTTATCAGGCTGACGTCAAGGTAGCCGGGTTTCTATCCCAGCATGAAGCATCTCGCGTGTCTTGCCACACTGATGAGTTGTGATAAAACGAAATAGTCTGTCTAGGGATATATATATATATTTATATATATATATCGTTATTGTATGTTTGTTTAAAAGACCACAAGTGTTAATGTATAAATTTATAAATAGGTTTTCTTGTAAGATTTTATAAAAGTCAAACATAACCGGGTATACCTACACATCTACACACATATACATATATAATATGATAATATAATTATATATATATAATCATATTATCATATCCGATGACACTCATCTTCGGTAGTCTTATTTAAAATCTTCATTCAACAATAACATAATTTTGCATTTTATGACCAATCAGCATATACATGCAAGTTTTAAAATTCATAACCGACGAAAATGGATTTAATTTAAAGATCGTTTAATCATCTAAAATTGAACGAATATGTTATTATTTACATAGATTTATTAATACTGCTTTTATAGCATTCGCCTCAAATGAAAATTTCAGCCGCATATATGTTAAACACATAAATATAATTTCCCACTATATCGTAACTCACTAACTAATAGATTTCTTTACAGACCCAGAACAAGTTCACTGTTACTACTACAACCGAGCCATTAGCCTAATGAGTAGTGTGTTCGCCAATGGTTTGGGAGACTGGGGTTCAATCCCAGGTCAAGTCATACCAAAGACGCAAAAAATGATTCTAGATGCCGCCTTGCTTAGCACTCAACACAATAAGGTAAGGATCAAGGGTAAAGTGAAGTAATTCAGGGAATGGAGTTGTGCACTCTCCTACACCTCAGTGTAGTAGCAATAGAAAAGGGAGCCTTCGGGTCACCCTCGACTAGGGTCACCAACTTTACATTACAACCATAACATTTCATGTAGGAATCTTTAATTCCTCTCTTAAAATATTTATACTCAAGCTAAGATTTTGCTTGGTTTCATTGTATGACATATCAACCATTGTAAGTTATTTAATGCCAAATCCTCTTCATACGTATATATTAAATATATATGATTTGGTTTGGTTTGGTTTTTAGGCATATCAATGATTGTTGGTTATTTAATACCAAATCCTCTTCATACGTATATATTAAATATATATGATTTGGTTTGGTTTGGTTTGGTTTTAAGGCATATCAATGATTGTTGGTTATTTAATGCCAAATCCTCTTCATACGTATATATTAAATATATATGATTTGGTTTGGTTTGGTTTTAAGGCATATCAATGATTGTTCGTTATTTATTGCCAAATCCTCTTCATATATATATATATATATATATATCATCATCATCATGTCGTGCTGGTAGCACGGATATCGCTGACCCTCTCTCGCCACTTTACCCTATCATTCATCGCCATTGGCAGGTCTTCAGGACAACATCCCGTATCCTCACATAGTTGCTGAATGTACGTTCGTGCTGGTCGTCCTGCTTTTGCACGGCCATGTGTGATGGTCCATAAGAGTTTATATATATATATATATATATGATTGTTGGTTATTTAATGCCAAATAATCTTCATATACATATATATATATATATATATATATATATATAATTTGGTTTGGTTTGATTTTAAGGCATACCAATGATTGTTGGTTATTTAATGCCAAATCCTCTTCATACATATATATTAAATATATATGATTTGGTTTGGTTTGGTTTTAAGGCATATCAATGATTGTTCGTTATTTATTGCCAAATCCTCTTCATATATATATATCATCATCATCATCATGTCGTGCTGGTAGTACGGATATCGCTGGCCCTCTCTCGCCACTTTACCCTATCATTCATCGCCATTGGCAGGTCTTCAAGACAACATCCCGTATCCTCACATAGTTGCTGAATGTACGTTCGTGCTGGTCGTCCTGCTTTTGCACGGCCATGTGTGATGGTCCATAAGAGTTTATATATATATATATATATATATATATATGATTGTTGGTTATTTAATGCCAAATAATCTTCATATACATATATATATATATATATATATAATTTAGTTTGGTTTGGTTTTAAGGCATACCAATGATTGTTGGTTATTTAATGCCAAATCCTCTTCATACATATATATTATATATATATGATTTGGTTTGATTTGGTTTGGTTTTAAGGCATATCAATGATTGTTGGTTATTTAATGCCAAATACTCTTCATATATATATGATTTGGTTGGGTTTTATTTTGTGGCCTATGAACCATTGCTGGTTCTTAATACCAAATCGTGTTTATATATATATATATATATATATATATAATAAATATGTATATGATTTGTCAACATAATTTATAGACAGCATTCTTAAACGAGCCTGAGCTCTTTTTAACACAAAGTTAAATTGTTTCATGCGTTGCTATATAATTGTCACAATTTAACATCAGTCATTTGCTTGCGCGCGGTTAGTTCTATTTGACCTATCGATAGGACCCTGTCAGATGCTACCACTCCAGGTGGGAGAGAACCTGGGAGCAATGGCAATAAAGGGGTATTTCACATGCCCTAAATTTTCAAGGCTAGAGCCACGCCTTCAAATGGTTTAATGTCTTATCAGGACACTCGTTGGTGAGGGTTCTTATCCCTCTGCAGAGATTGCAGTCAGCGTATTCTACAGCCCCAGATGAATTTTCTAGCTGCTGAAGGGTAAGACGACCCACCTGACTAGAACTTATCTTTTCTTACAAGTAAAGACCTTTTGTGCTTCAACAAATTTAAAAAATTATTAATTTTTTAGATCGATGTTTTATTCCCTCATTTACACCTTAGTCCTAAACAAATGTATTTCCCACCAGTGTTAGAATTTAGCGTTCGGATTCAGGATTTCGCAAGCAGATTTTCTAAGTAGGCGTGCATTACCCATTTTTTCCCTCGTTTCCTCTTTTCAGGTCTTGTGCCGGATAAGGCAGAGATTTCTAAATATCAACAAACGCTTGATGGAAACGAACGCTATTTACACAAATAAAATTTAAATAAACCTCGGAAGCGAAAAGTAAATAAAAGGCTGTCACGCTCTTGATTGAGGTTAAATTTTCTCACCTTCAGTCAACTTCCTTGGCCTCTCTTGCCTCGTGGGAGAGAGAGAGAGAGAGAGAGAGAGAGATGAATGGAACCTCGTGTGTGGATGTTTCAGCTGAAGAGGGGCGTCACTTGACAGGTCTGGTGGGCGTGGAAGGTGTTATTAGTGGGGAGGGGAAACAGGTGGCAAGGTTGGTGGCATCAGCGTGTCACTTTTGCATTTCTCGGTAGGTGTCACTAGTGGTCGAGGATGAGACTGGCCATATCCTTTGAGTACGCCTCTCGACTATTCATCAGTTCTTTCTTTCTTTCTTTCTTTCTTTCTTTCTTTCTTTCTTTCTTTTTGCTCGTGCGTGTTACTCTAATACTTTTCCATCTTTCATTTCTTACTAGCATTTAAGTTCTTTCTTTCTTTCTTTCTTTCTTTGTATCATTCATTTATTCTTTCGTCACTATCGCTTTCTCTCTTTTTAATCTTTCTTTTTCTTGGCTGTTTTCTTTTTCTTCTGCCGTTGTTTGATTTTATTTTTTTCTCCTTCGTTTTTTTTTCCTTCTGTTTCCTTGATAGTTCTTTCTTACTTCATTCGTTTTCGTTTTTCCCCTCATTTCTTATGTTGTTGTTTTTTTTTTCTTTTTGTTTTTCTTTGTTTTATCTGGTGTTTTTTTTCTTGTTCTTTTTCTCTTTGATTTTTGCTTTTTGATTTTTTTTTCTTTCTTTTTTGTTGTCATTTATTTCTAGCTGAACTCTTCTCTTCCATATATCTTTTCTTCCTTTTTTTTTTTTTTTTGATTTCTTTTATTTTCGCATTCTCTTTTTTCTTTCCTTCATTTTAGCCTTTCTTTCTTTCTTTTTAAAAATTTTCCCTTTCTTTTTTTCTTTCTTTCTTTTAAAAATTTTCCCTTTCTTTATTTCTTTCTTTCTTTTTAAAATTTTCCTTTTCTTTCTTTCTTTCTTTCTTTCTTTAAAAAAATTTCTTTCTTTTTAAAATTTTCCCTTTCTTTCTTTCTTTCTTTTTTTCTTTAAAAAAATGTCTTTCTCTCTTTCTTTTTTAAAATCTTCCCTTTCTTTCTTTCGTTCTTTCTTTCTTTTTAAAATTTTCCCTTTCTTTCTTTTCTTTCTTTTCTTTCTTTCTTTCTTTCTTCTACTATAGCCTTAGTACTTTTCTTTTGATTCCCTTTTGGGTTCTTTTTTTTCATTTCCGTTTTCTTTGTCTTCCCTCCATTTTTAAAATCTTTCTTTCTTTCTTTCTTTCTTGTGAAATATCACTTCCGTGTAAAATTCATTCTCCAAATAACTTCACATCATAGACCCCCTTCCACCCAATTGACAACCTGTCAGATCTTCCATTCAGTTAAACACATACATAACCGCCACACCCCAACCTTCAGAACATTTGTTACATTCGCGCGCTTAAGACCTGCTCATGAATATATCTTAGATGGTTTAATACAGAAACCAAAACGAGAAATATGTCGAATGCCTTTTTCTTCCCCACCTTTTTTTTTAGATTAAAATATCTATTATCTCTACAAATTAGCGGTGAGTTCAAAAAGTATCAAAACAGAAGCTGTATTTTCAAAAATAGAAAGGGATAACGAATGAAAAGTTAATTTTCTTCAAAATAACCCATTTTGTCATTCAATAAACTTATTCTCACTTGTTATCGTTTGGTATCTCCTCAGATCTTACTTGAAGTGAATTTTCAGTTCGGAAAATTAGAAAATGTCTCGGGGAGTTAGTTTTGGTGTGTATAGAGATTGCTACACTTGCGTCATTCTCTGTCATGTCAAAAACTACTCATCAAATATTTTGAAACTGCATGTTAAAAAGTATAGAGAATTAGCACTGACTCATTTAGACATTGTCATTACTTTATTGGTGGTGAAAGTTTACTTCCATTGAAATGTATACTTACCTGGTCTTTTGGCTGGGCCGTCTGGCATTGGTGTCGGATGGGGTATCGAAACCAATGGCAGATTCGAGGCCGAAAGGCCCCCAACTTTGGTTGGGCCACCCTCGGGTGGGCGAGCTGCTTTTCAGACCCCCTTGCACTACTTGTATAGCACTAGACCTCACGGTCTAGTTCAAGCTATATTCTGGCATACGTGCCCGGATCTAAATTTAGGTCCGTGATACTGCTTGACTCATTAGACCCACATTGCACTTAGTGGGTCAATGACGAGCAGGGTTCGAGTCTCGGCTCGTTTCCGACCTTCCCCTCCCCTTTATCCCCACTTTAATTGGCCTTCGGGCTTTTGACCTTGTGTCAAGTCCTGTCTGGTGGGAGGCAGCGACAAATACATACTTTATTGGTGGTGAAGTCCACGTAGCGTAGTCGCTAACGTGCTGGACTGCGAATTCGTAATAAGTGAGTTCGAACAACAATCGCTCTATTATATTCACATTCAGACTAATACCCCTTGGAAATATATATGAACCCCTAATCCTCTATGGGTTATATACTACGATTACTTTTCTTCTACAAGGATAACTTTGGCATAAAATAACCCACACAGGTTGATATGCTATTAAAGAAAGAAATAAAACTAAACCAAATAATATACAGCATCAATTATTTCTCTTGAAAAGTCTTACGAGGATCATTAAATAAGTTT
>OY757915.1:91665835-91775835 GCA_963585895.1 Sepioteuthis lessoniana | reverse complement strand
GTGATATATGAATATATAGGAACTTTTCGGTCGAGTGGGGGTGGCTAGTTTAGATCAAGTTGCTTTTTGCCTAAAACCAAAAGCAAGCGAAAGTTTTGACATGAGTATATAGCACGCAGTCCATTCTCTCTCTCTCTCTCTCTCTCTCTCTCTCTCTCTCTCTCTCTCTTCATCTGTCCCTATTGTCCATCACTCTTTGTAGGTCATCTAGATTGCATTTGGTGCCCACACAGAGCCGATGTATGTATTTACCAACATCTCCACAGGAACAGGAAGTGACACAAGGTCAATTTATTGCGGAGTTTAATAGGTTTGAATTTAGAGTTCTTCTTCTTCCAGACCTGTTGCTACATAAAGGCTAAAGAACAAAGTCTGACCTACTATTTTATCCATAACTGGTAGTAACTGGTTTCATTCCTTTCCCTAGGGTTATTAGCACTATGTAAAATTCAAACAGCCTCGTCCAAGATTTGAACTTGGTTCGCCGTATCCACCACGTGATGATGTAAGTTAGTCTTTGCTGGTCGGCCAACACAAGTGTGTCCATGTATTGGAGTTCATAGGAGGACGGCGCTTATGAGGTCGTCCAGCATGTTTTGTCTGACTTACATAAATGGATTTTGAGATAGGAGGTAAGTAGCCATACTGCTGATGTTTTGTGGGGTGCTGCTTCAATAATTTGATCAAAACAGCATGTAGAATATACTAGTGTAGTTCCAGACTAGCTTTTTCTCAAAACATTTCGTTAATGCTTATTGTCTCACACCATTTAAAGAATGGTGAGAACTGACTTTTTACAAATTTGTTTTGTATTCTTTAAAGGAATGTGGTTGAAGCTTTGATTAAAGTAGTGCAACAAATACAACTAAAATGAAAGCAGTGTTGGTTCGTAAAGGGTCATAATGGGGTGTGTATTCAAAAACCCGGGAGACTGGGGTTCAATCTCAAGTTGTGTCATACGAAAGACTCAAAAATGGTACTTGATGCCGCCTTGCTTAACACTCAGCATTATAGGGTAAGGATCAAGGGTAATGTGGATCAATCCAGGGAAAGGGGTAGCGCCCTTTCCGACACCTCGGTGTAATAGCTTTTAAAAAGGGGCTTTCGAGTAGTCCTCGAGAACAGTCGCCAAATTACATTGCATTAATTTCGAAATTACTTAGACAGAAATATATATATATATATATATATATATATACTAACTTTAGGTAAGTATATCACACCAACAAACTGGAAGACAGGTCATTTTAATTGTCCAGCCGCCAGGGGCAGTAGAATGCAACATCGTAATAAGCGAGTTCGAACTTCAGTCGTGCTTTTATGTTCACTTTAAGACTTACACCAATGAGAACGGTATGGAAACCGTTCTTACCACCAAGTATGGGGATAATAGTTCCAATATTATTTTCTTCAAAGATAACTTTGGTATTAAATAACCCACGAAAGTTGGTATGTCATTAAACAAAGTAACCAAATATGAATTACAAATTTTTTTTTTTTAATTTGAAAATGTATATTTTAAAACGTCATCAAAGAATTCCAGTTTCGGGAGTTTTAGAAAGATCATAAATTTTAGTGATTGTTGGATGAAAATCAATTTATGAAGAACAGAATTTAGTTTGGTTCGGTTTTATGGCATATCAACCATTGTAGGTTATTTAATGCCAAATTCTTTCATGATATATACATTAGATATATGGTTTCTAAACACAATTTGTAAATAACATTCTTAAACGAGCCTGAGCTCATTTGTTTGCACATAGTTAAATGATCAAACACATCAGTTTAGCATAAGTACACAGTTTTTGTCTAATCACAGTTAAATGTAAAAACAGTTCTATTTCAAACAATTCAGTTTAGCATCTCAACAAAGTTAAATGGTTCCAAGTATTGCTATGTATCACTAACAATTCTATTTGACGTAAGTTATTTATTTATCCAACAGTTCCATTTCAAACTCAGTTTAGCATAAGTACAGGTTTTGTTTGCCCACAGTTAAATTATAAAACAGTTCTATTCAGTTTAGGATAAGCACAGTTTAAACATTAAAACAGTTCTATTTGAGACAATTATATTTAGCATAAGTTCACAGTTTAGTTCTATTTGACCCATAGATAGGCCCATATCAGGTGCTAATTCACCGGGCCTGAATGGACTTGGGAGCGATCGCAATAAAGGGGTAATCTGCATTCCCCAAAGCTCACCATCAGATTTTTAATGTCATATCTAGGACACTCGTTTGGCGGTGGTGGGGGGTCTTACCGCTTTGCAGAAATGCAGTCGGTGTATTCTACAGTCACAGCCAACTGGGTCAGAACAGAATGTGACTTCATTTGTGATTAGTTTTGATAGAACTTATCAAAAACGTATACTTAGTTATTAAGTGAGGTCTTTGCATGTCTTTTCCTTAAATTTCTTGTATATAGTCTATTTAAATTTATAATAGCCAAATATTCTTACTATTTCCGTAATATAGATAATATATATTACTAATGTATTCACGGAATAATGATTTAACAAAAATCACGGATAGATTAAACAATGCTGAACCTGCTGTAGATTTTATTTATGAACTAGAAAATTACAACACCGACCATTTTAGGACTTTTTGCTAATAAATAATAACAATAAAGTCAAATTTAAAGTTACTCACAAATCCACAAATAATAATGAACTTGTATATTTTTACTCGCATCATAATAGCAAAATAAAAAAGAGACTAATCA
This sequence comes from Sepioteuthis lessoniana, assembly GCA_963585895.1. Lineage (NCBI taxonomy): Eukaryota > Metazoa > Mollusca > Cephalopoda > Myopsida > Loliginidae > Sepioteuthis > Sepioteuthis lessoniana. The sequence continues at coordinate 91,773,109 of OY757915.1, read as the reverse complement.
TAGGTTTTTACGTAAGAGCTCTTACCCCAAATCTTTAAAAGATTAAGGACATTGAAGTTGCGTGAAGGAATTTTCTATATAGTCAAGTTCATGACAATACTACAGTATCTGACATCTTTCATGAGTTTCCAAAATAAAATTTCTTAAAATCTATAATCGTAAACGTTCTCTAGAAATTCACACAATAATTTTCGAAGAATAATTTATTACATAGAAACGAATGATTTTACCCAACAATTAAACTACAGTCATCATCGAAAAAACAACTTAGAAATTATAACTGTCACTAATCAAAGACAATTAGAACTTTAATTTATTATTATTATTATTATTAATTATAACAATATATTTGATTAATTAATAACAATGATAACAATAATTATATATATATATATATATATATATATATATATATATATATATATCTTTTCTTTAAGAAAAAAACCAAAGACCGGTTAATTCAGGATTATAAATTTATTTCCATCCCGTATTTTCAGTTTCTGGTGTGAACCAAAAACACGAAGAAAAAATTAACACAGGACTTCTTCAGACCCAATGGATAATTAATTAAAATTAAAATTAAACCAGAATAAACACGTGGGGTGTAGGGGGAGATTAAGGAGTTTTATTGAATTTCCGTTTTATTTTAATTTTTCAAATTTCTTCTGTTAGTTATAATTACGGTAATTTAACTTTTTTATTTATTTGTTTAGTTTATTTTCTTTTCATGTTAAGTTCGATAATTAACTTTTAAGAGAAATATTAATGCTTATATCAATTTCGATACCATTTATACATACATATATATATATATATATATATATATATATATATATATATATATATATATGATATTATATTATGAGAGTGTTGATCATCAGTAAATCACTATGTGTCGAACCAAGTGCAATATATTGTGCTCAATATCTATAATAGAGCTATTATGATAATAATGATAATAAATAAATATATATTATATATATATATTTAATCCATGGAAAATATTGTTCTGCAACCTAAGGTTTCTTGAAGTTTATAACAACATTCATTAGGCAGTTAAGAAGATGAATGTTGTTATAAACTTCGAGAAACCTTAGGCTGCAGAATAATATTTTCCACGTATCAAATATATATGATATATTTATTTATTATCATTATATATATATATATATATATATATATATATATATATATATATATATATATATTTGTATCTGTATGTGTCTGTGTGTATTTGTTCACAAAGAATTGATTGCCCAGTCAGCTGGGGCTGTAGAATACACCGAATGCTTCTCAGCACAGGGGTAGGACCACCCCAATGAGTGTTCTGGATATGACACTAAACAATCTGATTGTGAGGCTTCAGTAATGCTGAAGCTTTGGAGAATGCGGAGTACTCATTCATTGCCATTGCTCCCAGGTCCACTCAAGCACGGAATGGTAGCACCTGATAGGGTCCTACCTATGGGTCAAATAGAACTAAATTGTGCACTTAGGCTAGACTGGATTGTTTGAAATAGGACTGTTTTGATATATAAACTGCGTACTTCTGCTAAACTGAATTTTTAAAAATAGGACTGTTTTGGCATTTAACTGTTTGTAAACAAAATCTATACTTATCCCAAACTGTATTGCTTGAAATTTAATTCGGCGTTAAATGACCCGAAAAGGGTTGATACGCTTTAAAACAAAACAATCAAGCAACAAGGAATTGAGATATAATTTCTTAAATATGTTCGAGATATTATTTCAAAGAGTAACTTACCTATTTAGGTCATCAACAGGTCATCACATGAAAGAGAAGAATAATAATTATTAGCAAAAATATTGATTTGAATATAAGCATAAGTTGGCATTAGCCGTTGGTGTGTTAGCTGACATTATTCGACTATTACGATTCAAACAAATATTGTGTTGGTCAAACTTATTCTTAGCCAAACTTTATATTGGTCAAACTTGGTGATGGCCAAACTTAGTGTTGAAGTGCCCAATTGACGGTCAAAGCCAACTTCATTTAAATTGTACTAAAGCAAATCTTTAAAAAAAATGTCGATACTATTCTTTGAAATTTCTTGTAACATGAATGTTAACCTCGTTTAAATCTTGTTACAATAAATTCTACTATTCTTGAAAATGGCTGGAGAGACAGCGGAATGTGCACGAAGACCCGACATTTTCGGATAATGTCTAAATAAATTCGATCTGAATTTACGTTTGCTTGTTTATAAAGAAAAAAATTTGAAACTAATACATTTTTCCTTACGTGTTTTTTTAAAATCAGACTTATATTAATGAGAACTGCAATCTTCATCTCTCTCTCTCTCTCTCTATATATATATATATATATATATATGTGTGTGTGTGTGTGTATAGAAATAGATTGATAGATAGATAGATAGAATCAAGTTTGAATAACGTAGACACAGAGTGAACATTGCTTGGTGACTCTTAGTTTCACGTCAATTTTTTAGAGGTGCTGGTGGTAAAATGGTTCCGTCGGAGGAAATAGGCACGGCGACCCGAGTTCAACTCCTGGACGAGGCTGCTTGCATTTCACATAGGACTAATATCATTAGGAAAGGTATAAATTTACTTATTCTCTCTTAGGCTATGGGTAAATTGTAGGGCAGGCTGAGCTCTTTAATAGCCGTATGGCAACCACTCTAAGAGAAATAAAACTTTGAATTCAAACCAGTTAGAATTCACTTAAAAATTGACTTTCTGCCGCATCAGCTTGTGCGGAGGAGTTAGGTATATACATATTTCCTTTTTGTGGTAAATAATGGGAAACGAAATTTAGTTTGTGGAGCTTAAATTTAGTTAATGGTTCTCTATTTTGCTATTCGTATAAACTTCTAGTGAGAATGTTGGGGAGTTGGGATGCTCTTTCGGAAGTAATCGGATATATTTGTCTCCATGTAACCGATTAGCTATGAATAAAACTAGATTCAACAAATAGGGTCCAAGGTTTGTTACATTAATAATATAGTTATATAGTTTGCTATATTCATTAATAAAGACTTACCAATATCAGTGATAGAGTGATACGGAGCATTCTTTACTAATGTCGCAAACCGAGTGTGTGTGTATGTATATATATATATATATACACACACACAAACATATATATATATATATATATATATATATATATATATATATATATATATAAAACACACGTACTACTTGAAAATAATCAAGCATCACGTATGTCTAGTCAAAAGAAAAAACACCGACAGAATTACCTTAGCTAAAACTTAATAAAGTGGTCAATACCTGAGATAGTTAATATTATGAAAATAATTCTAGAATGGCAATGAGCGAGTCTTCCTAGGTTCCTCCAAACGGCTCTTCAGGATTAATCTGGCCAGAGCAATCCTAAAGAGCCGTTTGGTAAAACCTAGGTAGACTCGATCATGGTCATGTAGGAATTATTTTTATAGTTATATATATATATATATAGCTGGTCTCTCTAATATATTTAAGTCATATATTATTTTGCTGCTCTCTTTAAATCATGTGCAATTTTGTTTGTTGAAATAATTTGGTATTGTTGGATTCTTTACAATTCAAACACTATTTCGATGATTGAATTAAATCCCACCTTTTCTTCTTTAGCTTAGTCCACAGGGGCTTTTGAATACACTGACTGCATCTCTGCAGAGGGGTAAGACTCCTCCAACAAATTTCCTGGATATGACTTTAAACAATCTGATAGTGAGGCTCCAGTAATAATGAAGCTTGGGGGAATGTGGAATTTATTGCCATCACTCCCATGTTCACACTGTTCTGGAATGGTAACACCTGATAGGGTCCTATCTATGTGTCAAATAGAAGTGTTTGACATTTAAATTGAGTGCAAACAAAAGACTTATGCAAAATTGAATTGTTAGAAATAGAACAATTGGATCATTTAACTGTGTGTCAACAAATGACTGATATTTAATTGAATTGTTGTGATCTTTTTGCACAGAGCGATGGTCGATAGGGACGGATGGAAAGATAGAGGCTTGAGAATCCGCGCACGGCATGATGATAACGATAAATCTCCATATTCTGGGGTATATTAAGTTCACATACTATTTTGTCCGTCTAAATCCCACTTTAATAGGATGATCTGTCTCAACTATCAACTATTTGCTTTGTCTAAGTCACATAATATTTAGCTGGCCTATTTGAGTCTCGTACTATTTGGGTGGTCTAATTCAAATAAGATTTAGCTGGCCTATTTGAGTCTCGTACTATTTGGGTGGTCTAATTCAAATAAGATTTAGCTGGTCTATTTGAGTCTTGTACTATTTTGGTGGTCTAAGTCAAATAAGATTTTGCTGGTCTATTTGAGTCTGGTACTACTTGGGTGGTCTAATTCAAAAAAGATTTAGCTGGCCTATTTGAGTCTCGTACTATTTGGGTGGTCTAATTCAAATAAGATATCACTGGTCTATTTGAGTCTCGTACTAATTTGGTGGTCTAAGTCAAATAAGATTTAGCTGGTCTATTTGAGTCTCGTACTATTTTGGTGGTCTAATTCAAATAAGATTTAGCTGGCCTATTTGAGTCTCGTACTATTTTGGTGGTCTAAGTCAAATAAGATTTCACTGGTCTATTTGAGTCTTGTACTATTTTGGTGGTCTAAGTCAAATAAGATTTAGCTGGCCTATTTGAGTCTCATACTATTTGGGTGGTCTAATTCAAATAAGATTTCACTGGTCTATTTGAGTCTCGTACTATTTTGGTGGTTTAAGTCAAATAAGATTTTGCTGGTCTATTTTCGTCTCGTACTATTTTGGTGGTCTAATTGAAATAAGATTTAGCTGGCCTATTTGAGTCTCGTACTATTTTGGTGGTCTAAGTCAAATAAGATTTCACTGGTCGATTTGAGTCTTGTACTATTTTGGTGGTCTAAGTCAAATAATATTTTGCTGGTCTATTTGAGTCTCGTACTATTTTGGTGGTCTAATTCAAATAAGATTTTGCTGGTCTATTTGAGTCTCGTACTATTTTGGTGGTCTAAGTCAAATAAGATTTCACTGGTCTATTTGAGTCTCATACTATTTTGGTGTCTAAGTCAAATAAGTTTTAGCTGGCCTATTTGAGTCTCGTACTATTTTGGTGGTCTAATTCAAAAAAGATTTAGCTGGCCTATTTGAGTCTTGTACTATTTTGGTGGTCTAAGTCAAATAAGATTTAGCTGGTCTATTTTAGTCTCGTACTATTTTGGTGGTCTAATTCAAATAAGATTTAGCTGGCCTATTTGAGTCTCGTACTATTTTGGTGGTCTAAGTCAAATAAGATTTCACTGGTCTTTTTGAGTCTTGTACTATTTTGGTGGTCTAATTCAAATAAGATTTTGCTGGCCTATTTGAGTCTCGTACTATTTGGGTTGTCTAATTCAAATAAGATTTCACTGGTCTTTTTGAGTCTTGTACTATTTTGGTGGTCTAAGTCAAATAAGATTTCACTGGTCTATTTGAGTCTCGTACGATTTTGGTGGTCTAATTCAAATAAGATTTAGCTGGCCTATTTGAGTCTCGTACTAATTTGGTGGTCTAATTCAAATAAGATTTAGCTGGTCGATTTGAGTCTTGTACTATTTTGGTGGTCTAAGTCAAATAAGATTTCACTGGTCTATTTAAGTCTCGTACTATTTTGGTCGTCTAAGTCAAATAAGATTTTGCTGGTCTATTTGAGTCTCTTACTATGTGGGTGGTCTAATTCAAATTAGATTTAGCTGGCCTATTTGAGTCTCGTACTATTTGGGTGGTCTAATTCAAATAAGATTTCACTGGTCTATTTGAGTCTCGTACTATTTTGCTGGTCTAAGTCAAATAAGATTTAGCTGGCCTATTTGAGTCTCGTACTATTTGGGTGGTCTAATTCAAATAAGATTTAGCTGGTCTATTTTAGTCTCGTACTATTTGGGTGGTCTAATTCAAATAAGATTTAGCTGGTCTATTTGAGTCTTGTACTATTTTGGTGGTCTAAGTCAAATAAGATTTTGCTGGTCTATTTGAGTCTCGTACTATTTTGGTGGTCTAATTCAAATAAGATTTAGCTGGCCTATTTGAGTCTCGTACTATTTGGGTGGTCTAATTCAAATAAGATTTCACTGGTCTATTTGAGTCTCGTACTATTTTGGTGGTCTAAGTCAAATAAGATTTAGCTGGCCTATTTGAGCCTCGTACTATTTGGGTGGTCTAATTCAAATAAGATTTAGCTGGCCTATTTGAGTCTCGTACTATTTGGGTGGTCTAAGTCAAATAAGATTTCACTGGTCGATTTGAGTTTTACTATTTTGGTGATCTAAGTCAAATAGCATTTAGCTGGCCTATTTGAGTCTCGTACTAATTTGGTGGTCTAGGTCTCACTCCTCTGATTGTCTTAGAATATTCATTCATCTTTTTAACAACACACTATTTCCCAGGAGTGCCATTACCATATTTCAGGATGTTCAAGACTTGCCGACCTCCATTATTAGTACAGCTAAAGGTCTTCCCCCGCCCCGCCAAAAAAAACAAAACAAAACAACCAACTGATAATAAACTCATCCGAAGACCTGCAAAGAACAGGTCTGTACTTAGTATTAGGGAACCCAGCTGTTCCTATGTTTCATTTTGATACTGCTGGGGTCATTTGGAACGTTTCGTTGAAACAACAATTAGACGCAACGAACAGCTCGACACGGATAAAAACAAACCAGCAGATGGTATGGTGCAAAATGGCAGTCGTCAGGGTTTCATTACATATTTGACGTCTTTTTCCGATTTGAAACCCTTTTAAGCAACATTTTCCACTTGCTTTCAAATAGACAGGAAACATGTCAAAATATGAAAGCGCTGAGTTGAGATGCTGCGAGTCAGACCCCACACTCTTCGCGAATCTACTTAAGAGAGCAAAAGTCTTACTTTTAGAATGCTACCGTTACTGTTTAGACTCCAATTAATTTTCATTTAATTTTTACTTCATTTATTAAGAACACTCCCGAAGTAATGCTTCCTATCTATTTTCACGGAAACAACAACAGATTCAGTTTTGGTGGCGCTCTTAGCGTAACGATTATCGTCGTAGAAAATGAAGTCAGCGACTCGAGGTCAAATCTAGGATGTGGCTGATTGCATTCCACTTCGTGCTAAGAACCTTGTTAAAGGCATGAACTCTTCTGTTCTCCTCCAAGCTATGGGTATATAGAAGAGCAGACTGAATTATTTTATTTTGGTGCAGCAACTAGTCTAAAAGAAGGAAAACTCTGAATTCAAACTAGCTTTATTCCGCTTGAAAAATGACCTCCTTCGCCATGGAGCAAAATATTAGGTATCCCGATGAGCCGCTTAGGCGAAACTATAGTAGGTTAGTTCCTGACTCAGTAAGTAATTATCGTTAATAGATATATGTATATATTTATTCGTTTAAGTTTTATAATGTTCGAAATGATTCCTTTTCGCCACTTTTATAGTGTTCCGTGAGAGGGTTAACTTAGCCGATACTTTATAATTTCATCACTCTCGTGCGATGTAGATTACTGAGTATAAAATACTAACACAATACTGACACGCAAAGTTACATTTCACATCTATTTTGCATAGATATTTGTCGCTGCCTCCCACCAGACAGGACCTGACACAAGGTCAATGATTTTTGTGGGGATTTAGGTGAGGGGAAGGTCGGGCACGAGCCGAAACTTGAACCCTGTTGGTCTGTGCTGCTCATCGACCCACTGAGTGCAATGCGGGTCTAATGAGGCAATCAGTTTCACGAATCCAAATTTGGATCCGGGCACGTGTGTCGGGTTATAGCTTAAACTAGACAGCAAGGTCTAGTGCTATACATAGGGGACAAAGGTTGCAGCTCGCCCACCCGAAGGTTGCCCAACCGAAGCTGAGGGCCTTTCGGCCTCGAATCTGCCATTGATTGATAACCCATCCGACACGAATGCCAGACGGCACAGACAAAAGGCTAGGTAGGTACATCTATTTTGCATATGTCTAGTCAGACCTCCGACTGACTGGTTTATTACAATTTCTAGACACGTGAACCCAACAGCACAATCCATTTCAACAGTTGTGTTTGTTGACTGAAGATCTGTGTTCAAACCTCGCGGGCCGCTATCGGCGCATTCTTCAACGTAACATTAAGCATGTTTGATTAAATAATAACGACACATATTGTCTATATAATTTTATTAGGATCCTGACAAGTGTTTTGGCTTTATGTTGGAGTAGATAGATGAATTTTCCGAAATTGTCCCGAGCACTTTCAAACCCTCATAGGCCATCAGCAGGATTGTTATTTTTTTTGCAATGGCAGTTTTATTGATTTAATTCTTTTTTTTTTTTCGTAGAGTCCATTAAACTTTTATTGAAGCACACAATTATCAGACAAATATATATATATATATATATATATATAGATAAGTGTCATTCTGTAAATAAAGGGAATTTAACAATAATAATAATAATAATAATAATAATAATAATAATAATAATAATAAGAAGAAGAAGAAGAAGAAGAAGAAGAAGAAGAAGAAGAAGAAGAATTCGCTGAGAATTTGCAGTACAAATGTATAATGTGTATGGAGAATCATGTTTAAATGAAAATAAAAATCTAAAAAAAAACTTTTACAAATGGGTTAAACATTGGTTTGCCACTTCGAGCCTGGAGTATCAACACGATGAATCTCCAGTAAATAAAAAGTTCCTGATAACGTGGACAGTAAATAAGCACATGCTGACAGTCCTCTAGGATAGGAAAGCAATCGCAAGTATTGGTTTCCGTCAAAACTGTGCAATTGTAACGCCGACCACACCGAAGACATATCGCTTCTGGCAAATGTACCCGCCCAAGCCGAAACCCAGCTACATTGTCTGGAACGAGCAGCTGCATGCATAGGCCTCCATGTCAATGCACACAAGACGAAATATATGTGCTTTAATCAAACAGGTGACCTCTCCACATTAAACGGTACCTCTCTGATACTAGTAGACATGTTTACCTACCTAGGAAGCAGTGTCTCATCAACCGATGCAAACATCAACAGGCGACTAGCAAAGGCATGGGCAGCTATCTATAGGCTATCGGTCATATGGAAGTCAAACCTGACTGATAAAAAAAAAACACAGTTTCTTCCAAGCGGCAGTCGTGTTAATACGGCTGTATGGATGCACTACATGGACGCTAATTAAATGGATGGAGAAAAAGTTTGACAGCAACCACACAAGAATGCTACGAGTAATATTGAACCACTTCTGGAGACAGCACCTCACAAAGCAGCAGGAGTACAGCCACCAACCACCCATCCCGAAAACTACCAAAGTTAGACAAAACAGACATGCAGGACATTGCTGGAGAAGTAAGGATGCACTCATAAGTAATGTACTACTTCACATGGACGAGCAAAGGAAGGACGACCAGCTGTGCCGATACGGGATGTAGGCCTGAAGACCAGCCGGAAGCAATGGACGATAGAGAAGAGTAGCGATCGAGGGTCAGGTATATCCCTGCTGATGGTGCGATGTGATGATGATGATGTATTGTACACTGACTGCCGGGTTGGATACTATTTTTTCTATTATATATTTCTGGAGGAGAAAATTCCAGGGAATTTCTTAGAAAATGAAAGCAAATATACATCTAGTAAGGCGACGTGAAAAAATTAATAAAAACGGTGACAAAATAATAACCCACGCACAAGCACATACATACTCAAACACACATACACAAACACACTAACACACACACAAAGCATACACAAGCATACACACACATACAAACTCCGAAACTCAGAGAACACACTCACTCGAATACACACACAAGCACACATACAAACATACAATCATACACACAAATACAAGCACACACACACACACACACACACACATACACACAAACACATCAACACACGCACACACATCAACACACGCACACAAGCACACATATAAACATACAATAATACACACAAATACAAGTGCACACACACGCACACACACACACACACACACACACACACACACAATCACACGCACAAATACATAAGCACAAAAGCATCAACACACACACACACTCAAACACACACACAAACACACAAATACAAACACATCAACACACACACATTAAAACACACACACAAACACACAAATACAAACACATCAACACACACACACATTAAAACACACACACAAGCACACATACGAAACAACAATGACCCCCCCACACACACACATATATATATTATATATCATATATATATATGAATATTCCTATTCTATTTATAGAATATATATATATATATATATATATATATATATATATATATTCCCATTCTATTTATACTCAAATTTAATTGGATTCGTATCAGTATCCTTGAATCCGAAGCACTTAAAAAATAAAACCAAAACCAAAAACAAATACAAAACAAAATAAAGCTGAAGTTTCAACGTTTTTCATTGGTTTATTATCATTTTCCATATTTTAACTGCTTGTTTCATTCATTTCTTTGTAGTGTACCTAATCACCTATGGCAGTGAATGTTTTAAAAGATCGTTGAGAACGGAAAGAATAGTCACATGTTCCTTTCTTAACTTTTTAAATCTGTAGAAACGGAAATCGGAAAAGAATTTAAAAAAATAAAGAAAGGACGAAGGAAGAAAAATAGGGAAAAAAATAAATAAATAAGAACATATAGAAAAAATGAAGAAGATATCTTATAACCATTTTCTTATTCTGCCCACGGATTTTAAGGTGTTTTTTTTTTTGTTTTACAAAAGTAAGTATTACTTGAATAACTTATTTTCCATATCCACTTTCGATAAAAGCTTTTTCCTACATGAAGTATATCCCAAGAGCAACAACTTCTTTAAATGTCAATATACATTGAAAATGACTATTTATAAAAACTACATTTACTAAGTGTTAAATTCTGATCAGTACTGTATGGCTCTATGTGTATTTAATATCACACGCACACGCACACGCACCAACACACACGTGCATATATATATATATATATATATATATATGTGTGTGTGTGTGTGTGTGCATTGAAAAAGATAAACGGACGAACGATATCTATTAGTGTAGTCGATGATACGTTTTTTTTATTTACATATTTCTATCATTTATATATTTTTATTAATTTCTACTTATATTTATGTTTTATTTTTTTGCCAACGCGTTTTCACTTTAAATGTTGTCTACAATGCAACTTCTTGGAACTTGTATTAAAAAAGAAATTAATGAACAAAGGAAAGATTTAAAATCCGGAAGCATAACCAAATTTGTAGTTTCGCATAATGTTTTAACCAACCACACATTTGACTTTCATAATTCTACTATATTTGCTTTCATTCACGACAGAGATAAACGCAGAATAATCGAAGCCTGTTCTATAACACATTTTGATACAATCATATAAAGAAAAAGTTTTTATAAAATATCACTATCTCCAGCAAAAAGGAAGCTATAAGATTGCAAAATCTACTTATAACACTAGCCTTTTTCTTGACATTTAAAATGGTAAAGCGTTAAAATTTTCTTCTCAAACAGTAAAACGACGTTGCCTTAAAAAAAAAGATTCCATTTCATGACGTCAGCAATTTAGTATACATTTTTCCTATGTTAACAGTTTCAACAATGTATTTACCACTGATTATGACTTTGAACAAGCAAGAAACATTTTCTGTTATGATTATTTCTTTTTCATTCGCACACTTAAAATAAGTTTTTCAATTGAATGCTTTTGTATGCAGGCAAATTTTGAAGTTCAAAACGCACTGGCAAAAAAAAAAAATGAAAAGAAAAAAAAAGAAAAAAAAAAGAAAAAAAACAAACAAACAAACAAATAAACAAATGAATAATAAAAATATATCAACAACTACACCAGATATATATCTTTCGTTTGTTTACCTTTTTCAACGTACGAGGATCATTAAATAAGTTTCCAAATTTTTTTCGTATGGGCACTTTTATTGATAGTACACACATGAAATTCTAGTCCTCTTCGAAGTAATCTCCTCCGGTAGCAATGCACTTGTTGTACCGTTCCTACAACCTCTGGAAGGCCCTATGGAAGTCCTCTTGCGTGAGAGAGTGAAAGACCTTCGTCACAGACTCTTTCATCTCCTCAATTATATCATAACGACAGCCTCTGAGTTAGAGAATAACCAAAAGTCACAGGGAGCAAGCTCTGGACTATAGGGAAGCTGACGAACTGTCTTGATGCCCATCTTGGTCAAATAGTCTGTGACAAGGATGGAGTTCTGGACTGGTGTATTGTCCAGGTGGAAATGCCACAGACTCGATTTGAAGAGTGCTGGCCTTTTCCGACTGAATCTCTTCCTAAACTCCCCATAAAACCTCAACATAGTAACCCTAGATAGTTGGACCATGGAACGGTGACAATAAAGGAGTTCTCAAAACTCCAGCATTACAGGAGCCTCACCATCAGATTGTTTGATGTCACATCTAGGACACTTGTTGGGGGAGTCTTACCCCTCTGCAGAAAACTAGTCAGTGTATTCTGTAGCCCCAAACAACTGGGCCAGTGAATGTTTGTGTTTTCCACAAAAAAAAAAAAAAAAAATGATAAAATCCTGGTGGCTTTGGTTTACAAGAAAATTATCTAGTTATTAGAAAAAAATGATATTGTGTCTACATATTTAAGGGCGTTATTGTATAGACTTTACCGATTGAGTTGATATTATTGAGTCGACTCACCGAAGCACTGCTGGACACTTCTAAGATTTATCTAATATTAAGCAAAAGGTAGTACTGGGGGCTTCTACATCAAACTAATATTGTTATGTAGTGTTTTCGTGAGGTGAAGGTTTAGCCTCTTTTGATTGGCTAATTTATCGCACTCTGTTATTTCAATAGACTTTATCGAAGTTTGTGGGATAGACGAGCTGATATCATATTAGGGGTCGTAGTAGCCATAGATCAAGAGAAAATAATTAAAATTCTTTCGATATGTGAATGCATTATTGTTATCGATATAAAATTGGTGTTATTGTTTGCATTGTTACACGAGCCATCGTAGGTGTTGGCACTGGGAGCATGGTAAACGTCCAAGTTCAGGAAAGAAAGACAATAGGGATTGTGACTAGAATGGAAAGACAGACAAGTAGTGGTAAGAATAAAGGGAAAGAAAGAAAGAAAGAACCGACGATGGAGAAAAGTGAACCGAGGATATTTACTGAATCTAAAATTAGAAAGAAAGAAAGAAAGAAAGGAAAAAAGAATCTAAATAACCGACGATGGAGAAAAGTGAATCAAGGATATTTACTGAATCTAAAATTAGAAAGAAAGAAAGAAAGAAAGAAAGAAAGAAAGAAAGAAAGAAAGAAAGAAAGGAAAAAAGAATCTAAATAACTGACGATGGAGAAAAGTGAATCAAGGATATTTACTGAATCTAAAATTAGAAAGAAAGAAAGAAAGAAAGAAAGAAAGAAAGAAAGAAAGGAAAAAAGAATCTAAAATTAGAAAGAAAGAAAGAAAGAAAGAAAGAAAGAAAGAAAGAAAGGAAAAAAGAATCTAAATAACTGACGATGGAGAAAAAGGAATCAAGGATATTTACTGAATCTAAAATTAGAAAGAAAGAAAGAAAGAAAGAAAGAAAGAAAGAAAGAAAGAAAGAAAGGAAAAAAGAACCTAAATAACTGACGATGGAGAAAAATGAATCAAGGATATTTACTGAATCTAAAATTAGAAAGAAAGAAAGAAAGAAAGAAAGAAAGGAAAAAAGAATCTAAATAACTGACGATGGAGAAAAATGAATCAAGGATATTTACTGAATCTAAAATTCGAAAGAAAGAAAGAAAGAAAGAAAGAAAGAATTAAATAACCAACGATGGAGAAAAATAAGTGTTTCAAGGATATTTACTGAATCTGAAAGAAAGAAAGAAAGAAAGAAGGGAAGGAAGAAAGGAAGGAAGGAAGGAAGGAAGGAAAAAGAATTTTGATAACCGACAATGGAAAATAATCCGTGAATCAAGGATATTTACTGAATTTAAAATCAAAATGAAAAGTAGAAGAAAGAAAGAAAGAAAAAAGAAAGAAAGAAAGAAGGCAAAATGAAGAAAAAAGAAAGAAATTGAGAAAATTAGAAAAGAAAGAAATGGAGAAACAAAGAAAAAGCACACTCGCGTGTGTGTGTGTGAAAGAGAGAGAGAAAGGCAGATAGAGAGAGAAAGAAAAAAGAGAGAGAGAGAGAGAGAAGAAGAAGAAAACGAGAGGGTCCTATCTATAGGTCATATAGAACTAAACAGTGTTCTTATGTTAATATGAATTGCTTGATATAGAACTGTTTTGACATTTAAACTGCGTACTTTTGCTAAACCGAATTGCTTGAAATAGAACTGTTTTTCCATGCTAAACTGAACAAAAACTATACTTATACAAAACTGAATTATTTTGATTAAAACGGACTAAACTGAATTACTTGAAATAGAAATGTTCTTGAAGATTAACCAGTGTACTTATGCTTAACTGAATCGATGGAAATAGAACTGCTTTTTTAAGGATGCATGGTTTACAGATGACTTATTTAAGGGAAATTAATTAATCGTGATTGGTTCTTTTATGTTCCAGATCGCTGATAGCATGACCTATTCTGATTGCTACGCCCGAAACTCCTATTTTACTGGAGAGTGAGTGTTTCCATTAAATGGACTATCTTTTCGACTCGGGCTTCCAGTAGTGAACCCATGTTTACCTTATTTGTAAAATCTTTCTTCACCCGAAGATGATTCTCCGTGAACATTTCACATTTTTCTGGATATTTCATTTGGGAGCTGTGTAGTAAGTGTGGCATAGTTACTAATATGCTGGTCTGCGACATCGTAGTAAGCGAGTTCGAACTCCCGTCACGTTATTCAGTTCCCTTTTGAACTAATACCCTTGGGAAAGGTATGAACTTCTCATATCTCCCCACCTCAGCTATGTGTCAAGTAATACCACTACTGTTCGTCTACAAGGAGGTCTTTGGCGTTAAATAACCAAAGAAGGTTGATATGCCATTAAAATAAAGGAAAAAAAAATTTACATGGCTTACACTTCTCAGCCTCCAAAAATTTAATTATATTTACCAACCCCTCCGCTCGGGCAGGATATGATACAAGGTCAATTTTTAAGCGGAATTTAATTCAATCTCTACCTTTATGTAATTTTGTGAAATCTCATTAAATGTCATTTGGCAAATAAAAATGTTTATTTTTTCATAAAGACAAGCTTACGTAATAATTAATTCAGTTAAAAATGTATTCTAACTGAAATTGCAAAATTTTAATCCCGAATCCAGAAAAAAAACCTACAATCACATTTACCAACCCCTCCGCTCGGGCAGGATGTGAAACAAGGTCAATTTTTAAGCGAAATTTAACAGGTTTGAATTCAGAGTTTTCCTTCTCCTAGACTAGTTGCCTCACCAAGGCTGAAGAACCTAGTCTGCCCTACTATTTAGCCTAGTTGCAGGGAGAATAATTGGATTCATACCTTTCCCAAGGGTATTAGTGCTATGTGAAATGCAATCAGTCAGGTCCAGGATTTGAACTCGTGTCGCCGTGTTCATTTCCTATGACGATAACCATTACACCACGGGCACCTCCAAAAATCTACTGAAAGAACTCTGTTCCAGCTCGAAGCACAGTTATTCTATCCCCTTCTATTATAAAATAATTTTGTTTCATATCTATCTTTAAGGGAAGTGCGATATATTTACACATTCTCTGTCACTCGAAAACGTTTTAAGATTAAATTCGAATAGATAATACGCTAAAATAGAAAGATGAAGATATTTCTTAATTTTGAACAGAATACCTTTTTTGGCAAACAATTGACCTTGCTTTTTTTTAGAAATAGACGCTTTTCATATATATATATATATATATATATATATATTGCCCAGTCGGCTGGGGCTGTAGAATACACTGACTGCTCCCCTGCAGAGGGGTAAGACCCCCCCCACAACGAGTGTCGTGGATATGACACTAAACAGTCTGATGGTGAGGTTCCAGTGATGCTGGAGCTTTGGGGAATGTGGAGTACTCCTTTATTGCCATTGCTCCCTGGTCCACTCTGGCCCGGAGTGGAGCACCTGATAGGGCCCTATCTATGGGTTAAATAGAACTAACAGCATACTTATGCTAAACTGAATTGTTTGATTAAACTGAATTGCTTGAAATAGATATGTTTTTGACAAACTGTTCTTAAATTTAAACTGTGTACTCATGCTAAACTGAATTGTTTTAAATGGAACTGATTATTTGGCATTAGATAACCTACAACGGTTGATATGCCATAAAACCCAACCAAACCAAAAATTGATCACAGTTGACAGTATTTTTCGTTTTTTTTTTTTTTTTTTTTTTTTTTTTCGATTCCTTCATTTTCTTTCGTTATCTGCCTGATGATTGTTGCTTGTAAAACTTCATGAAACCTAAGGTCGCAGACAAACTTCCAAGGCATTAAATATATAAAATCTAATATATATATATAGAGAGAGAGAGAGTCTGACTCTATGCAGTCAGAGAGAACTCAAACATTTTCTTCCATTCAAAGGAGTTGAATGAGGTCTTATCAGTCTTACTTAGAGAAAATCAGTTTTTTTCTTTTTTTCTCTTCTTTTAAGAATTCGTCTCTCTCGTCCATATATATATATATATATATATATATATATAGCATCTGTCAGTCTTGCTTGTCTATGGATCTGGATCTTGGCACAGAACAGGCAGCATTATACGGAAGACAGGAAATTGTTAATGTTGTAGGTTTTCCTTGGTTGGTTAGTAACTTGGGTTTTATGGCATATCGATCTTTGTGGGTTATTTAACGTCAAATCCATTTTTATACAAATATTCTGTTCTATTTCAAACTATTTAGTTTAAATTTTTCTCATAGCTTTTGGGGCAGAAGAGATGGATTCAGTTTTTTTCCGTGGGAATTTGATGTAAAATGCAAACAGCTTCGTCATCATCTTGCCACGACCACAGATCTCTCTGACTCTGTCTCGCCATCCGTCCCTGTCATCCATTGCTCACATCAGTTCTTCAAGACTACATCCTGTGTCCGTTCAGAGCTATTGTTGATAAGTTCTTGTTGGTCGTCCAATACTTACATGTCAGTGTGAACGGGTCCATTCCACATGTCTTGTTCATCTTATTAGGATGGTTTTAGAGATAAGATGTAGGTGGCCGAACACCTGCTGTTTTGTAGGATGTTGTTTCGAGTATTTGTTTAATTTAGCTCGTAACATTTTCGTGCAGTTTTCGTCTAGCTTTTTTCTATACGCTTTGTCAGCGACTCAGTGATGCATCCATACAGTAGAATTGACACGAACGTTGCTCGGAAGAAATTGCGTTTTAGTTTATCGGATAGGTCAGAGTTCTATATGATCGATAACCTATCGATAGTAGTTCCCATTGAAAATGAAATAATCATGAAAAGAAAGGAAGTAAAGAAGGAATGAAGAGAGTGGAATGAAAAAACTTAGGGTTGTTAAAGAAATAATGTTGAATTAAGTTTTTAGTGGAAGTAATATACAATTATTGTTTTGGTAACATTTTACGATTCATCATCATCACGTCGTGCCGCTAGCACGGATATCCCTGATCCTCTCTCGCCACTTTTCTCAATCGTTCATCGCCTCTGGAAGGTCTTCAGGGCTACATCCCGTATCCTCACATAGCTGCTGTATGTATGTCCTGCTTTTACTCGGCCATATGTGGGGGTCCATAGGAGTACATTCCTTATGAGCTTGTCACTGCTTCTCCAGCAGTGTCCTGCGTGTCTGGTTCGTCTAACTAGGATAGTTTTCGTGATGGGAGGCAGGTGGCCGTATAGTTGGTGCTTTGTGGGGTGTTGCCGCCAGGATTTCACGACTGGAAGAATTTACTGAAGATTAGTAACAAGCGATCCTTTCTCCCAACAGCACGTTTCCGTCACCTTGAATGAACCTTGCTCAGTGGAGAGCTATGATGCTTAAACGGAAGTAATAAACGTGGTCACAGGAAAATTTCTTGATGACCTATTGTACAACCTTGTGTTGTATGACCCAAGGTTTTTTCTCGTTTGAGTATTTGGCACAAACGAAAAAAGGCCTGGATCATATTTGTCAAAGTGAGCCGACAAACAAATAATTCCATCGTTGTTTCTTTTTCACTCGTCTAACAAGAAGCGCGATACGCCCCTTTTTTTAGCCTCCGTTTTTTACCAGCCACCTTTTCTAACCCCGTGTATCCAGGCACTGGCTCCACGCTTAATCAACAAAGTTGAATACTTTCTGTACAGCTGACGACAGTAATCAACAGTTTCACGTAACTTCCATTCAGTTTTTATTTTTGTTTTTATTATTTTATCAACGAGTAAAACAACGCCCCCTACATCCGCTTCTGGTTTGAACAAACCTCTGTTTGCAGATTAGATAATTAGTCTTCAAATAGACCACTCAAACTTTCCCCCGACCCTGTAAGCCATTTGATGAACCCTTTCATTCCACAGACGCGTTAACCAGTGATCTTACGGCGTCAACATGAATAAGGCGTAAAAAAAGAATCTGCGACCTCAGATGCATCTGGCCAAGGTTAATAAAACGGTTTAATGGACTAGACATAGAACAGTTACAATCTTCTTAGCCGGCTTTTAAAACACACACCCATACACTCATCACCACACATAACCCACTACACACAAACACACCTTACCACACGCACGAGTATACAGGTTGTCTGCAAAAGAAATAGACTATCTCAAAAAATCTTTTAAAAAACAACAATAAAAAAAACAACACTTTTTAGCGTATTGACTCTCATAATTGTAAAGTTTTGTAAAAAAAAGAAATTTTTAGAGATTTGTTTTGTGCATAACTAGGATAATTACACAACCGTAAACTTTGTTTTATTATACTGTAAATTCAACCGGAAAAAAAAACTCAACAATATTAGGGATGTAGTTATACCGCTGGGCTAAAATCCAAATCCAGTGTAACAGTACTCCTAACAATCAATATACATCACTTACCGTAACTCCAGAAGACTGTCAAATATTTCCAACGTAAGCCAACGGTCGGTGGACATATTTAACAAATTAACACAGGGTAATATCATCATCATCATCATCATGTCGTGCCGCCAGCATGGGTATCCCTGACCCTCTCTCCCCACTTCTCCCTATTATTTATCGCCTCTGGCAGGCCTTCAGGGTTACATCCTGTGTCCTCACATAGCTGCTGTATGTATGTTCGAGCTAGTCGTCCTGCTTTTGCTTGGCCATATATGGGGGTCCATAGGAGTACATCACTTATGAGCTCGTCCTTGCTTCTCCAGCAGTGTCCTGCGTGTCTGGTTCGTCTAACTTGTATAGTTTTCGTGATGGGAGGCAAGTGGCCGTATAGTTGGTGTCTTGTGGGGTGTTGTCGCCTGGACTTGCTTCATATTGCTTGCTCTCAACATTCTTGAGTAATTGCCGTTTTTTTTTGTTTTTGTTTTTTTACACGTTCACATGGGAAGCAGCATGATGTACGCGAAGGTATTCGAATGTGCAATGCCTCACATTTCCTGAATGTGTGAGTTTTGCGGCTTAACGCTCAGGATTGTCAGTTCGATCGGGGAACTACTGCTGCTCATCTATAACAGTGGCTTCTATAGATGAGAATAAAAACAGCCATCGAAAGATAACCATGACTCACACTCAAACCACTTGCATAAACCGCATCGGGTAAAAAGGGGCGCGTCCTGCTGAGTTTGGAGTCCTGGCCTCAGTGTTCGAAAAATCAGCTACAGAGCTCAAACAAAAACTACTAAAATGCTAACAATACAGGGTAATATGAATTGATAAAACTGTAAGTGTTATATTAACGCTATATCACTCGCCGTTTGTGACAGCTAATGCACTGTTGGTAAATACTAACCAGAACGTCACAGCACCAAGGCGGCCTGTCAGACACCAACAGAATGTTGTTTATCTGCACATTATAGAGGGTATAGATCTGATTTAGAGCTAAGATTCTCATATGCCAAATCGACTTGCACACCCGCATTAATCGTAATAGTTTTCCTTGACTCTTAAATTTATATAAACGTAAATGTTGCTTCAAATTTCTTGAACAATCGAAAATAGATTGTCTAGTCGGGGATGATTTCCATTGAAATATGTTTCAAAGCTCAGAAAATGCTATAGTTTTCTAGTCAGATAAACAAATAGTTACGAAAATATTTTTTCTTTAAAATTTCTAAAATACTGGTCTCTTGAGCAAGATAAAATATTAAACAGATAAAATCTTTCTCACCACCGCATGTCAGTCTCATGCCTTCATGTTTCACGTATTTTCTATTTCATAAAACAAAAGTGAAATCATCAGATAAAACATTGGATTAAAAAAAAAAGATACGTGAAGCTTACAGTCATAGGACTTTTATAAGTAAAGAAATACACGCACATACAAAGTGGCGTAGTCGGTTAGGACGGTAAAATTCACCGACTACATTTCTGCAGGGATGGGGTAAGACTTCCCCCAGCAAGTGTCCTTGATATGACGCTAAACAATCTGATAGTGAGGTCGCAGTAATGCTGGAGCTTTGAAGAATGCGGAGTTCCCCTTTTTTGCCATCGTTGCTAGCTCCACTATGGCTTGGAGTGGTAGCAACTAATTTGGTCCTATCTATTGGTCAAAGAGAACGAAATACTGTACTTATGCTAAACTGAATTGTTTGAAATAGAACTGTTTTGACATTTAAACTGCGTACTTATGCTTAGCCGAATTGCTTGAAATAGAGCTGCTTTTGACATTGAAATTTTGTACTAAAGCTAAACTGAATAATTTGAAAAAGAATTCTGACTGACATTCCAACTGTGAGTAAACACAAAACTATACTTATACTAAATTGAATTGTTTGAAATAGAACTGTTGATATGTATAAAATAGATTTGGCATTAATAACCTACAATGGTTGATGTACCATAAAACCTCAACAAACCAAACTAATCATATTCACACTAATACACTCACACACGCTGACACGATATATATATATATATATATATAGAGAGAGAAGGGTGAGAGATATTTCCTCTCTTATTGGTACGGGTAATTTGGATGGGCATCTAAACTTTTAAAAATTTACCCCCTAACAAACGTATCCGAGTGGCTGGGTAACTTGGCGCGTGAAATAAGCCTAAGGATTATTCCATGCAACCGGTGCTATGTAGCCCAATAAAAACTGCTACATGTTACTTGAAGAAACGATGGGCGCCGCTAGTCATCAAAGCTCCAGTATACCTGGAACCACACCATCAGATTTTTTAGTATCTTATCCAGAACACTTGTTGGGGGTTGGGTCTTACCCCTCTGCAGAGATACAGTCGGTGTATTCTACAGCCCCAGCCGATGGGGCCAAATGTGTCCTGAGTGTGGCACTAAATAGCATTGGGTAGAAGCCCCAGTTCTGGAATCTTAGGAAAGTTGGAGTATCTATTTGTTTCTATTACTCCCAGATCCACTATGAATGAAAATCATTAGTATGAGGTAGAAATAATTGAAATCATAAAAAAACTGAATATGAGCACAGGTAAAAATCATACATAATAGTAGTAATTCTAGTCAAGTAAGAACATTAATTTTATTAGTACAAAAAAATTCACTCTGAATTGTCCAGCAGGACACATGGCGTAACGGCTATTGGCGTTGGTTCCCTAAGCTTCTAAGAGACAATCATCTGGAGGTTGCAGGTTCAATACAGGAATGCTTAACATTTGTACCCGGTCATGGCAAACGGAATCAGAACAGGCGACCCCCGTGGTTTCAATAAAGGACGTAGTTCGAAGTTCCGTGAAGGTTCCCGAGTTCGACAAACATCTAAAGAAGGCCGGAGGACATATCGGCCGAAACATTGTGGAAATAACAATAAAGATGAAGACAATAGTCCGAAAACCCTTAATGATAAAAATCAACAAGCTTCGTCTCAGAAATTTAGACAACTGAAATCATAAGTGTTTAAATCATTTGTATCAAATTTCGGCATTAAAAAACCCATAAAGTGTTGATATACCATTAAACAAATAAATTAAACTAACGCAAGATTGGTTTTTTTCAAATTGTTTGTAATAATTGTGAATGGATTGCCAAGTTGGCGATGATTTTATAAGCCCAGTAAATGGCTTAGTACTCTGGCTGATAATGGAATATGTAGATCTGTTAAAAAAAAACTTAAGTTTCAATTAGTATTCATACAAAAATTCTGCCACTAGATCCAATATCAAAATACAAAGGCTAGACAATAAGTATCTCCACTGTTAGAAATTGTTTCGATACTCTGTTGTTATATAGTTATAAAAATTATTTCGTGAGTCAGGAAAGAACCTACTACAGTTTCGCCTAAGCGGCTCATCAGGGTACCTAATAATGAGCCGCTCATCAGGGTACTTAATAATGAGCCGCTCATCAGGGTACCTAATGATGAGCCGCTTAGGCGAAACTGTAGTAAGTTAGTTCCTGACTCACGAAATAATTTTTGTCTCTATTTTGCTCCACTTAGTATTGAGTACTTTTTATATTTGTAGCTTAGCAGCAATTTACGATGGGTTTTTTTTCTTTTGACCGATCGATTGCGTATCTGTTGATTTTTTTCAATTGGTATGACAAGGTTGGCCTTTTCTTTTTTTTCCCAATATACATATATATATATGTATATATTTTCCCCAAGACAGTGATTCGTTGTATATTTTTATCTTCTAATTACTTGCGGTTTTTTCCCTTACCGTAAGTGCTATTAGTCAGTAAGTTATTTGATATATATATATATATATATATATATAGTTGACACAATTAATATATAAATCGTGATTAATATCGGTAATAGAGTTAGCATGAATCTTAGTCTCACAATTGCATAGGCAAGAAACTGACTGTCACCAACCCCTGTTGCCTCCGCGTCAATGATATTCTTAGATCTATCTATCTATCTATCTATCTATCTATCTATCTATCTATCTATCTAAGTCTGCTTCATTCCTATCTTTCTATCTATTCAGAGGTTGCATGAAAAATTCGTTGGCTGACCGATATACTTTCATAGAATATAACCAAATGATATTCATTTTTCAACATAGCCCCTTCTTGTGGTCTACACACTTCTTCCATTTTTGTTGCTATGCTTGATTCCCAATTGTGAATAAAGTCACCAACAGCAGATTTGACGTCATCATATGAACATTTCAGCGTATGTACTTTCCAAACCATCTTCGTATATATATATATATATATATATAAAGAGAAAGACAGACAAGAAAAATCTTTCGTCCCCTCTCGCAACGGATTTTTAATCAAGCGGGTTAAGCCGTCTAAACTTACTGGTGGGAAAATTGGTAGAGGAAAAAGTAAACTTTGGATTCAAACCCCCACACAAATTGAATCAGAGTGACAGGCTAACTTGACGTGTCGAGTCAGCTCTAGGATCGTTCCATGCTACGTAACCCAGTACAGCCAGCAGCGTGTTTCATGGAGAAGAGATGGCGGTACTAGGTCACTTTCTCGTTACTCTGGGAGTCATTCATAAAAAAAAAATTATTCAGAACTTTTATTTTCAAATTAAGTTCGCCGATTTAAGTTGTTTTAGTTCTATATAATTACAGCTTTATAAAACAATGTTTCCTGCTAATTTCCCCTCTGAAAGTTCACCACTGCTTTCAACGGGTATTGAACTCACGCTCTTTGTGTATAGTCACTGGATCAAACCAACGTCTTTATCCATTGTGGCATGTGGCCTTGAGGACCTTAGATGAACAGGAGATAACTGATAACTGACATCCATTAAACATGGCTCGTGGAACGAGAACAGTCTACCCCGGTAAGTGAAATAAAGGGTTAAGTTCGACATTCCAACTACCTGAAGAAGGCCGGAGCGTACAATGGCCGAAATGTTGTGATAAACATGGAGACAAAGATGAGGACAATAGTCCAAAAAATGTAAATAATGTACATAATACCTCATCTCAGAAATATAGACAGATATGAAAATTTAGATTTATTACATTTTTTTTTCAAATATTGGACGAATCAAACAGAAAAAAACATTTTTAAGATATTTCCATATTTTGGTTCCAAATCCTGTAGATGAGACATATAGGAAATTAGACCTTTCGATTTTGCGAGGAACTATCCGGCTATTAATAAAAGGTCATTTTTGTTAAATGTGGATATATGTTTTTTAAGTCATTCAATATCTACTTTTATGTAATTTTGTGAAATCTCATTAAATGTCATTTCGCAAATAAAAATGTTTATTTTTTCATAAAGACAAGCTTACGGAATAATTAATTCAGTTAAAAATGTATTCCAACAGAAATTGCACAATATTAATCCCGAATCCAGAAAAAAAAACCCAGCAATCACATTTACCAACCCCTCCGCAAGGTCAATTTTTAAGCGAAGTTTAACAGGTTTGAATTCAGAGTTTTCCTTTTCCTAGACTAGTTGCTCACCAAGGCTGAAGAACCAAAATGTGTCCTACTATTTACCCATAGCTGGAGAGAGAATAATTGGATTCATACCTTTCCCAAGGGTATTAGTGCTATGTGAAATTAGTCTCGGCCAGGATTTGAACTCGTGTCACCGTGTCCATTTCCAACGACGATAACCATTATATCACAGGCACCTCCCCAAAAAACTGCAATAAAGCTCAAATCATTTTTGATGGAAAATTCTGGAATTAAATTTTTTCAATAGAAATCTCCAAATTGAATTGAGTTTGCTTCATTGTTTAATGACGTATCAACCTTCGTGGGTTATTTAAAGCCACCCTTATCGAACTGCAGTATTCTTATTCAACACATGGCTGGGAGGGATAAGGGAGTTCATACTTTTTTTCCAAGGGAGCTAGTCCAAAAGTGAACGCCATAACTCGACTGGAGTTCGATCTCGCTTGCTACGATATTGCTGTTCAGCACGTTAACCACTACAACACAGGGACTGCTCCCTCTAGAATCGGAACTGTAGCATCAGATGCAGTTAAGTGTTATACCCAGGACACCATTTTTTTTAGAGAGAGATCTTACTCCTCGGAGGGGGATGCAGATTGCGTAATATACACCCATTCAACAGAGGGTGTTAGGCCCTTTATCTTGGTAAGGCAACCGATTTAGGAGAAAGAAAAAGAATTCATGAAACAGGCAGCTTGGGGTTCTAAT
Organism: Sepioteuthis lessoniana; assembly: GCA_963585895.1. Taxonomy (NCBI): domain Eukaryota; kingdom Metazoa; phylum Mollusca; class Cephalopoda; order Myopsida; family Loliginidae; genus Sepioteuthis; species Sepioteuthis lessoniana. The sequence goes on along the minus strand of OY757915.1, from coordinate 91,747,942 downwards.
CTTAGTCAGCCTCCTCTGTCATTCGCTATCTGTAGACGGTTAAAAAAACTGTCTATCACAACTTCCTGTGCGTCATCGAAAACAACATTCAAAAACAAAATTCAGAAATCACCTTTCGACTACAAATCTTTTCTCTTTAGACCCAAGGATTGATAAGCTTGTAACAGACAGTGTCAAATTTCACATTAATTTTATCTTCAACATAAATTTGATTGTGAAAGAAAAAACAGATCCTAGAAAATACATTAATTAAAAACAAAAACAAAAAAAGAAAAGAAAAAGAACGGTAGCCATTGGTAGAAAGTTAAGAAACGCTAGTATCGAGTTTAATTTCGTCTTTCGAACAAGCGAAAAGATTGAACAACTAATTCACTCGTATGTCTGGAAACTACTTGTTTCCGTAATTACACCAAAAACGAATGATTTGTTTCCTCCGGCGTCTGAAGAAATAAATAAATAAAAAAAAAAAAAAAAGAATTAAAATGACGCGCTTTGACCTGGTTGTTTTTAGCTTCATCGCGTATTTTATTTTATTTTTTATTGGTAGATTTTTTTTAAGTAAAAGTAAGTTTTCGTTGAACGAATGGGGGAAGTTGTGATTACTTTGATAACAAGACAAAAATAAACACGACACGACTACTTTCAAGATATATATATATATATATATATATATATATATATATATATATATATATATGTGTGTGTGTGTGTGTGTGTGTGTGTGTGTGAGTGTGTTTCATTTACTAAAATTTTCCTTCATCAATATCTTTCTTTCTTTTTCTTTCTTTCTTTCATTTTTTTCTTCTTTCGTTTGATTCGTTGTTAACTTTCTCCCTCATTTTTGTTTTTGTTTATCCCAGACCCTCTCTCGCCACTTCTCCCTATCGTTCATCGCCTCGGGCAGGTCCTCAGGGCTACATCCCGTATCCTCACATAGTTGCTGTATGAATGTTCGAGCTGGTCATCCAGCTTTTGCCTGGCCATATGTGGGGGTCCATAAGAGTACATCACTAATGAGCGCGTCCCTGCTTCTCCATCACAAAGTCGAGTTGATAGCATTGATTCCCTTGACTCTTTCTCTCTCTTTCTCTCTCTCTCTCTCTCTCTCTCGCCATCCATCCCTATCAGTCTTCGCAGGTCCTCTGCATGGCATCCAGTGTCTGCACATATTTGATAAATATAAGAGTTACCTGGCCGACTAACACCGGTGTATCCATTTGTAAGAGTCACACGTTACTCATGAATTCTTCTTTTCTTCTCTGGCAGTGCCCAACATGTCTTGTTCGTCTTACTTGGACGTATAACTCCTGCTTTGGAGGTGCCCGTGGTGTAATGGTTATCGTCGTAGGAAATGGACACGGCGGCACGAGTTCAAATCCTGGACGAGACTGATTGCATTTCACTAATACTCTTGGGAAAGGTATGAATCCAATTATTCTCCCTCCAGCTATGGGTAAGTAGTAGGACAGACTAGGTCCTTCAGCCTTGAGGAGGCAACTAGTCAAGGAGAAGGAAAACTCTGAATTCAAACCAGTTAAACTTCGCTTGAAAAAAATGACCTTGTGTCATATCCTGCCCGAGGGAGGGGTTGGGTAAATAGAATATAACTCCTGCTTTGTGGGGTACTGCTTTCAGGGTTTGTTTAGAACAGGACGTATTATCCTTGTGTAGTTCCCATCCATGCGTTTCATTAAAGTGCAAACAGTGCAACCATACTGTTGTACTGATACGGCCGCGACTCGGAAGAATTCGAGTTTTAATTCATATTTAAAAAAGAGAGAAAGCGTGAAATAAGGATATATATATATATATATATATATATATATATATATATATATATCCTTATCTCACGCTTTCTCTCTTTTTTAAAATATATATATATATATATATATATATATATATATATATATATATATATTATTCAGTCAAGTTAAACTGGATTCGGGAATAATTCCGTCAGGACAATAAAATCATTCAGCTATGAACATTTAAATTTTCCTGGTAAAGAGCTCAATATAGCTGACATCACAGAGCAATAATTCCTTTTAAGAAAAACAAAAACCGGTCACATTAAGACTATTATATAAGGATTTAATTTTATCCATTGGATCTGAAGAAGACCTGTTACTTTTAGTGTTATTGATTCATATCAAGACCTATAACAGGATGGAAATAAATTTATAATCCTAATGTAACCGTTTTATGTTTTTCTAAAAGGTATATATATATATATAAGTAAAACTGGTGACTGTAGTCGATGGTGACCTAAAGGCTCCCTTTTCAATCTTTAGTAAACCGATTAAAAATCCGTCGTTGGAGGAGAAAAAAGATATTTCTTGTATGTCTGTCTGTTTGTCTATATACGTGCAAGATTAGCAAAGATAAGCAGAGACTCGTGGTCAAATCACGTTGAAAGTACCAGTTCCCGCCTGAATGCTGCAGTTGAACAACGATGTCAATAGCCGGTAATGTAAAAAGCCTGCGTGAACAACTTAGCAAAGCCTAGTAAATAGACTCACGATCAAACCTTGTTGAAAGTATTGGTTCTTGCCTAACCACTATAAGTCAGCAACGATGAACTCCCCCAATATTTTGATGGACGTCTATTTATAAATACATATCCTGTAAAAAATCACCTTGGCTTGTCTGTTAGACTTAGCAAAGGTTATGAAATACACTCATGATCAAATTATGCTGTAAGTAGTGGTTCTTGTCTAAACGCTGTTGTTAAGCAACGATAAACTAACTCAATACTTAGATGGGTAACTATTTAAGGATAGCTTGTACTTAAAGTTTGCGTGTTTCAGATTGATTTCTGTCGTTAGTTTACTTAATCAAAAAAAAGAATTATTACTATTATCGTTTTATAATTTAATTTTTCGAAGCTAAAATGTATAAATACATTTTAAAAAATATATTTTTCCAATTTACGGACAGAATATTTTGAAGTGCATTGAAAGCAAGAAAGGTTTATAAACTATAGTGTAATGGGTTTGAAATTACGTGAAATAACTTTCTGTTCAATACTCTACCACTGAGATTTGCCATCTTGGTGAAGTGTAGCGTAAAGGACTGCAGAAATCCAATCCCCTTGCAATGCACCCAGTCAGGACACACCCCAGCCACACCTGAAACCTTTCCCGCTCTCGCCTACCTAGAAGCAATCTCTAAATCCCTGAACCTTTCCATTTTTGTTGCCAGAGGCGAAGTAATATCGCTGCAGCACACACATGCGCAATAGTGTCCTAATTTGTCTCCTCTCCCTCAATTCTACTAGGCCCACCCCTCGCCAAGAGAGTGGCCTTTCATGTCCATTAAGACTCTCCAGTGACCTGGTCATTTAGTGACTTCTCATCAGTGCGTCTAATAACGAGTCACGACATAGTTTTGCGTTAGTGTACGTCTTCGGGAAAATTGAGAAAAGAAATGGGAAACGGGGTTGTCTGGAATAAGGAGATAGAAATAGAGAAAGAGGGCCTACGGGTTGGGGTTCATGTCGAGGTTAAGATTGTACTGGGTGGGTAGGAGTAAGATGTTTTCTAGTTTGTTCTTTTAGTTTTTGTCAGTGTGTTGTGATGGTTTTAGTGTCTGTCGTCCGTCGTTCTCGTTGTTATAACGTGTGTTGCTTTGGTTTTCTTGTAACATCGGATAAGAGATCTGATGACAGATGGTCGTCAACAACGATTTCTTCTTGAGAAGGAACTATTTGGAAAGAAGAAGAAAGGGAGACATTTGTAGGTGAATGAAAGAAGATGGGAGTGGAGGCTGGTTGCAAGACTGAGACAGACAGACAGACAGACAGACAGACAAAAAACCGACAGACAGACAGACAAGAAAGCGTGAAAAAAGATTCTAAAAACACTACATAAGAGAAGAACTGCGGCTTATCAAGAAATATTTACTGTTAAACACACTATACTCGGAATTGCAAAATTATATTTTCACTTATTGGTGTTTTGCCCAATTTAAAAACTTAAAAATAAAAAAAATATAGCGTAACGGTTATCATTGAAGGATATGGAATCAGCGACTCGAGTTCACATCCTGGTCGAAGCCGATTGCGTTTCAGTTTTGGTCCCCCATATCTGGCCAATCTATCTGGCTGGTGTTAAGGATGTCAATCAATTATAACCCAACATAACCCGTTTGAGGACTGTAAAAATAAATACGAAAATCTCATTAAATTCGCACAAGGCCAGTTGGCTGAGGCTGCAGAAAACACCGACTGCATCTCTGGAGAGGGGTAAGACTCACCCAACGAGTGTCCTGTATATAACACAAAACAATCTGATGCTGATGTTCCAGTAATGCTGGAGCATTGGGGAATGCAGAGTACCCCTTTACTGCAATCGCCCCCAGGTCCACTCTTGCCCGGAGTGGTAGCACCTGATAGAGTCCTATCTATGGGTCAAATAGAACTAAACAGTGTACTTATGCAAAACTGAATTGTTTAAAATAGAACTACTTCGACATTTAAACCGTGTATTTATGCTAAGTTAAGATGTTGGAAATAGAAGTGTTTTGATATTTATACTGTGTATTTATGTCAAACTGAGTTGTTTTCAATAGAACTGTTTATATGTGTAAAAATGAATTTGGCATTAAATAACGTAAACAATTTTGGAAATCACGTCTTGTCCTTATTTTGCGCTCTGCACATTTTTAAGACTGTCGGTGGCCCACGTACTATAACGGTTATCGTCTTATGAAATGGATTTGTTGAGTCAAGTTCGAATCCTGACAGAGGCTGTTAGCGTTTCCTTTTGCAATAACAAATACTTGAACGCATCTCTACTTCACCAAATAGTAAGTAAATAGTGGGGTAGATGGGTTCCCTAGCTTTGATAAGGTACTACTTACCCAACCCCTCCGCTTGGGCAGGATATGACACAAGGTCAATTTTTAAGCGGAGTTTAACAGGTTTGAATTCAGAGTTTTCCTTCTCCTAGACTAGTTGCCTAACCAAGGCTGAAGAACCTAGTCTGTCCTACTATTTACCCATAGCTGGAGGGAGAATAATTGGATTCATACCTTTCCCAAAGATATTAGTGCAATGTGAAATGCAATCAGTCTCGTCCAGGATTTGAACTCGTATCGCCGTGTTCATTTCCTATGGCGATAACGACTACACCACGGGCACCTCCTAGCTTTGATAAGGTAACCACTCAAGGAAAAGAAATACTCTTATCATTATTTTTGTTTTTAGTTTGTTTCATGCCAAGGATAGAGTTCTCTACTTAAAAGCAAGCCTTATGTCACTCGTAGTGCAGAGGTTAGGTAAATACATACTAACCAAAATATTCCCTGTGAGGGAAATAAAATTGCCATACCCTGAATATGGGCCTTACTTTATTCGGGATTAAGCATACATGTTATATCAGTGGGTCACTCTAGACAAACACGAAGAAGAAGAAGAAGAAGAAGAAGAAGAAGAAGAAGAAGAAGAAGAAGAAGAAGACTGGGAAGAGAAGGAAGGGGAACTAACGAAAAAACAAGAGGAAGAAGATGAGGAGAAGCAGCAAGTAGAACGATGGAAGAAGAAGGAGAAAGAGAAAAAGGAAGAAGAAAAAAAGGAATAAGAAGAGAAACGAAAAAAGAAGAGGAGGAAGAGAAGGAGGAAATTTGAAAGAAGAATAAACTCTTTTATTTAATACAAAAATGAAACACAAAGTTTATACTCTTTAAGGGTAGCATAATCAAACTCTTGCGCCTACCCCAAAAGAATGATATTGAAGAAAGAACAAAACAAGAAAAAACTGATATCAAAGCAATTAGCTTCAGTATATAGTATCATCATCATCATCACCATCATTTCGTGCTACCAGCACGGATCTCCCTGACCCTGTTTCTATCGTCCATCGCTCCTGGGAGGTCTTCCAGGCTAGAAAGCTGTTGTATATAGGTTCTAGCTGGTCGTCCTGCCTTTGCTCGTCCATGTAAAGGGGGCCACTGGGGTATATCGATTTATGAGTTCATCCTAACTTCTCCAGCAGTGTCCCACATGTCTAGTTCATCTAACATTGATAGTTTTCTTGATGGGTGGTAGGTGGCCGTACATACTCAAACCACTTGTATATAGTATAGTGTTACTAATTAATAGTTTTACCATTGAAACATAACAAACAAAATCGTTAGATTTCATCAGGAAGATTTTTTAAATGTTTAATTCTTAAAAAGATGGTTTGATTTCCTATTTTATTCAGTTCACACGATGGTTTAAATGAATTGATCTTTCAGTCGTAAGTCACCTCCTCAGGTGTTTAACTTCAAGATCAAACCACATTACCAGGCTCTTTACTTGACTGCTTTTTACTTGGCATTAAATAACCTACAATGGTTGATATGCCATAAAATTAATCCAAACTAAATCATATATATTTAATATACATGTATAAAGATTATTTGGCTATAAATAACCTACAATGGTTGATATGTCATAAAATTAATCCAAACTAAATCATATATATTTAATATACATGTATAAAGATTATTTGGCTTTAAATAACCTACAATTGTTGATATGCCATAAAATTAATCCAAACAAAATCATGTATAAACAAGATTTGGAATTAAATAACCAATAATGTTTGATGTGCCATGAATGCCACCAAAGCAAATGATATATATTTAATATATACGTATAAAGATCATTTGGCATTAAATAACCAACAAGGGTTGATATTCAATAAAACTTGACCAAACCAAATCATATATATTATATATATATTTGTAAGAAGAATTTAGCTTTCAATAACCTCCAATAGTTGATATGATGTGCCAAAATACTCAACCAAATCACATATTTTTAATATATATGCATGAAAAGAATTTGGCAGTAAATAGCCTACAATGGTTGATATGCCATAAAACACAACCAAACTGATGTAGGGAGACAATAAATAATTTTTCTCTCGAATTTTCGGACACGTTTCCTTCTTGCGCTTTGAGGTCTTATGATAATATCTGAATGGATCTTGATCTTTTTTGTTTTCGTTCTTTGAACAGGGTAGACGTATCTTTTTTCTTGCTGAACAGTTGAGACATGCCTCTTTATCTCTGTTTATTGAGCAGTTGAGATTTTAGCTCACCAGTCAGCGATAAACATTGTTTCTCGCCACGTCATCGAATGGTAAAACCAGTATGACTTTGCTGTACATGGTACTTATTCTTTACCAAGACGTTTTACCGCTTTTGAATCCCTTTCAAATACTGTTTGTTCATTTCTGCACTTTTCATCGGTTAGGATACATTTTTAAATTCTTTTTAAAACTTTTTTTTATGTCCGTTAAATATTTACTATGGTGAGTCAAAAATTCTCCAATATTTTGGTACGAGCTCGTTTCTGGTGACTATATTACGAGACCGATGCGGTTAGACCCTCAGTGATTGGTAGTATCGTGATAGTTGGTGCGCTGACACGATGGAAATTGGTTCGGGAACTTCTACTTTACGAGGCCTAACTGAGCCAAAACGCCGCTGAAGTAACCAAAAACATTTGTCGTACTAAAGATGCTGTATAATCGGAGGACAGTGACTAGATATTTAAAGAATTTCTGCTCGGGTTGCAATAAATTTGGCTATCAGGAGAAGTAAGGTAGGGCTAAAACCGTGGGTTTCGAAGCCGTGCTCTAGACCATACAAGCAAATTCGAAGAACAAACTAGGAGAGGATGTGGTAAGCTCGGCATCTCACCATCCTGTGTGGGTTGTTACTTTCATAACTTCTACAAAAGCATTCAGATCTACAGAGTTGTGCTTTACGTCACCAAATGATTTCAGAACCTTTAATTCACTCTATTATAATCGAAAACACATATTTGCGTGTAATCTTTCTTGGTATACATAGAAGTAGCAATCTGCCTTGGGGTAGAGTATGGGTTCCACTGGGTTATGAGAAACATCCATCTCTTCTGATTAGTGTTCTCTATTATTTTTCTTTTTGCTTAGTATTTATTAGGGCATTTCTTTGTGCGAATTGGTTTCTATTTTTATGAGATGAGAAAATAAATCTCCTCTTTTCATGTTGTTAGAAGTCAGGTGAGGCTTGTAGCTAATAAAAACAAAAGTGAATAAATAAATGAATATAGGATAAACAACTTAGAAGAAATAGGATTAATTCTCTAAGTTCGAGCTTGAATGAAACCTTTCGTATCAATGGAATCTTTCACAAGGTTCTTTTTTGGTCGGTATGTTTCGTTGATAGGATTAAGCTCTTATTCCTCGGGGTTACAATATTATATTTGAAAAAAGGGTCTCTTTCTTATTTCTGGGATTCAGTAAGGAAGTATTTTTAGTATTACACAAATATATGATTAATTTGGCCCCGTTTCTCTCTATTTTTCTTTAACTTTTTATTATTTTTTTTTCGCTTTGTTTTATGCCAAGGATGGATCTGCTAAAGATCTTGTGATTGAAAGAATAAAAAGATGATTGTTTTTCTTCTCTCTCACATACACACACTCGAATGGGTGTGGGGGTGCCTTTAGCGTAACGATTATCGTCATAAAAAATGAAATCGGTAACCCAAGTTCAAATCCTATACGAGTTAGTTTACGTTTCAGCGATGAGCTAATATCAGGGTAGAATGGATTCTTTAGCTATGCTTTGGCAACCAGTCTGGGAGAAAGAAAACCTTGATCTCGAACCAGCTTACTCTGATTAAAAATTGAACATATATCCCATTCTGTGCGTGGCGGAAGGGTTGAGTAAACACTCATACCCACCCATACATATATATATATATAGTCAGACAGACAGACTGACAGACAGACTGTTATGTAAGAAGAATGTACTGTATTTGACTCGAGCGGTCGAAGACGAATTTCCAGCCGACAAGCTCAACAACTGAAGGGAGGTACCTGTGGTGTAATGGTTATCGTCGTAGGAAATGGACACGGCGACACGAGTTCAAATCCTAGACGAGACTGATTGCATCTTCACATAGCACTAATACCCTTGGGAAAGGTATGAATCCAATTATTCTCCCTCCAGCTATGGGTAAATAGTAGGACAGACTAGGTTCTTCAGCCTTGGTGAAGCAACTAGTCTAAGAGAAGGAAAACTCTGAATTCAAACCTGTTAAACTCCGCTTAAAAAATTGACCTTGTATTATATCCTGCCCGAGCGGAGGGGTTGGTAAATAGAAACTCAACAACTGAAATGGATTATGTTACTGGAGTCACATGACTTGAAATAGTAAATATATAGATAGGTCCAATTGAGTTCTTACGAAGTGTGAAGAAGTTAAAGTAGCATTGCGAGTCACTATTCTTAGGATATCGTTAGAATTCCATACTCAGTATTCATTCGGTATTGTAGGAGAGTGAAGTGCCGGCCCAAATTACCCACTGAACGGGGCATTATAAAACAGAGAGAGAGAGAGACAGAGAGAGACAGAGAGAGAGAGAGTTACAATCATGAAAAGAGAAGCTTGTGATGAAACAGTTATCGTCAATATAAACAAATTCGCCGATACAAGTTAAAACAAAATCTGGACGAAACTGTTTTCATTTCATTTCTCGCTTATGCCCTTATAAAAGGCATGAATCAATCTCTTGCCTGCTATGAGTAAAATGGTTGAGCTGACTAGCTTCTTAAGTCTTGATAGAGAAACCGATCTAGAAGAAAAAAAACCCCTCTCTATAAAACCTGAGGAGGGATGTTCGGGAAAATCTGTAGCATTTTGGACACCACTTTTCTATTAACGGTTCACCTAAAAGGTTTTGCTGCTTCTGAAGAGGTCTTCACCACAATAAATAAATCAGTTGTGTTGATAGATCAACGGTTCTTATCTTTAGCCGAACTATTGATCCCTTAGATTTTGAGATCGACGGGAGAGACTATGAAATATATATCAACGGTGTGTGAAATGGTCAAATAATTTCAGAGGCTTGTCGCTTAATACTCGAACTCAAACCAGACGAATAAAAATATAATAATAATTGAATAGGATTCGATACTTGAAGCTATATAATTGCGAATAAGTTATTAGTATTAGATTAAAATTCACAGATATCATAAAAGAGGTATCATAATAGGTTTTTTATCACAGAGCTCCACGTATTTGTTACTTGAAATATTTAAATGATGAATTCAACCTCATAGAAAACTCCTTCATTAACCTTCTATACCCGAAATCTTTTATACACTTTGCTAAATCTAAAGCCCTCAAAATCCACAATAAGAATCAACCTCGAACTAATGCCCACTCACAATCTTATAAAACTAGTCCCCCCCCCATTGATTCATAACTTAGCCAAACAATTCTTCTTCTCACAGCATGTTAAACAACTAAAATAAACTCGATATCAAAACTACTTCTTTACCCTTTGAAACGATCCTCGAATTAATACACTCTAGCCCTCAACGCAACCTACTTTCAGACACCGATGTTTTTTTGTATTCCTTGTAAGAATAGGAAATTAAAATATATTGGTAAAACATCTCGGAACCTTCACGTTCGCTTGAAAGAACACAAAAGAGACATAAGAATTGGTAACTTAAATAACGCACAATTTCAACACATTTCTCAATCTAATCACAACGTCAATTTCAACTCTGCAAAGATGCTCATTTACATTCGTAAGAAAAGCCTTAGACAAATTTTCGAGACCGGTGCTATTTCACTCAGTAATTTCCTAAATACCCGTCCGGGCTTTTATAATATTTCTCCTTACTTGAGCAAATCCATTTTAAATAACAACGATATATTCCATCTTTAGTTAATATATTCCACATATATCATAATTTTATACTTTCTCTTTTTCTTTTTGTCTTTCTTTTTCTTCCTCCTTTTGATCTGAAATCTTTCTTGATGAACAAACGGAACATAAATTCTACACAATATTTCTAATGAGTCAGAGGACGTAATTTAAAACAACAAACACTGATTCACTAATTAAACGGCCAACCTTTTTCTGGTTATAAAAATTTTCCCTAGGTTTTTGTATTTTGTACCTTTAAACATCCATCGTTGATTTAACATCACAAATATCATCCCTCATAGTCCTGATGATGGTTTATTAGAACCAAAATTCTATAGTGTCGACTTTGCTTGTCAATAAATCTCTCTTGCTACTTGGATTACCTTGTTATCAATTTTTTCTTTATATATCGTCGATTTACACTCCATTTTTTTAGTTCCTTTAAAATTCATATTATCGTGAGTAAATTATTTTCATTAAGAATAGTTCCTTGATGCTATAATTGTTTATAATTTTTTTTTACTAAAAACAAAACAGACTGACTTCGACACCATCAAAATTTTCTTATATAAGTTGCTCAACTGTGCACGTTTTCATTTTTAAAACTAAATTATAAGATTACAAAATTAAAATAGAATTTAGCCTGGAAACCCTTTGATTAGACGACATAAAAATATAAAGTCACAATAGTTAGCGGACATTAACCTGTTCATTGGATTAGTAGGTTGAGTGTTCAACAATGAGACGGGAGACCGGGGTTCAATCCCAGGTTGTGTCATACCTAAGACACAAAAAATAGCACTTGTCTCCTTGCTTAACTCTCGGCATTATAAGGTACGTTTCAAGGGTAAAGTGGAGCAATCCAGGGAAATGAGTAGCATCCTCTTCTACACCTTGGTGTAGTAGCTAATGAAAAGGGAGCCTTCGAGTCGCCCCCGACTTTGGTCGCCAACTTTACTTACTTAGCTCTAAGGGGAATATCATAGGAAAATGATATACCAAAAATTAGGCTACGTTTGGTTTGTTTTTATGGCATATCAACCATTGTAGGTTATTTAATCCCAAATCCATTTTTATACACGCAAACATTTCTATTTCAAACAACTCAGTTTAGCATGTGTACACTGTTTGCTACTATTTAGCCCATAGATGGGACCCTATCAGGTGATACCACTCCGGGCAAGAGTGGACCTGGAAGCGATGGCAATAAAGGGGTACTCTGCATACCCCAAAACTCCAGCCTTACTGGAACCAAACCATCTGATTTCTTTGTGTCATGTATAGGACTCTCGTTGGGGAGTCTTACCCCTCTGCAGATATGCAGTCGGTGTATTCTGCAGTCCTAGCCGACTTGGCCAAAGAAATTAGGAATCTGCATACGACATATTCTTTCAAGAACTAAGCAAGTGATATAAAATATATTTGGTTTGGTGTCTTTATTTAATGGCATAACTACCTTTGCGGGATATTTAATACCAAAGCCATCCTGCTCGAAAAACAATAGTGGTAACATTTAACCCATAGATGGGAGGATAAGAGGGTTCATATCTTTTCCAAGGGTATTTATCCGAAAGTGAACTAAATAGCACGACCTGAGTTCGAACTCACTTATAGCGATTCCGCAGTTCATCGCGTTAACCATTAAACCAGGAGGACACCTCCCAAGACACGTTTGTTATTTGACTGAAAGATTGATTCGAATTGCATGTGAAACCATCTTTGTATACTTTATTATGTCGTTTGTACCTTTATATTTACTTTTTTTTGTATCGTCTCTCATGTTTTTTGCACGCTCTTATACGATATCCAGTATTCCTATTTACAAAAAACAAAAAAAAAAAATACTAACAGATCTACTTGATTTATGGTGTAATGGTTATCGTCGCAGGAATTGGACACGGTGATACGAGATCAAATCCTGGACTTGACTGATTGCATTTCACATAGCACTAATACCCTTGGGAAAGGTATGAATCCAATTATTCTCCCTCCAGCTATGGGTAAATAGTAGGGCAGACTAGGTTCTTCAGCCTTGGTTAGGCAACTAGTCTAGGAGAAGGAAAACTCTGAATTCAAACCTGTTAAACTCCGCTTAAAAATTGACCTTGTGTCATATCCTGTCCGAGCGGAGGGTAAATATGAGATCTACTTGATTCATAGACAACTGTCATAGATATAACAGGTACACAAAGACCGTATCAGTGGAGTAATGCCAATGAATATATACTTCCCATTTCTCCAAGCTCTTGGACTGTTGCCTCACTACAAGGTGCGGTATTGTGTCATTATGAGGACATTCCTTTCCATAAGAAGTTTTCACCATCTGCACGGGATATAACCAGTTTATTCCTAGCCGACAGTGATAGGAAATATTCAAGTTTCAGGGCGTAAAGATATCACAAAAAATCAGGAATTTGCATGAGATATTCATTCAAGAATACACCCAGGATATCAAATATGTTTATCATTTGAGCGGGAACATCAAAGTTATATATATATATAATGAATTTCTACGTACAAGTTGTCTTATTAACTTTGAAAAAATCTCTACAAAACTAAGAGTCCACTTATACGGCAGGGCTAAAATCCAAATCTTTACCCTAGATTGATCAATCAGTCAAAGAGACCTCCTAACAAGAGATACAAACCACTTACGGTAACTCTATAAGACTGTCACAAATATTTCCGACTTAAAATTGTGTTGGGATAACATATTTAAAAAATTAGCACAGAGATTAATATAAAAAAGATAAAACTGTAATGTAAATTAAGTATTATATTAACGCTATATGAAAAGTCGTTTCCAACATGATAATTCATTTTATGATGCACTGACTGAAAATATTAAGCTGAATATAACAATAGCCAACTCTATATGTGTGGGAGGTGACTGTGGTGTAATGGTTATCGTCGTAGGAGATGGACACAGCGACACGAGTTCAAATCCTGGACGAGTCTGGTTGCATTTCACGTAGCACTCATACCCTTGGGAAAGTTATGAATCCAATTATTCTCCCTCCAGCTATGGGTAAATAGTAGGGTAGACTAGGTTCTTCAGCCTTGGTGAGGCAACTAGTCTAGGAGAAGGAAAACTCTGAATTCAAACCTGTTAAACTCCGCTTAAAAATTGACCTTGTGTCATATCCTGCCCGAGCGAAGGGGTTGGTAAATATGATATGTATGGGATAGAGTCGACCTTTTCAGCCATTTCAGGTCTAACCCATATTTTTTAGCAAAAAATCTTATGGTAGACTTGTACTTCAGAATTTTCGATATATATATATATATATATATATATATATATATATTCGTCACCCAGTCGTTTTCCACTTTATATTAATTACCCGTTTTTACCATCTTCCGGCGTTATTGCAAGAATAGAGCAGGGTGAAAGGGCCCTCGCAGTTTTATTTTTTTAAATTGTTTTCCTCCTCTTTACGGATGATTCCGTTAATCCTTTGTTTGTATAAATTTTACTGTACCCTTAGTCTAATATATGTATATATATATATATATATATATAAATATATATATGAAACGAAATAGTCTGCGTGTGGATGACAATATGCATGCCCACCTCCGTGGGTGGAACGCTCTAGTGCTACCACACAAGCTGAAACGCAATAGCTCTTTCAACGATTGAGCTCTCTCGGTAACCAATAACGTATATGTAAAAAGATACATTCGTAAAAAAAATCCTTCACTAACGCTGAGAATGACGATGGGTCTATAGTAAGATATCAGCTGAGTTTTGATCCGAGCTTGAAGCATCACGCGTGTCTAGCCACGCTGAAGAGTTGTGATACAACGAAAACGTCGGTCTGAATAACAATATATATAGATATAGATATTATGTAAGGAATATGACGCAAGGTTTTCTTCACCTTAGCCATCTTTATTTCGCGATGTCTACAAAGACTTGAGTCTTGTCATTGGTTTGATGCTTGTCGAGTATGAAAATAGCGGCAAGTAACCCCTTTCCAGTTTTACGTCCGGCCGTCATAAATCTCCCCTTGTAACAAGCACTTGCGTTTTCCTGGTTAAACTTGAAATGGAATCTACCAGGCAAATAGTGCCGATGTCTATACAGTCGTCAATCAATCCGAAGAGTCGCGAAGGTTTTCACGATTGTTGCTGACTAAGCCGCCAACCAAGTCATACATTTATCCACGGTCAGTTGTAGCGTGTGATAGGTTGCTTTGATGGAGAGAGAGAGAGAGAGAGAGAGAGAGAGAGAGAGAGAGAGAGAGAGAGAGATGATGATGATGATGTTTTGCAAAGCACAATGAAATCGATCGGGGGGTGTTTGTTTCTGTCACGGGTCGGCAACGATGGGGTGGCCTCTGGGGAAATAGAGTTGCAATGATCGAGCCAAGTGTAAGGAAAACGAACGAGAGCAGAGAGGAAGCAACGAGAATAGCCCCAATCAAGAGGATTTTTAGAAAGGTCAGAGGTTAAAGGAAAAAAGAAGAAGAGACGTTGGTTTGACAGAAGCACACTTGGCACAGGTCCAAGAAGCTAAGTTAAGGTTGAAGTCGGAACAGATCAATCACTTATAACGAAGAAAAAAAGATCGACATTTCTATGAAACAATGGTTAGACAAGTTAATCCCAAAAACAATTACTATAATAGCAAGTTTCATTGTAAATTAGATGCGCTCGATTTATGGCCTTGTACCTAACATGACTGCTCGATCTGAAATGCATACAATTAAATGGTTTCAAGTGCAGCTATGTAAGTCACAATTTTTTTAATATATATATATATATATATATATATATATTTATTATTATTATTATTATTATTATGCACACATAGTTTGTAGGTAATTTCATTCTTAAATTAGTACGAACTAATTTTCTGGTACATTAGTGTTGCTATTGTTTCTACACAGTTAAATGGTTTCAATTATTGCAATCAACCAAAAACAATTTCCATTTAATATTAATTATTTGTTTGCACACAGTTAAGTAGTTACAAGTATTGCTATGTCATACAAGGCATTCAATTTAGGCAAATAATTAGAGTTTCAAGAATCGCTATTGAACTCTACTAATACAATTCATCATTCCTCATTCGTTTGCACACGGTAAAATGATCAAACAGTTTTATTTCTATCAATTCAATATAACACAAGTCGTTTGTTTACAGACAGTTTAAATGTCAAACAGTTCTATTTGACCGATAGATAGGTTCAATATAACACAAGTCGTTTGTTTACAGACAGTTTAAATGTCAAACAGTTCTATTTATCCGATAGATAGGTTGCAATCAGGTGCTATCTCTCTTGGCCAGAGTGGAATTGGGAGCAATGGCAATGAAGGGGTACTTCGCATTCCCCAAAGCTCTAGAATTACTGGAACCTCAGCATCAGATTGTTTAATGTCATAAACAGGACACGCGTTTGAGCGGGGTCTTAACCCTTTGCAGAGATGCAGTCGGTGTATTCTACTGCCCCAGCTGAGTGGGCTCTCATCAATAGGACGACTTCTGTTTATTTTTTTCAAGTTAACCTTAAGTTTCCACGGTTCTTTACTGAGTCTGGCACTTAAGCTCCAGATTACTTCAGCTACCTGCTGTTGCTAAGAAGTCACTCATCTCAGCAGCATACAGGCTTAACATCAGTGATCTCGCGGGAACCTGTGTTTTAAGCGAGAATTTGACCGTAAGCCTGATCTTAAATAATACATTATTCAATACGAAATTTATTTATCTGTTCAAAGTCTTTTTTTTCTTGTTTCTATTGCAGGTTTCCGATGCTAAACAACAGTTCTAACCGGATGGACGTAAAGGAAGAAATTATCTTGGACTGATTCCATGACCCTTGATGGTGTAAGGAAAATAGAAATCCAAGAGGTATTCGCGCCAAAATCTTCTCCCCTTGTCCACTCAGACCTTTTACTTTAAGTGCTCTTTCCCGCCGTTTCTCATTTATTATTAACCAAATTCTCTTTGCCTGTTAATTTTTCTCTGCTTCCTCAAAAACTTATGTTGTTCCTTAACTATTCTTCGCCGATGGTTACAAAAGGTACTGGCAGTTAACTTATTCAAAAGTGTTATGTAAGATACTGCGTTTTGAAAGAATATCATGTCTTTCTTTTCTCTTTCTTTCTTCATTATCCAATTATTTTATTCCTTACTTTCTTCATCATCTAATTCTTTCTTTCTTTCTTTCTTTCTTTTGTTTCCTTACTTTCCTCATCATTTAATACTTTCATTCGCCTTTCTTTCTTTCTTTCTTTCTTCCTTTCTTTCTTCCTTTCTTTCTTTCTTTCTTATCCAATTCTTTTGTTTCCTTTCTTCATTATTTAATTCTTTCATTGGTCTTTCCTTTTTTTCTTTTCCAATTCTTTTGTTTCCTTTCTTTCTACTTAATTTAATTCTTTTATTTTCCTTTCTTTCTTTCTTTTCCAATTCTTTTATTTCCTTTCTTTCTTCTTAATTTAATTCTTTTATTTGCCTTTTTTCTTTCTTTCTTTCTTTCTTTTTTTCTTTCTTCCTTTCTTTCATTCTTATGATTTCTGATCCTTCTAGTCTTTTTCCAAGATTTTGAGGACCGTTCCAGGTACGCCAACTACAAGTGGTATTACCGACACACTCACGTTCCACAGTAAGCAATTACAAATATTGCTATGTTATACAAATAAGTCAATTCAAGTAAATGTTTCAAGAGTTTCAAGTATTACGATTTAACAAAACTAATTCAATTTAACATTTCTCATTCGGAGACACAGAATACTTCGACATTGTAGCAGGAGTACTACAAGGGGACACGCTAGCCCCATACCTCTTTATCATTTGTCTAGACTACGTACTTAGGACATCGATCAATAATATTAGAGAAAACGGCTTCGTGCTGACAAAGAAAAGAAGCAGAAGGTACCCCGCAAAAACAATTACCAACGCCGACTACGCCGATGACATAGCGCTACTGGCCAACACACCCAACCAAACCGAAACACTACTGCATAGCTTGGAACGAGCCGCTGCAGGCATTGGACTCCATGTTAATGCACACAAAACTGAATTTGTGTGCTTTAATCAGAAATGTGACATCTCCACACTAGACGGAACCTCTCTGAAACTGGTAGACAAATTCACCTACCTAGAAAGCAGCGTCTCATCAACCGAAAAAGACTTCGAGACACGGCTAACGAAGGCATGGACAGGCTTTCGATCATATGGAAATCAAACCTGACCGATAAAATGAAACGCAGTTTCGTCCAGGCTGCAGTCGTGTCGATACTGCTATATGGATGCACTACTTGGACGCTGACTAAACGGCTGGAGAAGAAGCTAGACGGCAATTATACAAGAATGTTCAGAGCAATATTGAACAAGTCCTGGCAGCAACACCCCACAAGGCACCAACTATACGGTCACGTACCACCTATTACGAAAACTATACAAGCTAGATGAACCAAACATGCCGGACACTGTTGGAGAAGCAAGGACTAGCTCGTAAGTGATGTACTCCTGTGGACCCCCGCATATGCCCAATCAAAAGCTGGAAGACCAGCTCGAACATACATACAGCAGCTATGTGATGATACGGGATGTAACCCTGAAGACCTGCCAGAGGCGATGAATGATAGGGAGACGTGGAGAGAGAGGGTCAGGGATATCTGTGCTGGCCTCACGACATGATGATGATGAAATGGTTTCAAGTATTATTATGTATCACAAACAATTCAATCAAACATCAGCCATTTGTTTGCACATAGTTAAATGATAAAACAGCTCTATCTATAATAATCCAATTTTGCCGAAGTCATTTGTTTCCCCCTATTTGAATGTAAATAGTTTAATTTCACCCAGAGATAGGACTCTGTCAGGTGCTACCACTCCAAGTTAGAGTGGACCTGGGAGTGATGGCAATGAGGGGGTACTCCGCACTCCCCAAAGCTTCAGAGATGGGCCTCACCATAAGATCGTTTAGTGTCATATCCAGGGCACTCGTTGAATGTGGGGGTGTCTCACCTCACTGCAGAGATGCAGTCGGCGTATTTTATAGCTTCAGTCGACTGGGCGGTTGTCTTCTGGATAAGCTTGATTTTTTCCGGGATTTGTCCTTTGCTTCCAATAGAAATATATGTGATTAATCATTAAGAGAGCTTAAAGTTCAAAAATCTTCATACATACCATCGATTTGCCTGATAGAATTGCAGTCGATTGCACACTTTCCAACAGACTATTTTTCCCATCTCTACATGTTTTGTGTTCTATTAAAATCACAAATTTTGCAAGATTTGGAAACCTGAATTTTCTATATGGTTTTATACTTTGTTGACTCCCACTTAAAAAATGGTTAATTGACATAGAAATTATTTTGTATAAAATTACTCAAGATACAACTCAATCTCCGTCATTTCGTCGATGTCACTCATTAGTTTCATTAAACGAGGACAATTTTTCTGCTTTGTACCATCATATGTAGTATCCCCTTTTTATGTACAATAACTTCTTTTTCTTTCGAAGTTTCTCTCTTTCCTCTTCTTCCTTCTTCCTATTCTTCTTTTTGCTTCTCCACTACTTCATTTTCATCTTCTTAATTCCTCTCTGACTTTCTCTTTCTCACATTCTTCTTCTTCTTCTTCTTCTTCTTCTTCTTCTTCTTCTTCTTCTTCTTCTTCTTCTTCTTCTTCTTTCTCACTCATTCTTTCTCCATTATTTTTCTTCTTCTTCATTTTCTTCTTTGTCTCTTAGTTCCTCTTTGTCGTCTTCCTTCTCTTTCTCACCCATTTTTTTATCCATAGCTGTTGTTGTTGTTGTTGTTGATGTTCTTCTTCTTCTTCTTCTTCTTCTTCTTCTTCTTCTTCTTCTTCTTCTTCTTCTTCTTCTTCTTCTTCTCGAGTTCATCTTCCTTCTCTACTACTTCTTTTTCTTTGTCTTCTTAGTTCCTCTTCGTCTTTCTCCTTCTCTTTCTCACTTCTTCTTCTTCTTCTTCTTCATTCTTTCTCCATTATTTTTCTTCTTCTTCATTTTCATCTTTGTCTCTTAGTTCCTCTTTGTCGCCTTCCTTCTCTTTCTCCCCCATTCTTTCTGTTGTTGTTGTTGTTGTTGTTGTTGTTGTTGTTGTTGTTCTTCTTCTTCTTCTTCTTCTTCTTCTTCTTCTTCTTCTTCTTCTTCTTCTTCTTCTTCTTCACGCTTCACTTTTAAGCCTTTCGAAAAAGTATCTCTGGCTTTTCGCCTTCTGTTATTCCTTTTCATTTCTCTCTTCCAGACCTTTATCTCAACAACAACAAGAACAACAATTTCTGTCATTCAAATCCCCTTTTCCTGCTTTTTAATCACCACCTCACACCAAATCCTTCCTACCTTTGTTCTGCTTTGCTGCCAAACAAAATGTTCGTTTGCACACAGCCAACATTAGGCAGTGTATCTTCCTACTTCACTTCTATCATTTCGGGCAGCTGGTTGGAGTGCGCGTGCGTATAACCAGTCTCCATTCGAAAAAGTCAGTTCGACAATATGATCTTTCAAGTGAATGCTTATGTTTTTGCCGACGACACTGGTGTTCGAATCCAGTTTGCTAATTTTCAAAGCAAAAAATTCCTTCCCTAATTCAAAGATTGGTGCTACATAATCTCAGAAACCTATTTTTTTTTTACCATTGCGGCTTGCGCTATTCGAAGTTATGTTTGGCTATTTTGTCAGTCACGAAGACATTTTCATTTCAAAGACGAATAGAAATGGTTGTAATCAGTAACTCATTAGATTATGGTTTTTCAATACTTGAAAAATCCGTAAATATATAAGATTTTCAATTCTGAGTTTCTTGTTGTTTTTTATGCTTAATTCGTGCTTAATTATCATAGCAGAGAGATTATCCAAAGTTACTCGGGGAGATAGATGGATGGACCTCTATTTATCTCTAACACTTGTTCTACATATTTTCGCACTAAATAAACTCATACACTTACATTACATATACGTTCATCCACATTGATGCATATATATAAATATATATATATGCATATATATAAATATATATATATATATATATATATAGAGAGAGAGAGAGAGAAAGACCACCAGCTACTACTGTCGGGAACTCAGAAGAAGTATACTAATAATAACAATAGGATGTTGAAATACAAACGGATCACATAATCTCGGCCAGACGACCAGACCTTAAAATAATAAACAAAAAAAGAGAACTAGCAAAATTATTGACTTTGCTGTCCCAGCTGACAAAAGAGTAAAATTGAAAGAAAGTGAAAAGAAGGATAAGTACCTCGACCTTGTTTGGGAATTTAAAAAACTGTGGAACATGAAAGTGATGTTTATACCAATTTTTATAGGTGCTCTTGGTACAGTCACACGAGGACTGTAGGTCTTGGAAAGAAAAGAACGGGTGGAGACCATCCAAACTACAGCATTATTGAGATCGGCCAAAATACTGAAAAGAATCCTAAAGACTTTAGGAGACTTGCTGTCACTCAGACTCCAGTGAAAGTCCATCAAATGCTGATGTGAAAAAACTCTCGAGGAATAATAATAATAACAATAATCATCTATCGCTGATGTGAAAAGCTCTAATGAGTGAACATAATAATAATAATAATAATGATAAAGGGAAGTGAAAAGAAGGATAAGTACCTCGACCTTGCTAGAGAACTGAAAAAGCTGTGGAACATGAAAGTAACGATTGTGCGAATTGTGATTGGTGCGTTAGGCACAATAACTTAAGGATTATTAAAAGGCCTGGAGGACTTGGAAGTTGGCGGACGGGTGGAGACTATCCAAACGACAGCATTGCTTGGACGGCCAGAATACTGAGACGAGTTCTGGAGACTTGAGGAAACTTGCTGTCACTCAAACTCCAGTGAAAAACTATCAGCTAACACTGATGTGAAAAACTAATAATAATAATAATAATAATAATAATAATAAGAAGAAGAAGAAGAAGAAGAAGAAGAAGAAGAAGAAGAAGAAGAAGAAGAAAAGTACACGCCGGCGAATTTTTAACCTTTTAAATAAATTGACGAACACTTTACAATCAAAACAGATATTTTAATGTATTACTTGTGAACAAACCCCTCAGCATTGAAGCAATCATCATCATCATCATGTCGTGCCGCTAGCACGGATATCCCTGACCCTCTCTTGCCACTTCTCCCTATCATTCATCGCTTTTGGCAGGTCTTCAGGATTACATCCCGTATCCTCACATAGCTGCTGTATGTATGTTCGAGCTGGTCGTCCTGCTTTTGCTTGGCCATATGCGGAGGTCCATAGGAGTACATCACTGATGAGTTCGTCCTTGCTTCTCTACCAGTGTTCTGTGTGTCTGGCTCGACTAACTTGTATAGTTTTCGTGATGGGAGGCAAGTGGTCGTACAGCTGGTGTCTTGTGGGGTGTTGCCGTCAGGACTTGTTCAATATTGCTCTCAACATTCTTGTGTAATTGCCGTCTAGCTTCTTCTTCAGCCGTTTAGTTAGCGTCCAAGTAGTGCATCCATATAGCAATATCGATACGACCGCTGCCTGGAAGAAATTGGGATTCATTTTATCGGTCAGGTCTGATTACCATATGATCGAGAGCCTATCGGCAGCTGTCCATTCTTTCGTCAGTTGCGTGTCGATGTCTTTTTCGGTTGATGAGACGCTGCTTCCTAGGTCGGTGAATTTGTCTACTAGTTTCAGAGAGGTTCCGTCTAGTGTGGAAATGTCGCCTGTTTGGTTGAAGCAATAACCAAAGATAAAATTACTGAAATGTTTTGTTATGATTTTTGAAGAAGTTTCTGGAGTGTTGTGATTAACGTAGTAAGTTTGGAACACCAGTCGAGTAATTACTTTTGCTTTCAGACTAATACCTTTGGGGAAGATATGAACCCCATATTACCCTAACTAAGGACTAAATAATACTACTATTCAGTTCAACAAGGATGGCTTTGGCATTAAATTACCCATAAAGCTTGATATGCCATTAAACAAAGAAAGTAAACCAATACAAACCTCATACATATTTCTATTAACAACCGTCATTTGTTTGCACACAAATTGTTTGGTTCGTTTGTTTGAAGGCGTATTGACCTTTTTCGGGTCATTTAACGCTGAATTAAGACATTTTCATAAAAGTTTTAAACAAATCAGTTAAGTATTAGTATTGTTTTTGTTTACACAGTTAAATGTCTAAAACAGTTCTATTTCAAACACTTCCTTTTAGCATAGGTACATAGTTTAAATGTCAAAAGCATTTTTATTTCAAAACATTCAATTTAGCATAAGAATATTTTTTTGTTTAACACAGTTAAATTTAAAAATAGTGGCTTTCAAACAATTCATAGCGTAATTACTCAGTTTAGTCATCTAGTTTCAAGTAATACTAATAATTTTCAGACAGGTCTATTTGATTCCTAAATGGGGTCATAACAAGTACGATCACTCTGAGTCAGAATGGGTCTAGGAATAATGTCAATGAAGAGGTACTTAACACTCCTCATTTCTCCAGAAGTTGAGCCTCACTATCAGATTCAGTTTAGCGTCATACCAAAGATACCTCGTTTTGGTGAGGAGATGAGTGTTATCCCATTTTAAGGAACGGAGTCAGCACATAGTTCAAAATATTTGAAGGATTTGACAGGGTGCCACCGCTAGTAAAATGGTTAACAAGCTAGACTAGCAAACCTACACGAGTGAGTTCGTGTCTCATTGGGTGCCCCATCATTCGGCCGTGTGCAAAATACCCCCCATGAGTGTCCTGGATATGACACTAAACAGTCTGATGGTGAGGTCTTGGGGAATACGGAGTTCCCCTTCATTGCCATTGCTTCCAGGTCCTCTCCGGCCCGGCGTAGTAGCACCTGATAGGGTCCTATCTATGGATTAAATAGAACTTACGGCATACTTTACTAAACTGAATTGTTGGAATAAACTGAATAGCTTTAAAAAGAAATGTTTTTGAAAATTAAACCACGCTTACATTTAAGCTGCGTTCTTATACTAAACTGAATTACTTGAAATAGAACTGTTTTTTTACATTGAAACTGTATTTACACTAAACTGAACTGTTTAACAGAACTGTTTTAACATTTAACTGTGTAAACAAAATCTGTACTTATACTAAACTGAATTGGCTGAATTAGAACTGCTTGACTAAACGGAATAACTAGAAATAGAAATAGTTTTTGACAATTAAACTGTACTTACATTTAAACTGCGTGCTTATGCTAAACTGAATCGTTTGAAATTGAACTGCATTTGACATTGAAACTGTACTTACACTAAACTGAATTGTTTTATATAACTGTTTGAATAAACTGAATAGTTTGAAATAGAAATGTTTTGACAATTAAACTGTGTGCTCATGCTAAATTGAATTGTTTGAAATAGAACTGATTATTTACATAAAAATGATTTGGCGTTAAATTACCTACAAAGGTTGTATAGCCATAAAACCCAACCAACAACAAAGCAAGAGTCGGCCTATATCGCCATTACATACCCAAGACACCTATTATTTATTGATTGTTATCTGAATATTCGAATTCCAAAAAAAATCCTTTTTTGTTTTTCCTTTTTCATTTATTCATTGCTTATCAGTTTATAGGTTACATCTTCGCTTTATTTTTTTTTTTGACCGTTTTTTTATTCTCTGTTCTCCGTTTTCTCCTCTTCCGTCCTAATCTTCTTCTTCTTCTTCTTCTTCTTCTTCTTCTTCTTCTTCTTCTTCTTCTTCTTCTTCTTCTTCTTCTTCTTCTTCTTCTTCTTCTTCTTCATATATTATTACTTTCATCTCTCGATCTTCCTTTTCCTTTTTAAAAGGATTCTTCTTCTTCTTCTTCTTCTTCTTCTTCTTCTTCTTCTTCTTCTTCTTCTTCTTCTTCTTCTTCTTCTTCAATCTACCCGTTCTCCTCCTTTCGGTTTTATTTTTCGTATCTTATTCTCTTCCTACTTTCTCCTTCACTATTCCCACTTCACCTTTTTCTCTTTTTCTCGGCATTTTGCTTTTGCTCCGACTTCATATTTTTATCTTCCTTTCCTTTCGATTTCATTTTTTTTTGTTGTTGTTGTTTTTTACGACTTCCCCCTTTTTTTTTCTCCTCCCAGAATCTTCTCAACAGCTGTTAAGATCTGTCCCGGTTCCAAGTCCAGGGAGACTAGAATCAGGAACGAGACAGGGAGATAAACTTTGGACTCAGCATAAGCGAAGTCAACTCGATCAGGAGACGCGGGAAATTGGCTAAAGAAAGCCAACAGAAACGCGAAAGAGAAGAAGAATTTGAGTGGTGGTGGTAGGGGTGGTGTGGAGGTGGAATAAGAATGAGGTTTGGTTGTGGCGAAGGTGGTGATGGGAATTGATGAGGAGATGGGTAGTGATGATGGCAGCTGGGATCTCCTTTAGGGCCCTTCTCTCGTCAGATATAGCTAACGGAAACTGAAAGTGCAACTATGGGTAGAAAGGATTTTGTGAGGAAAACGTAGTCACAAGAAAGAGAGAAAGAAAGAAAGAAAAAATAGGAAGGAATGAAGGAAACAGAGAAGAAAGAGTGGAAAGACATTTTAAATGGAATGAAAGAGAAATAAAAGAAGGGTCGAATAAAGGAATGAAAGTAGAAACGATTTATGAGAAAGAATGAAGAAAAAAGCTGGAAAGATAGCTGTATTTATGAATGAAAAAAGAAGAAAAAGAGAGAAAATTAAAGAAAAGAATGAAGGAAGAGCAGAAAGCAGTGTAAGAAGAAAGAAAAAAATATGAACACATAGAAAGAAAGAAAGAAAGAAAGAAAGAAAGAAAGAAAGAAAGAATTATAATATCAAAGAGAAAGAAAAGAAACAAATTTAGATAAAGAAACAAACTTTGGGTAAAAAAAATAAAAAAAAAAAAAAAAAGTTGATGAAGAAAGAAAGGAAAAAAGAAGTCGAATTTGAAGAATTCTAATAAGTAAGGAAAAGCATACAAAGGTCTTTCAAAAAGTTTTAAGTCTCACTTGGAAAAAAGAGACATAACTGAACTTTATTTTCTTGAGGCAGCAAGTTACTTATAAAACTAGAAAAACTAATTCAGATTTGTCTTTTGATTTCTGTGCAGGAGAAACCCATACATTGATTAAATGTGTGAGACCAATCTAAAATCAGGACGAGTCTTGAACGACCTATGGAGATTATAAACAAAGGGTAGCTACAAAAGAAAAAAAACCCTTAAGAAAGAAAGAAAGAAAGAAAGAAAGACAAAAGAAATAAAGAAAGAAAGAAAAAGGAATAATATTTTCAAGATAAAAAGAAAGAAGGTCGATAATTATTGAGAAAGAAAGAAAGAAAGAAAGAAAGAAAGAATAATATCTTCCATATGAAAAGAAAGAATGTCGATCATTAAGGAATAAAAAAAAAAACATTAATATAAAAAGTTAAAAAAAGAAAGAAAAAAAAAGGCGTGAAGGAAAGAGAAAATGAAGAAAAAAAAACAATAAAAGTATGGCCTAGAACAAAGAAAAAAAAAGCAGATTAAAAAGAAAAAGAAAAGAAAAAAAGAAAGATTGGTTTGGTTTGGTTTGGTTTGGTTTTAATGCACATCAACTATTGTAGATTATTCATGCCAAATCCATTTTTATTACAATCCTATTTTAAATAATTCAGTTTAGCTTAATTACACAGATTCAATGTCATCAATCAGTTCTATTTCAGACAATTCAGTTTAGCATATAAAACAGCTCTATTTCAAACAACCCAGTTCAACATAAGTACTCAGATCAATTCTAAAAACAGTTCCATTTTAAACAATTTCAGTTTAGCATAAGCACGCAGTTTCAATGTTAAAAACAGTTCTATTTCAAACAATTCAATTTAGCATAAGTACACAGTTTACTTCAATTTGACCCATAGATAGGACCCTACCAGGTGCTACAAATTCGGGCCAGAGTGGACCTGAGAGCGATGCCAATGAAGAAGTATCCTGCATTCCCCAAAGCTCCAGCATTACTGGAACCTCACCCTCAGATTGTTTAGTGTTGTATCCTGGACATTCATTGATAGTTTGGGGTCTTAACCCTCTGCCAAAAAGCTGTCGTTGCATTCTGCAGCTTCAGCTGACTTAGCAAAATCAACAAAAAAAAGAAAAAAGAAAAAAGAAAAAAAGAAAGAAAAAAGAAAGAAAAAAGAAAAAAAAGAAAAAGAAAAAAAGAAAGAAAACAGAAAGAAGAAAGAAAAAAGAAAAAGAAAAAAAGAAAAAAAAGAAAAAAAGAAAAAAAAAGAAAAAAGAAAAAAGAAAGAAAAAAGAAAAAAGAAGGAAGAAAGAAGAAAAAAGAAAAAGAAACAAGAAAAAAAAGAAAGAAAAAAGAAAAAGAAAAAAAGAAAGAAAAAAGAAAAAGACAAAAGAAAGAAAAAAGAAAGAAAAAAAAGAAAGAAGAAAGAAAAAAGAAAGAAAAAGAAAAAAGAAAAAAGAAAGAAAAAAGAAAAAAGAAAGAAAAAAGAAAGAAAAAAAAAGAAAGAAAAAAGGTTAAGTAAAAATATTGAGAAATCAAGATTGATCTTCCGACACACATGTATACCATTTATCTTTTCCATGGGTTTACTTTACACATTTAAATTTTGAAATGGTGGTTACGTCATTGGAACCTGTGTTCTTATAGTTATCTCTCGTTCCCACGAGCAAACACCTCCTCTTCCTCTTCCACTTTGGGAATAATAAAAACAAAAATAAGATAAGGATAACTCGTATAGATGCACGCTGTTTGGAGATAGGAAACATTTGTTTCAGTTTATTTATATTTACTTGCCCTGTCTGCTGGGGCTGTAGAATACACTGACTGCACCTCTGCAGAGGAGTAAACCCCCCACCCACCCAACGAGTTTCCTGGATATGACACTAAAAAGTCTGATGGTGAGGTCCCAGTAATGCTGGGAATACGGAGCACCTCTTCATTGCCATTGCTCCCAGGTCGACTCTGGCCCGGCGTAGTAACACCTGATAGGGCCCTATCTATGGGTTAAATAGAACTAACGGCATACTTATGCAAAACTGAATTGTTTGATTAAACTGAATAGCTTGAAAGAGAAATGTTTTTGACAATTAAACTGTACTTATAATTAAACTGCGTCTTTATGCTAAACTGAATTATTTCAAATAGAACTGTTTTTTGACATTGAAACTGTACTTACACTAAACTGAATTATGATATATAACTGCTTGAATAGTTTGAAATAGAAATGTTTTTAACAATTAAACTGTGTTAGTGGATAGAGTGTCCACCAGTGATCCGGAAGACCTGGGTTCAATTCCAGGTCGCGTCATACCAAAACTTTAAAAATGGTACTTAATACCGCCTTGCTTAACACTCAGCAATATAAGGTAAGTATCAAGGATAAAGTGGAGCAATCCAGGGAAAGGAATGGCGCCCTCCCCTACACCCCGGTGTAGTAGCTATTGAAAATGGAGCCTTCTGGTCACCCTCGACTGAAGGTCGCCAATTTTACTTACTTATGCTAAACTGAATTGTTTTAAATAGAACTGATTATTTACATAAAAATGGATTTGGCGTTAAATAACCCACAAAGGTTGATATGCCATAAAACCCAACAAATCAAACTTATTTATGTTTACAACCATTAACAACGGACGTTGAAGTAAATGGAAAAGCAGAGATCGTTTTGACAGTGTATTCACATTGTAAAAACATAGAAAATTTCAACCATTTAGATCAATGAATGAAACAATAAAATGCAATATCTATTAGATATAAAACAAAATACTTAACATTGAAAAAAAGAGTCTCTGTGGTGGATTGTAATATCGTAGTTAGCAAGTTCGAACTCCACTTGTATTATTATATTCACTCGTGAACAAATACCATCGAGAAGGTATGAAACTCGTTTATACTCCCAGCTATGCAATGAAGGTTACTACTCCTGTTTTTCAATCAGGAAAGCTTTGGTATTAAATAACCCACGGAGGGTGATGTGGCATTAAAACAAAGAAATCAAACCTTGGCATTACAGAAATTATTCAATAGTTATGTGTGTAGATATTGGTTCTTCACCAAATCTTGATCATTCATTCACCTTGACGTTTGTCAAAGGTGACCCTCTATATATATATATATGTATAAGTATGTGTGTGTATTTTTTTAGTTGATCTGAAGAAGTCCTCTTAATCTTAAGAACATTGATTAATGGCAATGCAAGATGGAAATAAATTTATCATATGACCGATAGTGTTTTTTTTTATTTTGAAAAAAAGTATTTGTTCTGTAGATTTCATTTGCATTGAACTCTTGACCGGGACTATTTCATTTCAATAGTCTATATTTGAATATTTAAATTGCCCAGCTTGGAATTGTCCCCAACTCTATATCAACTGGATTTATAAGTAACTTCTGTTACTTATATATATATAATTCTCATCTTTTTCAATTTATTCCGTAACTAATAACTTTATGCCTTTTATTCAGATGGGAAAAAACCTCCATTTGAAGGTTTTCTCTTACAATTCAAAATACAAAATCAATGGAATTAATATTTATGTAATTTATCTCGGAAGTTGATAATTTTTTAATAGCTTTTATTCTGCTCTGATATCTAATGTACAAGCACTTTAATTCATCTAAAGTTTTAAGATTCTTTTTAGAGAGAGAGAGAGAGAGAGAGAGAGAGAGAGAGAGAGAGAGAGACATTTGGCTATCTAAACATGGTAGGCAACCCATTTTAAAGAAAGAAAAATTCAAAACGTAAGGAGTGTTGTTCAGAAGAATCTGTGGCACATTGGTCCAACATTCTTCTGTTATCAACTCATCTCAAAAACTGTGGCAAGTTCTACTGAAACCTTCACCACAACAAACGAATTACCTTCGTCGGTAGACCAAAGTTTCATATCTTTGACTAAACTGAAATGAATTGTTGGGCCCTCATACACCAACGGAAGAGTCCATGATATATATATATATATATATATAGCGTTCTGTTTCTTAAATTCATCAGCATCTCAGTTTTATCCAACTGTGCGTTTAAGTCATTTTGTAATGTTATAAAAACCGATCACCGAATAGTCACGGCGAAAATACGGTTAAGCCTACGAAAAAACGACAAACGAACAGCGACCACCAAACACTATGACTGGGCCCTATTAAACAACAAAGAGGTCAGAGATAAATACGTATTAGAATTGAGAAACAGATTCGAAACACTACAAGAAAAGACGGAAAAAAGTACACCAAACGACGAATACGAAAATTTTGTCAATGCACACCTTGAGGCAGCAGCAAAATGCATTCCAACAAAAATTAAAACTAAATATAGAGTCCCATGGGAAACCTTAGCGGTGAGAGAAAAACGTGCACTAGTGAAAACAGCCTCCAAAAACTATCGAAAAAACCCAACAAACACAAATGCCTTAAAACTAAAAACGGCACAATATCAATTAGCAGGCATATATATAAAGGAACAGACAGAATACATTCAAAATCAGATAGATAAGATCAGAGACTCGGTAGAAGATAGACAATCTAGAATTGCCTGG
Organism: Sepioteuthis lessoniana; assembly: GCA_963585895.1. Lineage (NCBI taxonomy): Eukaryota > Metazoa > Mollusca > Cephalopoda > Myopsida > Loliginidae > Sepioteuthis > Sepioteuthis lessoniana. The sequence goes on along the minus strand of OY757915.1, from coordinate 91,717,783 downwards.
CAAACAATAAACGAAGTGAGCAGAAGAAAGAACACAACCAAAGCAAAACTTAAAGCAGCAAACCAACAAGAAAGAATAAAACTGTGGAAACAGCACTTCGAAAACTTACTTGGAAACCCACCAAAAATAACGCATGAACCAATCACCAGAATAATTAGCAAACAATTAGACATTAAACTTGGACCGTTCACACAAGGAGAACTCGACTCGGTTCTCAGAAAAATTAAAAATAGGAAAGCTGCAGGACTGGACGAAATTCCCCCGGAAGTATGGAAGACCAGACAATTCGACGACATACTGCTCCGACACTGCAACGCAGTATACAATCAAAATCCGATAGATAGATGGACGAAGGGATGCATACTCCCCTTCCCTAAAAAGGGAGACCTCGGATTAGCCAAAAACTACCGAGGCATAACACTTACATCCATAGCTGCCAAAATCTACAATGCCCTACTACGAAACCGCATAGAACCCAAAATCGACAACATACTTAGAAAAAACCAAAATGGCTTCCGAAGAAATAGATCTACGACCTCACAAATACTAACCATCCGCAGAATCCTTGAGGGTGTACGGGCAAAGAACCTACAAGCGACATTAATATTTGTCGACTTTACCAAGGCTTTCGACTCCATTCACAGAGGAAAGATGGAACAAATCCTACTAGCGTACGGCATACCTAAAGAAACCGTAGCGGCAATAACGATTCTCTATAGAAACACTAAAGTAAAAGTACGATCACCAGATGGAGACACAGAATACTTCGACATTGTAGCAGGAGTACTACAAGGGGACACGCTGGCTCCGTATCTCTTTATCATTTGTCTAGACTACGTACTTAGAACATCGATTGACAAAATCAAAGAGAATGGCTTCGAACTGACGAAGAAAAGAAGCAGAAGATATCCCGCAACAACAATTACCGACGCCGACTACGCCGATGACATAGCGATACTGGCAAATACACCTGACCAAGCCGAAACACTTCTGCATAGCCTGGAACGAGCAGCAGCAAGCATAGGCCTACATGTTAATGCACACAAAACGGAATATATGTGCTATAACCAAACAGGGGACATCTCCACTCTAGAAGGAACCCCTCTTAAACTAGTAGACAAATTCACGTACCTAGGAAGCAGCGTCGAATCAACCGAAAAGGACATCGAAACGAGGTTAACGAAAGCATGGACAGCTATCAATAGGCTATCGACTATATGGAAATCAGACCTAACCGATAAAATGAAACGCAGTTTCTTCCAGGCAGCGGTCACATCGATACTGCTATATGGATGCACTACATGGACGCTAACAAAACGGCTGGAGAAGAAACTAGATGGCAATTACACAAGAATGCTGCGTGCAATCCTGAACAAGTCCTGGCAGCAACACCCCACAAGACACCAACTGTACGGACACCTGCCCCCTATCACGAAATCTATTCAAGTTAGGCGAACCAGACATGCAGGACATTGCTGGAGAAGCAGAGATGAACTCATAAGAGATGTACTCTTATGGATCCCCACACACGGCCGCGCAAAAGCAGGACGACCAGCACGAACGTACATTCAGCAGCTATGTGAGGATACAGGTTGTTGTCCTGAAGACCTACCTAGGGCGATGAACGATAGGGAGGAGTGGCGAGAGAGGGTCAGGGATATCCGTGCTGCCAGCACGATATGATGATGATGATGATAAAAACCAAAAAAAACTCTTTTCAAAAAATCTTTAAAAAACTTTCTTTATACATGCAAGCAACCCTTCATGATGGTCAATGAATGGTCGGAAAGTGCTCGGGACAAATTTGGTAAATTCATCCACCAATTCCAACCTGAAACCAAGACACTTATCAGGAAACTTGAAAGTTTCTTAAAATTATATAGACAAAATGTGTCTTTATTATTTAATCAAACATACATACATACATCCTTACATATATATATATATATATATATATATATATATATATATATATTGTAATTTTGAAATAAAAATATACCAATCACAATGGTCCGTTTCCCAGACACCCCCAGATAGATAGATAGATCGATAAATTAAATTGATTTAACAAAAAAAACAATATTACTTGTGTTTTATTTATTTTACGATGATCCTTGATAGGAGAAAAGTTATGAGGTAAAAAGGTTCTTAGAGAAAGTTTTTATAGTTTTTTTTAAACGTTGATGTAATGAGAGAAGTGACAAAAATGAATTGTTGACGTAGCATATATATTCACTGAATAAAAACTATTTTCAGGTATCCAAGTGTCTTCAATTGACCTTTATATATATGTTTTTAGCGGCATTTAACAGGTTCGATGTCAGAGTTTTCCTTCTCCTACATTCGTTGCCAAACCAAAGCTAAGGAACCTAGTCAGCTCTATGATTTACCCATAGCTGGGGGGATATTAATTAGATTCACTCCCTTCTCAAGGATATTTGGGCTATATGAAAGGTAATTAACCTCGTCTAGGATTTGAACTCGTATCACCGTGTTCATTTCCTACAACGATAACCATTACACTACGAGCACTTCCTTAATACCTCCTGTAAGGACGCACACACACAAATTTTTATATATATGTATATATATATATATATTGAAACTTATCATAGGGTCAAAACTATTCATTATAGACTCTCGAAAAACTTATGACAACGATAGCAATCCAGAAAGGTCATCTCAGAAACATGTAAAAAATATATTAGGTTGGGGTATGTGGATGATGTTCTTTCCTTACCGGAAGTAATGTGACCGTGTACAAAATGTGAAAAGCCCACTGGTTATGTCCATACGTGTGTCCTGTCGGAAAGACATACCGTCTTGCTTGTTAGTGTGACACATATTTCAGTGTTTCCGTATTTCAAGATTTCGGTCCAACCTCATCGAACCCGACTCGCAAGGCCCTGAAGCTAACTCTGACCAACCCACGACTCTACGACACTTCATACAGCAAAACCTCTTCCTTCACCCGTTTTTACCCGCCCCCCACGCCCGTTCGTTTCACGTCGGTCGGGGTTATTAGAAATTTAATTACATCGCGAGAGACAGAGAGAGAGAGAGAGAGAGAGGAAAAAGTCATGGGTTGGTAACTTGTTTTGTACCAGATGCTTTTCTTCAGGTTCTAGGGGAGGAGTCTGAAATTTGGCGCATTTTAGCAAAAGGAGGGGTGGTACACGTTTTCTTTTTTCTTTTTTTTTTCCTTTTAATTCGACTCGATCCAATTTTATTTTAGTTTGTTTGGTTTGGTTTGGTTTTTGTTTAATGGCATATCAAAATTCAAAGGTTATTTAATGCTAGAACTATCCTTGTAGGAAAATAAGGTTATGCTATTTAACCTATTGCTGGTAAAGAACCTATCTTATTTTAGCCTTGTACTACTATAACCATCTTTCATTTTATGATGTTTTATTTTCTCGATCTATGAATTATTATGATGCAGAAAAAATGGCACATAGCAGCGAGAGTTTTGCTTTCGAAGAAGCGGATAAACTGCTGTAACTAATATGAATATACTCATAACACAATTTGTAACAATAAAAATACGTGCTCTTGAAACTGTCCACAAAAGGCCTGAAAATAAAAAGACTTTTGAAACTGGAAATAAGAGGAAGAATCGAGACGATATAGACTACAGCATTATGAAAATCAGCAAGAATGCTTGGTAAAATCCGGGAGACTGGAGAAGACTTGCAGTCGCTCAAACTACAGTGAAAAACTGGCTATTAAAACCGGCGTGAAACACTTGCAAGGAATAATTTTAAAAAAATGAATTGGTAAAGGTACTGAAAGAATTGAAAATAAGAACACGAGTGCAGACCATTTAAACGACTGGACAATTAAGGTCGGCCAGAATACTGAGAAGAGGCCTGGAGACTTGAAGAAACTTGCATTCACTCAAACTCCAGTGAAAGACCAGTGAAAAACTCTCAAATGAGTTGAATAATAATAATAATAATGATGACGATGAATCTCATAATAAATGAATGCAGTAAACATGTGAAGGAGATCCATTGGTAATTTAAATCTGACTATATTTCCAAATGTTATATGCACAAACCAGAATCCGTCCTGGAGAATGAGACATAAAATTCTCTGAGATTTTGAAATACAAACTAATCACTCAATCCCAGAAAGTTGGCCAGATCAAGTTCTAATTTGTAAGGAAAAAACTGTAATCGAGTAGATATTAAGTGAAAATATTAAGTGAAACAATAAACAAATACTTGGACTTTGCCAGGGAACGACCAAAAGAAAAATTGCCGTAGAGTGGATTTTGCCGTTCCAGCGGCCCACTGAGTGAAAATCAAAGAGGAATAAGAGAGACAAGCACTTAGATCTTGCCAGAAACCAAAGAAAGCTATGGAACATGGGGGTAACGGTGATACCAGTTGTAGCTGGTGCGCTTGGAACGGTCCTCAAAGCTTGGAAAAAAGACTGGAGGAATTAGAAATCAGAGGAAGATTCGAGTCCATCGAGTTTAGCATAAGTAAACAGTTTAAATGTTAAAAATAGTTCTATTTCAAACAATTCAGTTTAGTAAACAAAGTTAAATGGTTCCAAGTATTGTTATGTAACGCTAACAATTTAATCAAACATCAGTCATCAGATGAAAAAGCCAGAATAGAAAGATTATGCCTCTCTCTCCTTATGTCGAAAAACCTTTAAACTCAAAGGTAATAAAAAGTTTCGTACCTGAACTGAGAAGTCGTTACGTGTTTTTCGAATTTCGAGATCCTATGTTCTATGTATATATGTAATGAACGTCCCATGTACATTTTGCATATTCATGTATATGACTATGGTACATAGCAACATAAAAACAAACAAGTAAACAAAAACTAGAAAACAGAAATGGGGAGAATAAAACAACTGTTTGGATATTTCAAGTGACAAACAGGCGATGAAGAAAATGCTTCGAAAGGAAAACCTTGCGAGAGAAACTGAATCTCATTTCAATAATATCAGCACAAAACAACGCCTTAAGGACAAATAATATTAAAGTGAAAATTAACAATACGCAACAGTACACGCAAGTGAAGACAATATTGTGATAGAGATGAAACGAATTACGATAATTAAAACGAATCTTAGTCGTTACGCAACGTGCGATTGTAATGTGAGATCTCTGCTTGCGTTCAAGGGAGATAAGAAATAAATTCTCATAATATAAATAAGTTGGCAGAGTGTAGCCGAGGGTGACTCCAAGGCTCCCTTTTCAATAGCTACAATACCAAGGTGTAGAGAAGGGTGTTATCCCTTTACTTGGATTGTTCCACTTACCCTTGATCTTTACCTTATAATGCTCAGTGTCAATCAAGAAGGCATCAGGTACCTTTTTTTTTTAGTCTTTGGTATGACTCAACCTGGGATTAAACCCCGGTCCCCGAGACCATTGGTGAACACTCTATTATGACATTCTTATTTGCAGTTAATTATGAGTATAAATTTCATTAAAAAAACTTACTCATCATTAATATCAATGGCCATATTTCTTCAGAAATTGAAATATGTATATGAAATGTACCTTGATTTACGTTACTGATTGGTTACAAGACGTGATTTTCGTCAAAATTGACGCATATCAAGTAAATATAAATTAAGAATGTATTTGACATTAGATAACCCAGAAAAGTTGATATGCCATAAAACCCAAACAACCGGCCAAAAAAAATTCATGATTTTTAGTTCAATGGCAAGGTTGTAGCATTTGTCACTCTTTTCGTTTTCTTAGATTTTCGCTTCGTAATAAATTAATATAGCTTCAAATAAATCGGTCTTAGCCGGCAGAATAAAAGAAAATGAAATTAATTTCAAATAATTTGCTTCAAAGTGGTGACAAAAAACACACAAAAAAAAACAAAATAAGATAAAATAAATAAATAAAAGACAAAACAATCTACTCTTGGTAACATCTGTCATGATTGAGTTCCTTCTTGACACGAGGTAATTTTTTTCAAGGCAACTGTGTAACGTGACTATAAAAAGATTCAGGCAGAAATCGAACTCGGTTCTCTGAATTCTGTCAAAAATGAAATAGTTTGAGACTTACCTAATGTGGAAGGCAGAAAAAATGACATGAAAAAGAAAAGAAAAGAAAATATATTATTAGAAATAACAATAATAATAATAATAATGAAAAAAAAGATAATAACAATAATAACAATAATAATAATAATAATAATAATAATAATAATAAACAAGAAGAAGAAGAAGAACAACAACAACAACAACAAAAATATGAACATCGCTAATGATATTGCTAATAATAATAATCATAATGATAAATGAATGCAGCCAACACGTTCAAGATTGTAGACACAAGTGGGTTGGAAAGGCGATTCTCTGACAACAGTGCAAGAAATTCAAATTTGATCATACTACCAAATGTATCAAATGGTACATGCACAAACCAGAATCTGTTCTGGAGAACGAAACACATGAAATTCACAATGATTTTGATATAAAAGTAGATCACTTAATCCTGGTGAGGAGACCAGACTTGGTGATTTTTAACAAAAAAAAAAAACAAAAAACAACAACAACAGAACTAGCCGAATAGTGGATTCTACCGTTTTGGTTTACTACGGAGCGAAAATCTAAGAAAACGAAAAGAGAGACAAGTGCTATAACCTTGCCATTGAACTAAAAATCATGATTTTTGGGGGGTTGGTTGTTTGGGTTTTATGGCATATCAACCTTTGTAGGTTATTTAAAACCAATTACCTTTTTATACGAGTAAACAGTTCTATTTCAAACAATTCAGTTTAGCATAAGTACACAGTTTAATTGTCAAAAACATCTCTATTTCAAGCTATTCAGTTTGCTCAAACAGTTATAAGTCAAACAATTCATTTTAGCATATGTACGCTATTTAAATATCCAAACAGTTCTATTTCAAGTAATTTAATTTATCAGAAATACGCAGATTTGTTCTATTTAACCCATAGATAGGGCCTTATCAGGTGCTACTACTCCGGGCTAGAATAGACCAGGGAGCTGTGGCAATGAAGGGGTGGTCCACATTCCCCAAAGCTCCAGCATCACTGGCACCTCACTATCAGATTGTTCCTGTCGTATACAGGACACTCATTGCAGAGAAGCAGTCGGTGTATTCTACAGCCCCAGCCAAATGGGTAATAAAAATCATGAAGATGACAGTGATACCAGTTGTAACTGGTGGACTTGGAACGATGTCCAAAGGCTTAGAAAGCGAGTTGGAAGAGTGGGAAATCGGTAAGAGACTATCAAGACTTTGCTGTGATCGGCCAAAATACTGAGAAGAGTCCTGGAGACTTGAAGAAACTTGCTGTCACTCAGATACTTGCAAAGAACATCAGCTAACGTTGATGTGAAAAGCTCGCAAGGACTGTGATAATAATATACATAGAACTTTGAGAGGCAAAAAGAATATCAAATCCCGAGGTGGGGGATGTCGTCGTTATATAATGGTTAAAGTGATGGACTGCAGAATCGTAGTAAGCGAGTTCGAACTCCAGTCGTGCTATTACATTCACTTTTAGACAAATACATTTGGGAAAAGTATGAACCCCCTTATTCTCGGAGTTATTGGTTAAATAGTATCACAACTGTTCTTTAAGACGGAGGACTTTAGCATAAAATAACCCACGAAGATGGATATGCCTTTAAAACAAAGAAACCAAACCAAATCCCAATTAGAAGGTTAGTTAACAAACAGAAATAAACTTGCCATCCAGTGGCCATAGCTGTTCCGATGGACCAGAGAGTGAAAATGAAAGAAAACGAAAACATGGACAAATACTTAGAGCTTGCCTGAGAACTGAAGAAGTCGTGAAACATAAGAGTAACGGTGATCCCAATTGTAGTTGGTATACTAGGAACAGTTTCCAAAGCTATGAATTTGTAGATTAGAGGGATTGGGGATTAGAGAAAGAATCGAGACTATCTAGACCACAGTATTGTTAAAAACGGCTGGAATACTCAGAAGAGTCGTTGATACCTGAGAAGACTTGTTTTCTCTCAGACTCCAGTGAAAAACCACCAGTTAACACTGCCGTGAAAAATTCAGAAGGTGGTATAATAATAATAATAATAATAATAATAATAATAAAACATCTCGCACTAGAAAACCTGGACGTGGCTAAGAAAAGGAAACCTTCAAAGAGAAACGGAATCCCTCCAAATAGCAGCACAAGACAACGCCATAAAAACCAATCATATCAAAGCGAGAATAGATAAGACGCAACAAAACAGTAAATGTAGGCTATGCGGTGACAGAGACGAAACGATCAATCATATAATAAGCGAATGCAGCAAGTTAGCACAGAAGGAGTACCAGGCGAGACACGACTGGGTCAGCAAGGTGATCCACTGCGAAATGTGCAGGAAATTTCAATTCGGCCATACAACAAATCGTATATGCACAACCCAGCACCTGTCCTAGAAAATAACTCGTATAAACTCCTATGGGACTTTAACATACAAACGGATCACCTAATTCCGGCCAGAAGACCAGACCTCAAAATAATCAGCAAAAAAAAAAAAAAGAGAATCTGCAAAATTGTAGACTTTGCTGTCTCGGCGGACCACGGAATAAATCTGAAGGAAAGGGAAAAGAAGGATAAGTACCTCGACCTTGCTAGAGAAAAAACTCTGGAACATGAAAGTGGCAATGCTAAGAACGGCCAGAATCCTGAGACGAGTCTTGGAGACTTCAGGAGACTTGCTGTCACTCAAACTCCAGTAAAAAACCATCAGCTTACGCTGATGTGAAAAACTCTAAAGGAGTAAATAATAATAATAATAAGCAAATGCAAAAATTAGCACAGAAGAAATATAAGACTAGACACGATTGGGTAGGAAAGGTGATCCAATAAGAATTGCGCGAGAAATTAAAACTTGGCCATACGAACTAATGGTATATGCACAATGCAGCATCTGTCCTGGAGAATGAGATGCACAAACTTCCCAGGTATTTTGAGATACAAACGGATCACTTAATTTTGGCCAGACAACCAGACCTTGTAATAATCAATAATAAAAAAGAGAACTTGCCGAGTAAAATTGAAAGAAAGTAAAAAGTAGGATAAGTACTTCGACCTTGCTTGGGAATTTAAAAAACTGTGGAACGTAAAAATGACGGTTAAGCTAATTGTAATTGGTGCTCTTGGTACAGTAACCATAGGATTGGTACAGGGACTGGAGAACTCGGAAATAAGAGATAGAGGAAAGATCATCCAGTTTAGTGGCATTATTAAGATCGGACAGAATACTGAAAAGAGTCCTGGAGACTTGAAGAGACTTGCTATCACTCAAACTCCAGCGAGAAACCATCGGTAACGTTGATGTGAAAAACGCTCAAAAGAGTAAACAAAGTCTGGTTATATTGCTGGTTTTGGTTTATCAGTTTTTGTCAGAAAATCCCAGAGTTTTATGCATGTCATTTTCCGGAAGAGATTCTAGTCAGTGTATACACCGTATGTCGGTGTGATCAAAATTCAGTGGTTTGCGCAGTTCTCACTAGATTCCCCTTCCCTCAGTCCTAACAGCACTTTTTCTCGTTCTGTAGCAGTTGGCAGTATTCACTTATTATGTGGTTGATCGCATTTTGATGATTATTACTATTATTACTAACAATAATGATCATATTTATATCTCACTTTTGTGTCCCTTTCTTTCCCTCATTATCCACCTCCAAGACTTTTTTCCTTCCTTAAATCCTCTCCATTCTAATAACCCCTTTCTTTTGTGCCCGGCAGTCTCTTGACACCGAACCCTTGAAATCCATTTCCCACAGTCATCTCTGACCATCGAGAAAGGCTCCTTGAGTCTAAATCCTGCTAATGTCCAATCGGAACACGCGCAAGATTTCTCAGGCCCCGAGGCAATGTTAACCCTTTTCCGAGTCGTTATCACGTCCACTCCTACATCTATACATGCGGTCCCAATGATGACCTTGGCAGATACACAAATGCAGCCAGCAAGCCCAACGATCGCATGAATATGTTCATATACGTACACATGTATAAAAAAAGAAATGTGGGAAATTTATAACTCTAGTGGTCCTAACTAGCGAGAGTGAACCATATTAATAGCTTAGTTCTGTGGCTGTTTCTCAAACCAAGCACCCACCCACATACATCGACACACACAAACATCTATCTATCTATCTATCTATCTATCTATCTATCTCAGCCTCTTCATTATTTATCTATGTACAAAAACCAACATTCATCTGCTGTGTGTTTGCGTAAAATATATATATATATATATATATATATATATATATATATATATATATATATATAGAGAGAGAGAGAGAGAGAGAGTGTGTCCGTGTTGTCGAAAGGTTTTGATGATGATGAGGATCTATCTCTGATTGATTCGTTGGTTGGGTGGTTGGTTACTAGTTTTATTGCATGTCAACCATTATTGGATTATTTTATACAGTAGTCAGTCTTGTCTTTAAAGCAATTACATTCTTTCAACAAAATAATGATGATATTGGTTCAATTAACGACTCTCAAAAAGAATAATTTACACACACTGATATAGTGTCAAGCACTACAATCTAATATCAATAATAAAGAGAAAGCGGTCGTGTCCTCGTGGTGTAATGGTTAAAGCGATGGACTGCGGAATCATAGTAAGCAAGTTCGGAAACTAGTCGTGCTATAACGTTCGCTTTCGGACAAATACGTTTGGAGAAGGTAGGAACCCACTTCTAACCTCAGCTATAGGTTAAATAGTACCTCTACTGTTCTCCGAGAAGGATGGCTTTGGCATTAAGTAGCCTGCAAAGGTTGATGTGCTAAGGAACGAAAACTAATGTACACACAATAATAGATACAAGTACCTAAAACAAGTATATAGTTTTAATTAAGTAATTATACTCGTTTGTAAACACTAATATCTTTAAATAAACCTCTTAACTAAAAATCCTATGCACATTATTATATAGTTTCAAGTAATTAATAATACTCTTTTGTAAACACTAATCTCTTTAAATAACCCTCATTAATAAAAATAATATGCTCATTATTATATAGTTTCAAGTAATTAATAATAGTCTTTTGTAAACACTAATCTCTTCAAAAAACCCTCCTTACGAAAAAACCATATGCACATTATTATATAGTTTCAAGTAAGTAATAATAGTCTTTTGTAAACACTAATCTCTACAAAAAACCCTCCTTAATAAGAAAAATCATATGCACATTATTATATAGTTTCAAGTAAGTTATAATACTCTTTTGTAAACACTTATATCTTTGAATAACCCCCTTAATAAAAATCATATGCACAGAATTATATTAGTTTCAAATAAGTAATAATACTCGTTTTTAAAGACTAATGTCTTCAAATAACCCTCAATAAAACTCATATGCACTTTATTTTATGGTTTTAAATTTTTCTTTTTAATACCCATCCTTTTCAAAAGGATCTATTGAACCATATGTTGGACCCAAAATAGGTACTACCACTCAAAATGAGTGAACCTGAGAGTAATAGCAATGAAAAAGTGACTTCACACTCCATAGCAATGCTGATCTTGAGCCTCATCACCAGATTCAGTTTAGTGTACTTCTGTTTTTTTTTTAAATATCCCTTCTTTGTAAATTCATACAAACAAAATTATACTAATGATCCCAATAAACCTTGCTTAGCCATTTTTTTTAGCCGTATCATTAACCCTAGTAGTCAACCGGTTAATTTTCGCCTGTTTTATTATCGTCAGTGCCAAAGGATTAAAAAGGCAACTATTCGTCACGCTAGTTGCGCTCGAATTATTGAGTAGAACTTGAGCAGTACCTTTTCAGCGGATACTTCCGACTGTAAACAACATGTGGCCGGCCCTGTCACAAGTGAAGCGTCACAAAAACTGATACTGATAGACATCAGGATAATATTGTTTATTGGTTGGGTAGACGAGAAAGTCCAGCTGGCCGTAGTCGGTAGTTGGTCCAAAGTAACCAGTGACACATGAATATGGGCACTTCGTAACGGGAGTCGGAGGTTAGCTGGTAGGGGGTCTAAACTCGTAACCCTACGGAAACCTGAAACGTACACAACGGTGACTATGTAATATAATAAGATACATGTATAAACCGGTATATGCACGAACACAGAAACACACAGAAAACTTCCATATATATATATATATATATATATATATATATATATATATATATATTGTTATCCACAGACTGTTTCGTTCTATCAGAACTCTTCAGTGTGGCTAGACACGCAGGACGCTCGAAGCTGGGATCGAAACCCGTCCAACTTTGCGTTAGACTAAGTTTCAGACCTCGTTGGCTAAGGTATTTTAAGGTATTTATTTTAGCAACAGCATCAGCAACCTTTGTTTACATTTTGTATACCCTATCGGCTACCAGAGTGCTCAATTCTTTCGAAGAGCTTTGCATTACGCTAGCGGCGGCCGACAATTCCTTCGCCAGAGTGCTCAACCCCAATATATATAAAACAAATACCTAAAGACATACGCAAAAATAGGATATTTACAATATGAAGGAGGCCATTTATATATTATTTAAAATGCCTTCCCTATGCAAGCAAAACCCCAAACACTCTTTGAATTTATTAGATGTCTCATGTTTGCTTTAGGGTGGTTTTAATTTCTTTCTCTCCCTTTTTATCTTTCCATCATTTTTCTTTTTCATTCCTCTTTTATTTAATCTTATTCACATTGTTTTTTTAAATGACTTCTGAAGGCTGTCGCTTGACAAATCTCAAATGAAAGGGTCCTTGCCATTTCAATAAGATTTCTTCATATTGTGAATCTCCTATTTTTGCACATGTCTCGAGGTCTATATTTTTATTTTCTAAGTAGAGGGATTATATTGGGAATTGAATAACCATGACCAGAAAATCTGGTGAACACTTACATACGACATACGGAACACTGGACGGCTCTACTTAAAAAAGAAAAATGTAGATCTATATCCTTGCCCTTGATGTCATAATAATTACGCGGTCAGTTGGCTGCACAATTACCATGACTAGTTAATTTGGCGTCACTTGTGTGCGATATAAAGTGTGGTCAGTTGTAGAGTTTTGGCTCTGCAATCTATGGTCGCTGGTTCGATCTCCAGTGGTGGAGATCACGGTATGCACTGCTGATGAGACCTAATAAGGTCGAAACAGCTATCCAGTGTTTCCATATGTTGTGCGTAAGTGTTTGCCGGATTTTCTGGTTATGGTAATTCAATTTACCATGTCTCAAGGTATTTGTCTTTTTAAATTTACATGTACCAACCACTTACACACACACACACACACACACACATATATATATATATATATATATATATATATATATATATTACCTTTATTGTTATCATACACTTTGTGAGATTTTCTCACCAAGGTTTGCAAGTGGTATTTTATTGGAGTCTTAGAGACTGCTAATCTCCTCTGGACGACAGGACTCTTCTCAGAATATTGTAGTCTGTATGGTCTCCATTCTTCCTTTGGTTTCCCCTTTTTCCTGTGCCCTTTTTAAAGCTTTTGGAACAGTTTTAGTTTTGCCAACAACAATTAGTATCAGTGTCACCCTCATATTCCACAGTAGTTTTAGCTATCTACCAAGGTTCAAGCATTATTCTCTCTTTTAGCTTTCTTTGATTTTTACTCCGTCGTCAGCTGGACGGCAAGTTTGTTTGTTTTTTTGTTGGGGGGAGGTTGTGTTAATTTTTACAAGTTCTGGTCACCTATTTGGGATTAGGCGATCTCTTTTCATCTCGAAACCCTTGCTAGTTTTATGCGTCTCATTCTCCAGAACAGATTTTGGTTTGTGCATATACCATTTGGTTTTTAAGCTCAAATCTTAATCTCTGACACAATTCTAAGTGGATCACCCTAACCACTCAGTTTTATGCGTCTTGTTCACTTGAATAGATTCTACTTTGTGCATATAACAAGTGGTACACAATTCTCAGTGGATCACCTTCCCTACTCAGTCGTGTTTAGTATTATACTCACTTTGCGCTAGTTTCCTATATTCGCTTACTATGTAATTTATCGTTTCGCCTCTATCATCCAATAATCTACACTTGCGATTCTGTTACGCATTTTCAATTTTCACTTTAATAATAAACGTCCTTATGGCGTTGTTTTGTTCTGCTATTAGAATTGGTTCAGTTTGTTTCCTACGGTTTCTCTTACTGTAGCCATGTCCAGGTCTTTTCCAGTATGATTTCACTTGTTTGTCGCTTGAAATACCCATAAAGATGTTTTTCTTCTTGTTTCTGTTTCATAACATTTGTTGTTGGTCTCTTTGTCCACATGTTGTCACTGCTGTTACTGGCCACTATTATTATTATGATTCACTCATTAGAGCTTTTCACATCAGTGTTAGCCGATGGTTTTTCACTGGAGTCTGAGTGACAGCAAGTCTCCTCAAGTCTCCAGGACTTTTCTTAGTATTCTGGCCGTTCTCAATAATGCTGTCGTTTGGATGGTCTCCACTAGTCCGCCAACTTCCAAGTCCTCTAGTCCCTTTAGTAATCCTTTAGTTAGTGTTCCATCGCACCAGTTACAATTGGTATAATTGTCACCTGCATGTTCCACAGTTTTTTCAATTCCCTAGCAAGGTCGAGGTACTTATCCCTCTTTTCACATTCTTTCAGTTTTATTCTGGGGTCAGCCGGGACAGCAAAGTCGAATATTTTGCAAGTTCTCTCTTTTTTTTGTTGATTATTATTATGTCTGGTCTTCTGGCCGGGATTAGGTGATGCGTTTGTATGTTAAAGTCCCATTGGAGTTTATGCGTGTCATTTTCTAGGACAGGTGCCGGGTTGTGCATATACCATTTGTTTGTATTATTATTCCTTGAGAGTTTTTCACATCAGTTTTAGGTGATGGTTTTTCATTGGAGTTTGAGTCACAGCAAATCTCCTTATGTTTCCAGGACTCTTCTCAGTATTCTAGCCGTTCTCAATAATGTAGAAGTTTGGATGGTCTCCACTCATCCTCATCCTCCCCAGTCTTCCAGTCTCTTTAATAAACCTTTGGTGACTGAAGCAAAAGTACCAATTACGATTGGTATAATTTTCACCTCCATGTTCCATAATTTTTTCAATTCGCAAGCAAGGTCTAGTTACTTATCCTTCTTTTCACATTCTTTCAATTTCGTGGTCAGCCGGGACACGAAAATTACTATTATCATTATCATCATTGTTTGGTATATCTATTAATAAAGAATGCTCAATATCAGAGACAGGGTATATATATATATATATATATATATATACACACAGGCAGCTGTCGTATCGATATTGCTGTATGGATGCACTACATGGACGCTAACAAAAACGACTGGAGAAGAAGCTAGACGGCAATTACACAAGAATACTGGGAGCAATATTGAACAAGTCCTGGCGGCAACACCAAACAAGACACCAACTATACGGCCACCTGCCTCCCATCACGAAAACTATCTAAGTTAGACGAAACAGATATGCAGGACAGTGCTGGAGAAGCAGGGATGAGCTCATAAGTGATGTACTACTATGGACCCCCACATATGGCCGGGCAAAAAAAGGACGGCCAGCACGAACATACATTCAGTAGCTATGTGAAGATACGGGATGTAGCCCTGAAGACCTGCCAGAGGCGATGAACGGTAGGGAAAAGTGGCGAGAGAGGGTCAGGGATATCCGTGCTAGCGGCACGACATGATGATGATGATGATATATATATTCCGTGGTCGGTGGCAATTTTTAAAATCCTTTAAAAAGCGTATGCATTTTAGATTTTTTAAATAAGAGAACCCTTCCTTTCGTTCACGTCTTTTCGTCGGAACTACAACTGTCTAATTCTTCATCACTGCTTGTCTGTCACGGTATATTATCCATATATATATATATATATAGATATCAATACTACAGTATGAATTTATTACATGAACGCTGACAAAAAAAAAGTAAGTTGAGAACTGCACAAAAATACCACGAGCTATATTGAAAAAATCCTGGAAGTAAAACCCTACGAAATAAAAAAAAAAAAAACAAACCAGCTGTATGGCCACTTAAATCCTATCTCTAAAACATTCTAAGACGAACAGGACATTGGGAACATTTCTGAAGAAGCAAGAACAAACTTATTTGACGCTCTTTAATGGACTCCTTACACAAAGACGTGCCAGTGTTGCCCGACCAGCAAGAACTTATTCACGTCATATATACGCAGACACGGGATGTAGTTCGGAAAACTTACCAGGAGCGATATATTAGTGGGATGGATGGAGAGAGAGAGAATCAGAGAAATCCATGCTGTCAGATCGATTTGATGATGATGGTGATGATGATGATATATATATATATATATATGGTAGATTTTGATGAATCTGACAAGATGATAAAAATCAATGGAAAATGGAAAAGTAGATAAATCTAACATTTACAACGGGTTTATTAGTAATATCTCGTTCTTTATTCGAGGAAAAAACTTCTTCAGGATCTGAAAAAGAATGAAATATTACTTCTAAACCTGTAGCAAATATTTGATTTACATATATATATATATATATATATATATATATATATATATATATCGCGTAGATATTCAATTGGGGGATCTATGTGGATCATGGGCGAGAAACTGACAGTCATTGCTCTTGTGTCACATCATGTTCATGGAGGAGGGGTTGGGTGAACACATATCGTGAGTGCAGGGAGACCAATAACACCGTTGGATAAAGCATATTTTCAGCTATAAATCATTAAACAGCTTACTCCATGATTTGAAATCGAGTCGTTTATTCTATTTTCTTCTGATGATTATTGTAACGTTATAGTTTCAGTGAAAATATGCGGATCGCATTACTTACGGAGCACTTCTAGTCCTTGAGAATTTATGGATCTCCATATATATATATATGTATATATATATACGAAACCCTTTTCTGTTTTGTTTTCATGGGGACCAGACTCAATAAGTCTGCAGACTTTAGATTTGAAATAAAAGAAGACTTTTCTCTTATGAATAAAAATAAATAAATAAATAAATAAAAGTATCTTTCGTTTTCGAAATATCTTTCTTCTTTTCAGACTCCCATTTCGCATTTTTTTCTGAATTTGGCAAAAAATATTTTGAGCCAATGGCAAAATGAATAATGTGAGAAAATTGACACACTTTATCATTCCAGTAATTGGCGTTGCTATGGTTTCGGAGAATTTCGACAGTAATTAAAAAAAGAAAAAAAAAGTAGGAAAAAATAATAAAATAAAAAATGCGGGCAAACGTTAGATTGGCCAAAATTTGCGAAACCTCTTATAGTTCCGTATAGTTTCGCACAAGTATCTTGTGGTTATCGATGACAGATCAACCGACAATGACACATTAATACTCTCCAACACTATCCATGGTATTTATGCCATAGGCATTAATATGTCCACACCAGATGTCAGGTGGTAATCACTCAAATCTTCACCACTTTTCTGAGCTGTCAGCCATATATAAGCGTTGCTTTGGTCTGTATAGGCATTAAACTTTTACCCTTTCTCTAGTTTTTGGGAGCGGTTTCAACCCTTATATTTTTCAGTTGCGGGCGAGGTCTTGATTTTATTCATTTACGGGCAAGGTTCAAGTATTTGCACAGTTTATCGCGTTTTTTTCTTTTTGTTCTCTGATCTACAAAAGATTGTTGTCCAGTAGATGGCTAGCCACTTTTTCTTTTCGGTTGGCTGCTTGCTTGCTTGGCTTTTATGGCACATCAACCACTGTTGGTTATTAAATACCAAATCCTGTTTATACATATATATTAAATATATATGATTTGTAAACACATTTTATTGTTAACATTTAAAAAAAAAGCCTGAGCTTTTTTTCGGCACACTGTTTAAGAGTTCCGAGTATTTCTATGTAGCAATAACTAATAAAGATTAAAACATTCAAGGCAGGCCCATAAAAACTTCCGATGAATAATAATAATAATAATAGTTAAAGTAAAAAAAAAAAAGATAAGACGCAACGAAATAGAAATTGTTAGTTATATGTCAAAAGAGACGAAATGATCGATAACAAGCAAATGGAGTAAATTAGCACAAAAAAGTGGATTAGACGAGACACTACTGGATGGGGAGCGTGATCCACTTGGAATTATGTAAGAAGTTTGAATTTGACCATACGAATAAATGCTATATGCATCACACAGAACCCGTCCTAGAAATGAGACTCCAAGAGTTTTCTGAAATTTTCAAATACAAACCGATAACCTAATCTCGGCCAGGTGACCAGACCTTGTGATAGTCAACATAAAAAGTATAAGTATAGTTTTTCTTTACAAACAGTAAAATGTTAAAACAGTTCTATTTCAAACAATTCAGTTTTGTGTAAATACAGTTTCAATGTCAAAAATATTCTTGACAGAACACAGAGTAAAATTAAAAGAAAGCAAAAAAAAAAAAAAAAAAGAAATAGAGATAATTACCTCGACTTTGCTAGAGAGCTTAAAAAATATAGAACAGGAAGATGACTGTCATACCAATTGTGATTGACGCGCAAGAAACAGACCCAAAAGAATTGGTAAAAGGGATTTGGAAACTTGAAAATAAGACAGGGGAAGACCATCCAATCTACAGCATCATTAAGATCGACGAGAATATTGAGAAGAGTCGAGGAGACTTGTTCTCACTCAAATTAATTATATTTTGTTTTGAATGAGTTAGAAATAGTGTTTGCTCGCTAGAATTACAGGGTGGAACGATAAAATTGTCGCCCTAGAAACAAAAATGATTCCATTTCCGTTTAATGAAAACCGGTTTTCTTTTTTTGGTGCAAACCATCTACTAGTCGGCCAGTTGTGTACAAATCCCAAGAGTAATAGGAGCCTTCTATCATGTCTGAAAGTGACACAATGTTCAACGAACGAGATCGGAGATGCGCCGCTGTACAACTCATGGTCTCTACCGATCCAGGTTATGACAACAGGACCATTGCCAGCACCCTCAAAATGCAAATCTGGATTGCTACGAATAACTGGGACGTGCCCAGGGTGATGAAAAAAAGGTTTCCGGCTACGAGTATGGTGTTTGGTGTGGTTTCAAGTGAGGGCCACATCATGCCACCTCATATCTTCGAAGTCGGCTTGAAAGTCAACACCAAAGTGTACCTGGATGTGCTGAAGAGTGTGGTGATCTCCTGGTGCAATTAGGTGGCCGGTGGCAAACCCTGGGTGTGGCAGCAGGACTCGGAGCCGGCCCAAAAAGTCCAAAGAGACCCAGGCTTGGCTTCAGAAGGAGTGCTACGACTTTGTACCCTTCTCTCACTGGCCCCTCTCCCCCGACCTGAACCCGCTGGACTGCTTCGTATGGTCATACGTCGAGAACATCACCAACATGACCTCCCACAACACCAAAGCCAACCTGATCGCCGCCATCCGCCGAGTATTCGTCGAGCTCCTGCCGGCGCTTGTGGAAAAGTTATGCTCCCTGTTCCGGATCCGTATCGAGGCGATGAATGATGTTAAAGGCGGCTACATTGAATAGATGTCAGCTCTACTACATAATCAAGTTACCTGAATTGATTTTTTCAATAAAAGTTTTAAAATAAAGCTGTAGTGTTGTTTTCTTTAGGACGACAATTTTATCGCTCCACCCTATACTATTGCTTTTACGTAGGTGAATGATTTCAGTTGTTGTTATTAAACACTTATGATTCTATTCAATATTAATCATTTGTTTACACACAGTTAAGTGGTTGCAAGTATTGCTATTTAACACAAATTATTCTATTCAACGTTATTCATTCATTTGCACACAATCAAATGGTTCCAACTGTTGATTTGTTATATCAATACTTCAATTAAAACACATAGTCAAAGAGTTTCAAGTATTGCTATTTAAGACTATTCTAGTCAATATTACCCATTCGTTTGAACACAGCGTCTAAGTATTCCTATGAATCCTTGATTGTTCAATTAAACATCACTCATTTGTTTGCACACATTTAAATGATAAATCAGTTCTATTTCTAACAATGCAATTTAGTATTATTCATTTGTTTGTATATAGTTTCAATGCCAAACATTTCTATTTGACCCATAGATAGGATCCTATCAGGTGCTACCTCTCCGGGCCAGATTGAACCTGGAAGCGATGGCAATGGAGGGGTACTTTATATTCCTCCGGGCCCCAGCATTACTGGAGCCTCACAATCAGATTGCTTAATGCAATATCCAGGATACAAGTTGGTGATGGTGAGGGGGGTTCTTACCCCTCCACAGAGAAGCAGTCGGTGTATTCTTATAATTATTACGTTGCATATTAGATTGCGAGATTGTTTTTTTATTCTCGAAGTTACAGAATTTTATTCTCGAAGTTGAAGAATTTTATCAATTTTGCCCTATTTATCAATTTATTAATTTGTTTATCCTGGAGTTTGCTTGCGCGTTTTTTTTTTTTTTCACAACTGATATAGTAGTTATTAATAAAGTTTAACGTAGTTTGGCACAAGACCAGAAATATAAAGCTCCCAGTAAAAGTCGGGATCTTTACCGATGGTCTACTACCGTGGCTTTCTAACCATTACGTTATGGAAACAAAAAGAAAAAAAGAAAGAAAGAAAGGTGACTAAAAAAGAAAAAAAGAAAGAAAAAAAGAAAGAAGAAAAGGAGAAGAAAGAGGGGAAAGAAAAAGAATAAGAAAAAGTGAAAAACATTTCCATTTTGTGAATTATTGTTTTTTACCATATCAGTTACCATTTATTGCTATCTCTTTCATCAAGGACATACATAATTCTTTCTTTCTTTCTTTCTGTCTTTCATTCTAAAAATAGAAAAAGAATAAAAAAGAAAAAGAATTCTTTCTATCTCGTTTATGAAGTGCATTAATAATTCTTTCTTTCATTTCATCATTTCTTTCTGTTTTTCTTTCCTTATAAAAATAAGTAAAGTGAACGAAATCCTTTCTATTTCTTTCATCGAGTACATTTCTTTCTTTCTTTCTTTCTTTCTTTCTTTCTTTATTTATTTATTTATTTATTTATTAAAAGTAAAAAACGAGAAAGAAATCCTTTCTATCTCTTTCATCGAGGACACTTGTTTGTTTGTTTGTTTGTTTGTTTATTTATTTGTTTGTTTGTTTGTTTATTTATTTGTTTGTTTGTTTTTTTGTTTATTTATTTGTTTATTTGTTTGTTTGTTTGTTTTTTCTTTCTTTCTTTCAATTATTTATTTATTGTAAAAAAGAAAAAGAGAAAGAAATTATTTCTTTCTACATTTGAACTCTTTCCTAAACTCCCACTATGTCCTTTTTTTTGTTTCTGGATGAAAGAACAAGAAAAAAAAAACGCCTTTTTTTTGCAGAGATCTTCTTTCATCTCTTTTTTAAATTTCTCGGTTTTCTTTTTGCTTTAAATCGCTTTTCCTAAATTCCCCAAATTTCTTTTTTTTCCTTCTTTCTTTCTTCTCGACTCCTTCAATTGCTTTCTTTTTTCTTTTTCCTCTAATCCCTCCATTTCTTTCTTTCTATCTTTCTTTCTTTCTATCTTTCTTTCTTTCTTTCTTTCTTTCTTTCTATAATCATCTTTCTTTTAGCATTTCAGTTACTTTTTACGTCTCTTTCATCAGCGGCATCTATTCATAAACTTTCTTCTACTTTTTCTTTACATCTCTTTCTTCGACCTATTCCATGTCTTTCTTTCTTTCCTTCTTTCTTTTTTTCTTCACCATACCTTTTATTCCCTTCGTAAGATTCACCATCATCATTTCCACTTGTCCCTAATCTATGCTCTTCCCGCCCTCCCCAACTTTTTTCTGACAACCTTTCCGGTCCCTAATTGTAATGTTACCCTCGGGACATATCCATATGTCTCTCAGAGGCCTACTTTAAACGTGAAGAACTCGTTTTAGGAGCCTAACACACGAAAACTAAACCTCACTGTATCGATGAATGGACCGTTACTAGTAGCATCAACCCAGGAGCATCGAGTATTTTCTGAGCGTTACTGTGATTTTTGAGAACTTCCAGCTTTAGTCGTACACTGACTAGTGCGCAAGGGGGCAAACCCTTCAGACTGTTCGTCGAGAAAAATGCAAAGACCACAGGCGTCGGAAAATTATTGATAAAATTATATCTCTATAAGATAGCATATATATATATATATATATATATATATATATATATATATATATATATATATATATATATATATATATTATATTGGTATACAATAGCATTAAACATGCCCATGTTCATATATATATATATATATATATATATATATATATATCAGTGGCGACTCAAGCCTATTTTTGCTACTCGTGCCAACCTCCCCCCGCCCTCTATCAACTTCAGTTCCCAACCCGTGGTCCGTGGACCCAAAGTAAGTCATCATAGTTGCTATTGCGTGATTCTCCATTGTATAGCAAAGATAGTAGTCTTAAAGTTAATGTAATAGCATGGCTGATGGTTGGTTTGGTTTGGTTCGGTTTCTTTGTTTAATGGCATATCAACCTTTGTGGGTTATTCAATGCCAAAGCCATTCCCCTAGAAGAACAATAGTGGTGCTATTTTAACCATAGCTGGGAGGATAAGGTGGTTCATATTTTTCCCAGGGCTATTTGCCCGAAAGTGAACGTAATAGCGTGACTGGAGTACGAACTCGCCTACTACGATTCCGCAGTCCATCGCTTTAACCCTTACATCACGAGGACACCCCCAGCAAATGTTTACAATAGCTTACCGCTGTGTCACAGTCTAATTACTAAACTAAGAGGGCTCTCATAGATCATTTTTATTCAAAGAATCAGACAATTTAAGACCTTCTATACTTTGGTTGTTCATACAGTTTATCAGCTGGTTGATGTTCCGGCCTTCTTTAGTAGGGAATGAGGCTCTTCTCGTTTCTTTTTTACAAGTACAAAACAAAAACTGTATCAACCAGGATTTCAGTTTTTCTCTTTTATATGGAAAACAGATACTAGAATAAGAATGTCGATCCTTACAGTGTGCTGGGGTTGCCTATATGCTTGACTAAAATCATGGTAAGTGAGTTCGAACTCTACTGGTGCTGTCATGTTCATTTTCATAAAAACATAAATATTGTTCTGGTTTTGGTTTCTTTGTTTAATGCCAAAGCCATCATTTCAGAGCAACAGATACTATTTAAGCGACAGCTGGTAGGGATAATGGGGTTAATGCCTTTCCCACAGTGATCAGTCTAAAAGTGAACGTAATACTGCAACTATAGTTCGAAATCGATTACTATATAGATATAGTTTGTTTGTTTGTTTATATCTTTGTTTCTTTCTTTCTTTCTTTCTTTCGAAGCAATGTAACTTTCTTTAGTTTCCCTTCTTTATACTTCGAATACAATTTCCTTCTCAAACAGATTTCTTTATTTATTATTATTTTTTTTTTTTTTGCTTTCTTTATAATTAGAATATCCTATTTGTCTTGGTTCAACGCTTATTGGTTTGGTTTGTTTTATGGCACATTGTCCGACACTTTTCTTTCTTTCTTTCTTTCTTTCTTTCTTTACACTTCAAATATCCTTTCTTTCATTGTCCGACATTTTCTTTCTTTCTTTCTTTGCACTTCAAATATCCTTTCTTTCACTGTCCGACACTTTTCTTTCTTTCTCTTTTTCCTTCTTTGCACTTCAAATATCCTTTCTTTCATTGTACGACATTTCCTTTCTTTCTTTCTTTCTTTCTTTGCACTTCAAATATCCTTTCTTTTATTGTCCGACACTTTCTTTCTTTTTTTCTTTCTTTCTTTCTTTGCACTTCAAATATCCTTTCTTTCATTGTCCGACACTTTCTTTCTTTCTTTCTTTCTTTGCTCTTCAAATATCCTTTTTTTCACTGTCCCAAACTTTTCTTTCTTTCTTTCTTTCTTTCTTTCCACTTCAAATATCCTTTCTTTCACTGTCTGACACTTTTCTTTCTTTCTCTTTTTCTTCCTTTGCCCTTCAAATATCCTTTCTTTCACTGTTCGACACATTTCTTTCTTTCTTTCTTTGTTTCTTTGTTTCTTTCTTTCTTTACACTTCAAATATCCTTTCTTTCACTGTCCGACACTTTTCTTTCTTACTCTTTTTTTTTCTTTGCACTTCAAATATCCTTTCTTTTATTGTCAGACATTTTCTTTCTTTCTTTCTTTCTTTCTTTGCCTTTCAAATATCCTTTCTTTCATTGTCCGACATTTTCTTTCTTTCTTTCTTTCTTTCTTTCTTTCTTTCTTTGCACTTCAAATATCCTTTCTTTCATTGTCCGACATTTTCTTTCTTTCTTTCTTTCTTTGCACTTCAAATATCTTTTCTTTCATTGTCTGACATTTTCTTTCTTTCTTTCTTTCTTTCTTTCTTTCTTTCTTTCTTTGCACTACAAATATCCTTTCTTTTATTGTCCGACACTTTCTTTCTTTTTCTCTTTCTTTCTTTCTTTGCACTTCAAATATCCTTTCTTTCATTATCCGACACTTTCTTTCTTTCTTTCTTTCTTTCTTTCTTTCTTTCTTTGCACTTCAAATATCCTTTTTTTCATTATCCGACATTTTCTTTCTTTCTTTCTTTTTTTGCACTTCAAATATCCTTTCTTTCATTGTCCTACACTTTCTTTCTTTCTTTCTTTCTTTCTTTGCACTTCAAATATCCTTTCTTTTATTGTCCGACACTTTCTTTCTTTCTTTCTTTCTTTCTTTGCACTTCAAATATCCTTTCTTTCATTATCCGACATTTTCTTTCTTTCTTTCTTTGCACTTCAAATATCCTTTCTTTCATTATCCGACATTTTCTTTCTTTCTTTCTTTGCACTTCAAATATCCTTTCTTTCATTATCTGACATTTTCTTTCTTTCTTTCTTTCTTTCTTTCTTTTTTTTGCACTTCAAATATCCTTTCTTTCATTGTCCGACATTTTCTTTCTTTCTTTCTTTTTTTCTTTCTTTGCACTTCAAATATCCTTTCTTTTATTGTCCGA
Organism: Sepioteuthis lessoniana; assembly: GCA_963585895.1. Taxonomy (NCBI): domain Eukaryota; kingdom Metazoa; phylum Mollusca; class Cephalopoda; order Myopsida; family Loliginidae; genus Sepioteuthis; species Sepioteuthis lessoniana. Next base: position 91,692,859 of record OY757915.1, on the reverse strand, counting down.
CACTTTCTTTCTTTCTTTCTTTCTTTGCACTTCAAATATCCTTTCTTTCATTGTCCGTCACTTTTCTTTCTTTCTTTCTTTCTAAAGCTACACATCTTTTTTCTTTTTCTTTCTTTTTTTTTTCTTTCTTTTATTTCGAACATTCTTTCTTTTCAAAACTCATGAAAAGATATTAAACATTTCTTTTTTGCTAAATTTTCTTACCTTTTTATTTTGCTCTTTCTTATTTTTCTCAATGAGCTTTTTTTCCCCTTATATTCAAAATTTAAAAACCTATCCTCGTATCATTCTCAAATCATTCTTTTTTATGAAAGTTTTTTTTTTCACATTGTATTTAAATCACTTAATCTTTTTTCCTCTTTCTTTTGTACTTTTCTTTCTATTTGTATTTTTTCTTCCCGCTTTAATTTGCTTTTGTCATTTTCATTCAGAAAGAGACATTGTGCCTTTAGAAGTGACAAGTAGTTGAAAGAAAACAACTAACAAACAGAATTATCCAACATGCTTTCAATCGGACAAGCAACGGAGAAACCTGACACTTGCAGGTGCTCAAGACGTACAAGTAAATTTACTTTTAAAAGACATAGGTTGAGCGAACCGGTGTCAAATTGGACATGACAACTTATATTCAATAATAATAATAATAATAATAATAATAATAGTAATAATCACGGCAGACCTTTGAATTAGAATCAAAGAAAACGAAAAGAGATGCAAGTACTTGGACCTTGCCAGAGAACTAAAAAAGCTATGGAACATTAAGTTGACGGTGATTCCATTAGTAAATGGTGCATTTGGAAACATCTCCAAGGGCTTGGAAAGAGGGACAGGAAGAGATAGAAATCAGAGGAAGAATTGTGACCATCCAAACTACAGCATTGTTAACATCGACTAGTATTCTTAAAAGAGTCTTAAAGACACAAGAAGACTTGCTGTCACTTGGACTCCAGTGAAAGATCCTCAGCTAACGTTTGTTTGAAAAACTCGCAAAGATTGGCATAATGGTTAGAGTTTTTACCAATGGTCCGGGAAACCTGGGTTAAGTCCCAGGTTGAGTCATACCAAAAACTAAAAAAATGGTACTTGAGGCTACCTTGCTAAACACTCAGCATTATAAGGTAAGGATCAAGGGTAAAGTGGAGCAATCCAGGGAAAGGAGTAGCGCCCTCCTCTACACCTTGGTGTAGTAGCAATCGAAAAGAGAGCCTTCGGGTCACCCTCGACTACGGTCGTTAACTATTTATTTCATATAAAATCCAATGCTACTTGAACTCAAATTAACAAACTCGTTCACCTGCTTCTCAACTAAAAAGATTTAAGATTTACCGCGAATCTAATGGTGGAAACAGAAATGTTATTTATTCATGGGACCGCACAAGCTGCCAAAAACAATAAGTTGAAAAGTCAGAATAGATGTTTTATTTTAGATTAAATAACTGCAGACACAAAATTGAATCTATGGATCACAGCAATTTAAAATTTGTAGAACAACAGTTTCTCCCAAACGGTCACGATTCAAAGAGAGATCCAAAATTTAATATCAAAGACAGAATAGAAAAAATATGAATAAAATCAATAATCAAAAAAGAAGACAAATGGATACAATGTTTGTAAAAATACGTGCCACTTGGACTTAATGAGGAACTTAATCAGTTTGCTTTGAAAAAAAAATTGGCTGTTACAAGCATCTATATAAACAAATGAACCAGCCAGTTACTCCATACTAATTTAAAAGGCGTTCCTTTCCGAACCAATTAAAAAAATTATGAACCAGTTGCCGTACCCATAGATATGCATATTTAAAAAGTCAATTGTGGATATTTTGATTTGGAAGGTGTTTTTCGTTCAACAAATAGATATAACATGTCACCAGCAGAGTTTTCGTCAAACGAAGCAAATCAGTTCCTTAACCCAAACCCCTGAGCCATATTTATTGAGCCCAGTTGGTTGGGGCTGTAGAATACGCAGACTTCATCTCTACAGAGATGTAAGACCCTCCTAGCGAATGTTCTGGATATGACATTAAATAATTACTATATCAATGCTTGAAAAAAGACTGACCTATGCACTAAATAAACCTAAATGGGTTGACTAAAAAACCAACCAACCAACCAACCATTTTCCATCTTAATAGTGAAACACGAAAATTTAGTTTTTCGTCTTGTCTTTCCTTTTTCGTACCGCCTGATTTTATCCCTAACTTTGCACACTCACACTTGCATGCATACACACGCACACAATCTCTCTCTCACACACACACACACACACACACACACACATATATATATATATATATATATATATATATATATATATTCTGACTTAGCAATATATGTATGTGTATATATATATATGTATATACCGGCTCATTGGTCTTGTGGGTAGAGTGTTCCCCAATGATCCGGGAAACCTGGATTCAATCCCAGGTCGCATCATACCAAAGACTTTGAAAATGGTACTTGATACCTCCTTGCTTAACACTCAGCAATATAAGGTACGTATTGAGGGTAAAGTGGAGCAATCCAGGGAAAGAAGTAGCGTACTCCCTTACACCTCGGTGTAGTAGCTATTGAAAAGGGAGCCTTCTGGTCGCCCTCGACTCAAGGGCGACAACTTTTACTTATACTATATATATGTATATATATATGTAATGGAAACGCAAAAAGACTCGTCCAGGATTTGACCTCGTGTCGTCGGCACATGCACACACACACACACACACAACCAAGCACACAAGCATACACATTCATACACACAAGTATAGGAAATGGACACGACGACCCGAGATCAACTCCTGGACAAGGCGGTTTGTATTTTACATAACGGTAATATCTTTATGAAAGGCATGAATCCAGCTATTCTCCTTCTAACTATAGGCAAATAGTAGAGGCGATTGGGCTCTTAGCCTTGATTTTGCAACCAGTCTAGGAGAAGGAAAACTGAATTTGAACCTGATAAACTCCACTTAAAAATGGACCCACCGTCATATCCTGCTTGTGGGGAGGAGTTGCTACAAACATGCACACACAGACATATATATATATATATATATATATATATTGGGGTATCGTTAAAATTCTTAAATCGTTTTGTCTTGTCTCTTCTGATGCATTCATTCTTTTTAGTCAATTACTATCACTCTAAAGGTACCTCCAAACGGCCCAGCCCCTCTTAGAACATTGGCGCAACATGATCTTTCTAACCTATCATTATTTTCCCCAACCAGATTTAGCCTTATGCCATACTAAGATAAGCTCACAAATTGTTCAAGGTAAAGAAAGAGAAGAAATAAAAACACGCACTGTACAGGGATGTTAGCCGGGTGGGGTGTTGGCAGAGACGGGTGAGGACTAGTAAATGAAAAGGTTACTGCGATTGAGTGCCGGGTGTTAGGAGAGCAGAGAGCATTTGTAAAAATGGTGTTCAGCTGGGGGTGGAGGTTGAAGAGACACGTGCGAAAATACAAGGACGCGGCTTTTAGACAGGAAAGATTTGGGGGCGCTACTTGTCTTTATCTGAGTTGCAAGGTTTGTTTGTTTTTTATTTTTTCCTTTTTCACTTTTCGTTTCTATTGTCTTCTTCCTCTTACCCACACAAGTACCCGGTTAGATAAACATGAATACAATATATTAAAATGGGTGCATATAAAAAGAAAATGGATCCACAAACTCTTAGACATACAGAGAAATACCTTCATATAATCCACACACATACCCCGGATAGATAGATAGATAGATAGATAGATAGATAGATAGAATCTCCTCCTCTCTCTATATATATTTATATACATATATTCATGTATGCATCCAAACACACATATGTATGTATATATACATATATATATATATATGTACAAAGCTGGTGTAAGTCCATGACACCGGATACAGCCAAAGGGACAATCCAAGAACGATGAATGATAGGGATAGATGGCAAGAAGAGTCAGGGAATTCCGTGGTGCTTGTGGTGTAATCACTATCGTCGTAGAAAATAGACGTGGCGAGACGAGTTCAAATCCTCGACTAGGTTGTATTTAAAATAGCACATTTATCTTTGGTAATGGTTTGAACCCAACTGTTCTCCATCTAGCAATGGGTAAAAAGTAGGTCCGACAAGGCTTTTGTCCGTGATGTGGCAACCAATCTTGGAGAAGGAAAACACGAGATTCACCTGTGAAACTGCTAAAAACTTAACCTTATGTGCTATCCTGCTTGTGAAGAATGATTGGTAACTATATATATAGTTTATGTATGTATATATGTATGTTTATCATCATCATCATCATATCGTGCTGGTAGCACGGATATCCCTGACCCTCTCTCGCCACTCCTCCCTATCGTTCATCGCCCTAGGTTGGTCTTCAGGACAACATCCTGTATCCTCACATAGCTGCTGAATGTACGTTCGAGCTGGTCGCCCTGCTTTTGCGCGGCCATGTGTGGGGATCCATAAGAGTACATCTCTTATGAGTTCATCTCTGCTTCTCCAGCAGTGTCCTGCATGTCTGGTTCGTCTAACTTGAATAGTTTTTGTGATAGGGGGCAGGTGGCCGTACAGTTGGTGTCTTATGGGGTGTTGCTGCCAGGACTTGTTCAGGATTGCACGCAGCATCCTTGTGTAATTGCCATCTAGTTTCTTCTCCAGCCGTTCGCCCATTCGTAATGTGTGTGTGTCCGTATGTTTAATTGGCAGAAAAACTCAAAAGATTTTCATTTGACTATTATAAATTTATTTCAGCTCTGTATCAAATTTAAAAATTATGCATTAATCATCATATATTGAGCGCTCCTGGAGATTTATAATAATCATCTTATATATTCTCAATTTAAATCATTTCTAACTCAACTACACTGGACACACACACACACATATATATATATATATATATATATATATATATGTGTGTGTGTGTGTGTGTCCGAAGAAGATGAATGAGAAATGAAAACCAATCAGTCGGACCCAATAAGACTAATATTACTTAGGTCATGAAACGCATGCTTATATATATATATATATATATATATATTGTCATCCGCAGCCAGACTATTTCGTTGTATCACAACTCTTCAGTGTGGCTAGACAGGCTAGATTCCCGAAGCCGGGATCGAAGCCTGTCTGACTGAAACGCCAATCCAAGAATCTACCACTCAGCCACGAGGAAACTAACGCAAGAGAAGGAAATTTAAACGCTTATGAATCACATTTATTTTGTTTACATATATCCGCTTTAATAAACCGAAGACTATTTTTTGTGTTGTTATTTTTAGAAAGATCTTTTTTTCCCTATCCTATCGAATACAAATGTTTATAAACAGATCTATTTGACCCATAGATGAGAACCCCAACAAGTTTGTCCAACTCCGGGTCAGTGCACACCTGGGTTTAGTGGCAATAAACGAGTATTCTACTCTCTACAGAGATCTAGTCGTGGAGCCTAACCATCAGATGCAGTTTAGTGCTATACCCTGGTCACTAATTGTTTTTGTGGAAGTGTCTTACTCTTCTGGAATGTCGACGGGGCCCAAGGCATTGTAGGTGCCGCCGGGCGAGTCTCGGCTACGACTCTGCACCCGGACTCATCTTAAAAATACCTTGTGCCACACTCGCCCATGTTTCACTCTTCTACAGGTGATACATTCAGTGTATTCTCAGCCCCACCCACTAGGTCTGTTGGTGGATTCGAGATCTTCATCAGTTAACCCCTCTCTATCTATCCGTCTATCTAATGGTCAGTATATCCATTTGACCTTTAATCTAAGGTCTCTGGATATGTGTGTGCTGAAAGATTCCTAATAATCTCTGGTATGAGAGAGTGAGAGAGGGAAGAGTCAGTAGAAGACGGGAATAGAGATAGAAAGGGGATGAAGAGAGGAAGAAGAATAGATGTAAATGAGAGAGAAAAAAAAGAGTAAGGAAAGGAAAACCAGAGGCGATGAGAATTGATTTTAGAGAGAGAATTCCATTGGCAAACAGATATTTACTGTTTGTGAAGTGCCGTACATTGATACGTTCTTTTTCTATTTTTCTTTGCACTGGGAGTGGGGGTGGGGTAAATAAAAATGGTGACCGGACTTCCGCTTTACCTCACCACTGACTCATTCGTTAGCATCTAAGCTCTCCTTGTTTATTGCTGCGATCTGATTGGTCCCGGAAATTTGAAAAATGATACTCTCGTTTCCGATTGGTTGGCAATGAAAACAATACAAATAACTTTGTATAGCTATTAGGATATCTTATGCTTAGGTATTATGATCGACACGAGGCAAGTTTCATGAGGGAGATATTTATGTATAAGTCGATCTCGTGTATTGGTCGACCCTTCATTTTTGGTCATGAAATATTATGTTTGAATAGTGTACACATTCGTGTATTAGTCGATCTTGTATATAGATTGCCCAGTCAGCTGGGGCTGTAGAATACACTGACTAACGAGTGTCCTGGATATGACACTAAACAATCTGATGGTGAGGTTCCAGCAATGCTGGAGCTTTGGGGAATGCGGAGTACCCCCTTCATTGCCATCGCTCCCAGGTCCACTCTGGCCCAGAGTGGTAGCACCTGATAGGGCCCTATCTATGGGTTAAATAGAAATAACAGCATACTTATGCTAAAATGAATTGAGTAAACTGAATAGCATGAAATAGAAACGTTTTTGACAATTAAACCATACTTACACTTAAACTGCGTGCTTATGCTTAAATGAATTATTTCAAATAGAACTGTTTTTCGACATTAAAACAGTATTTACACTTAACTGAATTATTACATATAACTGCTTGAATAGTTTGAAATGGAAATGTTTTTGACAATTAAACCGTGTACTTCTGCAAAACTGAACTATTTTCAGTAGAACAGATTATTTACATAAAAATGAATTTGGCGTTAAATAACCTACAAAGGTTGATATGCCATAAAACCAAACCAACCAAACCAAACCTTGTATATAGATTAACCTTTAATTTATGGCCTAATATATGAAATTATGCTTTGAAGCCAAGTGTGGGTTCTTTTCTTTCCCATTATGTTTGAATAGCGTACACATTCGTGTAAGAGTCGATGTCATGTATAGGTCAACTATTATTTTGTGGTCAATATATACTTCATTTACTGCATTCATTTTTGAAGGTGATAGTTGCTTACAGTACTTCCCATTACATTTGAAATTCAACCTACGAAAAAATTACTTGTAAGGGTAATACCCGTGGCATAATGGTTGGACTGCATCCGTGAAGTAAGCGAGTTCGATCTCCAGTCGCATTCTTCCGTTCACTTTCGGACTAATTCCCTTGGGAAAGGTATGAACCCTCTTATTTCCACTAGCTATTGGTTAAATAATATTCTTTTTCAAGCATGACTTTGGCATTAAATGATTAATTAAAAACACGAGGGGTCGCCTAAAAGTAAGACATAAATGGTCATAAATCAACTGGAATTAAAATATTTTAGAAGATGTAAACATAGACCAGCAAGGGATATGTAATACTTCTTGTAACAGTCAGAACAGCCTTAACATTTAACGTATTCATATCTGACGTCGCAACAAAGGTGTCTGCCAACAACATAAATGAAAAATATATAAATTAGAGGTGTAATAAGAATTTTGATTGCCAGCGGTCAAAATCCGATGGAAAATCACCGTGTACTTGTTGCTATATATTAGGCAAAAATGTAACGTAAAGGAAATAGATATTGGGTAAGTGTTACACTTTCCCGGAAGGCCGTACGAATGTGTAGAACGAGGCCCAAGTTGGGCGTCCACGTTCATCAACAACAGAAGAAAGAATTGCGATGAGATTTATGTCAGTTTATTTACAAGTAATATTATTAAACTAATTTATAACGTCTTTGGGTACATCCATGGCGTAACGGTTGGTTGCTTATTTGGTTTTTGCACAATGTTAACCCTTGTATTGCTTAATGCTGAAGTCATTTTTTTAAAGCAGTCATATGGCTTCAAGTAATTATGATAACTATTGGCAAACAAAATAGGTTCCTCCTAAAAGAGATTATTTGCACACCGTTGTAAGGCGCCTCTGGTGGTGTAATGGTTAGCAAGCTCGACTAGCAAACCTACACGAGTGAGTTCGAGTCTCATTGGGTGCCCCTTTCATATGGCCTTGTGCCACATCTAAGCAAAAAGCTTAGTAAATTTCCACCGTTGTATGGTTTCAATTATTCATATCTAATACTAATAATTTGTACGCAATTATATTAAGGCTGTGGCATCTCTGCAGAGGGATAAGAACCTGGCAAAAAGTGTTCTTGAAATGACCATAAGCCATCTGGTGGTGAGGCTCAGTAATATGGCTTTTGAGGGTGTGGAATTCTCTTCATTACCATTTTTCCTGGTTCAGTTTGAACCTATTAGGTACTACTACCCCTGTTCAATAATTATCACGCAATTGCATGTTTCAAAGTGTCCAAATACTAATAATTTTCAAGATCTATTTGAACCATTCAGAGAAACACACAAGAACTACCCAATCCGTTGAGGGAACCTAAGAGTTATGTGAACGAAGGGTGACCTCGGACCTTCCAGAGCTTCAGAACAGGAGCCTCACCGCTGGATACCTTTTGGTAACATATTCAGAATTACCCTTTCCTGGTTCAGTCTGAAGCGGAGTGGTAGTACCTATTAGGGTCCTAGCTCTGGGTCAGATAGAACTATTTAACCATTTACTCAACTTGAAATCATTTTACTGCGTGTAAACAAATGATTGATGATGAATTATGAGTTGGGCGTAGCAATACTTGGAAACATTGAACTGCATGCAAACAAGTGAATATTTATGAATACAATTAGTAGTATTCGTTTACCAATCATATATATATATATATATATAAAGAGAGAAAGAGAAAGAGAGAGAGAGAGAGAGAGATAGTAGATAGTAAAAATCTGACAAAAAATAAGTGGAAAAGTGAATAAACTAAAACACTGATATTAATTTGAATCTGTTGTTTGTGTTTTAGTTGATACATTTTTCCATGACTATAGAGATATATATACTCCCCTACCCCGTGGGGTTGAGTTCTCTGGTGAAGAAGTAATCGTGCTGCCATTAGCGTCTATTGCAAGCCTCTTCGTAGTTGAATTGAGGTCTCGGCAACCGTTGAACGGATGTATGTAAACAATAGTAATTGTGATTCATAACCATTTAAAATTTACTTTGCTGCCAATATCTCCTCGTGGCTGAAGGGTTAGAAGCTTTGGTTTGACGTTTGAGTCAACCGGGTTTCGATCCCAGCTACGGGAAGATACTGTCTAGCCACACTGATGAGTTCTGATAGAACGAAATAGATCTGTCTGTGGATGACTATATATAATTTTACATTAATTACCAAACAAGGGTTGATGTGCAATAAAATACAATCAACTAACTAATGATTATATAATTCTAAAAAAATATATGGTTTCAAATGACTATCGATAATACTTTGTAAGTATTTGGTGCGTCAAATAACTTTTTCTATCAATAATTATCACGCAGTTGCATGTTTCAAAGAGTTCAAATACTAATAATTTTCAAGAACATCTATTCGAACCATTCAGCGAAACTCAAACTTATAAGATCTGTTGAAGGGACCTAAGAGTTATGTGAACGAAGGGTGACTTCAGACTTTCTACAGATTCAGAACAGGAGCCTTACCGCTGGATGCCTTTTGGTATCATATTCCGAATGACGTTTTTGGAAGCGGGAGAGGAGGGGGTCAGCAGGGGACGCAATCAACGTTTTCTAGAACCCACTTAGCTAGTTAGGAATTCATAGCATTACTCATGAGTTAGATTCATACTGTGTGCGATCATTTCTGGCCTCGAAAATGCTACAAGCTATATTGAACAAATTCTGGAAGCAACATCACACAAAACAGCAGCTATATGACCACCTACCACCCATCTCAAAAACTATACAAATTAGACAAACAGGATATGCGGGACACTGCTGGAAAGTAAGGACGAACTCTTAAGCAGCGTTCTCACACGGACGAGCAAGTGTTGAACGACCAGCTAGAACTTATCTACGACTGCTCTGTACGGACATAGGATGTAGTCTAGAAGACCTGGCTAAAGCAATGGACGATAGAGACGAATTGCGAGAGAGAGAGTCAGGGAAATCTGTGCCAGTAGAATGACGTGACGATGATGATGTAGAATTTAACGTGGTGTGATGTTTAGCAAAGTCGTCCCATAAACCAGTTTGCTATGGAGTGATTTCTCTTGTCACTAAGGGTTCATAACTCTAGGTTTGGTTTGGTTTCTTTATTTAATGGCATATCAACATTTTTAGGTTATTTAATGCCAAATCTATTCTCCAAGAAGAACAGTAGTGGTACTATTTAACCCATAGCTGGGAGGATAAGGGGGTTCATTCCTTTCCCAAGGGTATTTGTCCGCAAGTGAACGTAATAGCGCGACTGGAGTACGAACTCAAGTACTACGATTCCGCATTCCATCACTTTAACCATTACACCACAATAACTCTAGCTTTGTACCGAATCTAACGAAGTCCAAGAAACGTTTTCGTTTATAAAGAATGAAGACTAACAAAGGAAGACCGCACGTCTAAATGCTGAACGTTTCATAATTTGATTTCTTTGTCAAATAGCATATCAACTTTCGTTGGTAATTTAGTGCCAAAGCCATTCTTAAAAATACATTTAACACATAGCTAAGGGAATAAGGGGGATCAAATCCAGACGAAGTTGTTTTCAGCTATCTGGTGGTGAAGTCAGCATTTCTGTTGAGGGTTTGTAAACAGTGTATACGTTTACTTGTGGGTGAGGGTTTGGTTTATGGATTTTTAGCTTTGGATGGTGGAGCTCTTGATGTAATGGTTATCTTCATAGAAAATGGACACGATGATCCGAGTTCAAATCTAGACGAAGTTGTTTGTATTTCCTATTGCGCTAATATCCACTGGAAAGGCATGAACCCAATTATTCTTCCTCTAGCTACGGGTAAATAGTAAGGCAGTCATGGCTCTTTAATCTTAGTATGGTAACCGGTCTAAGAGAAGAAAAACTTAAAATTCTAACCTGTTAAACTCCGCAGAAAAAAAAACTGACCTTGTGTCGCATCATATTGTTGTGGAGGGGTTGGGTAAATATATACAGCTTTGGTTAGAGGCCAGTTTTTCGAGAAGTTGATTATGTCATTAAGTTATATTGTTTCAAATAGTTCTAACATACGCTTTCTGGTAAAGAATTTTCTTCGAGTAAGGGGAAGATTCTTTCTTTCTTTTTTTCTTACATACTTTTCTTTCTTTCTTTCTTTCTTTTACCGAAAGAACCATGAAACAGTTTTGGGAATTATAATATTGTTTTATTTCTTATTTTTCTTCACTCTTTTAACTTTGCCTTATGTCAAATTTGGCTAAGTACAATCAATGGTAACGAGAATACCTTTCTCAAGTGCATCAGTCCTTAAGTGAACGTAACTGAAATTCGAACTCTGTTGCTTTGAGGCTGCGGTCAAGGACATTAGTCACTGCACCATAGGAAATCCTTTGCGCGTCTCATATTGCAAGCTGAAAACGATTCCACCGACATGCGACCCGGTTTGGCTTTCTTGACGATACATTTAAAAACAATGCAGAAGATAACAGTCTATTTTGAAGAGAATATTTGATTGACCAATGAGCGAAGTGTAACAAAAAACACATTGAAATGTAAATCTTAAAGATGTCGGTGTTAAACAGATCTTGTCAATGCAGTGTGTTTTGTCATAACTTCAACCTCAAAACGTCTAAGGTTCCAAGGAAAATATCGACAAAATATTGCTAAACTCTCGAACTGCGCTGATGTTGCATACGGTTGGTTGGTAGGTAGTCTTTTATGGCATATCAATTCTTGTAGGTTATTTAATGCCAAATCCTGTATATATATATATATATATATATATATGTACGTATGTATATTCATCCATCGATAGACTGTTTCGTTGTATCACAAAGCTTCAGTGTGGTTAGATCCGCGAGATGTTTCAAGCCGAGATCGAAACATGGCTATCTTTACGATAATCAGATATCTTACCTCAGAGCCATCCTCTTTATTAGCCTAAGTGAAGGAATTTTCTATGTATAGATTTTTTACATATACGTTATCGGCTACCTAGAGTGCTTAATTCATGAGAAGAGCTATATATAAATCACAAATATTAAATGTATATGATTTATAAGCGAATAGTTGATAGATAACATTTTTAAACCAGCCAGAGTTCATTTGTTTCCACTGAGTTAAATAGTTTCAAGTATTGTTATGTAACCCTAATAATTTGATTTAATATCAGTCATTTCTTTGCATATAATAAAAGGGTTTGTAAGCGAATAGTTTGTAGGTAATCTTATTTTTTAATGATTTTGAGATAATTTGTAGGCAGACAAGTATTGTTATTGTTTGCACACAGTTAAATTGTTTCAACTTAGATGAAATGATTTCAAGTATCGCTCACACAAATAGTTTTATTTGCAGACAGTTAAATGGTTTCAAGTATTGTTATTTAATACTAATAATTTTATTTAACACTATTCATTCATTTGCACACAATTGAATGGTTCCAAATATTCCTTTCAAACACAATTAAGTCTTTTTAGTATTAACCATTTGTTTCCTTACGCTTAAATGATTTTAAGTATTGCTATCCATCACCAATAGTTAAAAATGGTTTTAAGCATCACCATGTAACACTAACAATTCGATTTAAAATCAATGATTTATTTGCACACAGTTAAATGGTTAAAGCAGTTCTATTTGATACATAGATTGAAACTTAACAGGTACTAACTACCACAGTAAACCTGTGATTAATGACCATGAAGGGGTACTACACATTCGTTAAAGCTCTAAGACTGGAACGTCCTCATCATTAGCAGTTTAGTGTCATACCCAGGATGCATTTTGGCGGGGTTGGGTTTTAACCCTCTGCAGAGATGCAATTGGTTTATTCTACAGTTCCAGCTGACTGGTTTGTATTGCATCAGATTGAATATGTTAAGCATATGTTTAGACACGTGATCGATCTTTCAACCAATAAAGTTTGGTTGTAGTATAAAATACTAATGAACTGTGCGTATGGGAAAAATATTAAGGTATACTTAGATTTTTAGTTTCGGCAAGATCACCAGTCTAAGAGAAGGGAAACGGAATTTAAACCAGCTTCTTTCCTTTCATTTTTTATTGTCTCTCTTTCTTTCTGGATTTTCAATCGATTTTCCTTTTATCTTTTCCCCAATTCGATACTTTTTTTTTCTCATTTGTAAAGTTTTCCTTCTTATCACATCTCCCGTTAAAACCTTCTTCTTCTTCTTCTTCTTCTTCTTCTTCTTCTTCTTTTTCTTCTGTTAAGAGCTTCTTCCACTCATTACTCCCCTTAAGACGTTCTTCTTCTTCTTCTTCTTCTTCTTCTTCTTCTTCTTCTTCTTCTTCTTCTTCTTCTTCTTCTTCTTCTCAGATCTCCCATTAAGACCTTCTTCTTCTTCTTACACCCCCCGCTAAAACCATCTTCTTCGATTTTTCTTTCTCTCTTTTTTTCGATATTTCTTTCGTTTAAAAAAAATATTTCCTTCATTCTTTTTTTCTCTTCCTTTTTGTCTTCTCCCATTATCATATGAGTGTTTCTTTCTACCATTTATTTTTTTCCCTTCTTCCATTTTTACTCTCATTCCTTCATTCTCTTTCTAAATTCCTTCCTTCTTTCTTTCTAATTTTGGGCAAAGTTGCTTTTTCTACTTTGTCTTCTTTTCGGTGACATCTCCTGTCATAAAAGTCTTTTTTTTCCAGTTAACGTTTTAAAAGCTCGTATTTAATTAACAATATAACTTTAATGAACTGCTGCCGTCACAACTCAACACTCAACACTATTACTACAACAATCACCAATAATAATAATAATAATAATAATAATAATAATAATAATAATAATAATAATAATAATAAGAAGAAGAAGAAGAAGAAGAAGAAGAAGAAGAAGGTAACATAGGAGAAGAAAAATCAAGAAACTATTGGAAAACCACCCAATTCAAACCTGCATTTTCCTATGCGATAACCCCCACCCCCACCCTGCCAAAGAAAAAAATGAATAAATAAATAAGAATAAAAAATAAAATAAAATAAAATCCACTCCGCTCCTTTAAAACCGATTTGTATAGATACGGGTTTACGCCTTTTCGGTATTGTCCGGCGACTGCGGCGGCCGAGTACGGAACGAACCGAACAATACCGAAGAATGTCAAAGAACAATGGGGGAAGTCGACAGGTGAGGCTAAACTAAAAGTAACGATTGTCCTAACATCTTCAAATCGTTCCCTTCCACCCACTGCGTCAAACGACAACAACAATTATAATGGCCTGACACGTTGCGGTAAGATGGAGTGGTTACAGAAGAAAGCAAATAGTGACAATGGCATAAGGAAGTCTGTTCTCTACTTAATCCAGGGGGCGACACCATTTTATGAAAAAAAACAAAAAAAACCAGGAAAATAAAAAGAAAGAAAGAAAACGAAAAAGTAAAAGCTCCTTTTAGATTTCAATAGCAAGACATTACACGAAATAATGGATCATCTATTTATCATTATTACTGTTAAGGTGTTGTTGTTATTGTTGTTGTCTACTCATAAACCCTTTATTTCGTTTCTTTTGTTTTATTTATTCATTCTTATTTCTTCGAGGATTGTCTAATTCTTCTTTATTATTCATTTATTTTTCTTTCTTTTTTAATTCTTTCTCTTTATTTCTATTCTTATTTTTTCTTCTGCAAAGGGTTCCTTCTTTCTTTCTTTCATTCTTTTTCAATTCAAAGGGTTACTTCTTTCTTTCTTTCAATTCAAAGGGATACTTCTTTCTTTCTTTGTACCAATACGAGGTGATATTTCTTTCTTTCTTTCTATTCAAAGAGATACTCTTTCTTTCTTTCTTTCTTTCTTTCTTTTCAAAGGGACACCTTTTTCTTGCTTTTTTCCAATTCAAAGTTTTCTTTCTTTCTTTCTTTCTTTCTTTCTTTCTTTCTTTCTTTCTTTCTTTCTTTCAATTCAAAGGGATACTTCTTTCTTTCTTTTTACCAAAACAAAGTGATCTTTCTTTCTTTCTTTCTTTCTTTCTTTCTTTCTTTCAATTTAAAGCGATGCATTATTCCTTCTTTCTTTCTTTCTTTCTTTCTTTTATTCTTTCTTTCTTTCTTTCTTTCTTTTATTCTTTCTTTCTTTCTTTCAATTCAAAGCTGTACTTCTTTCCTTACCTGTTACCAGTATTCTTTTTTCTTTCTTTTTTTTTTTGTTCTTCAAATTTGGTTTCTGTCATGTCCACTGCTCTTTCTTTCTTTCTTTCTTTCTTTCTTTCTTACTTTCTTTCTTTCTACTACGTCACTGGGATACTTCTTTTTTCTTTAGGCTTCATTTATTCTTTCGATTTAAAATCATTCTTTCTTTCATTCATTTATTCATTCATTCTTTCTTTCTTTCTGTTTCATTTCTTCCTTCTTTCGGTTTAAAGTCATTCATTTATACTTTCTTTCTTTCTTTCTTTCTTTAAACCAATGCTTCTTTCTTTCTTTCTTTCTTTCAATTCAAAGGGATACTTCTTTCTTTCTTTTTACCAAAACAAAGTGATCTTTCTTTCTTTCCTTCTTTCTTTCTTTCTTTCAATTTAAAGCGATGCATTATTCCTTCTTTCTTTCTTTCTTTTATTCTTTCTTTCTTTCTTTCTTTCTTTTTACTTTGAACCAATGCTTCTTTCTTTCTTTTTTTCTTTCTTTCTTTTAGAAATGTGATTTCTTTCTCTCTTTCTCTCTTCTAATCAATCGTTTTATATTTCGCCTAAATTACAATAATTTTTTTTGCTTTCCTTCGTAATTCCATCTTTACTCCTTTTCTTTCTTTCTTTCTTTCTTTCTTTCTTTATTTATTTTTCAATCCCCTTTTTCATTTCGACGTTCCTTCCTTCCTCTCCCGACTTCCTTCCTTTCTTCTTTCTTTCTTTTCTTTTTAGTTGGTTTGATTTTACGGCATGTCAACCCTTGAACCTTTGGGCTAATTTAAGCCGAACCCGTTTTTTTTCTGTCGGGTACGGTTGTTACCTGTGCAGTAATCTGTATATTATTTCACGTGTTACTTCCGGTGGTAACTGAATATTCGTTATGAATATATGGGTTCGGTTGTAGCTATCTGTTGGTGAAGTTAGCATTTCTGTTGAGGGTTTGTAAACTGTGTATACGTTTACTTGTGGGTGAGGTTTTGATTTATGGATTTTTAGCTTTGGCTGGAGGCGCTCGTGATGTAATGGTTATCTTCGTAAAAAATCGACACGATAATCCGAGATCAAATCCAGACGAAGTTGTTTGCATTTCCCATTGCGCTAATACCCATTGGAAAGGCATGAACCCAATTATTCTTCCTCCTGCTACGGGTTAATAGTAAGGCAGTCATGACTCTTTAACCTTGGTATGGTAACTAGTATAAGAGGAGAAAAACTCAAAATTCTAACCTGTTAAACTCTGCAGAAAAAAAACTGGCCTTGTGTCGCATCATGTTGTTGTGGAGGGGTTGGGTAAATATATATAGCTTTGGTTAGGGGCCAGTTTTTCGGGAAGTTGATTATATCATTAAGTTATAATTGTTTCAGATAGTTCTAACATACGTTTTCTCGTAAAGAATTTTTTTCGAATAAGGGCAAGATTCTTTCTTTCTTTCTTTCTTTTTTTCTTTCTTTTTTTCTTCTTTATATATTTTCTTTCTTCTTCCTTTCACTGAAAGAACCATGAAACAGTTTTGGGGAATAAAATATTCTTTATTTCTTGTTTTTCTTCACTCTATTTACTTTGCCTTATGTCAAACTTGGCTAGGTAAAATCAATGCTTAGGAACAAGGGAAAACCTGAAATCAGTTGATGTTGACTTCATTCTCTCTCATTTGAAGACCCATGTAAAATTGGTCTTATCAATGTCACACGTGTTTGCTGACAAATCGACTGGTTTGGGGTTTGGGATAAGTTTCTATGATTACGGGTTTAGATGGACGTTAAATTTCACTTCCTATATCCTCTTTCAGAAATACAAAAAAAAAAAATATTCGCATACCACAACACGTGTTGAACGGAAGTTATAAACGAAAAATAGAAATAAAAAAAACGAAAGCAGTCAACATGTTTTACTTTTTTTTTTTCAAAATTTTCTCCTAATTATTTTTTAAACGAATGGCCAGTTATTTTTTTAATTATTATCATTATTATTATTATTATTATTATTATTATTATTATTATTATTATTATTTACTGGTTGTCTCGAAGTACTGACTGGCCATTCGACAACTGAAGAAAGTAAAAATATTTTTCATGTGAAAGATCATATACCAACCCAATTGACCACACAACCCAAGGTCACGTGTTTTATAGGCTGTGTCGGCACAAGGCACCAGTAAAATGAGCACTGACCCAGATCACCAGCTTCTTAGGGGCATCTGTCACATATGTATCTTCTCAATTCCTCCATCAAGATATGACACAACGTCAATTTTTAAAAGCAGAACAAAGCTGTTTTGAATTCTGAGTTTTTCTTCTCCAAGATTGGTTGCCATATCAAGATTAAAGAACCTATTATGTTCTACCAATACCCATACTTTTGCAGGGGTGGGAAGAGGAGATTGATTTTTGCCTTTCCCAAGGGCATTAGCAGAGAAGTAAAAGCTGGTCAGTTTCGTCCATGATTTGAATTCGATTTATTTATACAATCAGTATTGTCAGGTTGCCATAATATAAGCAGAGTAAATAATTCCTCATAAGCAAAAATTTAAAAAAATGAGAGAGAGAGAGAGAGAGAGAGAGAGAGAGAGAGAGATTGTGGCGGGAGAAAGAGGACAAGTATATATTGAGAGACAGACAATTCGACCTTTAAAAAAATAGCACTTTGTAATTCATGAGAGATAAACAGAACAAAAAACGTTCTAAAAAATAGACACACACACCCCCACCCACACACACATATACAAATTAGAAACCTCTTGTGGTTCTCTGACGTCGATTCTTAACATGAGTTTACTGTCAAAGTTTACAACTATTTCAACATTGGCTTTTCCGGCGGGGGTGGGGGGCAGATAAGTCCGACATGTCAACGTCGACACCCGATGACAATCCCCTCCGCCGGAGTTGACCTCCCCAACTCAAAATTGTATTCCATTAAGAATACCTCCAGTTTTTACAAACAGTTTCTCTCTCTCTCTCATTCTCTCATTCTCTTTTCACAAACACGCACTCTCTCACTCACTCACAAAAAACAGTCTGTATGTCTGTGTGAGACACACACACACACACACACACACACACATATATATATATATATATATATAGATAGATAGATATGGAAATTCTGTATAGTTTGGTAATAAGTAATGCCTAATGATATCCGTTTTGAATGTATAATATTCCTCAAGAAATAATAAAATCTGAGCACCTATAAAAATTAACTTTAAAAGTTTTTGTTGCCTATACTGTTAATGTTAATATATATATCCTTATCAAAACCTGGATGAGACTGCATTTCATTTCTCACTAATTCCCTTGGGAAAAGCATGAATCTACTAGTTTTCTGCCCATCTACAGTTAAATAGTAGGGTAGACTAGGCTCTTTTCCCATGGTTTAGCAAACATTCTGGACGAAAAACTGTTAGGGTTTTTATATATGTTAAATAGATCGGTTTGAAAATCATTTATATTAGATAGGAATACCTGAAACTATACATGTGCGAATTGTTTGTATTAAGTATTGTTATATAAAGTAATAATTGTCATGATTATCATTATCATTATTATTATTGTTGTTGTTGTTGTTGTTGTTGTTCCTGGCGAGTTTTTTCCTCCTGCGTTAGCCGATGGTCTTTCACTGGAGTTCGAGTGACAGCAAGTCTCCTCAAGTCTCCAGGACTCTTCTCAGTATTCATGTCAATTTTAACAATTCTGCAGTTTGGATGGTTTCTGCTTGTTCTCCGATTTCAGGCTCTTAGCCCCCCCCCTTAACGAGTCTTTGGTGACTATTTCGGGCGCAGTAATTACAATTGGTATCCCAGTAAGCTTCAGGTTCCATCGCTTTTCAATTTTCTGGTTAGGACAAATAACTTTCTATTTTCAGTTTCTTTGGTTTTCACTCTGTGGTCACCGGGTTAGCAAAGTCCAATATTTAGCAACCCTCCCCTACACCTTGGTGTAGTAGCTATCGAAAAGTGAGCCTTCGGGTTACCCTCGACTATGGTCGCCAACAACTAAGCCTGTTCTTCTGGCCGACATTAGTCATCGGTCTGTATTTCCAAATCCCTGAGAATTGTGTCATTATTATTATTTGAAATCATAAAGCACACTTCGTGTAATATTTTTCGTCGTTGATAATGCAATCAAACTAAGTTAAAAACCTAAAAGAGGCAGATTACGTTTAACCGGTCCATTGGACTAATGAGTAGAGTGTTCGCCAATGGTCCGGGAGACCGAGGTTCAATTCCAGGTCGAGTCATACCAAAGACTCAAAAAATGGCATTTGATGCCGTCTTGCTTAACACTCAGCATTATAAGGTAAGGATCAAGGGTAAAGTGGAGCAATCCAGGGAATGGAGTAGCACCCTCCCCTACACCTCGTTGTCGTAGCTATTGAAAAGGGAGCCTTCGCATCGTCCTCGACTAAGGTCGCCAACTTTACTTTTGCAATGTTAAAATTCAAATGAATAAACAGTAAGCAGACAGGGTTCCTTTCTGGAAGTCAACCAGTCTATGAGAAGGAAAATTCTAAATTTAAATCACTTTAAAATTGACCTTGGTTCACAATTTTGGGATTCAGTAAACTCTCACAGAAGAGCGTTCTGGATATCTGCTTTATAGACATTCGTTTTTGCTTTCTTTCTTGGGGTTGATGCAATGATCAAAAAAATATTCGTATTCAATAGGCTCAGCGTAACCGTTTTCGTCGTCGGAAATGGAATTGGTGACCCGATTTCAAATCCTAGACGAGGCTATTTGAATTTCCCTTCGAGTTAAAGACCAAAGGAAAGTCATGAATCCACCGGTTATCTCCCATCTATGAGTAAATAGTAGGGCAGATAATGTTCTTTAGTCTTGTTTAGGTAGTCTGTGCAGGAGAAAAAAAACCTGTAAATTCTAATCAACGCACAGTACTTAATAATTGACCTTGTGTCATATCCTGCTAGTACCAGAGAGGTTGGGTAACTATACACTATATATGTAGATACAAAGAAAAAATAAAAGTAAAATAAAGTCGAGGGTGACCCGAAGACTCCCTTTTCGATAGCAATTACACAAATATATAGGGGAGGGCACTACTCCTCTCCCTGTATTGCCCCACTTCATCCTTGATCCGTACCTTATAATGCTGAGAGTTAAGCAAGGAGACATTAAGTACCATTTTTTTAGTCTTTGGTATGACTCGACCGGGGATTGAACGCAGGTTTCTTGGGCCATTGGCGAACACTCGAAACATTATGCCAATGGGCCGGTGATACAAAGATACCAGGATTTTATTATTTCTACGTTGTACAATGAAAATGGATTGCATTAGGTATTATTATTTACCAAACTCTATCGTATTATTTCTGGATTACTATTTACCATTTAGTTTGATTTAGTTTCTTTGTTTAATGATATATCAACTTTTGTTGGCTATTTAATGTGAAAGCCATCCTTGTAGAAGAGCAGCAGCGTTATAGAGTTTAATGCAATACTTACTTCAATAGTATCACGAGATAAGCGGTCTTTTTCATCTAAACTTTGATTTGATTAAGTTGTTGAAATGTGCGCCAAGGTCACTTGTTGAAGAAACTTAGGTCACATGCAAGGATTATCAAGATCAAGAAAATTCTCAGGCAGTAACTCTTGGGTCTCATGGGCAATGAAGTATGAAGGTGTTGTGGTCTTCAGATAAGACTAGGAGAAGAACAACTCAGACAACGGGTGATAGGTAAACGTTATTAGCAGAAAAAGGAAGTCATACAAAGGAAGTACTAGCCTTGCTCGGCTTACAGTCCATTTGTCAAATGTCTCGTAAGGAACGAGAAGTTTTCTCCTCCGAGCGATATAAGCTCGGAGAATATGTTTAGGTTGGATAAGTCCATCTTTGGGGTATGGTAGGATATGTCTCCACATCAGAAGGAGACTCCTGCCGACGTACCTGCAGTTTTTTTCTATGTCACTTCTTGATCCAGACCTGGACGACCATCTAACGTAAACAAGGAGGTTTATATTTGATGAGGAATTTCATTTTAAAAATTGGAATTTTCACGTATGAATATATCTTTAAGCCATGATTAACCACAATAGATGAACGGCGCGACAGAAAAGATCAGCACTGGATTACCAACTTATGTAGTTAATCGGTGATTATACAGAAAATACCAAAATTTGCTTCGGTTTCCTTAAGATCCACAAAAAGAATGACACAGAATTAGGATAGTTACATTTGCCATCCAGATAATTATTTGTGTTTAGTTTTATGGTATATCACCCATAATGGTTGATATATCAGAAAACTAAATACAAATAATTATCTGGATTTAATGCCAATGCCTATTTATACATATATACAATAAATATACGAATGATTTGTATACAAATTTTGAAGATAAGATTTTTAAGCTCGCCTAAGCTATTTTTAGCACAGTAATATGATTTCAAGTATTGCTATATACCAGTCACATTTTAACACGAGTCATTTGTTTGCACACATAATTTCTTCTATGTGACGCGTAGATAGAATTCTATCAGATGCTACCACTCCATGTCAGAATGACCCAGGGAACAATGGCAATGAAGAGGTACTCCACATTCCACCAAATCTCCAAAACTATAGCCCTACCATCAGACGGTCTGATGCCATATCCAGGACACTCATTGGTGGGGGTTTTACTCCTTTGTAGAGATGCAGTTGGTGTATTCTACAGTCCCAGTCGACTAGACTAACCACCCAGATAAGCGTAAGTTTAAAATTACGTATTGAGCTTCCAACAATTCAACTATTCGTCATATTTGTCTTATCATTGCCTCTCCCAATTACTCAGAAGGTGTCAAGTTATGGCTTGAAGCTGGTGTTTTAAGTTTTGTGACTTAATTGTAGATGTTCATTAAAAAAATCGAGGAAATGAGAGAATATAAATCGTATCTGGTTGGTGAATGTACACTCCGATATATATATATATATATATATATATATATATATATTTGTGTGTGGGGGGTATATATCTGGCATTCAGTAACGCAAAATGTAAAGAAACGAAATTTGATACATATGCGTTTATTCGTTGAGTTTTGGCCTAGGGGTGTGTCATCAGCCTAACGTAAAGTTAGGCAGGTTTCGATCCCGGCTTGGAGCGTCTCATGTGTCTAGCCATATTGAAGATTTTTGATACGACGAAAAGTCCGTCTGTGAGTATATATATATTGTACATCAAATCAAAATATCATCTGTATGGCGAATGTGTAACCGTCATATAAATATATATATATATATATATATATATAATGAACGTCCATTGTCAGTAAGACAAAAACTGACACTACAATACTTCCTCAAACTCCTATCATATCCGTCAAATCCCACATACAAATATGTGTTCTATCCACAGTACACAGATCCCTTCAATAAAAAAGAAAATATCAACTCATACAATCCCCGCATAAAAGATTTCCTCACTGAAGCTCAAATAGACACTGCACAAATTCACGAATCCATCAAATCCAAAACTCCACCCTGGATGTTCAGACAACCATCTATATTATTAAAACTAAATAAATACCTCAAAACAAAACCCAGCCCTTCAAATTTCCTCGAAGAACTGCTTATCATCCAAAATACATATCCTGAACATTTACAAATTCACACAGGCGGATCAAAAGACGGGGACAGAGTAAGATGCCCGGCCGTCTATAAAAAGGTAAAATTAAATAAACGACCCTGCACGGGGGTTCTATGTATTGTGCAGAATTATGTGCCATTGACATGGCGTTAGATATCATAACGGTCAATAAGCACCTAAAAGACCTCTCCCTCACAGACTCTTTGTTAGAATTCACATCCCTAAAGAAAAAAAAATGACAGACCACTTGACTACAAAACTGCTAAATAGGATAAATAGGGAATAAGGACATAATCTTCTGCTGAATCCCAGGCCACATCGGTATCCATGGGAACGACAGAGCCGATAAAGCAGCGAAGGAGTCGTTACAATTAAACCCTTCAACAGGAAAAATTACTTAAACGGACCTAAAACCAAAAATAAATACATATATCTTCAGAAAGTGGCAGAAATTATGGAACCCCTATATGGACAACAAATTATACCAGGTGATGCTAACCATTGGAGCAAAAAGTCCCCCATAGAAGAATGTCAAGAAGGGAAGAAGTTGTTATGGCTAGACTCTGAATAGGACACACCCTTGCTACTCTCCATACCATGTGAAAGGTGAAAAAGCGCCAATCTGTATACCATACCAAGAGCTTTACACAGTGAATCATATACTGACAAACTGTATAGACCTTAAGCAGACCCGCCTAAGACACTACCAGGAAAGAAATTTGAAGATCTTTCACGAAGTTAACCCAGATAACTTTTTTTTTTTAGATTCCTAAAAGCAACGAAATTATACTGTAAGATATAACCGAAAAAATTCTTCTGAAATATTTATAGCATATAAATACGTACAAATCTTTAATTGGGAGGATAATACTCCCACATATGTTAACTGCTCAAAAACAATTGATAATTACATCCATTGATCATCTATATATTATTAATATTCTCTCTCTCTCTCTTTCTTTCTCTCTCTCTCTCTCTCTCTCTCTCTCTCTCAATATATATATATGATGTGGACCCAGTTTGGGACCACGAAAAGATAACTCGGAACACGGTAAAAGTTTAAGGATATATTGAAGTAACAAAATATAGAGAAAAGTGGTGGCGTAAGCGAGGCTTATTAGTCAGTCGATTATCCAGTCTCTACAACCGGCTGACCATTAATCCCAACGATGAGAGGACTTGGCTCTGGATTAATGTTGGATTTGGAAGAGTCCATCAATGGTTAGGTAACGAACCCATAACAATATATATATATATATATATATATATACTATATCGATATTGTTTTAGCTATAACTTTCACCCACTATAAACATCAACTGTAATCTATCAGTCACTCAATCAATCAACATGCATATATATGTTATAAAATGAATGAGTCCGTAAGTGAGTTTTATATTTTATATTTTTATTTTTTATAACTTTGTTCTACACATGTTTCTGACTTCAGAGTCGTCTTCAAGATTATATATATATATATATATATATATTGTACATTTAAACTTCATGCTATCTGTATGTTGAATATACAACTCTCATATATATACGTGTGTGTGCGTGTGCGTGTATATATATGTACGTATTTATATGCGTATATATATATATATATATATATATATATTGCACATTAAAGCAAAATTGACGCAAGCTTTCATGGGTTGGCTATTCTGTACAAGAACCATATAGTCAAAGGGAGGATCCACTCGGGGGACTGGTGTCTCGCAGACAGTCGAAAAAATGGCAGAGAGATAGCCGAGAGCCAATTCGATATATAAAACTTAATACTGACACCTATAAGAAGTACACTTTTCCCAACGAATTCTAAGGTATTCTTTAGAACCTTGTTGTTGCTGTTGTTGTTGTTGTTTATTCATAACCCCAACCCGATCTACCCAACTTGCTGTTGTTTATTTGCTCTCCCGACCGCCGTACGGTCGCTCCACTGTAATTACCCCTGTTATGTGTTTGGTACTACATAACGATTACTGACGTAATAACGCTATTAGATGTATAATGTAAATGCATTGCTAATGAGTTTACGATAGAAATGCATTGAAAATCAGGAAGAAAAGGATTGTCTGTGGTTTGAAGGGAAGGTAAACCCTACTGACACTATAGGGCCATTATGTGCATAATGTAAATGGATTACCCAATGATTCTCTCATGGAAAGGCATTAAATTTACGAAACAAATGCGATTATCAGTGATCAGGAATTAAAACAAGCATTTCTGAAAGACTATATATATATATATATATATATATATATATATATATATATATATATATGTGTGTGTGTGTGTGTGTGTGTGTGGGCGCGCGCGCATCAAACTCCGTAACCAAAATTATATATATATATGTGTGTGTGTGTGTGTGTGTGTGTGTGTGTGTGTGTGTGTGTGTGTGTGTGTGCGCGCGCATCAAACTCCGTAACCAAAATTATATATACAAATATATATATATATATATATATATATATATATATATATATATATATGTGTGTGTGTGTGTGTGCGCGCGCATCAAACTCCGTAACCAAAATTATATAAATATATATATATATATATATATATATATATATATATAAGTATATATGTGAGTGTGCATTAAACTCTGTAATCAAAATCATACATATATATATATATATATATATATATATGTAGGAATATGTGTGTGTGTGTGTGTGTGTCCATGTGGGTAGATATCATATATGTGTACATGTCCATAACAAAAAATTACATATGTATGTAATTATCATGTCGGCATTTGTAGAAGTAAGGATAGATAGATAGATAGATAGATAGTTTTGAATAGACGGTTATATATATATATATATATATATATATATATATATATATATATAGAGAGAGAGAGAGAGAGAGAGAGAGAAAGAGAGACACACAGAGAGATACAGAGAGACAGAGAGAGACAAAGTCAGAGACTGAGACAGGTATGAGTAGGAATTATATATAGATAGAAGATTTGACTAGACGGTTATATATATCTAAATATATATATATATATATATAGAGAGAGAGAGAGGGGGGGAGAAAGAGAGAGAGAGAGATTGAGGGCACATTTGGTGTCTATTGTGTCAGTAGATCGTTTCCATAAATCTCTTAGGTGTTACCAAAATCTCTAAGAGCCGTGGGAAGTGGAGGAAAAGAAAGCAAAAAAAAAAAAAAAACATTTTAAAAAAATCCCGCAAAACCCACGTTTGAATTGAGTGAAAACCGACGCCATGCCAACTGACTACCGCGCATTGGATATGGTGGTATTCAAGAAATAAATAAATAAATAAATAAACAATAAAAGAAAGTAAGTAAAAAGGAGGCACACATGTCTGCAGATGCATTATACTACTCATGTACATAAATTAATAAAGATTTATGTGCGTATAAATGCAGCCCCCTCTTCCCCCCCCCCACAGAATGCATAAACAGTTACCGTTGCGACCTGCAAGTTAATTTATAGCCTTCAGAATAAAGAGTCAATGTTAGACAAAATTTCAGTAAAGGAACACATTAGGTATTCATATTCAAACGACGTTTTAATTGTTCACGATGTCTCCTCGTCTTCTACATTTGAAAACAGTTACAAATTTATAAGCCATTAAACATAAATATAACATACATTTAAAATCCGTTTTATATAGTATTTCTTTCTCGATTGGAAAGGACAATCGCGCATTTAAAAACGATATATTTTTTCTTGATAATGTTTTCACTCCCCGGTTGGTTAGTTTGGGCTTGATGGCATATCAACCCTTGTAGGGTATTTAACGCAAAATCCTGTTTATACATATGTTAAATATATATGATTTGTAAACACAATGTTTAAACGGGCCACAGTTTATTCCTTTGCACAGAGTTAAATTTCAAGTATTCTTATCTAACACTTATAATTCAATTTGAAATTAATTATTTGTTTCAACACAGTTAAAGGGTTTCAAGTATTGCAATCTAATACCAATAGTTCGATTTAGTATGAATTATTTGTTTGCACACTGTTAAATGGTTCTAAGTATTGCTGACTAACGTTTATAGCTTTATTTAGTATTAATCCTTTATTTGCACACAATGCTTAAACGGTTCTATTTGATTCTAAGATGGGACGATAACAGGTACTATGACGCCGGGTCAGAGTGGACCTGGGAGTAATAGTAATATGATACTAAACCATCCTCATAAACAGATGGTT
>OY757915.1:91657013-91660635 GCA_963585895.1 Sepioteuthis lessoniana | reverse complement strand
GAGAGATCTACTCACATGTTTGTGTCCGCTTCGCTTCTAAGCCGGTGCACAACAAGGTAAAAAGTATCCCTAATAGATTTGCAGACCGTACAATCCTGCTCGATTTGAAAGCCATCATGCTGATCTGTTCACCAACATGAGACGTGCTAAATATCCGCTTTTATTCCTTTGGTAGCTCTAGTCGCTGTGATGGTGGTGATGGTGGTGGTGGTGGTTATGATGGTCGTCGTCGTCGACTCCCCTGTCGTAACAGTCGTCGTGAGCACTATAATTGTTGTTCTTGTTCCAGGAGTTGTAGTAGTAGTAGTCGTCGTAGTCGCCAAATTGGTATTCTTCTTCCATGTGTGTGATTATTATTGGTAATATCAGCTGAGACGACTCGCGCCCGAATAGAGAAGGGTCGCGTTGACGGCGATTAGGATGTTAATTGTAATCATATTGATGTTTTGTTTTGTTTTGTTTTTTCGTTATCTTTTTTTTCTTTTTTTGGGACCTCTCATTAATACTTCATGACGGGGCCATTTGAACTTAACTTCTGCCTGCATGCATTTTTGTATCCATGTGCAAACACTCACGCACGTGTTGTTTGCATGTTTATTTTTTATTATTATTATTATTATTTTTTTTTTTTTTTAGCAATGTGTAGATTCTGATAGAATAAGAGAAAGAGAGTGTGGGGAAAAATTCACACGTGTGTTCAAATTATATATATATATATATATATATATATATATGCATGTGTGTGTGTGTGCACGCGTGTGAATATGTTTATAGAGATGTATTGTTTAGTAAAAATTGACCTTAGTTGTGTTAACTTCTGCTCCTTAAAATTAATTAGTCAAAAAAAAAAAAAAAAAAAGAAACGATAGATAGATAGATAGATAGATTTGTCTCACACACACATGCACAAGGTTGGTGGGGGATGAAAAACACGGTTTGTCGAGTAAAACAATATGAGTTAACAGACCGGACTAATGAGTAATTATCTATCACGCCAAAACGTTCTAAAGACACGCACACAGACACAGACACACGCTCTTATACTTGTTACATTTTGTTCCGAAGAAACACCTGTGCTTACGAAGGCCCGGTGTGCCCGACAAAGCACGCCTAACGTTACACAAGGGATTGAACTGCTTAGAACCTGTCCATTTTTTGAATCAAAAAATGCGATATCTTATATACAATGTTTGCCTCTGTGTGGTCAGCGTATGCAAAGTAATTTAATGTGTGTGTGTGTGTGTGTGTGTGTGTCACTCTCTCTCTCTCTCTCTCTCTCTCAGAGGCAGAACGTGCGCATATACCGGTGTATGTGCGTATATATGCCCGTTTTGTTTGCTTGTTTGTTTGTTTTTTATGTACTAGTGTGTCTATGTTCGCCTTGTTTTTCAGAGAGTTACCACCCTGGCTGATGTCGCGAGCCTAAATGTTGGGACTTGGTCGGTAAGAGCAAAGTTGTACTGTTTTCTCGAAGCAGCAGCAGTACCACCACCATCAGCAGCAGCATCAGCAGCCACGCCAACGGAACCGCCATCATACCCTCTATAGTAGTAGTGGTAGTAATGCTTTACATAGTTGCTATAGCAGGTGTAGTAGATACAGGAGTAATAGTCTATAGTATTTGTAATACGAAGGGCGCTCGCGGCTAAAGTGTTTGTTATTTATTTATTTATTTACCATGTTAAGATAAGTCTGGCCCAAGACCCAGCGTGTTTAGAGCTTTGTGAAGGTGGAACGATTATTAAGTGGTTATGGTCTGCTTAGCTCGTAACCATCTTAGAATTACAACCAGTTGTATATCCATCGAAAATTATTTACAAAGATCTATTTTTTTTTTTGTTGTTGCCCTAAGTGTAATTTTTATGTTGTGAATAAAGCCAATCGGTTTAGGCACCGATTGTGTTCTTAGTTTAATGGCATATCAACCTTCGTGGGTTATTTAATACCAAAGCCATCCCTATATAAGAACATTTGTGATACTATTTAACCCATATCTGGGAGGATAAGGGGATTTTTTTTTACCTTTTCCGAGATAATTTGTTGGAAAGTAATCGAAATTGCAAGATTAGAGTTCGAACTCGCTCACTTCGATGTCGCAGTCCTGCATGTTAGTCACGACGGACTTCCTCCCATCCATCAATTTAAATTCTAACTTTCATGGAAATTTAGATTAATAAACACAAGATATGTAGCATGAATAAAGATCGAACTCGCTTTCTACGTTTTTGTAGTCTGGCACATAAGCCATTACGCCATGTTCAAAAACATTGAAAGCTAATTAAGTTAATATTTGACTAGTTATTATAAAATTAGGCTGAGGGATAGATAATTCCAAACATTCATAAAAATAAGTTCTAACGTTAGTACATATTCAATATTCCCAATATCCTATCGTTGGGGTTAAGAATACGTTCTATTAGCCGACAGAAGGGTAAGACTTTCCACTCCTCCAAAAAAGGTGTTCCTCAGTACAAGACTAAACCCTATCTAATCGTATGATTTTACTCCTGGATTGACATTACTCCCGAGTCCACTCTGAGGCAGAAAAATTACAACTGTTATGGTCCTATCTATCGGTCAAATAGATTTGGTTAAAAATTCGACTGGATGGAAATAAGATAAAATAAATTAAAATGAGGGTTTCTCCTCGTGGTGTAATGGTTCAAGCGCTGGACGACGGAATTGTAGTAATCGAGTTCGAATCCCAGTCGCACTATTACGTTCACTTTCGGACAAATCCCCTTGGGAAAGGTAGGAAGCCTCTTATTCTCCCAGCTATGGGTTGAATGGTACCACTACTGTTCTTCTAGGAGAATGGCTTTGGCATTAAATACCCCAAGAAGATTGATATGCCATTAAACAACAGAACCAGAACAGAAATAAATGAAGAAATAAATAATCAATTAAAACTTGTCCGAAGCTACACAAAAAATGGAAATATAAATATCCAATAAGCTCGATTCCCTAATTTCTAGGCTTAAAAATTCCTAGATAGGTTGACATGCCATTAAAATCAATCGATCAATATTCCCAATTAATGCGTGAGCTCGTACTTGTCAAGTATTATTAAACATCCCATTGTGTAGAATTAGTCGGTGGAAGTAATGATTGCCTGTGGTGCATCTTATTGTCCGCTCGTTTTTTTTTTTTTGGTGATCATATTTACCAACCCCTCCGCTCGTGCAGGATATGACACAAGGTCAGTTTTTAAGCGGAGTTTAACAGGTTTGAATTGAGAGTTTTCCTTCTCCTAGACTAGTTGCCTCACCAAGGCTGAAGAACCTAGTCTGTCCTACGATTTACCCATAGCTGGAGGGAGTATATTTGGATTCATACCTTTCCTAAGGGTATTAGTGCTATGTGAAATGCAATCAGTCAGGTCCAGGATTTGAACTAGTGTCGCCGTGTCCATATCCTGCGACGATAACCATTACACCACGGGCACCTCGCTTTTTTGGTGATTATCAATTATTTTTCAAGTAATTTCTTTCTTCAAAAATTTAAATACATAAAAAAAACAATATCGCAAGATTTTGAATGATTTTCAACACTTGGTTTTAGTTTTAATATCCGTAGCTTAACGCAATTTCTACCCTGCAAACCATTAAGATGATCTCGCAGA
>OY757915.1:91544513-91652013 GCA_963585895.1 Sepioteuthis lessoniana | reverse complement strand
CACACACACACACACACACATATATATATATATATATATATATATATATTAAATAACTTTCTGTGCTATTCACAGAATTCAATGGTTATTAAGGTAGACCAGAACACCCTAACTTATGAGTTCAATTCTGACAAGGTACCCCATACTTTTAGCCTTGTACCAAACTTAGTAAGTCTCAGTAGGTGATGACTTTCAGAATTCAGCTATAACTTCTCTATTATTTCACAAGGAAAACAAGTTTCTTCTTTCCGTATTTTACTTAGTCCAGCCGAAGAGACTTAGAACAGTAAACTGCACCTGGTGGTGAGGCTCCAGTTCTGGATATACCGGGATTATAAAGTATCCGTTAGTCGGTATTACTCCCGGATCCACTCAAACCTAAACTTGGTTTACTTGTTAGAGTTCTCGCCATGAATCAGATAGATCGAATAAAAATTATTCTATTTGATATGAATAGTTGAAACCGTGTAACTGTGGGGAAACAAATTATTCTAATAGAATTGAAATATTTATTGAAATCGTATAATTCTGTTATAGATTTGGTTTGGCTTCATAGCAAATCAGCTATTGTAGCTTGTTTAATGCCAAATCCATTTTTATAAATATAAACAATTCTATTTTACACACTTCAATTTAGCATTAATCATCATCATCATCATCATCATCTTGTCGTTCCACCAGCACAGATATCCCTGACCCTCTATCGCCACTCCTCCCTATCGTTCATTGCTTCTGGAAGGTCCCCAGGGCTACATCCCGTATCCTCACAGAGCTGCTGTATGTAGATTCGAGCTGGTGGCCCTGCTTTTGCTCGGCCATGTGAGGGGGTCCATAGGAGAACATCACTTATGAGCTCGTCCCTACTTTCCAGCTGTGTCCTACATGTCTGGTTCGTCTAACTTTGATAGTTTTCATGATAGGAGGTTAGTGGCCGTACAGCTGTTCCTTTGTGGGGTGTTGCCTCCTGGACTTGTTCAAAATAGCTCGCAGCATTCTTGTGTAGTTGCCGTCAAGCTTTTTCTCCATCCGTTTAGTTAGCATCCATGTAGTGCATCCATATAGCAGTATCGACACGACCGCTGATTGAGGAAACTATTTTTCACGCAATTTAAAATTTAAAACAGTTCCATTTCAAAATATTCAATTTAGTCAAAGTTAAATAGTTTCAAGTATTGCTATGTATCACTAACAATTTAATTAAACATCAGTTATTTATTTACACAGAGTTATATGTAAAAACGGTTGTATATTCAACAATTCAGTTAAGCATGAGAACGCAGTTTAAATGTCAAAACAATTCTATTTCAAATAATTCAGTTTAGCATAAGCCTACAGTTTACTTTTATTTGACCGATAGATAGGACCCTATCAGGCGCTCCATTGGAGGGGCTCGTGGTGTAATGGTTATCGCCGTAGGAAATAAGCACGGCGACACGAGTTCAAATCCTGGACGAGGCTGATTGCATTTCACATAGCACTAATACCCTTGGGAAAGGTATGAATCCAATTATTTTCCCTCCAGCTATGGGTAAATAGTAGGACAGACTGGGTTCTTCAGCGTTGGTGAGGCAACTAGTCTAGGAGAAGGAAAACTCTAAATTTAAACTTGTTAAACTCTGCTTAAAAATTGACCTTGTGTCATATCCTGCCCGGGTAGAGGGGTTGGTAAATAGGATCAGGAACTACCATTCTCGGTCTGAGTGAACCATGAAGCAATGGTAATAAAGAGGTACTCTGCATTCCCCAAAGCTCCAGCATTACCTGATCTTCACCATCAGATTGTTTAGTGTCATAAGAGGACATTCGTTGGGGTGTCTTACCCCTCTGCAGAGAAGCAGTTCGTGTTTTTTGCTGACTGGGCTTATGTGTAGAGTTTTATTATTGGATAGGTAGAGAATACTTTATAGCATATAATCGTGCGCAAACAAATTATCATAAAAAATAGGAATATTTCCTGAAAAATATATTGGTGTATAAATTTTCGATATTTGATAGGATTGGTTTCTTTGCTTAATGGCATACCAAGCCATCCTTGTAGGCGGACAATTGTGGTGGTATTTACCTCATAGTAGTGGGGACAAGGGTATTAGTTCGAAAGAGGCCGTGATAGCATGACTAGATTTCGAACTTCCTTACTACTATATCACAATCCAGCACGTTAGCCTTTACGCCAGGAAACTCCAACTCGTATTACAGGGGTATACTTGATACGGTATTAGCGTGTGCAAACAGATTGTTTTAATAAAATAGAAAGATTTACATGAAATCATATAATTGTTAGTTGTTTGGTTTTTATAGCATTTAGCATAAGTATAGATTTTCTTTACACACAGTTTTATATTAAACAATTCAGTTTCGCATAAGTACAGTTTCAATGTCGAAAACAGTTCCATTTCAAACAATTCAGTTTTCCTTAAGTACGCAGTTTAATGGTCAAAAATGTTTCTATTTCAAGCTATTCAGTTTAGCCAATTATAATTCAAACAATTCAGTTTAGCATAAGAATGCAGTTTAGTTCTATTTAACCCATAGATAGGGTCCTATCAGGCGCTATCATTTCGGGCCAGAGTGGAACTTGGAGCAATGGCAATGAAGAGGTGCTCCGTATTTCCCAAAGCCCCAGCATCACTGGAATCTCACCATTACATTGTTTAGTGTCATATCAAGGACATACGTTAAGGGAGTTTTACTCCTCTGCAGAGAAGCAGTCGGTGTATTCCACTGCCTCAGCGGACTGGGTAATACACGAAGTTAAAGTCATAACAGTTTTATTTCAGATAATTCAGTTTAGCAAAAAGTACACAGTTTAGAGGTCAAAACAGTTCTATTTCGTGCAATTCAGTTTAGCATAAGTAAGCACTTTCAATGTCAAAACAGTTCTATTTTAAACAATTCAATTTAGCATAAACGCGCAGTTTAAATGCCAAAAACAGTTAACTCAAACCACAGCTTAGTTCTGTTTAACCCATGGATAGGACCTTTATCAGGTGCGACCACTCCGAGCGATAGTGGACCTGGGAGTGATGGCAATAAAGGGGTGCTCTGCATTCTCCAAAGTTCCTGCATTACTGAAACTTCATCATCAGATTGTTTAGTGTCATATGCAGGACACTCGTCGGGTGAGGGTCTTACAGAGAAGCAGTCAGTGTAGTCTGCAGCCCCAGCCGACTAGGCAACAATATCATCATCATCATATCGCGCTGGTAGCACGGATATCCCTGACCCTCTCTCGCCACTCCTTTCTATCGTTCATCGCCTTAGGTAGGTCTTCAGGACAACATCCCGTATCCTCACATAGCTGCTGAATGTATGTTCGTGCTGGTCGTCCTGCTTTTGCATGGCCATGTGTGGGGGTCCATAAGAGTACATCTCTTATGAGCTCGTCCCTGCTTCTCCAGCAGTGTCCTGCATGTCTGGCTCGTCTAACTTGAATAGTTTTCGTGATAGGGGGCAGGGGGCCGTACAGTTGGTGTCTAGTGGGGTGTTGCCACCAGGACTTGTTTAAGATTGCACGTAGCATTCTTGTGTAATTGCCGTCTAGCTTCTTCTCCAGCCGTTTTGTTAGCGTCCATGTAGTGCAGCCATATAGCAGTATCGATGTGACCGCTGCCTGGAAGAAACTGCGTTTCATTTTATCGGTTAGGTCTGATTTCCATATAATCGATAACCTATTGATAGCTGTCCATGCTTTCGCTAACCTCGTTTCGATATCCTTTTCGGTTGATTCGACGCTGCTTCCTAGGTAAGTGAATTTGTCTACTAGTTTAAGAGGGGTTCCTTCTAGAGTGGAGATGTCCCCCGTTTGATTATAGCACATATATTCCGTTTTGTGTGCATTAACATAGAGGCCTATGTTTGCTGCTGCTCGTTCCAAACTATGCAGTAGTGTTTCGGCTTGGTCAGTTGTATTTGCCAGTATCGCTATGTCATCGGCGTAGTCGGCGTCGGTAATTGTTTTTGCGGGGTACCTTCTGCTTCTTTTCTTCGTCAGTTCGAAGCCATTCTCTCTGATTTTGTCAATTGATGTTCTAAGTACGTAGTCTAGACAAATGATAAAGAGGTACGGAGCCAGCGTGTCCCCTTGTAGTACTCCTGCTACAATGTCGAAGTATTCTGTGTCTCCATCTGGTGATCGTACTTTTACTTTAGTGTTTCTATAGAGAATCGTTATTGCCGCTACGGTTTCTTTAGGTATGCCGTACGCTAGTAGGATTTGTTCCATTGTGCATACAAATTCGTATTATTAAATAAGAATAGTTACTTAAAACCATACAATTGAAAATAAATTATTAGTAATAGCTGAGAATACTTTATACCATCTGTGTTCTAGCAAAACAAATTGGAAAAAAAACAAACAAAAAAAAAAACAAAACAATTCGATACATACGATTAAAAATGATTGCAACGAAACGTTGAAAATATATAAAGTTATTATAATCCATCATTTGCAAGATTAAACAGATTTTGGTATTAAATAACCCGTAAGGGGTTGATATGCCGTTAAATAAATCAAAGCAAATCAAACTATACATTAGTCATCCATGCTTATTGGTTGTGAATATTGCGCCTTTCCTAGAGTCGCCAGAGACCAATTTTCAAGTTCACCCAAAGCTGATTTTCAAGGCTTGTAGGGAATCAAATGTTCCACATATAAAAGACTGGTGCAAAACAATCTTTCTTCACTATTTCTCCATATTGACTTTAAAAATATAAGCTTTATATATATATATTTACCAATCCCTCCACACGTGCAGGATATGACACAAGGTCGATTTTTTAACAGGTTTGAATTAAGAATTTCCTTTCTCCTGGAGCGGTTGCCTCACCAGGGCTAAATAAATCAGTCTGCTGTACTCGTCATCCTTAGCTGGAGGGAGAACAATTGGATTCATATCGTTCCCAAGGGTATTAGTGCTATATGAAATGCTATCAGCTTAGTCCGGGACTTGAACTCGTGTCGCTGTGTCCATTCACTACGACGATAACCATTACACCACGAGTACCTCCGGTTTGTTATAAATGTGTATATCACAAATGTGCAGAGGATGGATGTTTGAATACAAGTAATAGGAATTAATTCCGAATGCTGATTAACAGTCCTTCCTTACATTAAGGATATTCCGGGGTTCAATCCCAGGTAGAGTCCTACCAAAGATTCAAAAACGGTACTTGATACTTCCTTGCTTGACACTTATCATTATAAGGTACGTATCAAAGATAAAGTGGAGCAATCCAGAGAAAGGAGTAGCATCTTCTTCTACTCCACGGTGTTGTAGCTGTTGAGAAGGGAGCCTTCGAGTCGTTCTCGACTACTTTTGCAAACTTAACTTACTTTTTTACAATATTCCTATTTCGTTTCTCCTTCAACCAGACTAAGCAGCGCCTTTTAAATTACAGAACTTGCGAGTGAATGGGATATGCATTCGGCCTCACGGGGAGTTGGAGGACGCTGCGAGACAAATTATGTTGTAATGAACCAGTACACAAAAACTAGTTCACATCACGTTCTAGGGTGGAGTAGGGGCGGAAAAAGCTTTTTCACGGAGGTCTTTGGCCATCTCCTTAGATGTTTAGATGGTACAAGCACCAACGGATGATGCCTGATCTGAATTAAACGTGGCAAGTTTCCTTCTTATGCTGGATTGCCTAGTCGGTTGGGGCTGTAGAATACACTGACTGCTTCTCTGCAGAGGGGTAAGACCCCGCACCAACGAGTGTCCTGGATATGACACTAAACAATATGATTGTGAGGTTCCAGTAATGCGGGAGTTTTGGAAAATTCCGAGAAACCCTTTATTACTATCGCTCCCAGGTCCACTCTGGGTCGGAGTGGTAGCACCTGGTGGGGCCCTATCTGTTGGTTAAAAAGAACTAATCCGCGTACTGAAGCTAAACTAAATTACTTGAAATAGAACTGTTTTGATATTTAAACTGCGTACTCATGCTAAACTGAATTGCTTGAAATAGAAGTGTTTTTGACATTGAAACTGTTCTTACGTCAAACTGAATTTTTTAAATATATAACTGTTTTGACATTCAATCGTGTGTAAACAAAATCTTTTCTTATAATATTCTTATACTAAATTGAATTGTTTGAATTTGAACCGTTTGACTAAACTGTATAAAAATTGACTTGGTATTAAATAACCTTTAACCATCCAACTCGTTACGCTGGATTTTCAGAGTTTTGCTCCTAGATAGGTTCGTCAGTGTCTCTTTCCTACGACGATAACCGTGACGGTATGCTCACTGACTACATAAACATACACATACACGCACACACACACATATATATGTATGTATATATCATTAACTATCATTAATACATATACACAAATTATTTATAAAATATTAAATTTTCATAAATGTTACAGTTCCTTGAAGAGCAATGAACTCTCTGCTTTCTTTCTTTCTCTCTCTCTCTATCTCTCACACACATACATACACACTCCCTCTCACTCTCACTCCTATATATATTTAAAGAGAGAGAGAGAGAGAGAGATTTACTGCAGCAAATATATATCGAAACAAATTATTTATAAAATGTTGAACATTAAACTTTATTAAAGAACTGAAGACTCTCCCTTTCTGTCACTTTCTCATATATACATATATTCTTTCTTTCTTTCTTTCTCCTCCTCTTGTTTATCCCTCTTTGTGTGCATCTGAGTGTGTGTGTATATGGTTTGGTTTCTTTGTTTAATGGCATACCAACCTTGGCGGGTTATTTAATGCCAAAGTCATCCTTATAAAGGAACATTTGTAGTACTATTTTAACCCTTGGCTTAGAGCATAAGGAGATTCAAACCTTTCCCAAGGATATCTGTCCGAAAGTGAATGTAATAGCGCGACTGGAGTTCGAACTCGTTTCCTACGATGTTGCAGTCCAGCGAGTTAGCTATTACGCCACGGAGACTTCCCGTATATGTAAGAATGTGTGTGTATGATATTCTACTTTATGTTTTATGAATTTTAGCTTCGTAAAACATACTGATGAATCACTGTTTCTTGTTTTCCTCGTGTTTGTTTTTAACACGATGAAAATCAAAAGCAGTTTGTCTCACCGGAAAGTTTCAGTTTGATAGTCCAGGTTAAGCAGCGATAAAACAGTTCAGTTGTGAGATGGATGACCACTTTAGGAAGCACAGACACTATAAGCACCCTGAGTCCTTTGTGTAAGATTTAGCAAATAATAACAGAATTAATTGTTTTACTTGCGGTCAGGTCACGCTTAAATCATCGATCACCGAAGTTAAGCATCTTTGATCCTTCTCAGAACCTAGAGGGGTGACCACTTAGAAAAATTAGACGCCGTAAGCAATCTAGAACCAGTCTATCTGACTAAAGAAATCTTTGTAAATTCCAAATCACGCTGAAAGCACCTGTTTCCACCAAATCACCTAAGTTAAGCAGTGATTAGCCGGGCCCTTAGTTAGATGAGTGACCTTTTAGGAACAGGAGCAACCAGAAATTACCTTAGTCCTATGAGCTTAAGGTGGTCATGAGAACAGCATTAGGAGTTTGTTTTTATTTTTTTCGTGTGTGTGTTGTTGTTGTTGTTTTGTTTTTTTTTGTGGTGGTGTATCATAGGAGATATTCACGGTTTTTGATATGGTTTCTTTGTTTAATAGCAAATAAACCTTCATGGGTTATGTAATGCCAAGCCATCCTTTAAGAAGGGAAGTCGTTATACTCGTTGTCCTAGAGACAGAGATAGAGTTGTTAATCCCTTTCCCAAGGGAAACGAAAGTGAATGTAATAGCGTGACTGGAGTTCGAACTCCCTTACTTTGATGTTGCAGTCCAGCACGTAAGCCACTACGACACGGAAGTTCTCCCACCGACCTTCGTAGTTCTTTTCATTTTCGTGACTGTTGTTGTATAACAGTGATACAGATTTATATTCAAATGCAGATACAATACATATGCAATACACAAATACAGGCGGACTCTGTTGCTTCAGGTATAAACGTTTTATTATTTTCTTGGCTTCGGTTCTTCGACGCGAGGAGAGAGTCACAATTTTTACTATGCTAACCCAATTCCAACGCACTGTGCATCTTGTGATGTTTAGGATCTCTGTCGGTAGAGATTCGAAAAACCCTACTACATTTTTCAACAGTAGAAACTCAACTCCCTGCCTCGATGGCAGAAACTCAAAACGTGTGCCTCCATGGTCCAATGTCAACTTTCAACTGTCTCTTTTTCAAAATCCTTAAATTTTCAGGACCATCTCTTTTGGGCATGACGTCATCCACACTCCAGCCCCATTTCCTGTCTAGGAATTTATTATGACAATCACCCTTGTCATATCCTTTGCGCGTGAGCGTAAACTGCACCAATTGACTATACACCTGAACTCTTAACCCGAATAGTTCAAAGCTCAACCAAACTGAATGATAAAGTATAATTAACGAAAAAGGATTTATATAAAAAAAAAATTCCTTAATTATATACCAGTGTCTTCCACTCCGAACTCTGCGAGAGTGAAGTGCTAATTTTAATTTTCGTTAATAATCATAGGCAAGTCTTTTTCATTCTGGTGAACTTTTTAACAGCTTTTCTCCGACTCCCAAACTATCTTAAAAGTATGTATTTACCTACCCCAAGCTATAACGGGTTTGAATTCAAAGTTTCCCATCTAGATTGCTTGCTTATCCTAGGCTAAGAAACCTGGTCTATGCTTATAGTTTGGGAGCAGAAAATATAGGTTCATACCTTTTCCCTTGGTATTAAAATGGAGTGTAAGGCAAACAGCCTCGTCCAAAATTTGAACTCGTGTCACCAATTTTATTTTTCACGACGATAGCCACTTCATTAGTCACCCTTCAAGAATCTTGAAAGTAAAAATAATGAAAATATCTTTGAATAAGATTTGAACTCGTATCTCTTATTAAGCAAGGAAGTAATAGCTAAAGTACTGGACTGGCGGCCTCAACGTTTGTCAGTTTAATCTCCAGTCACACTATCACGTTCACTTTCGGAATTCATACCTTAGGAAAGGTATGAATTCCCTTATCCTCCAGCTGTGGGTCAAGTAGTATCAATGCTGTTCTTTTACAAGAATGACTTTGGCATTAGATAACCCACGAAGGTGGATCTGCCATTAAACAATGTGGCCTAACCAAACTTCTTATTGTAAAATACAGCTTAGCTGACAATATGGGACAAGGTTAAAATCCCACGGTGCAGTCACAAACTGATGCGCCGGAAGAGGGTGACCTGTGAACTGTATGACAGTTATTTCCGCTTGAAGATGATCAAACATACCATTCCAAAGACGGCGGAAGTTGCATTTTCCGTTGGCCAGTTTTGGGAAGAGATTGTGTTGGCGAGCTAGGCTGACAATATGGGACGAGGCTAAAATTCCGCAGTGCAGTCACCAACTGATGCACCGGAAGAGGATGACCTGTGAACTGCATGTCAGTTATTTCCGCTTGATGATGACCAAACATGCCATTCCAAAGACAGTGGAAGTTGCATATTCCGTTGGCCAGTTATGGGAAGAGATTGCGTGGGCGTGAAGGCGTGTCCATATCTCCGCATGGAAGTTTGATGGTAATATAAGGCCGAGGAATTGAACGGAAGACTGAAAAATTCCGCTGTTCACGCGAGATTGTCCCGTCGTTACTCCGTGTGCGTTTTCTCGGCCATCGTCTAACTTACACCGAAGAGTCCAGGCCTCATAGACAAACGATTCTAATACCTCTACTGATTGCTCCTACTTCCCACAATCGTCCGTCGAGAAAATAAATATATATTGTTATATATATTACGTGTTGTCGTTTGTTTGGCCTGAGCGAAACGTAACATTATTAAGTAAGTTCGTCTTTCATGACCAACGCTTGAACCCGTTA
The DNA here is from genome assembly GCA_963585895.1 of Sepioteuthis lessoniana. Taxonomy (NCBI): domain Eukaryota; kingdom Metazoa; phylum Mollusca; class Cephalopoda; order Myopsida; family Loliginidae; genus Sepioteuthis; species Sepioteuthis lessoniana. The sequence continues at coordinate 91,642,157 of OY757915.1, read as the reverse complement.
GGCAATAGAAACCAGAACTCAAATCATTTTGCCATCTATCTACAATTTTTTGCGTCATAGATTTATTGTTTTCGTGTGGATCATTTTCTATTGCGTAATCGTCTTTTGAATTACAAATAACTAATTACGAATAATGACCATTTTTAGTTTTCCGCTTGTCTTATTGTAACTTTGAGACTAGTTTCATATATATATACTAGATTAGCTAGCGATAGAGTTCCGTGGATGAACTTACCAGGTTCAACGCGGTCGCAAGATAACATCAACAAAGTTGGTCACAGGAAAGGAAGATGGCGAAGAATATAATTTATTGCCTATGGATAGAGGGACAAATATTTCCGTTCGCGGATAAGATCAACAAATTACCGGAATAAAACGGAAGTATGTAAATTTTGATAAACAGCCATAAACAGAAAATACGTGAGGCAAAGGGGATGTTCATATTTCCGCTTGGGACTTGAGAGATAAAATTAGACTGAAGGCAGTGACCCGCTGGTCACTCAAGCAGACCTGTCAGCTCCTCTTGTGTGTTCTCCGGTCGCCGCACTACTTCACAAAAAGGGTCCCCGCCACAGAAGAAAGTTATATGCGAACTCTCTCTGACTGTATTTCTACTATGCACAATCGTCACGGACGAAAAATAAAAATATAAATTAGATTTTTATATATCTATGAGTCCTTCGTTATTTGTCTTGCGGTGCAATATACTACAAAATGATTAAAGAAAAAAGTTATCGAAGAATGGGAAGTTGTTGCTTGAACTCTGTGGAAAAATTCGACAAACACACATTTACGGTTTTGATTTCATGTTTATTAATTTGGTTAAGAGTCAAACTGACGATCTCTATGAATTTCCACAACTGCTTTCATCGGGAGGGGAAAATTCTTTTCATATTCTAAACAGGCAGTTCTTAAACGTTAAATCCAAAAACTCATGTTCGCTCCGTAGGACGACAGAAATGCAAATGTTGAAATTTGATTGTTAAAACTTAAAACGCAAACTTTCTCATCACTCTTTTAAAAAATCTTAGTCACCATTAACCTTAACTACCGTCAGACCTCCGTTTGGTGGGATGATGGAAAATGGAAATTACATAAAATAACAGTCGCTTCAATGGCTGAAACAGTTAGGACGCCGTACATGAAGCTAAGAAATGTGATGCTGAAGACTTACTAAAACCACAAATAATTGGTCGATGGATTTTAACGTCATGTCAACTCGTCTGGGATTATTTCTGCGAAGAAGTTAGGAAAATCGCATACATCTTACGTTTATATTTAAACTTTTTTGTGTAGTTATTTCTGAAGAAATTTTTGAGCACAGTTATTTGATATCAAGTTTTCCAAATACAAATAGTTTACATATAATTTTATGGTTTCAATTATTCCGATCAAACACAAATAATTTATTCGCTATTATATAGTTTCACGTCTTCCTATCAAATGGAAATAATTTATACACAATTATATGGTTTCAAGTATTCCTATCAAATACAAATAATTTATACACAATTATATGGTTGCAAGTATTCCAATCTAATACAAATAATTTATACACAACTATAAGGTTTCAAGTATTCTTATCTAATACGAATAATTTACGCACAATTATATAGTTTCAAGTATTCCTATCAAACACGGACAGTTTTTACAATTACATAGTTTCTGGTAACTCTTTCTATTTTATAAAACTCTTTTGCTTGTATTCTCTTACACGGTTTCAGTGATTGAATTCAATGGCATGTCAAACCGTTGAGGGTTACTTTATACCAATTGCGTCCATTGTATGTTCAGATTTACATTTAATGTGAAGATGTTTCTTAAGATTTTTTTTTTTTTTTTGGTCTTAGCTTCAGTGAATACAGATCATTCTTAATTCGATCTATGAAGCCTACACATGGGACCCTTAGAGCTATCAATACTCCGGACCTGGGAGGAATCGACAAGAATGGGTACATCAACTTCCTAGATCTCCAGAACTGAAACTTCACCATCAGATTTAGTGTCATACACGGCACACCCTATTTTTTTCCATTTTGGCGGGGGTATATTTCTGCACGTGATACGGTCAGCGTATTTTAAGTAGTTAATAAGCATAGTTATTCTTAATACAAATAATTTACATTCAGTAATATGATATCGATTATTCATATCAAAAACAAATAATTCATACACGATTGAATTATTTCAAGTATTCTTATCCAATACAAATAATTTGTACACAATTAAATTGTTTCAAGTATTCTTATCTAATACAAATAATTTATACACAATTAGATTGTTTCAAGTATTGTTATCTAATACAAATAATTTATCCACAATTAAATTGTTTCAAGTATTCTTATCTAATACAAATAATTTATACACAATTAAATTGTTTGAAGTATTCTTATCTAATAAAAATAATTTATACACAATTAAATTGTTTCAAATATTCTTATCTAATAAAAATAATTTATACACAATTCAATTATTCCAAGTATTCTTATGTAATTTAAATAATTCATATACAGTTATACGATTTGAAGTAACTATTTCTATTTGATAATTTGTTTGCACAGCTTTTCTGTTGTTCAAACTCTAAGAAATTATATCCATATTTTTATATCATATCTTTATATTCTAAAAAAACCTAAATCAAATCAATATTATTTAATTTTTAAAAGATATTCAATGATTTAAATAATTCATTTTAGCTTATTTTTTAAGGAAGAATGCTTTGCTCAAAATGAAAATGGTACCCTTTAGCTTTTTTAAGTAAAAGATTAAAAAATAATTTCATTTTTATTTATATTTTTTCCGAAATTTGTTTTGGAGAAATCGATTTCTGAGAGATTTTGATTGCAGTTTCTAAAAAAAAAAAAGAAAAGAAAAGAAAAGAAATCATTTTATTTTTATTTAATTTTAATCTCATTTTTAAAATATTTTTCATTTATGAAATATAATTTTCTGAATGTTTTTGACTGGTGTTATTAAATCGGTGAATATCTTTATGGGCACTCCTTAAGTAATGTTGTCCCATCAGGAATGTCAGGAATGTAGATAACGGGCAACATTTATGCCCCTTGCAAGCATTCTATTTGAACACATTATTTAAACTAAAAAACAATCAACAAATTTTATAATGAAAAGCTTTATCGAGTACCGAGGTCAAGCATCTGGGGGTATGGTAACTAACGGTTGAGTGATCAAATATTTTGAGCTCGCGTGTGAAAAAGAAAAAAGAATTATCAAAGATTTAAATACCATTTACACATATATAAAAAAAAGAGTCTTTACTGAAACATTCATTCCTATAATAATGTGGCTTTATTCAAGGAATATTTTTAAAAATTAAAAAGGAAGAAAAAACAACGCGACGAAAAAGAAATTCATTTAAATATTTTCCACCTAAAATACATGCATAAATAAATTAAGCATTTAAAAAGAAAGAAATATTTTTAAAAATAATTAATTCATTTAGGCAGGCATTTTCTTTTGATCTATGATACGATTTTTATCTATTTATTTGGATATTGACATTTTAAGCATTTTATTTGTTAAATTTTCGTAAGTCTCGACAAAAGAACAGTTTTGTGGCTTTATCTGATTTCGACATTAAATCACACATCGACGACTGCTATCTCGTTAAACGAATCAAGCTAAACTGTTTTAACTATTTTAAATGAGATTGCTTTTGTGGTTTTTATCTATTGATTTACTTATTGATAAAAAAATGTATAGAATAAAGAAATTAAAAACCATTATGACAGGACTGAAGATTTCATCGTAAATTTTTGGACAAAAAGTATCTATAAATATTTTAAAATCTATTTAACCATCTTAAGGAAATAAATGAAATGAATACAACGATGTCAGCGGGAATTACAATACCCTATCTATCTCTTTTAAATAGGAGTAAGACCTCCGCACAAAAAATTAAAAAAAACCAAAAAAACAAATGTGCAGATTTTCACACCAAACTTCATGCTGAAGCTCCAGTTCTGAACATCTGGAAAATACCCCTTCATTGACATTACTCCCAGGTTCACTTTTACCCAGACTGGTAGTACCTGTTAAAGTCACATCTAAGAGTCAAATAGATTTGTTTGAAATTTATTCGTGGGTAATGGTTTAAGCGCTGGACTGTGGACTCGTAGTAAGCGAGTTCGAACACCAGTCTCGCTATTACGTTCACTTTCAGAAAAATACCCTTAAGAAAGGGATGGGCCCCTCTTATCCTCACGGCTATGGATTAAATAGTACTACTGCTGTCCTTTTAGAAGGATGGATTTGGTATTAAATTGCCCAAGAAGGTTGATATGCCATTAAACAAAAAACAAATAAAGAAAGAAAATTCTTCGTAAGCAAAACAATCTATTGAGAAACAATTACACTAAATATGTAAATATGAACGTATAAAGAACGCGATTCGCAAACTAAATAAAATAATCCTAGATGGGTTGACATGCCGTTTAAATCGATCATATATGAATAACACATAATTAAAATAAGTGGTGTGATTGTCAATGATACAACATTTTTAAAAGCCTCATTCAGATAGAAATAATTTTCACAGTAATAGAATCTCAAGTTTAATTTATACGAGGGGCATACGATAAGTTTCCAGACTTTTTTCATATGGGCACAATTATTGATAGTACACACATGAAACTCTACTCCCCTTCGAAGTAATCGCCTCCGGCTGCAATGCACTTGTACCGTTCTAACAACTTCTGGAAGGCCCCATGGAAGTCCTCTTGTGTGTGCGTGCCAATGACCTTCGTCACAGCCTCTTTCATCTCCTCAATTGTCTCATAACGACAGCCTCTGAGATTAGGGAATTACCAAAAGTCACAGGGAGCAAGGTTTGAACTATAGGGAGGCTGAGGAACTGTCTTGATACCCATCTTGATCAAATAGTCTGTGACAAGGATAGAGTTGTGGACTGGTGTATTTTCCTGGTGGAAATGCCACTGACCCGATTTAAAGAGTGCTGGCCTCTTCCGACGGAATCTCTTCCTGAACTCCCTTAAAACCTTAACATAGTATCCCTAACTCTAAACGTTTGGGCAATCAACTCTGGTGAATTGACTTCCTTGCTCCGGCCAAACCTCTCATCATCCCTCACAGACTCCCTGCCTTCCTTGAATCTCTTATACCACTCAAAAACTGATTCTCGATTCATGCAAAATGGTAGAAAAGCAGTCTGAAGCATTCGATACGTTTCTGAGGGATTTTTTCCAAGATTAAAACAGTTTTTTATTGCATATCGTTCTTCTCAAGTGTCAGATTGTATTTTGAAATTCACCAGCTGTGACAATCAGACTTTAGTAGGGTGTATTCCAATTGCTGCTGTAGCAGTTGATCTGAAGCCGAAATCATAAAAATTGGTCAGTCATCTCATAAGATGTATAGCAATAACATACGACAATTTTAAATGCCCATAGGAAAAACGTCTGGAAACTTATCGTATGCACCTCGTAGTTTTAGTTGTCTCAAGCAATTATATGTTTTTAGATAACTTCAATTTATAATCCTATGTAAACCCTAAAAATTTCAAGTAACCTTTCGCAATTATAAGTTGTACACGGACTTATGGTCTCAAGTATTCACATGATTTGGACACTAACAAATACTACCGCTCCGAATCTAGCCAAGTTAACTGGGGTTATAGAATATACTGAGTATGTCTCTGCAGAGGAGTAAGACCCTCCCTCTGACAACGAGTGTCCTGGATATAATACTAAACTGTATCTAATGGTTAAACTCCAGTCCTCGAGCTCTGGGAATGTGGAGTATCCTTTCATTGACATTGCTCTGGTCCAGACTGGTAGCACCTGGTAGGGTCCTCTCTATGGGTCAAATAAAACTATTTGACATTTAAATTGTCTGCAAAGAAATGACTTATGTTAAATTGAATTGTTAGAAATAGAACTGTTTATAATTTAATTGTGACGATATGATATCTAACTGAATTGTTAGTAATACATAGTAATTCTTGGAACAATTTGATTGTGTCCAAACGAATGAATAATATTGAATATAATTATTAAAAGTTAATAGCAATACTTGAAACTTCTTAACTGTGTGGGCTTAAATTGAATCATAGTAATACTTAGAACCACTTGACTGTGCAAATGAATGAATGTTTAATACATTAGAGTTAAATAGCAATCCTTGTAACTGCTTCACTAACTGCAAACAAACGATTTATATAGAATTGAATTATTTGTACTAAATAGCAATAATTGAAACCATTTAATTGTGTAGAAACAATAGCAAAATTAGTGTGCATAAAAATTAGTTCTGATTCATTTAAAAATGTTTGGTTGGTTTGTTGGGTTTTATGGCATATCAACCTTTGTAGGTTATTTAAAGCCAAATCCATTTTTATGTAAATAATCTGTTCTATTTAAAACAATTCACTTTAGCATAAGTACACAGTTTATTTGTCAAAAACATTTCCATTTCAAACTATTCAAGCAGTTATATGTAACAATTCACTTAAGTGTAAATACAGTTTTAATATCGAAAGACAGTTCTATTTCAAATAATTCATTTAAACATAAGCATAAAGTTTGAATGCAAGTACGGTTTAATTGTCAAAAACATTTCTATTTCAACCTATTCAGTTTACTCCAACAATTCATTTTAGCATAAGTATGCTGTTAGTTCTATTTAATCCATAAATAGGGCCCTATCAGGTGCTACCACTCCAGGCCAGAGTGGACCTGGGAACAATGACAAGGGGTACTCTGCATTCCACAAAGCTCCAGCACTGCAGGAACCTCACCATCAGATTGTTTAGTGTCATATCCTGGACACTCGTTAGGGGGGGTCTTATCCTTCTGCAGAGGTGCAGTCAGTGTATTCTACAGCCCCAGCTGACTGAGCAATACACAGAGTTAAATGTCAAACAATTTTATTTCAGATAATTCAGTTTAGCATAAGTACAGAGTTTAGATGTCAAAAACAGTTCTATTTCGAGCAATTCAGTTCAGCACTAGTACGCAGTTCCAATGTCAAAACAGTTCTATTTTAAACAATTCAGTTTAGAATAAATACACAATTTAAATGCAAAAATCAGTATAGTGAAAGAAGCACAGTTTAGTTCTATTTAACCCTTAGATAGGTCCCTTATCAGGTGCTACCACTCCGGGCCAGAGTGAACTTGGGAGAGATGGCAATGAAAGGGTACTCTGCGTTCCCCAAAGCTCTAGCATTGCTGGAACCTCACCATCAGATTGTTTAGTGTCATATCCGGGACACTCGTTAGGGGGGGGTCTGACCCCTCTGCAGAGAAGCAGTCGGTGTATTCTACAGCCCTAGCCGACTGGGCAAATTTAAAAATGGAATTACTTGCAAACAATTCACTTGAAAATCATGAATGCACATCTATTTGAATGTGTGCAAACAAATGACTGGTGTTAAATTGTTACTGTTACATAGGAATACTTGAAACCCTTTAACTGTGCGGAAACGAATGGTCAATAGTAAAGAGAATTATTCATGTTTGATAAAAATACGTGAAAAAATTTTAATTTTATCTACAAAATGCTTACAATTTTCATATATTTGACATAAATGTATGAAGAGGATTTGGCAATAAATAACCTACAATGGTTGATATCCCATGAAACCAAACCAGACCAAATCAAATATATCTAATATGTATGTGTAAAGTAGACTTGGCCATGAAACCAAACCAAACCAAATCGTATATATTTAATATGTATAAACAAGACTCGGCATTAAATAACCTACAATAATTGATATGCCATAAAACCAAACCAAACCAAACCAAATCATATATATTTAATATATATATGTAAAGAGGACTTGGCCTTAAATAACCTACAATGATTGATATGCCATAAAACCAAACAAAAGCTTTATATATATATATATATATATATATAAAGAGGACGTGGCCTTAAATAACATACAATGATCGATATGCCATAAAACCAAACAAAAGCTTTATATATATATATATATATATATATATATATATATATATATATATATACAGAGGACTTGGCCTTAAATAACATACAATGATTGATATGACATAAAACCAAACCAGATCAAATCATATATATTTAATATATATGTATGCATAGAGGACTTGGCATTAAATAACCTACGTTGGTTGATATGCCATAAAACCCTACTAAACCAGACGATTCCGGAGATAACTTGGGTGTAATGGCAAAGAAAAGATGACTACTCTTCTAATAACTTCAAAATTTGTTGCCGTTTGGTGTCATATCGAAGCTTCATTTTGGTGGGATCTTACTTCTATAGGCACAAGAAATTGTCATCCTCCCTCAACCAGTGAACTGGATGACCGACTGTGTGACCATCAACAAAGGATCAACCTCGAGAACTCGCGCTGTTGGGGGGATTTTTGTTAAGAGTGTTAGTTGTTAACTAGCAGGTGAGAAGGAAAGCGAAACTCTCCTCATACCTATTGCAGATAAACCACGATTTAACAATTCTTCATCGACTAAAAACATCCCTTCGCATCTCCTTGAGTTGAGACCGGTTTAGAGTGAGACTGAAATTCACCGATTTAATAAAACCAGTCAAAAACATTCAGTCGTAAAGTGAGAAGCATTTTTCTCGGTGACTATTGTCTGATTTTTTTTTCCTTTTTTCCAGATGTGAACTCGTCGTCATATCTTCATCTCGAGCAATTTTTTGTCTTCACCCAGCACCACAACATTTGACTCTGCAGATCGGACGTCCATGCCGATCCTCCACAAACACCTTGCCGTATGGACCACCGTGCTAAACAGCAAGATCGTCGTAAGCGAGTTCGAACCCTAGTCGCGCCTTTGCGTTCACTTTCAGACCAGTTCTCTTGGGATAGATATGAACCCATTATCCCTCTAGTTATGGGTTAACTAGTACGCCTACTGTTCTTCAACATGGATGGCTTTGGTATTAAATAACCTACGAAGGTTGATGTGTCTTTGAAAGTAAAATCCGGCAAGATGTGACACAGTATCAGTTTTTTATCCGGAGTAAAGCTGGTTGAAATTCAGAATTTTATTTTTCTCTTATATTAGTTGCCTTACTAATGCTAAATAATCCTCTCTCCTCTACTATTTATGTGTAGCTGGAGGGAGAACAGATAGATTTATATCTTTTCCGAGGGCATTAGAACGAAGTGCTTTGTATACGATTTGAACTCGTGTCGCTGAATATATTTCAGAAGACCATAACCGCTATAGAAAGAACGCCTCCCACCTGTAAGTAACCTGCTAACGAATAATTATCCAAACTTTTGATAAAAACGATTGGGCATCATTTATTTTTCCTTATAAATATCATGCAATTTATATGTTGATGGGTTCATGCCTTTTCGAAGCCCATTAGTGAAAATTGAGACAGAAAGAGCTTCGTCCTGAATTTGGACTCGGCTTGTCGTGTTCATTTTCAAAGGCGATAACCATTTCGCCACATATCTCATCTACAGGGAGTTTATTTGAGGGATTACAACATGTAGAAATATAGCTGATTACAATACTTTATGAGAGAGCAGGAGTTTTTAGCTATAATCTTTCGCAAAGGAGGAAAAAAACAAAATGTATCCCCCACCCACAGTCAGAAGACTTGAAAACGAATATCTGGTAATGGAAAGATTTTAAAATTCTCTGTTGTAAAAACTATCGCCCTCACTCAACTCCCAGTCTATTGCTGTAACTTCATCAGACTGATGGAGTTTTCAGCTATCCTATTTACCAACCCCTCCGCTCGGGCAGGATATGACACAAGGTCAATTTTTAAGCGGAGTTTAACAAGCTTGAATTCAGAGTTTTCCTTCTCCTAGACTAGTTGCCTAACCAAGGCTGAAGAACACAGTTTGTCCTACTATTTAGCCATAGCTGGAGGGAGAATAATTGGATTCATACCTTTCCCAAGGGTATTAGTGCTATGTGAAATGCAATCAGTCTCGTCAAGGATTTGAACTCGTGTCGCCGTGTCCATTTCCTACGACGATAACCATTACACCATGGGTACCTCCGCATCTTAACAAATAGCCTTTCTTTTTGTATAGGATCGAAGTTTCGGTAGGTTTAGGTCTGGAAACAAAGTAAGCTTCGAGGTTTCAAAACCATTTTTCTTGTATTGAACGACCTTTTCTTTTTTATATGAAAAATTGGTCTTAAGAAGTCGCTGGTTACACGAGTATAAATCGATGTAACTCCTCTAGGAAGGGTATTCGAACACTGATATCTACAATCGAAGGGATATACGTAAGCCTCTGTTGTAAAAGCCCATAGCCGTCACTCAACTTGGAGTGTGTTGCTGTAACTTCTTGAGCCTGATCACTTTCTATATGCTCCTAATTATATCAAGTTAATTTGGCCAATAGTTGTCTTGTCACTAAACTTCTTTCGTGTCCATTAATAGCTAATCGATTTCTTCTTCACGAACTTGTCCGCCTCCACACTTCCATTCATAACTGTATCGATTTTGATAGTTTTCAATTATCGGCATTCAGGGTTAGAGTTCTTTAAGGAATTATTGAATGAGAAATAGACGTTAACGGCTCAATGTCTGTTTGTCTCCTTTTTCTCTTATCACTCCATCTCAGCCTCTTTTTGACGTCCTCCAAACCATCCTTCTGCCCTTCCTTCCTTTCTATCTATCTATCTATCTATCTATCTATCTATGCTTGTTGTATTGATTTTCGTGGAGCTTAGACTGCCACAAGGCTAAAAGTGCGATGTACCCAGTGAGAATTGAGCTAATTGCAAAGCAGCAACGGTCTGCTAGGCTGGCTCATAATTAGCCAACAATAAGTAGCCCTTTCTTTCTTTCTTTCTTTCTTTCTTTCTTTCTTTCTTTCTTTCTTTCTTATCCGTATTCATGTACTTTCTCATTTATGTCTTATTGCCCATATCTTTCTTAGTCTTTCTCTATCTATCTATCTATCTATCTATCTATCTATCTATCTATCTATCTATCTATCTATCTATCTATGTTTGTTCATATCTATCTATCTATCTATCTATCTATCTATCTATCTATCTATGTTTGTTCATATCTATCTCTCTATCTCTATCTATCTATCTATCTATCTATCTATCTATGTTTGTTCATATCTATCTATCTATCTATGTTTGTTCATATCTATCTATCTATCTATCTATCTATCTATGTTTGTTCATATCTATCTATCTATCTATCTATCTATCTATCTATGTTTGTTCATATCTATCTATCTATCTATCTATCTATGTTTGTTCATATCTATCTATCTATCTATCTATCTATCTATGTTTGTTCATATCTATCTATCTATCTATCTATCTATCTATCTATGTTTGTTCATATCTATCTATCTATCTATCTATCTATCTATGTTTGTTCATATCTATCTATCTATCTATCTATCTATCTATCTATCTATCTATCTATCTCATCCAGTATCTCGATCTTTTCCTTCCCACTTCTTGCATTACATATGCGTGTTCTCATCTATATCATTCTGTTTGCATCAATCTTTCCATTTTATATATCCTTGTCTATTCATATCTATCTATCTATCTATCTATCTATCTATCTATCTATCTATCTATCTATCACATAACTAATCATAAATGTTTGTTCATATGTATTTGAGCAACATAGAACGTTGCATGCTTGGCCTGGTTTTAACGTGTAAAGAACTAAGTTTTTCATGGACATACGGTCAAGTCACTAAGCCTATTCAGTAATTGGATGGGTGACTGCTGACGAATTGCGTATAATTTAATCAGAGTTCTGAGTGCCAAAATAAAGAAAGTTTAATGAATACTAAATCAGTTTTAGAGGGTGAAATCCATTGAAAATATAGGGAAAATAAAGAAAATATGATAACTTATTTAAAATCTAATGTTGCCACCATTTTTCTTTTGAAATTCTATTAGTCTTTTAGACCCGAGTTTTTTCAAAATTATTTTATCAATTTTTCCTTTTTAAATAACTTCTAGAAGTTCTTATTTATTTACACGAATTTTCTAAAGTTGTAATTTTAATTGTCTGAAGTCATACCACTTTTTAAATAGGATTAAATCTCATTTTTTATGGTGGTCTCTTCATGGTGGGCAATGAAATTGCTCATTTTCTTTAATTTCTTTGTTTATTGGCATATAAACCTTCGTGATTTAATATTTGATATTAAACTATTATAAAGCAATTCTTAAAAAAATTAAACTCTGTGCAAAAGAGAGCTCAGGTTCGTTTAAGAAGGTTATCAACAAAATGTGTTTACCAATGAAATATAAATTCAATATACATGTATAAATAGGGTTTTCGCATTAAATAACCATCAATGGTTGATATACCATAAAACCTAACCAACCAAACCAGTCATCTACCTTAGCAATGGATTTAATATTACAGTTGTTGATCTTCTACCAAGATGGCTTTAGCATTAACTAAACCACGAAGGTTGATGTGCCATTTAACAAAGAAACCAAAGCGAACCAAATCTAGACTATCGATAAAGAATATAGTCTATGAAAAAATTTGAAACTAAAAAAAGACAAAGTGTATTTGATTGGTTACCATGTGCTGCGTAGCATCAAACATTCAGCAAAAAGAATTGAGGGTGAACAGTTTCAAATAACCCACTGAAATTTAATATTTATTTTAACGTTTTATTTTATTACTGTAAGCATAGCTTCTACTAATACAAATGATAAAATCAAATTATATCTATATATATATATATTGTTCACCAATGGTTCGGGATACCTGGGTTCCATCCCAGGTCGTGTCATACCAAAGACTTTAAAAATGGTACTTCATACCTCCTTGCTTAACACTCAGCAATCTAAGGTACGTATCAAGGGTAAAGGGGAGCAATCCAGGGAAAGGAGTAGCGCCCTCCCTACACCTCGGTGTAGAAGCTATTGAAAATGGAGCCTTCTGGGAGCCTTCGACTACGGTCACCAACTATATATATATATATATATATATATATACATTGTTTCAGCCATATGAATTTCACTTCAGGCCAATCCCCTATGGAAAAGGCGTGACTCCATCCGTTCTCCGCTCATCTAAGGATAAATAGTGTTCTTTAGACTTGTTAAGACAAACAGTCTAAGAGAAGGAAAACTCTGAGTTCAAATACAGCTGAACCCCGATTAAAAATTGATCTTTTGCCACCTACTGCGGGTGGCAGAGGCGTTGGGCAAATATATACATCAAAACACAAATGATGCAATCAGACCAAATTACTGAGTAAAGGAAAGCAAAGTAGTTCAAATTAGTGATGTTTCACTGGTTTAATATAGCCCACATTTTCAGTGGCTGTCACAGTCACTCAGAATCTAAATTTCTAGATATCCATTAGTCACCTGAGTGAGCTTATCCAATCACAGCCATGTTCTCAAATGATCCAAGAGTCATCATCCATCAATCAAACCTATATTACAACAACGGGTACCGCATTACATTTAAATAGTTTATAACTAACTACATTACCTCGGAATTGGTCGATACAGCGAGTCTATTATTTAACAGAGGGAGAAAACTAAAGATTGAGACTAAAGCAAGGGGACCAGATACGTTGATCCCAATCGACCGGTTGATCGCAAAGGTAGTTCGGTTAGATCAAACGCCGCCAAAAATGTTCTTTTTAGATGTTAGCTAATCATCTATCCACCCTCTATCATTTGTCTCTAACTATTTATTCGAGTCAGCCTTTTACTAAAATAAGCTGATTATGTCCAGATACCGCACCACCAGGACTGATGATCGTTTGTAAGTCTCCTTGAATCTAACGACCAGTAGTTACTGTCTGGATTACGAAACGTAGACTCCGTTCTGTGAAAGTAATCAGTGTAAGGTGACCATAAATATATTCAGTTGTATTGTGTCATATGGATTCATGCTGCGATGCAAAGTTGTTAGTTATATGGTTATATTTTATGGCATATCAACCCGCGTTAGTTATTTACTGCAAAATCCTGTTTAAGCATAAAAACTAAATACATATGATTTGTAAACGATTAGTTTTTAAACGAGCCAGACTTCATGCGTTCGCATCCAGTTAAATGGTTTCAAGTTGAGAAAATGATTACAGATCTTTATTTAACCCAGAGGTATGACCTTAATAGGTACCACTACTCCGAGCCAGAATGAACCAGGGAGTAAAGGCAATGAAGGGTGGTTCCACATTCCTGAAAGCTCTACAACTGGAGCTTCTCCATCAGGTGCTTTGGTGTCATATCCAGAATACGCGTTGAGGAGGGGGTCTTACCCTTCTCCAGAGATGCAGTCTGTGTATTCTACAGCCTCAGCCGACAGGGGTGCGATACGAGGTAGGTGAAAATATATTGTATATATAAATTATACTCAGTACATATATAGATAAATAAAACGGTTTATGGTATAATGGTTATCGTCGTAGGAAATGAGCACGTTAACACGAGTTCGAATCCCAGACGAGGCTATTTGCATTTCACATGGCGCTAATACCCTTGGGAAATATAAAGACCCCATTTCAGCTCTGGGTAAATAGAAGGGCAGACATCGGCAATTAATCTAGGAGAAGGAAAACTCTGAATTCAACCCTGTTAAACTCTGCTAAAAATTGACTATGTACCACACCCAGTACATGCGGAGGGTTTGGGTATATATATATATATATATATATATAGTAATTTGGCCGACGTTAGTTGAGGGCGACCCGAAGATTCCTATTTCAATAGCTACTAAACCGAGATAAAAGGAAGGGCGTTACTCCTTTCTCTGGATTGCTTCACTTACCCTTGATCCGTACCTTACAATGTTGTGTGTTAAGCAGCGAGTCTTTGGTATTACTTGATCTGGGATTGAATCTCAGTCTCCCGGACGATTGGCGAGATCATTTTGATCCAGTCATTTTAAAATTATAAGGGTAGGTGTCCCTACGATGAACTATTATAGTCAGACAGTCTATTTGAACCTGTTCCGCTCAATATATTTTTGGTAAACTTTTAACTTCTTATACAAACACTCTTTGCTTCATTTCTGATGCAATTTGTCCTGGGTGTATCCTCAGACACACCGGGCTAATATTTTCTGACAAAGTGTAACCATTTAATCATATTTTCTCTTTTTAGGCATAGATTTTTTTTTGGGGGGGCGGCAATTCTTGAAGATAATACTAAATTTCCGCTCATCTAGAATCAGTCTGCCCGGAAACATTCTATGGTCTAGTGATTCCGAATTTACTTCTGCAGCAAGATTACAAGAAAATTTTCTTCTACCACTTGAATTCGTACTCGAAGATATTTTCTGATTGACTAACTTTAAGAGGTCCTCTTGCTCAAGCTCTTTTATGTAATTTGCTTGTTGACTTTACTTAATCCACGGTATATCTTATGCTACCTAGGGATTTGTTAACGTCTTCTGAAATATTTCTAGATATCCAGCCAGCATCATAGAAATATTGTATTCTTATTCTTTCTTTTATGGACAGTTCTTTGCAATGAGGCATTGATTTTTTTATTCTCTAACTTTTAGGAAACAAATGTTCTGTCGATGAGGCTTTGACACGTTGACTTTGTCCCTTGTAGAAGGGTTTAAAAAAGGAGTTCTTTGTGTAACACTAAACTGTATATGATAGTCAGGATCCAATCTTACTTTGATCCGAAGTGGTAGTACCTGTTAAGATTTCTTCTATGTATGGTGTCCTCGCGGTGTAATGGTTCAAGCACTGGACTGCGGAATCTTAGTAAGCGAGATCGAACTCCAGTAGGGCTATTACGTTCACTTTCAGACAAATTCCCTTGGGAAAAGTATGAACCCCCTTATCCACCTTATGGGTTAAATAGCATCACAACGTTTCTTCTAGAAGGATGGTTTTGGCATTAAGTAACCCACGAAAGTTGATATGCCATTAAACAAAGCGACCAAACGTCTTCTATGGATCAAATAGAACCAATGTCCTGTGTATGACACAAAAGTGTCTCAGATGATAAGACTCTAGTTTTGGAGATCTGAGGAATGTGCAGTATCTTTTTATTGCCATTACTCTCTGTCCCACTGATCCGAAGTGATAGTGTCTGTCCAGATCTCTTCAATGAGTCAAATAGAACCAATGTCCTGTTTATGACACAAAACTGCATCTGATGGTGAGGCTCTAGTTTTGGAGATCTGAGGAATGTTCATTATCTCTTTATCCCATTACTCCCAATCCCACTTTGACCCGGAGTGATAGTACCTGTTAAGATCTCTTCTATTGGTCAAAAAGAAAAAAATATCCTGAGTATAAGACAAAACTGCATCTGATGGTGAGGCTCCAGTTTGGGAGAACTGAGAAAGGTGCAGTATCTCTTCATTGACATTACTCCCAGTCCGACTGACACAGAGTGTTTGTATCTGTTAAGCTCTCTTCTATGGGTCCAGTAAATAAGCTTATATTTGTATTCGAAAAAAATAAGACTTAAGGATCAACTTCACAAAAAAATTAAAATATAAGTTATAATCTATGTAAAATTTAAATGCAACTCTTTATAATCTAGACATGAAATAACCCAAGAGAAACTGAAATGCCATTAATATCAACCAGTCAGTTATTTCAGGAAACAGAAAGTACAAAAAACGCTTTGGATTTTATGATTAAAATGACAGTTTTTCCATACTGGTAAAAACTTGAGAAGAATTCTTCAGCAAGAAGTGAGAAAGGCTAACATTATTATTTGAGAGAGTTAAAAAAGAACCCACAAACTAGCAAAGTTTAATGGCTTTAAATTAGTAATGAATACAACTTTGATGCAGGTTGGAATGTACAATCGGAGCGTTTTCAGATGGTTTTAGCAAAAAGACCCAAGAGATATCTGGAATATTATAAGGCAAAGAAAGAATGCAATAACAACCAAGACGGAGAAAGAGTTTGGGCTTATCTATCTATCTATCTATCTATCTATCTATCTATCTATCTATCAGTTTTAGCCTAATTCCTTTTATTTATCTCTCTTTATTTGAATTTATCTAGCTATGATTCTTGATACGTTTATCTCTGTATCTCTCTGTGTCTCTGTCTCTGTCTGTCTCTCACTCGCTGTCTAAATATCTGTCTGTCTGCCAGTCTCTCTCTCTCTCTCTATATATATATATATATATATATAAAGCCTGAACTAAAATGAGAAAAATCATATATATATATATATATATATACCCCGAAATAAAATGAGAAATATATATATATATATATATAGTGCAATTAGAAGGAAACTCCAAATGCTTAAATTGTCATTATAAATTTATTTCGGCAAAGAATATCATTATACTCTCCATCTCATCAGATGACTGCACACGTTTAAATTGAGGTGGGAAAACGGTAGATATGGATTACTGTCAATATGTGTATGAAAAATAAGAAAGGAATGCGAATAATTCAAATCTTTCTCTCTCTCTCTCTTTCTCTCTCTCTCTCTCTCTATCTATATATATATATATATACGAGTGTAATTCAATAAATAAGGAGAATTCTAAAAAAAGCAAATATATAATCTCTTTATTCTTTGAAATTGTTTTTTAGGAAAAATTATTTTCATCTAACAAAAGTATTTTTTGTGTCTATTAGAAATTGGTGAATATCAAACGGAAGGCTCTCAGCTTGAACAGAGGTCTGTCATCAAATTTTTGATGGTAGAGAAGAGCCAACCATAATTTTCACTGGAATAAATGGTATCAAGTATTAACATCAAATATGAATGAATGTGGACCTGGGATAAATGACACTGAATGGGTTTAACTCATACTTTCCAGAGTTACATAACTTAAGCCTTAACCCTTGATACAGTTTAGTGTCATACCCAGGAAACCCTTTTTGGGGGGTAAGGTTCTACCTCACTACAAGAGATACAATCAGAGTATTCTAAGCCTCACAGACGGGGCGAAAAATTAGATTATGGAACAGTAGGGGCTTACATTTTTTTTTCAGATTGGTGTACTAAAAGAACACAGTAAATCTGAAGAATTCCTCCAACTCGAAGAAAATCTTTGCTCAGATACTTTTTGCTGTATTTGTGGAAGTTTTACAATACCAAGTTAAAAGATGAACATTAGTGTCTCGCGAAGAGAGTCTAATTGGCTTACTTTCAAATTAGTCATAAGCCTTGAAGTGAAAATTTGACGAAACAGACCGAAAATTATGTTGGCTAGTGTGAGAAGTACTGTTCGTGCAAAATTCAAATTTGCAATCTTTGAGAGAGAAAAAATAACGAAGTACTTTTATTAAAAGAGGGATCGATAGTTGGTCTTTATAGCTTATTAACTCCAGGGGCTTACTTAATGTGAAAGCGTAGACTGCTATCGATAGGCTATCGATCATATGGAAGTCTGATCTATCCGATAAGTTAAAACGGAATTTTCTTCCAAGAAGTGATTGTATCAGTACTGTTGTACAGATGCACCACATGGACGCTGACAAAACGTATTGAGAAAAAGCTAGATGGAAACTACACAAGAATGTTATGCGTTATATTGAAAAAATCCTGGAAGCAACACGCCCTCAAAACAACAGCTGTAGGGCCACTTACCTCCTATCTCTAAAACCATCCAAATTAGACGAAGAAGACGTGCAGGACAGTGCTGGAGAAATAGGACGAACTTATAAGTGACATTCTCCAATGAACCCCTTCATATGGTCGTGCCAGTGTTGGCCAACCAACAAGAACACACTTACAGGATCTATGTGCGGACACAGACTGTTGTCTGGAAGACCGACCAAAAGCGATGGATGATAGAGACGAATAGAGAGAGGGAGAGGAGAGGAGAGGAGAGAGAGAGAGAGAGAGAGAGAGAGAGAGAGAGAGAGAGAGAGAGAGAATTAGGGAAATCCGTGCTAGCAGCGTGACTTGATGATATATATATATATATATATATATGAAGCGCATACGATAAGTTTCCAGACTTTTTTCGTATGGGCATTTAAATTGGCGTAGACTCTTGCTAAACATCTTATGAGATGACAGACCAATTTTTAGGATTTCAGGTTCAAATGAACTGCTACAGCAGGAATTGGAATACACCCCACTAAAGCCTGATTGTCACAACTGGTGAATTTCAAAAATGCAATCTGACACTTTAGAAGAACGATATGCAATGAAATTGTGTTTTAAACTTGGAAAAAATGCCACAGAAATGTGTGAAATGCTTCAGACTGCTTTCGGACCATCTTTCATGAATCGAGCATCAGTTTTTGAGTGGCATAAGAGATTCAAGGAAGCCAGGGAGCCTGTGAGGGTTGATGAGAGGTGTGGCAGGAGTAAGGAAGTCAATACACCAGAGTTGATTGGCCAAACGGTTAGGTTTAGGGTTAGGATTACTATGTTGAGGTTTTAAGGGAGTTCAGCAAGAGATTCCTTGGGAAGAGGCCAGCACTCTTCAAATCGGGTCAGTGGCATTTCCAGCAGGACAATGCACCAGTCCACAACTCCATCCTTGTCATAGACTTTTTGACCATGATGGGCATCAAGACAGTTCCTCAGCCTCCCTATAGTCCAAACCTTGCTCACTGTGACTTTTGCTTATTCCGTAAGCTCAGAGGCTGCCGTCGTTATGAGACAATTGAGAAGATGAAAGAGGCTGTGACGAAGGTCATTGACATACTCACACAAGAGGACTTCCATCGGGCCTTCCAGAAGTTGTTGGAACGGTACAACGAGCGCATTGCAGCCGGAGGAGATTACTTCGAAGGGGAGTCGAGTTTTATGTGTGTACTATCAATAAAAGTGCCCATACGAAAAAAGTCTGGAAACTTATTTAATGATCGTCGTAACTTGATTAACCCTTTCATTGCCTTCGCTCCAAGTTCCACTCTGACCATTTCCCAAAGCTCAAGCATTACAGGAACCTCACCGTCAGATTATTTAGTGTCAAATCCCGCACACGCGCTGGGGAGGTAGTCTTACTTTCTGCAGAGAAGCGCACGGTATTCTACTGCCCCTGCCGACTGGGCAACATACAAAAAGATCAAGCCTTCCAACGGACAGGATGTGACACATGGTCAATATTTTTTAAGCGTAGCACACCTTGTATACTTCTCCCAAAGCGGCTGCCGTAGAAAGGCTAAATAGCCCAGTTTTTCCAATCGTTTACCCAAAGCTGGGGGGAAGAGATAACGGATTCATATCGTTCCCAAGGTTCCAAGTGCAAAGTGAAAAGAACACAATTTCGTTCAGGATTTGAAGTCGGATGGTCGATTGCATTTCTTACGACGATAACCTTTACGTTAAGCGTGTCTTCTTGTAATAGCAGGAGTGTTAGTTGTTATAGCACAGGTATTCGCATATTCTTACTGGTTTGATGTCATTGTAGAATATGTGTCTCCTCAGTTCTCGATATCATTCTCAGTAACTTCGCAGACTTCAGTTATGCCACTAGCACCTCCTGCAAATTAAGCCTTGCACGTATGCCTTGAAAATCAACATCTAAACGTTTTGCTAAGCGTATCGAAAACAAACTTTTCAAAGTGGTAGTAGGGAAACAATTCTTTCAGTTACGAAGCAGATGACCATTTTACAACTTCAGATGGCATTAATTGTAATATACCAGCATCAGATGACATCTTTAATGATCAACTGTTGTGATAGAGATTTGTCATTGAAGGTGCCTTTCACGTTTTGACTTTAACATTCATTTACATTTTTTTCCTTCTAAATGAGCGTCCGTTTGGCGATTGGGAGTTGGTAGTTTTCATTATTGAAATACAGTAACCAGTGCCTAGTGAGTGTTTTTATAAGATAACGGGTTATCTCGGCGATATTTGGAGAGTAGTTTCTTCGGGCATATGTCCCAAACCTGTTATATTTTATATAAGTAAAGTCTGTCATTGAGCAGAACAAATAAGATACCAATAGAGAAACGTCTTACCCCTATAATGTAGAGATAAAGATTAAAAAAAAAACAGCAAAAAACAAAACAAAACAAAACAAAAAACAAAAACAAAAAGAGATCCATTAAAAATAAAACAAAAACTCCATTATAAGTTGGTCTGATACGATCCTTACATAAGAACAGATCAGTAGTATATTCAGAATAAAGAATTGATTTTGCTATGACACATTCTTGAAAAGTTACAACATAACCCCTCTATTGAGCAATCAGAATAATTATGAAAGAAAAAGGTTTTATCAGCTTCATTACATATAAATGTTATCTCCTCCAAAAACAATTCTCTGAGAAAGCCAGGTGCCTAGAAAAACGTTCTTCTTTTTCTGGAATCAGTTCTGGAAGACTTTGACTAGCACTGCTTTCAGTCGATTCGTAACGACCTGTTACATATTCTAAAGAATTTCTAAAAGCCCACCACAGAGCTGAGTTTTTGATTTTGGGGAACAATGAATAATCACTAGGACTCATATTAGGAAGTAGGGAGTCCCTAGGGTGTTGTGGTTAAAGAGCTTGATTACAACATCGTAAAAAAACGAGTTCGATTTTGAGTCACACAGTTACGTTCACTTTCGGACTAATACAAGAGAGAAAGGCATGGACACGTTTTTACCTGCCAGTTATGGGTTAAATCGTAACACAGTTCTTTTTCTACAAAGATGGCTTTGGTATTAAATAACCCAGGTCGTCTGATATTAAAACAAAGAAACCAAAAAAATCATTGCCGGAATTAAACGTGCTCTGGTGCCATAGAAATATTCCTTCTGGCAAAACGTCGTTTACAGAATTTGAAACCAACATAACATGAATAGTATTACAAAGGTGCGTGGTCAGAACTGATCAACAGATTCGCAATAAAAAAATAATTCTGATTATTTTCAAGAAACACACACTCACACACACACACACACACACACATATATATATATATACAAATTCCTACGGAGTCAGAAATAATCTTCCAAGGTTTCACCTAACCGGATCATCAGGATAAATTCTCTTGTTTCTTTTTTTAAGGGGGGATGTATGTTTTTGTTCTTACTTTCGGGTGACCTTTTAATCGATAAAATGCAATTGACCCAACCCTCTCTAGTCAGAGCTTATCTTGATGATCCGGTTGGGGGAAATCTAGGTAGATTACTTCTGACTCTGTAGGTATTAGTATCTCGCTCGATTTAATGTATTGAACACTCTTATCTTTTGCTAAAAGGATTCTATTGGTGTTTTTTTTCTTTTGACTAGGCATTGAGGTGTGTTGATTATTTTCAAGCAGTACGAATGTTTTAATCGTTTCTTATTGATGGAATATTTTCCCAATCATCAGTTTGTATAATTTTTTTTTTTTACAAATTGAATCATCTGTTTTTTTTTCGCACAGTCAGAATCGTTGAATAGATATAAAACATATATATCATCATCATCATCATGTCGTGCCGCTAGCACGGATTTCCCTGACCCTCTCTCGACACTTCTCCCTATCGTTCATCGCCTCTGGCAGGTCTTCAAGGCTACATCCCGTATCCTCACATAGCTACTGTATGTAAGTTCGAGCTGGTCGTCCTGCATATATATATATATATATATATTATAGTAGTGTTGATTGTCACTAAATCACCTTGTGGGTATGTGCCGAACCAAGTGCAATATAATATGGAGAGTGCTCAATATCTTGGATTGAGCTATTGTATAATAATAATAAATAAATACGTATTATATATATATATATATATATATATATATGTAATTCATGGAATATAGACTGCGAACATTTTCTTAACTGCCTGATGATTGTTGTTTTGTGAAAAACTCCATGCACTACTTAGACGCTAACTAAACGGCTGGAGAAGAAGCTAGACGGCAATTACACAAGAATGCTGCGAGCAATATTGAACAAGTCCTGGCGGCAACACCCCACAAGATACAAACTATACGGCCACCTGCCTCCCATCACGAAAACTATTCAAGTTAGACGAACCAGACATACAGGACACCGCTGGAGAAGCAGGGACGAGCTAATAAGTGATGCACTCCTATGGACCCCCGCATATGGCCGAGCAAACGCAGGACGACCAGCTCGAACATACATTCAGCAGCTATGTGAGGATACGGGATGTAGCCCTGAAGACCTACCAGAGGCGATGAATGATAGGGAGAAGTGGCGAGAGAGGGTTAAGGATAAGGAAAAACAAAAAGGAAAATTAGAATACATTTAAGGCCAAATTATAAATTCGGTAGAAGAAAGACAATAATAAATTGCATTACAGATAGTAAATAAACTAAGCTGAAGAAAGAGCACCTCGAGATCAAAAGTAAAAACTGCCAACCAAGAAGAAAGACTTATGAAGCGGAAAGAACATTTCAAGGACTTGCTTAGAAACTCTCTCTAAATCACTTACTAAACTTTTCAAAAAATAACTAATGGGCTAATGAAGCATTAAAACATGACAGTATACGCAGGGAGAACTTGATGCAGCATTGAATCAAAACCTAAAAAAAGAAAAGCTGCAAGCCATGATGAAATACCTCCTGAAGTTTGAAAAGCACAACTGTTAGGGGTATGTATCCTACCATACCCCAAAGATGGACTCGTCCAACCTAAGCATATTCTCCGAGCTAGCTCGCTCGGGGAAGACAACTTCTCGTTTCTTACGAGACATTTGACTTTTTTCTGCTAATACAATAACGTTCACCTATCACCCGCTGTTTGAGTTGTTCTTCCACCGGTCTTATCTGAAGACCACAACAAAAACAAATTGACAAAATTTTCCTCTAATGGTGCAATAATTAACAGAACTCAACTGACAAATGGACAAATGGTTACATCTTTTCCTAGTCCAAGAAAGGCGACCTCGGAATCACTAAGAACTACACGGGTATCGCTCTTACAATCATAGCTGCTAAGGTTTGTAATGCCTTACATCTCTCAATCGTATCTGAGCCGAAATCGAGTAAATTCTGAAGAAAAAATCAGAACAGTTTTCAAAGGAATTACTCTGCAACCTCATTGATTCTGACCATCTGTCGTATCATCGAAGGAGTATGGGGGTTCTCGATGCAACTCCAATTTTCGCAGATTTCTCTTAAGCATTCGATTCCATACACAGAAGAAAGATGGTGTAAATACTTCTTGCATGTGGTCTTCCGAAATAAATTGTTACCACTATTATGATAGTTTGGTTTGGTTTGGTCTGGTTCTATCGTATATCGACTATTGTCGGTCATTTAATGGCAAATCCATTTTTTACACGCAAACAGTTCTATTTCAAACAATTCTGTTTAGCATAAGTACACTGTTTAGTTTGATTTAACCCATAGATAGGACTCTATCAGGTGCTACTACTCTGGTCCAAGGTGGACCTGGGAGCGATAGCAATAAAGGGATACTCCGCATTACCCAAAACTCTAGCATTAGTGGAACCTCACCATCAGATTGTTTAATGTCATATCCAGGACACTCGTTGGGGAGTCTTACCCCTCTGCAGAGATGCAGTCGGTGTATTCTACTGCCCCACTCGACTGAGCCATTCAATGAAGCCTTATAAAAATACGAAAGCAATAGTTCACTCCCTCGATTGGGACATAGATTTCTTCTACATTGCCAGTGGGGTTTTTCAAGGAGATACATTAGCACAATATTTG
This sequence comes from Sepioteuthis lessoniana, assembly GCA_963585895.1. NCBI lineage: Eukaryota > Metazoa > Mollusca > Cephalopoda > Myopsida > Loliginidae > Sepioteuthis > Sepioteuthis lessoniana. Next base: position 91,617,647 of record OY757915.1, on the reverse strand, counting down.
TTTATACTCAGTCAAGATTAGGTACTTCAAGCATCCAGAGATAAAAAAAATGTGTTCATAAGAAAAAGTCAAGAAGTAGACGATATGCTACAGAAACTATAACAGATGCAGACTACTCTGATGATCGAGTACTTCTCGCTGATACTCTAGCCCATGCCGAACCACTACTGCATAGCCTAGATCAAGAAGCGGGAAGCATGAACGGCTGTAAAATGAAATACATGTATTTTAAACAAAAAACGAACCATCTCAAATTTAACTGGTAAACCTCTAAAATTAGTTAACCAGTTCGTATACCTCAGTAGTAACATCTCATCTATCAAAAGTGATGTCAACGTGTACTTAGAGAAGACATGGAATGATACTTACAGGCAATCAATCATATGGGAATCTAATCTATCCAATAAAATAGAACGGGATTTCTTCAAAACTGTTGCGGTATCCGTAATACTGTATGGATGCACTACAAGTATGGATGCACTACTGTATGGATGTACTACAACTGTATGGATGCACTACAAGTGGTATATGCACAACCCAGAATTCGTCTTAGGGACTGAGATGCACAAACCTCTCTGAAATTTTGAGATACAAATGGATCACTAAATCTTCGCCAGATGACCGTATTTAGTAATAATAAAAAAAAGAAAAAAGAGAACCTGCCGAATAGTGGACCTTGCCATCCCGGTAAAGCATATAGTAAATTTAAAAGAAAACAAAAAGAGAGATAAATATAAAGTCCTTGCTTGAGAATTAAAAAAAAAAAGACTATAGAACATGAAGTTGACGGTGAAACCAATCGTACTTGATGTACTTGGAACAATCAATAAAGATTAGTAACGGAACTGGAAGACTTGAAAACATGAGGACGAGTGGAGACCATCCAGAACACAGCATTATTAAGATCGGCCAGAATACTGGGAAGAGTTCTGGAGACTTAAGGAGGCTTACTGTCACTTAATGTCCTGTGAGAAACTATCAGCTTAAAAAAAAACTCTCAAAATGAAGGAGGCCTTAAAAAATGAAACCGAATATATAGCAGCACAAATAATGCCATAAGAACCAATTATACGGGAAGTGTAGTAGTTATCGTCGTAGGAAATGGGCACGGCGACACGAGTTCAAATCCTGGACGAGACTGATTACATTTCACATTGCATTAATACCCTTGGAAAAGGTATGAATCCAATTATTCTCCCTCCAGCTATGGGTAAATAGTAGGACAGACTAGGTTCTTCAGCCTTGGTTAGGCAACTAGTCTAGGAGAAGGAAAACTCTGAATTAAAACCTGTTAAACTCCGCTTAAAAATTGACCTTGTGTCATATCCTGAGGGGTTGGTAAATATGCATAAGAACCAATTATGTCAAAGCAAAATTTGATTGTGTGATGACAAATGAAACGGTTAATGACATATTAAGCGAATATAACAAAGTATTTCTTAACTAGTATAAGACTAGTCTTGATTGGGTGGAAAAGGGGATCCACGGGGAATTCAGGAAGAGATTAAAATTTGATCATGCTAATAAAGTTTATATGCACAAACCAGAATCTGTCCTAGAAAATGAGGCGCATAAAATTCTATGGGACTTTGAGATACATACGGATCACCCACTTACGGCCAGAAGACCAGACCTAGATTTAATTAACAAAAAAAAATTGTCATCGGATTACAAAGTGAAAACATTGGAAAATGTAACCAGATGATTTTGGCATTAAATAACTTACAAAGGTTGATATGCCATTAAACAGTAAGCGAGTTCAAACTCCAGTCCCACTATGACATTTCAGATTAATATCCTCAGGAAAGTTATGAACCACATTATCCTCCTCCAGCTATGGGTACCACTACTGTTTTTCTACAAAAATGATATTGACATTAAATAACTCACAAAGGTTGATAAGCTATTAAGCAAAGAAACTTTCAACTTCCTTCCTTGAAGTGGTGATAGCAATCAAAGAGCCTGGTGCTACTCCCTGCTTTGTGACCATAAGTTATTTTCAGTATTTTACAGTTTTTGGCAAAATTTATAGCAGACACATTGTTTATTTTCTGCCTTAAGATAATACAACCTTGTGACAAAGAAAAAAAATTAAATGAAGAAATTTGGACTGCTAAACAGTTTATAAAATAAAGCGATGATGCCTAAAATTAATGCCAATCTCAAAGAAATTTATGAAACTATCTTGTTAATTTTAAACAAACCTCATATATACAACAAAACCACTTTGATATAAATCACATACACACGCACACACACACACAAACTCTCTCTCTCTCTCTCTCTCTCTCTCTTATGGGAGAATTGGAGAGTTGTGCATTAGGGTTCGTTTTTCAAGATCCACTAAAAATGAGATTTCAAATGCAGATTTTCAAGGCAAAAAAAAAAACAGGCACTTTTTACTTTGGATATTGAAAAAAAATTAAAGTTTTTTTCTTATTTGGTTTTGTTCTCTATTAAATATGGTTATTAAATATCTAAGCAACCTCTCTCTCCCTTACGACCTTGTGATAACGAAAAAAATTAAATGAAGATATGTGGACTGCAGAACAATTTATAAAATAAAGCGATAATGTCTAGAATTGGTGCTAATTTCAAAGAAATAAATGAAATTATCTTGTTACTTTTAAACAAACCTCGTATATACGACAAAAAAACTTTGAAATCTCTCTCTTTCTCTCTCTCTCTCTCTCTCTCTCTCTCTCTCTCGGCATTAAATAACCCACAAAGGTTGATATATCAATAAACAAAGAAACCAAAGCAAACCCAATCAAAGAAAGCAAAAAGATAGAGTAACAGCTTGATCTTGTCAGAGTTCACAAGAACGTGTGAAGCCTGTAGGTATGTTAATAATATTTGTAGTTAATGACGTTGTAATACTCTCCAGGTGTCTCGGGGAAAAAAACTGAGGAAAGTGGACATCAGAGGAAGAATAGAAACTATCTAAACCCCTTACACAGCTAAGATCAGCCAGGATACTTAGAAGAGACCTGGACATCAGAAGAAGAATCGAGACCATCTAGACTCCAGCACTGTTAGAAGAATCCTTGAAACCCGAGAAAACTTGTTGTCTCTCTGACCTCAGAGGAAAACCACCAGTTGAAACTGAATGGAAAAACTCGCATATAATGAAAAAAGGTGAATGCAGTAAACAAACACAGACGAATTACAAGACTGGGCACGTCTGGGTTTTCTCCTAGGAATTGTACAAAAGATTAAGGTTTAACTATAGTAACAAATGTTATGTGCGCAAATCAGAATCCGCCATAGAAAATGAGACCCCTAAATTCATTGAGATTTTGAGATACAAACAGATCGCTCCATAAACCAGAAGACCAGAACTAGAAAAGAACTCTTTATTTAGAGGATCTTGGTATTCCTCGAGTATACAGAGTGAATCAAACAGTTGGACCTTGCCGTCGAATATGAGGGTGTCAGTGATACCAATTGTAGTTGGGACACTAAGGACGCTCCTTAGAGTGTTGGAAAAGAGACTTGCGGAATTGGAGATCAGAGGAAGAATCGAATCTATTCAGAGCACAACATTGTTAAGATTAGCTAGAATACTCAGAAGTGTACTGAAAATAAGAGGAGGCGCCAGCGAACACCAACTGTTAAACATGTTTGAAAAATTCGCAAAGGGTAAAGAAAGTATAAAAATAAAGCATTTGAAATTACCAGTTAGGGAAAAGGAAACATAATAAGAGAAACGGAGTCTCTGTTAATTAGTTTCGCTTGGTTGGGTTTTAAAGCATATCAACCATTGTAGGTTATTTAATACTAAATTCTCTTTTACATATATATTAAATGTATATGATTGGCTTTGGTTAAGTTTTATGGCATATCAACCATTGGAGGTTATTTAATACTAAATTCTCTTTTACATATATATTAAATGTATATGATTGGCTTTGGTTAAGTTTTATGGCATATCAACCAGTGGAGGTTATTTAATACTAAATTCTCTTTTACATATATATTAAATGTATATGATTGGCTTTGGTTAAGTTTTATGGCATATCAACCATTGGAGGTTATTTAATGGTAATTCCTCTGTATACACATATATTAAATATATGATTTCCTTTGGTTGGGTTATTGTAGGTTATTTAATACTAAATTCTCTTTTACATATATATTAAATGTATATGATTGGCTTTGGTTAAGTTTTATGGCATATCAACCATTGGAGGTTATTTAATGGTAATTCCTCTGTATACACATATATTAGATATATGATTTCCTTTGGTTGGGTTATTGTAGGTTATTTAATACTAAATTCTCTTTTACATATATATTAAATGTATATGATTGGCTTTGGTTAAGTTTTATGGCATATCAACCATTGGAGGTTATTTAATGGTAATTCCTCTGTATACACATATATTAAATATATGATTTCCTTTGGTTGGGTTATTGTAGGTTATTTAATACTAAATTCTCTTTTACATATATATTAAATGTATATGATTGGCTTTGGTTAAGTTTTATGGCATATCAACCATTGGAGGTTATTTAATGGTAATTCCTCTGTATACACATATATTAAATATATGATTTCCTTTGGTTGGGTTATTGTAGGTTATTTAATGCCAATTCCTCTTTATACACATATATCAAATATATGGTTTGCTTTGGTTGGGTTTTATGGCATATCAACCATTGTAGGTTATTTAAGGCCAAATCCCCTCTACACATAGATATTAAATATATATGATTTGGTTTGGTCGAGTTTTATGGCATATTAACTATTGTCGGTTATTAAATGACAAATTCTGTTTTAAATTGAATATTAAATAAATCTGATTTTTTTAAACTCAGTTTTAGATACTTTTTTAAACGAGCCTGAGCTCTTTCTTTTATACACAGTTAAATGGTTTCAAGTGTTTCTATCTTTTACGAATATTTCTATTTATTATTAATCATTTTTTGCACACGGTTAAATAGTTTCATGTATTGCTGTGTAACTATAACCATGTGAAATTTTCACACCAATTTTAACTGGTGTAAAAACCTTCTTTTGGTCAGGTAAAGTAAGTAAATTTGGCTACCATAGTCGAGGGCGACCCAAAGGCTCCCTTTTCAATAGCTACTACACCGAGGTGTAGGGGAGGGCGCAACTTCCTGCCGCGGATTGCTCCACTTTGCCCTTGATAGCTACCTTATAATGTTGAGTGTTAAGCAAGGAGGTATGAAGTACCATTTTTTTTTTTTTGTCTTTGGTATGACTCTACCTGGGATTGATTCCCTTTCTTCCGGGACATTGGAGAACACTCTACTCACCAGACAAAAAGGTCGGTATGCAGTAGTAGTGATTTACTAAGCTTTTTGCTTTGATATAGCACAAGACTATATGAATGGGACACCCAGTGAGACTCGAACTCAATCGTGAAGGTTTGCTAGTTCATGCTTGCTAAACATTACACTCTTTTTTGACCATGTACCAAACAGAGAAAAATCTGTTAGTATTAGCAGTTGTTGTTCTTGTCCCAGGAGAAATGGATTGTAGTAGCAGCTGTAATAGTATTGTATACGTATTAAGCGAATCAATAACGAAATGCTTGTCTGTGGTGTAAAGTGATATTTAATAGGGTAAAAGCGTGCACACTGGCACTGAGTAGCAGTATAGTTGAAGTTGTACGTAATATTTATGAACTGCAGAGATATAATTTTACCGGATGCATATGATAAAATTAGTTGTTATAGTTATCTTGTCTATAACTGGAAAGGGGCCAAATGGGAAGATAGATAGTTACGTCATAAAAACTCGAAAACAGTTTTTCCTCAAAATCATTTTTTCTCGAAAAAAATTTTTTTTCATTTTTTACCCTTTAGAAAACACAATTCATGTGGCAGTTTTGAAAAACATCGATTTTAATCGATTTTTAGAAAAGGGGCCTGTTTATAATGTAATTATAATATCGAAACGATCTTTTGACTTTCAGACACGTATGTATACTAGTTATCTTGCTCTTGGCTTTATCTACAAATGCCAATATTGGCATAGGGAAATATGGGTACAAATGGTTTGTTCTTATTCCTACGGTTATGGATTTTCTTTTTTTCTCTTTTGGTTATAAAGAAAATAAAGCTAAGTGGAATATGATTGGTATATATGCATTCTGGAAAGTTAGAAAGTCAGAAGTTGCTAACAAGCTGGGCTACGACATCCAAGTAACCGAGTTCAAACTTAAGTCACTCTGTTGCGTTCATTTTCGAACTAATACTCTCGGGAAAGTCATGAACCTCTTTATCTCTACCCCAAGTTAAATAACATGACTACTGTTCTTCTAGAAGGATGCCTTTGACATTAGATAACCTTAGAAGGTTGCTTCCCAGTCAGTTGGGGCTGTAGAATACACAGACTGTATCTCCACCCAACGAGTGTCCTTATCTGACGCTAAACAATCTGGTAGTGGGGTTCCAGTTATGCTGGAACTTTGGGGAATGCAGAGTACCCCTTTATTACCCTCGCTATAAGGTCCACTTTGGCCCGGAGTGGTAGAACCTTATAGGGCCCTATCTATGGGTAAAATAGAACTAAACTGCGTTCTTATGCTAAACTGAATTGTCTAGAATAGAACTACTTTGACATTTAAACTGCGTACTTATGCAAAACTGAATTGTTTGAAATGGAACTGTTTTGACACTTAACTGTGTGTAAAAAAAAGCTATACTTATACTTAACTGAATTGTTTGAATTAGAACTTTTTGACTTAACTGAATAGCTTGAAAAAGAAATGATTTTGACAATTAAACTGTGTACTCATGCTAAACTGAATTGTTTGAAATAGAATTCTTTATTTGAATAAAAAAGGATTTGACATTAAATAACATACAAAGATTGCTATGCCACAAAACTCAAACAAACTACGAAGGTTGATATGCCATTAAACAAGAAAAAAAAACGAACAAACAAAAAATTGAAAGTCAGCGATGTGGTATTCTTCAAACCATAAAACAGCTTGAAAATTCCTTGTATTAAGAATTGTTATTTGAAACTTTCGATGTTTCCAAATAACAACTATTTGTTAATTAAAATCATGTCAATGCTTCAAATTCTTGAAGCCACATAATTGTGAGAAAATTATTTTTATTCGGTTAATTGGTTGGGTGGGTTTTATGTAGATCATTTAATACCAAATCCTGCCACCAGCATGGAGGCCACGTTGCTGAAGTCACAGCTACGATGGACCGGGCATGTCTCCAGAATGGGGGAGCATCGCCTGCCTTAGTAGCTCTGTATGGTGAACTCTCCACTGGTTATCGTGACAGAGGCGCACCAAAGAAAAGTTTTAAAGACTCCCTCAAAAAGACCCTCGGTACCTGTCACATTGACCACCACCAGTGGTCGACACTTGCTGCTGACCGTAAGGCCTGGCGCTGCACTGTCCACCAGGTCGTCTCCACCTTTGAGAACTCCCGCAGAGCTAACCTCAGGGAGAAACGCCGCAGGAGGAAAATCCAAGGAATCTCAGCAGCCAAGCCATACCAGACCATACCTTTAAATACAGTCGCTACGGCCAGACTTGCCTGTCCCTCATCGGCCTCGTCAGCCATCGGGGTGTCTTCGGTCAACGTGGACAGCCTCCTTCATTAATCTTCGTTCACGAAGTCTAACCAAGAAAAAGAGTTTGTAAAAAACATTTTAAACAAACCATGGCTCATTTGTTTGCACGCTGTTAAATGGTTTCAAGTTCTCTCATCTAACACTAATAATTCTATTTAATATTAGTCATTTGTTTGCACACAGTGAATTGAAGTATTGCTCACACTAATAGTTTTATATGCACATAGTTAAATAGTTTCAAGTATTGATATGTAACACTAATAATCTTATTCAACAGTTCATTCATTTACAAAAATTGGTCTAATGAGTAGAATGTTCACCAATGGTCCGGGAGACCGGGGTTCAATCCCAGGTCGAGTCATACCAAAGACTCAAAAAATGGTACTTGATGCCGCCTTACCGAACACTATTATAAGGTAAGGATCAAGGATAAAGTGGAGCAATCCAGGGAAAGGCCTAATGCTTTCCCCTACACCTCGGTGAGCTAGTTATTGAAAAGGGAGCCTTCGGATTACCCTCGGCTAAGGTCGCCAACTTTTAATTTATCACAATGTAATAATAATTCAGGTTTTGTAAAGAGTTGAATAGTTTAAGTATTCCTATCCAACACTAATAATTCTACCTAATTAATCATTTGTTTGCACATAAATAAATGGTTTCAAGCATTTCTACAAAACACTGACAATTCAATTTAAGAATCATTTGTTTTCACATAGTTAACTGATTAATCATTTCTACTTGGTCCATAGATGGGACCCTAACTGGTTCTACAACTTTAGGGCCAGGTATATCTGGGGATACTATCAATAAAGAGGTACTTTACATTCCTTAAAGTTCAAGGACTGAAGTCTCACTATCAGATGGTTTAGTGTCATATCTTATCCTTTCTGCATAGATATATTCTGTATATTCTACAGCCCCAGCCGACTCGGCTTTATTTGTATTAAATTTGAATACACGATAGAATAAAATTAGGTTCAAAGAAATGAGTATTATTGAACAAGAATTGCTGTTTGAAATTATAAAATAAGGTATGAATTATTAATATTAGAAATATTTATTTAAAAGCTGTAAGTTTTTATAAATTATCTTTATAAGATACTTGAAACTATATAATTGAATTATAATAGAATTAGTGTCCTTGATATGACACTAGACTATATGATAGTGAGGTTCCAGCTTTGAAACTTTAGGGTAAGTGGGATACTCCTTCATTGCCATTACTTCCAAGTCCACTCTGACCCTGTGTGATAGCACCTAATAGGGTCACAACCTTTTAACCATTTAACTGTATGCAAACTAATGACTGATATTAAATTAAACTGTTAAACTGTTAGTGTTCGATAGCGATGCTTGAAACCATTTAACTGTGTGCAAATAAAACTATTGGTATTAGATAGCAATACTTGAAAGCTTTTACGTGTGCAAAACGAATAATCAATACTTAATCGAATTATTCGTGACAGATAGGAAAACTTAAATCCATTTTAGTGAGTGCAAATTAATAAATAGCATTGAATAGAATAATTAGTGTGAAATTGGTTTGGTTGTTTAATGGCATATCAACCTTTTCAGGTTATTTAATGCCAAAGCCATTCTCCAAGAAGAACAGTAGTGGTTCTATTTAACCCATAGCTGGGAAGGTAAGGGGGTTCGTACATTTCCCAAGGGTATTTGACCGAAAGTGAACGTAATAGCGCGACTGGAGTACGAACTCGCATACTACGATTCCGCAGACCATCGCTTTAACCATTACACCACGAGGACACCCCCACGTGGGAAGAAATACATGAAACTATTTCATAGTGTACAAAAAATGATGAATATTTAATTGAATTATTTGTCCCACGATAACAATGCTTGTGCAAGCGAGACCGATACCTGCGTGCAAAAAAGAATTTGCTCAAACTCATTTAAAAATACAACGAGTTAAAATTTATGCACATGTGAATCATATTATCTATAAACAGGATTTGACATTAAATAACCATTATACACAACAGTTGATATTCAATTGAACCAATTAATCTCAACCCCGTTCATCTGGATATAAAATATCAGTTTAGGAAACAAGATGAAGTCGAATAGAATAAGGTCTAGTGACTATGGAGATTTGATGCACTTGTACAATTTTGTGTTTCACTCGTAACCGTTGATTCCAAAATAACGAGGATGTGCAACGAATGACCGATTCATCTGAACAGTCTTTTGTCAAATTTTCGATTTCAAAAGATGAACACAAATAGATAAAAGAATTTAAGATTCAATCATGATATTTTGGGGGTTACACACACACACAAATATATATATATATATATATATATATATATATATATATATATATATATATATATCGTAGGTGAGCATTGATCAATGTTTTGGTGCTTCTACAGATGTAAAATTTATTTTGCCTCATTTCATTTTGTGCGTCACTACGCTTGCTTTAGAATCTCCGTCAGTTAGTTAATTTTTTTCTATCTATCTATCTATCTGGCTGGCTGGCTGGTTGATTGGTTATCTATCTATCTATCTATCTATCTATTCATCTATCTGGCTGGTTGGTTGTTTGGTCATATATCAATCTCTCTCTCTCTCTCTCTCTCTCTCTCTCTCTCTCTCTCTCTCTCTCTTTATATATATATCTGGCTGGCTGGTTGGTTGGTTATCTATCAATCTATATATATATATATATATATATATATATATATCTTGCTGGGTTGTTGGCTGTTTATCTATCTACTTATCCAGCTAACTGGCTGGCTGGCTGGCTGGTTGTTTGGTTATCTATCTATCTATCTATTTATCTATCTGGCTGGCTGGTTGATTGGTTATCTATCTATCTATCTATCTATCTATCTATCTATCTATTCATCTATCTGGCTGGTTGGTTGTTTGGTCATATATCAATCTCTCTCTCTCTCTCTCTCTCCCTCTTTATATATATATCTGGCTGGCTTGTTGGCTGGTTATCTAGCTAGCTAGCTAGCTAACTAGCTAGCTCACTGGCTGGTTGGTTGGTTATCTATCAATCTATATATATATATATATATATATATATATATATATATATATATATATATATATATATATATATGGCTGGGTTGTTGGCTGTTTATCTATCTACTTATCCAGCTAACTGGCTGGCTGGCTGGTTGTTTGGTTATCTATCTATCTATCTATTTATTCATCTATCTGGCTGGTTGGTTGTTTGGTCATATATCAATCTCTCTCTCTCTCTCTCTATATATATATATATATATATATATATATATATATATATATCTGGCTGGCTTGTTGGCTGGTTATCTATCTAGCTAACTAGCTAGCTCGCTGGCTGGTTGGTTGGTTATCTATCAATCTATATATATATATATATATGGCTGGGTTGTTGGCTGTTTATCTATCTACTTATCCAGCTAACTGGCTGGCTGGCTGGTTGTTTTGTTATCTATCTATCTATCTATCTATCTGGCTGGCTGGTTAGCTGGTTATCTATCTATCTATCTATCTATCTGGCTATTAAAATTTGTGTAGGATCCAGGTAGCTTTTTTTTATTTACGTTCTAAACCCAATTGATAATTCTACCAGATTCTGTGTAATTTTTATCTTATTTTCTACTTGTAATCAGTTAATTATGATTCTATTAAAATCTTTTCCTGATTAGGGTCCAAGATTTCCTTCTTATGTCACCGACGTAATAACTTCAACTAAGATAAGAGCTGATATAAATATCTCAAAATAGATGCAACCCATTAATATGATAATGATTTATTACAGAGACAAGCGCCATGGCAGTCGTTTGGAACACGACCAGTAAAAAATGCATCCTTTGAGCTAGAGACATCAAATTAATGCTTTCTTTAATTGTTATATCACCTTTTCAATTGTTATATCAAATTAATGCTTTCTTTAATTGTTATATCACCTTTTCAATTGTTATATCACCTTTGCAATTTTCTTTTGATATTCTTGTCACAGTAATAAATCATTGTCAGATTACTGTGTTGCATCTATTTTAAGACAGTTTTGAATGATTTTGTCTCCAAATAAGCAGTGACGTAAAATATTTTTCCTCCCATGTACAAAGCATTTGGATCGAGGATCAATAGTTGTTATAGTAAACTAATTTCAAATCTGAAAAAGAAAATAACACAATATTATTATTATCAGAGTTATTAGCAGTCACATGGCTCCTATTTATACTGAGACACCCTATGTCAATTTTGAGACAGTTCTGAATGTTTTTTGTTTCCAAATAAGTAGTGACGCAAAATATTTTTCCTCTCTAGTCCAAGGCATTGTAATCGAGGATCAATAGTTACAGCATACTATCTTTAAACCCGTAACAAAAAAGTACACAACATTATTATTAGTAGAGTTATTAACAGTCACATGGGTCCCATGTATATTGAGACACCCTATAATAGCAATCACGTGTGTCCTATGTATATTGAGACATCCTATATCAAACATAATGTTCCTGTCTCTGAATACCGGCTATTTTAATTTATGAAAATACACTTAAAATCAACAAAAACTAGAAACTAGAAATTCCCTTAAGAAAGATGACCGCTTAGCCCAAAAGCTGTCGTATCAAATGTGATCTGTGATCCAGGACGTGGTTGCTTGCGTTTCACTTTCACGATTCAAAATACACATAAGACTCAATCATGTATACATATACTTGAATATTTGAATAATCAGAACCCAAAATAATTTATCTAAATCTTTTTCATTCTAGATTGTTAAAACAAGTTTTTTAACCCATGACAATCATAGATAAAACATCAACTTTTTCTAATTTCGAGCCAATCTCAATCTTATAAATATTGAAGAAATTAATATTTTCTCCGGTTGGTATCGAATTATTCTGTATCTACTCACCAATCGGTCTATTTCTTTTGAGGGAAAATTATTCTTTCCTTTCAATCATGCATTTAATTTCAGCATCGCTTAAGCATCTTGAATTGAACGAATATGCTATTGTTTGCATCGATTTATTAGTACTGCTATTATAAATCTCTGCACTTACTGATGAAAATTTCTGCTGTGACCCTATATATTTAAACATGGATATAATTTGAGGCTATTCAAAATGGTGACATTCAGACTTCCCCAGGCTTGAATAGAGGTCTCTAATTATATTTTTCGTTGCTAAGAATTAAAAACTATGGGAAATTTACGGAATAATGTGTGATGTGTACGGAGAAGCATGTCTTAGTGAAAAATAATGTTTAAAAATAGGCTAATCGTAGGTTTGCCACTATGAGCCTTAGTCGAAAAGATGGTCGATGGAGTAGAAATACCCTGATTCTCCGGCAAAGAAAAGTTTCAGACGCAGCTGCCAGTAGAGAAGGTCATGCTGACAGTTGTCTAGGACAATAACCAAAAATAGAGGTTGGAAATAAAATGGAAATCTTTATAATACTAAGCAAATAAAATACACGCCAACAGCATGATGAAGGTACCTACTGCAATTGGTGACTACTTTATCAGCAAAATTACACACCCCCTTACAATAGTGTCCAACGTATTTATGAGGAATGGGACATACACATTACTGTTCACCGGTTGGGTATATATGTGGTGCCTTCAATAAGTTTCCAGACTTCTTTGTAAAGACATTTAAATTTGTCGTAGACTCTTGAAAACTCAGTATGTTATTGCTATACATCTAATGAGATGACTGACCAATTTTTATGATTTCAGATAGAAAAGAACAGCTACAGCTGGAATTGGAATACAACCTACTAAAGCCTGATTGTCATAGCTGGTGAATTTCAAAAATGCAATCTGGACGTGAGGACACTTTAGAAGAACGACATGCAATAAAATTCTTTTTTAAACTTGGAAAAAATGCCATGCAATGAAAGCTGGATCTACTGCTATGGGACATGAATGGGTCCATTAACATTTATTTTCTTGAAAAAGATACAACTGTAAGCAGCGCTTCCTATTGCTAACTCCTTATGCAAAATTCACTTTATTATTTAAACGACCCACACACACACACACACACACACACACATATATATATATATATATATATATACGCAACATATACATATATAAACACTTATATATATACATAGAGAGAGAGAGTGAGAGAGACAGAGAGTATAAAGCACCTTTTTTTTCGTTAGCAACTTTATCATTTTAAAACACACACACAAAAATACACCGACACACTTACACTCAAATAAGGTAAAGGAAGAAACATTATTATTATTATTATTATTATTATTATTATTATTATTATTATTATTATTTTCGCGTTTTATTTCAGTGAATTTTCAATACCATTTTATGGCTTGCAGCGAGGTGGATCATATTAGAAAACAACTTGCAAATAAAATGAAACGTCGGAAATATTTTTGTATCTTTCCTTTGTCAATCTGTAAAAATATTTTGTTTCTTTTGCAATGCATGAAGGCAGAATTTTCCAATTAACAAGATACAAACAACGTCGCCTTCACCTTAGAATGAAAATGTATCCCTCATTTCAAACAGGGTCCATTTTTATTATCCTAGTCCCAGCCAATGAGCTGGTATCTAACCTTTCCTGTACCCATACACATATTTTTTAAATAGATGATTTTAAGTTGATCATCATCATCATTATTATTATGTCATACTGCTATCACGATTTCATTGATTCTCTCTCTCTCTCTCTCTCTCTCTCTTTCACCATTCGTCTCGATCATTCATCGCTTCTCGGCCTTTTGGCTTGGCCGTCTGGCATTCGTGCCGGATGGGCAATCGAAATCAAGAGCAGACTCGGGGCCGAATAGGCCCCCAGCTTCGGCTGGGCAACCTTCGGGTGGGCGAGCTGCTTTTCAGACCCCTTGTATAGCACTAGACCTCGCGGTCTAGTTCAAGCTATATGCTGGCATACGTGCCCGGACCTAGATTTAGGTTCGTGATACTGCTTGATTCATTCGACCCACATTGCACTTCGTGGGTCAATGACTAGCAGGGTTCGAGTCTCGGCTCGTTCCCGACCTTCCCCTCCCCTTTATCCCCACTTTAATCGGCCTTTTAACCTTGTGTCAAGTCCTGTCTGGTGGGAGGCAGTGACAAATATCATCGCTTCCGGCTGGTCTTCTAGACTGTGTCCGTACAGAGCTATTGCTGATAAGTTCTAGCTGGTCGTCCGATACTTGCACTTCCGTGTGAATGGATCCATAGGATAACGTCCCTAATGAATTCGTCTTTACTTCTCTCGCAGAGTCCCGCATGTCTTGTTTGACTTATTCGGATAGTTTTAGAGATTCGAGTTAGGTAGCCGTACAGCTCCTGTTTTGTAGAATAGTGCTTCCAGGATTTATTCAATATCGCTCGTAGCGTTCTTGTGCAATTCATATCTAGCGTACTTGTGCAATTCATGTCTAGCGTCTTTTTCTACACTCTTCCTCAACGTCCATGTGGTGCATCTATAGATTAGAATTGACACAACAGTTGCTTGGAAAAGTTTCTGTTTTGTTTTATCGGATAAGTCTAACTTCTATATGACCAATAATCTATCACAGCAAACCATGTTTCCGTTCACTTGATTTTAGATCTTTTAGGATAAACATATTTCACCTTTATTTTCCTGCTATGTTGATTGGTTGGTTGTTTGGGTTTTATGGCATGTCAACCTTTGTAAGTTATTTAATGCCAAACCCATTTTTATACAAATCATCAGTTCTATTTCAAACAAATCAATTTAGCATGTGTACACAGTTTAATTCAAGATATTCAGCTTCGTCAACCAATTCAGTTTAGTATAAGTATAGATTTTGTTTATACAGTTAAATGTCAAAACAGTTCTATATTAAACAATTCAGATTAGCGTAAGTACAGTTTCAATGTCAAAAACAGTTCAATTTCAAACAATTTAGTTTAGCATAAGAACGCAGTTTAAATGTAAGTACACAATTTAGTTGTCAAAAATAGTTCTATTTCAAGCTATTCAATTTAGTCAAAAAGTTCTAATTCAAACAATTCAGTTTAGCATAAGTTCGCAGTTTAGTTCTATTTAACCCATAGATAGGGCCCTATCAAGTGCTACCATTCTGGGCCAGAGTGAACCTGGGAGCGATGGCAATGAAGAGGTGCTCCACATTACCCAAAGCTCCAGCATTACTTGAACCTCACAATCAGATTGTTTAGTGTCATATCTAGGACACTCGTTGGTGGTGGGTGTTTACTCCTCTGCAGAGATGCAAACGGTGTATTCTACAGCCCTAACTGACTGGGCCAACCGGACACTCGTTCAGGGATCTTACCCTCCTGCAGAGATGCAGTCGGTGTATTTATCATATTTGCCAACCCCTCCGCTCGGGCGGGATATGACGCAGTTTAACAGGTTTGAACTCATAGTTTTTCTTCACCTAGACTAGTTACCTCACCAGGTGTGTAGAACCTAGTCTGTCCTACTATTTTCCCATAGCTGGTGGGAGTATAATTGGATTCATACCTTTTCCAAGGGTATTAGTGCTATGTGAAATACAATCAGTCTCGTCCAGGGTTTGAATTCGTGTCACCGTGTCCATTTCCTACAACGATAACCATTACACCACGGGCACCTCGGCGTATTTATACAGCCCTAGCCAACTCGGCCACCAGGACACTCGTTGGGGAAGTCTTGCCCCTCTGCAGAGAAGCAGTCGATGTATTCTACAGCCCTAACCGACTGGGCCACCCGGACACTCATTGGTGGGGTTTTACCCCTCTGCAGAGGTGCAGTTGTGTATTCTGCAGCTCCAGCCGACTGGACCATCCAGACACTCGTTGGGGAAGTCTTGCCCCTCTGCAGAGAAGCTGTCGATGTATTCTACAGCCCTAACCGACTGGGCCACCCGGACACTCATTGGTGGGGTTTTACCCCTCTGCAGAGGTGCAGTTGTGTATTCTGCAGCTCCAGCCGACTGGACCATCCAGACACTCGTTGGGAGGGGGTCTTATCCTTCTGCAGAGATGCAGTCGGTGTATTCTACGGTCCCAGCAGATTGAGCAATATCGTTGCAAAGGCTTCTTCCGGGTACTGTGATAAAAGGTTAATAATGAAATGGATTATGATTAAAGCAATCAAACAGAAAACCAAATTAAACGATTTGGTTTGGTTTGGTTGTATGGCATATCAACCATTGTTATTAGGTCACTTATTGCCAAATTCTTTTTATACGTACATATTAAATATATGATAAATCTTATTAAACGAGCCTCAGCTCATTTTTTTCAGTCAAATGGTTTCACTTATTTCTTTCTAACGCGAAATACACAGTTGAATGTAAAAGCAGTTTTAAATAATTCAGTTTAGCTTAAGTACACAGTTTCATATTTACACACAATTAGACATTTGTTTAAATACAGTTTTTCGTTTACACACTGTTGAATGTAAAACATTTCTATTTTAAACAATTCAATTTAGCGTGTCAACAAAGTTAAATGGTTTCAAGCATTGCTATATATCCCTAACAATTCATTTGAACATCAGTAATATGTTTATACACAATTAAATGATAAAGCAATTCTATTTCAAGCAATTCAGTTTAGCAGAAGCACACAGTTTAAATGTCAAACAATTCTTTGTTTTATAGATCGGACCCTATTCGGTGGTACTATTCCAGGCCAGAGTGGACCTGGCAACGATGGCAATGAAAGGGTACTCCATGTTTGCCAAAACTCAAACATTACTGGAGCCTCACAATCAGATTGTTTTGCTTTTTTTCATATCAAGGACACTCGTTGTTGGGTGTGGGATTACCCTTCTGCATAGATGCAGTCAGTGTAATCTGCATTTCCAGCCCACTGGCCCAAAATAAGAGGAGGTTGAGTTAAACAGATTTATTTATCTATGTATAATTAGGCTGCTAACTAAACAGATGGAGAAAAATCTTGACGGCAACTACACAAGAATGCTGCGAGCAATATTGAACAAGTCCTGGAGAAAGCACCCCACAAAGCAGCAACCACCTACCACCCATCACGAAAACTATTGAAATTAAACGAACCAGATATGCAGGACACGGCTGGAGATGTAGGGACGAGCTCATAAGTGAGGTACTACTGTTGACCCCTACATATAGATGCGCAAAGGCAAGACGATCAGCTCGAATCCTCATACGGCAGCTCTGTGCCGATTCGGAATGTAGCCCTGAGGACATGCCGGAAGCAATGGACGATAGAGAGAGAGATGGCGAGAGAGGGTCAGGGATATCTGTGCTTAAATTTTCCTAGGGTATAGTGAGCACATGTTTTTAATATTTTTCATCATCTAATGTATTCGGGCGTTTCATTTTATCGGTCAGGTCTGATTTCCATATGATCGATAGTCTATCGATAGCTGTCCATGCCTTCGTTAGCCACTTGTCGATATCTTTTTCGGTTGATGAGACTCTGCTTCCTTGGTAGGTGAATTTGTCTACCAGTACGCAGTTTCTTCCAGGCAGCGGTCGTATCGATATTTCTGTATGGATGAACTACATGGACGCTAACTAAACGGCTGGAGAAGAAGCTAGACGGCAATTACACAAGAATGCTACGAGTAATATTGAACAAGTCCTGGCGGCAACACCCCCACAAGGCATCAACTATACGGCCACGAAAACTATCCAATTTAGACAAACCAGACATGCAGGACACTGCTGGAGAAGCAGGGACGAGCTCATAAGTGATGTACTCCTATGGACCCCCGCATATGGCTGGACAAAAGCAGGACGACTAGCTCGAACATACATACAGCAGCTATGCGAGGATACGGGATGTAACCCTGAAGACCTGGCGGAGGCGATGAATGATAGAGAGAAGTGGCGAGAGAAGTTCAGGGATATCCGTGCCTGCAGCACGACATGATGATGATGATGATGAGTGTATTCGGAATATAGTGTTTCTTTTCATTGTTATATTTACAACACTTCGGTCGATGTGTCCTTCGGTCTTTTTCATGTATTTTATGTCGACCCTGGGAGCGTTCACGAAACTTCTAACCGAGCCGTTTATTTAATCCTCGGTGTTAGATTGATCTAATTTCGTTAAAAATAACTTGGTACAAATGTTAAGACATAGTAAATATTCTTTTTTATTTACCTGTAGTCAGGTTTGAACTTGCAATCTCTGGATGGTTTCACTTAGAAGCTCTTTCACCAAAAGCCTATATCCGTCGGGCCATGAGTGCTATTCTTTGTTAATTGCTTACCAAACCCTAACCCTAACCGTTCTAAATTCCTTTGAACATAAAATTTTGTTATGGTCCTGAAATTCGAGACTGATATTTTTAGTTCAGAGGCTGGAATATCTGGAAGTTCTGGCTTCTTTGCGTACTAGGCCGCTACAGAGTAAGAAGTTTATTGGTGGTGTCTTCAATAAGTTTCCAGACATTTTTTGTACAAGCATTCAAATTTGTCGTAGACTCTTGAAAATTCAGTATGTTATGAATGCTCATATCTTCACGAACATCCACATTTGAGCTTTGTTTATCTTGAAGTGTCCCATAAACCAACTGTTAGACTACTTGACGTTACCCCTCAGGTATTTTCAGCTACCAGCGTCAGTCGGTAAAGTCACCTCGACGCAGATAGCTGACATATCAACGAGGAGCGTCCTCAATGCGTTTTCTTCTCAGCTGTCAAAAAAAAAAAAAACACATTTTAGCTCAACCAAAAAGAGATACCGATTCATATTCAGTGTCCGTAGATGAATTTTCTGGCTGCTGAAGGGTAAGATGACATACCCCACCAATAAAAGGTATACTTGGGTATGAAAGTAGACCCCATCTGAAGGTGAGGCCCCAATTTTTTAGATCAGGGAAGTGTTAAGTACTGCTTTCATTGCCACTACTCTAAGTTCCACTCTGACCCGACATGGTAGTACCTGTGTAAAGATTATTCTTTTGGTTGAAACCTAACAAAACGTTACTGTATGAGAAATAACCAAAAACGGAGGTTGGAAATAAAATGGAAATCTTTATAATATTAAGCAAATAAAATACACGCTAAAAGGATGATGAAGGTACCTACTACAATTGGTGACTACTTTATCAGCAAAATTACACCCCCTCTTACAATAGTGTCCAACGTATTTATGAGGAATGGGACATACACATTACTGTTCACCGGGTGGGTATATATGTGGTGCCTTCAATAAGTTTCCAGACCTTTTTGTAAAGACATTTAAATTTGTCGTAGACTCTTGAAAATTCAGTATGTTATTGCTATACATCTATTGAGATGACTGACCAATTTTTATGATTTCAGATAGACAAGAACAGCTACAGCTGGAATTGGAATACAACCTACTAAAGCCTGATTGTCACAGCTGGTGTTTCAAAAATGCAATCTGGGCGTGAGGACACTTTAGAAGAACGACATGCAATAAAATTCTGTTTTAAACTTGGAAAAAATGCCATGCGATGAAAGCTGGATCTACTACTATGACCCAGAGACCAAGAGACAGAGTTCCCAGTGGAAGTATGCTGGCTCTCCCAGACCCAAGAAGGCCAGACAGAGCAAATCCACCTCAAACTTTTGATTATCCCTTTTTTTGACAGCACTGGCATGATCTACATGCACTGGGTTCCCACTGGACAGACAGTCAACAAAGAATACTGTGTTGAGGTTTTCAGGGAGTTCAAGAAGAGATTCGTCGGAAGAGGCCAGCACTCTTCAAATCGGCTCAGTCGCATTTCCAGCAGGATAATGCACCAGTCCACAACTCCATCCTTGTCATAGACTATTTGAACAAGATGGGCATCAAGACAGTTCCTCAGCCTCCCTATAGTCCAAACCTTGCTCCCTGTGACTTTTGCTTATTCCCTAAGCTCACAGGCTGTCGTTATGAGATAATGGAGATGAAAGAGGCTATCACGAAGGTCATTGACACATTCACGCAAGAGGACTTCCATGGGGCCTTCCAGAAGTTGTTGGAACAGTAAAACAAGTGCATTGCAGCCGGAGGAGATTACTTCGAAGGGGACTAGAGTTTCATATGTGTACTATCAATAAAAGTGCCCATACGAAAATGTCTGGAAACTTATTTAATGATACGCGTAAATACCTGGGTACTTTGAGACTTGTGAATGTTAATGATCTTAGGCGTTTGATAACAGATAAGGTAAAGAATTACTCGTTGGTGTTGGTACCAGGTAAGCTTTTTCAATTGGTCACTTGTTACTTGGATACTTTTCCCTTAAAACAAAGCAGCGCACATGTACATATACATACACAAACATACACACACATGCAGACACACATACATATACGTACACACACACACATATATACACACATACAGGCACACACATACTCATACGCACACATACATATACGCACATACAGGATACACAGGATACAAAGTCCACCACAAATCAAAATTTTTGACTAAAAAATTTTATTGTTTTTTTCTAAAGAAACTAAAAAAATTCTATCGTCTTTATCTACAAATACGCATGCGCACACATACACACCCACACATCCACACACACACACGCGCATACGGATTGTCCTCGTGGTGTAATGGTTAAAGCGATGGACTGCGGAATCGTGGTAAACGAGTTCGTGCCCTAGTCGCGCTATTACATTCACTTTCGGACAAATATCCTTGGGAAAGGTATGAACCCCCTTATCCTCCCAGCTACGGGTTAAATAGTACCATTCTTCTTCTTCTAAGAGAATAACTTTGGCATTAAATAACCTACAAAGGTTTATATGCTATTAAACAAAGAAACCAAACCAAACCGAACAAACACATACACACACGTACATACATACACACACACACATGCGAACACACTAATGTGAAACGAGCGTCTCATGTAGTGTCGTGGTTAGTAAGCCATATTCGAAGACCACCGTTTGTGAGTTCGATTCGCAATGGATGCCCCATACATCTAGCCTTTTGCAGTTACTAAGTTAAGCTTTGGAAACAACTATTCTCAAGTGAAGTTTGTATATGCCGAAATGAACCTTTGACCTAAAAGCCCTTTTTTCTAACGATTATACCGTGCATACAAGTGCTGTCTATGCATATTGTTCGTTGTCGTGATTCATTTTCAGTATTTTTCTCGCATTGTTGTTGTCTGTAATCAGTTAGTTACAAAGAGTTCTTCAAAGCCAATCGGATAGAAACTATTTATTTATTGGCAAAACTTCCACGTCAGTGAATCTCTGTTTGGTGGAGAACAGAACATCTGAGTGTAAAAAAAAGCGAAGCATTTGGCAGCCGTGTATGTCATCTGAGACGCAGACATCATAGTCATTTTTTTTATCAGCGATTTTTTTTTTTTTTTTTGTTGCTGGGGTGGGCACGTAGAAGAGTTTTGGTGAAGAGTCAAACAAAATACTCAATCGAATGATTTGAATTACAGACGTATTCAAAGTTTGATGTACTCGCATCAAAAGAACAAGCGTTATTTTCTTGTTTTTCAACCCTACTCCTCCAAAATGATAGGATTGACACAAGGTCAGCTTAATTTGGTTTGGTTTGATTCGGTTTGGTGGCATACCAACCCTTGTAGGTTATTTAATGCAAAATTAATTTTTATACATATAAACAGTTCTATTTCGAATAATTCAGTTTAGCATAATACACACTTTAGATTTCAAAAACAGTTTCAAACAATACAGTTTAGTATAAGTATAAATTTTTGTCTACACACAGTTAAATGTAAAAACAGTTAATTTTAAACCAATCAGTTTAGCGTAATTACACAGTTTGACCCATAGTTAGGACCTTATCAGGTGCTACCATTTCGAGCAAGAGTGAACCTGGGAGTGATGGCAATAAAGCGGTATTCTGCTTTACCAAAAGCTCCAGCATTACTGAAACCTCACCATCATACTGTTTAGTGTCATATCAGAACACTCGTAGGGCAGGGTCTTACCCCTCTGCAGAGATGTAGTCGATATATTCTCCAGCCGTAGCCAACTGGGTAAAGGTCATCTAAATGTAGCTTAGGTCATTAGGTGAGGTTATTTCAATGGCATATCAACGCGTGTGGGTTATCTAATGCCAATTGTCATAATGGTTAGAGTGTTCGTCAGCGGCTCGAGAGACAGAAGTTCACTCCTTGGTCGAGTCATACCAAAAACTCAAAAAATGATACTTGATTTCTCCTTGCTTAACACTAAGCATTATAAGGTACGGGTCATGGGTAACTGGAACAATCCAGGGAAAGGAGTAGTGCCCTTCCCTAATTTCGATGTAGTAGCTATTTAAAAGGGAGACTTCAGGTCGATCTCAACAACGGTCAGCTATCTTACACACACACACACACATATATATATATATACATATTTGTGTGTGTGTGTGTGTGTGTGCATGTGTGTGTGTGTGTGTTATGTAAGCGAATAGTTTGTAGAGAACTTTATTTTCAATCGAGGTATAGCTTATTTCTTTGCTCACAGTTAAATGGTTTCAAGTATTATTGTTGCTTAATCATATGCAGATGCATAGATGCATGCAGAATCATAACAAAACAACAATAACGATGAGCAACACAGTTCTTTTAGAAAAATATACCTCTAACTTTATTTGAAAGGGTTGTGTGCGAGAGGGAGTTATATAATAGTTCACCGCCCACTCAATCTCTCCCCATAACTGGCCATCGGAATATGCACTTCCGCCGTCTTTGGAATGGCATTTTTGATCGTCATCGAGCGGAAATAACTGTCATGCAGTTCACAGGTCACTCTCTTCCGGTGTATCAGTTTGTGACTGTACCGTGGGATTTTACCCCTGTCCCATATTGTCAGCCAAGCTCGCCCAGGCCAATGGAATATGCACTTCCGACGTCTTTGGAATGGCATGTTTGGCGGGGTTGGAGGTCAATATACAACATTACTAACACCAAATATTCTATTTAATATTAATAATTTTTTTGATATAGACCCGTGGCGTAATGACTGGACTGTTGCCTTGAAATATTAGACTTCGAACACAAATCCTGTTATTACGTTCACGTTCGGACAAATATGGTTTGGGCATAAAATAACCCATGAAGGTTGAGATGCTATTTAACAAAACCCAATCATTTTTTGCTCACAGTTAAATTATTTCAAGTTTGGCTAATATCAATCATTCGAACTAATATCAATCATTCGAAATAATGTCAATCAATTGCTGGCAAACAACTTAAATGGTTTAAACTAGTGCTATCTCAGTGCAACTGGTCCTTAGTCACTGTCTTTTCGCACCCCTGCGATAAAATAGGGCTGGGTACTTTTTACTACAAGAGTTAGACATGACAGGCCGTCTGATAGGACCAAGTTTCTCGGACCTCTAATCTAACCGAAGTAAGGGCCAATCCTTATTAAACAAGTATTGCCTGTTACGTTACCACTGCGGTTGCCGGGTCAAGCACTGCTTAGCTAGAAAGATCCAGTCGTCATCATTAGAGGTCACCACCCACGGCTACCCAGTGACCTCATTGGAGGTAGACGGATCTTACCGCTTAGCAGAAGAGCAATAGGCGTATTCTACAATTCCAGCCGACAGAGCAGTCAGATTAATGTTGTAAGTAGCAGTATTAAGTTAGTACAAATATTATTTTCAAACCATCAATTTAAAAGTCGTATTTCTGAGCCGAGAAAAAAATTATAAATGGAAATAAGAACCATTAAATGTAACTTTAATTGATTGACTAGTTTTAATGGCATGTTAACCCTTCTTGGGTTATTTTATGCTGAGAGGTATGTGACTAACATTAATCGGATGTTTAGATTTACATTTTTGTGTAGTTGATTCTTTAGAACTTTTGCACACATTTATAAGATATCAAACATTCCTATCTTATACAAATAATTTCCTCACAGTTGTACTTGGTTGGCTGGCTTTTATGAGTTATCACTCCTTAGAGGCTGTTTATACGTATGATTTATAAACGAATAGTTGTAGAAAACACTTTAAAACGAGCCAGAACTCTTTATTTGCACATAGTTAAATGGTTTCATGTATTTCTAACACTAATAAGGCCATTTAATATTAATTATTTGTTTGCACACAGTCAAATGGTCAAGAATTTTTATTTGACCAATACATGGAACCCTAACAAATTGTAGCAGTTCGGGTCAGAGTGGACCTGGAAGTAAGGACAATGAAGGAAAACTTCACATTCACCAGAAGTGAATGGTTTAGTGATATCCAATAGTAAAAGTAGGGAATACAAGTGTAAAAATTCTATTTAATATTCATGAACTGTTTACTTACAGTTAAATGATTTCAAGTATTTCTCTCTAACCCAAATTATTCTATTCAATATTAATCATTTGTTTGCACACAGTTAAATGATTTCAAGTATTTCTCTCTAACCCAAATTATTCTATTCAATATTAATCATTTGTTTGCACACAGTTAAATGATTTCAAGTATTGCTATTTAGTCTTAACATTTCAAATTACCATCATTCATTTGCTTGAACACAGTAAAATGGTTAAATAGTTCTATTTGATCCATAGATGGGTCTCAGATGCATGGTTTTAAGTATTTCTATCTAATACTAATAATTATATGGTTTCAAGTAATTATTCAGATTTAAGCACAGCTATGTCGTTTGGTTTGGTTCCTGTAATGGCATATCAACCTTTGCAGGTTATTTAAAGATAACTTTTTTGAACAATAGTAGTAGTACTATTTAGCCCAATGCTGGCCGGAAAAGGAAGGTCATACTTTTTTTAAGGTCATTAGTCTGAAAGTGAACCCCATAGCAAGACTGGATTGGTTTGGTTGGCTCTTGTTTTATGGCATATTAACCATTGATGGCTTTTAATGCCAAATCCTTTTTTTACACACTTATTAAACATATGATTTGTAAACCCATTTTTTAGATACACACAAATGATCCAACAGTTCTACGTCTAACAGTTCAGTTTAGCTTTATTCAATAAAGTTAAATGCTCCCAAGTATTTCTATATATTGCTAACAATTCAATTATACGTTAGTCATTTCTTACACAGTTAACTGATCAAACAATTCTATTTCTAAGAATTAAGATAAGAACATTTGTTTGCTCTCAATTTAAATGTCAAACAGTCCTATTTGACTTATAGATAAGACCCTATCTGGTGCTACCACACAAAGCCAGAATAGATCGGGGAGCAATAGCAATGAAGGGGTATTCTGCATTCCCCAAAGCTCTAGAATTACTGGAGTCTCGCTATCAGGACACTCATGGGAGGGGTTACTTCTCTGCAGAGATGCAGTCAATGTATTCTAAAGCTGCAGCTGACTTGGCTAAGCGTGACTGGAGTTTGAACTTATTCCCAACTATATACCACGTTTGCATTTACTTCATACGAACTTTCAAACAGTTATTTGGTTTCGAATAACAAATAATAATCACGAGTAAATAATTACAGTTTCAAGTAACTTGTCTTAGCCATTAATTTACATGTAATATAATGGCCGAGGGATTTCGTTTTATGCCTTCGGGTTAAGTTAGCCTGAGAACCTTTCGGATCATTGTAGGGGGTTACTGAGGTGCAACATAAACGCAGGTGTTCACGTGCGTGCGTGCGTGCAGAGAGGACGGGTCACTCAGAGATGTCACAATAGCCCAGATGGGAAACGAGGCTACAGAGTGCGAATGACGTCACGCACTGGAAGCGCGCGGAGGATTTGGGGAATTTTTTAAGTCGGTTGAGTTGAGTCCTGCCTCGGGAGAAGACGGTTGGCTTTCGCTTGCTCGCAGAGGCCTTGCGACGGGTGCGCACGTGTTGTAGGGGGGGCAAATGGAAAAGCCAGAATAGAAAGAATGTGTACCTCTCTCCTAATGTCGAAGAACCTTTAAACTCAAAGGTAATAAAAAGTTTCGTACCTGAACTAAGATGTCGTAAGTGTTTTTCGTGTTTCGGGATTCCTATGTTCTATGTATATATGTTATGAACATTCTATGTACGTTTCAATATTCATGTATGACTATTGTACATACAGGGTGGAACGATAAAATTGTCGCCCTAGAAAAGACATGATTCCATTTCCGTTTAATGAAAACCGGTTTTCTTTTTTTCTTGCAGACCATCTTCTAGTTGGCCAGTTGTGTACAAATCCCAAGAGCGATAGGAGCCTTCTATCTTGTCTGAAAGTGACACAATGTTCAACGAGCGAGATCGGAGATGCGCCGCTGTACAACACATGCTCTCTAACAGTCCAAGTTATGACAACAGGACCATTGCCAGCACCCTTCAAATGCAAATCTGGATTGCTACGAATAACAGGGACGTGCCCAGGGTGATGAAAACAAAGTTTCTGGCTACGGTTATGGTCTTTGGGGTGCTTTCAAGTGACGGCCACATCATGCCATCTTCGAAGTCAGCTTGAAAGTCAACACCAAAGTGTACCTAGATGTGCTGAAGAGTGTGGTGATCCCCTGGTGCAATCAGGTGGCTGGTGGTAGACCCTGGGTGTGGCAGCAGGACTCGGCGCCGGCCCCCAATTCTAAAGTGATCCAGGCTTGGCCTCAGAAGGAGTGCTACGACTTTGTACCCTTCACTCACTGTCCACCCCCTCCTCCCCCGACCTGAACCCGGTGGACTTCTTCGTTTTGTCATACGTCGAGAACATCACCAACATGACCTCCCTCAACACCAAAGCCAGCCTGACCGCCGCCATCCACCAAGTAGTTGCTGAGCTCCCGCCGGCGCTTGTGGAAAAGGCATGTTCCAAGTTCCGGATCCGTATCGAGGCGGTGATTGAGGCTGAAGGCGGCTACATTGAATAGATGTCAGCTCTACTACATAATCAAGTTACCTGAATATATTTTTTAAATAAAAGTTTTAAAATAAAGCTGTAGTATTGTTTTCTTTAGGACGACAATTTTATCGTTCCACGCTGTATAACTATATACAATATATATATATATATATATATGTATAACTATATGCATCAAAGATTCCAACCAAATACGAATAATTCTTTAACATATATGTTGTAATATAATTAAGGATGATACTCATTCATATCAGGTTATTATTTTATTTGCATTGGTAAATTGTAAGTAACTAGAAGCTTGGAAAAGAAGTGTAAGTCACGAAGGTCATACGGTACACTTGTCGCGCGTGTCGGTAAATTATTAAGTAGACAGGCTGTTTTGGAATCGTTGGTTGAGGGCTGGATAATGAAGAATAAATAAATTGAGGACATGTCGGATAGCTTGGGTGATGTACATTAACGATACGTGCCCTTAAATCATTAGAGTATGAAATAATTAAGATATATTATATATATACAAAGTTATTTTAATAGAGTAGGAGTCAGTTTGGATAGTTGATAGGTTAGTTCAGAGACAGAGACGGTCAGTTGAGACCAGAGACCTCTGGGGTGAGAGGAGAGAAGGTATTGATGTCCGGTGTTCCTGTTCTTCTGCTGCGCATGCGTTTCTATGTAACAACAGTTGATCTTTCTACCGATCTTTCTCTCTCATTTCGTGTCTGACTGCTAAAAACGCAGTAATAATAATAAAATTTTCGTAACGTCGTTTGGAATATAGAATATATATAGAATATATGAGGGTTTCATATTATTGTAACGGAGTGCTCGATGCAGGGCTATGAATATATAAGAAAGTAAAGAAAGTAAAGTTGGCGATCATAGTCGAGGGTGACACGAAGGCTCCCTTTTCGAAAGTTACTACACCAAGGTGTAAGGGAGGGCGCTACTTTTTTCCCTGGATTGCTCCTCTTTACCATTGATCCGTACCTTATAATGCTGAGTGTTTAGCAAGGAGGCATCAAGTACCATTTTTTGAGTTTTTGGTATGACTCGACCTGGGATTGAACCCAGGTCTTCTGGGCCATTGGCGAACACTCTAGCCGCTTGACCAATGTTAGAAAAACTCACATAGAAAGCAAATGTGTGTATAATATCAAAGACAATTACAGGGATAGATACTATACCGTCATGAATTTATTTCGACAAGTGCATTGCATCTTCAGATGGCTTTGAAAGAAAAAGCTAGATGTGCACAATGCAAGAATGGGATAGCCGAGAAAGAGAGAGAGAGAGAGAGAGAGAGAGAGAGAGAGGAATCTGTGCTGTCGGTAGGCTTTAATGATGATGATTATGGTAGTAGTGGTGGTGCAGTTTCAAATATAATCATGATGCAACAAATGCTAAACCAATGTTACTATAACAACGGAATTTATTATTAATTAGAAATTAGGCAATGTTGAAACATTGCATAAAGTTTAGTATATTTGCATGAGTGTGTGTGCGTGTGTATTAAGAAAAACCAAAATGAAAACAGATAATGTGAGGTATTTCTGTAACAACAGAATTTCTCGTTAACCAGTTGTGATGAAAAATTACATGACTATATATATATGTGTGTGTGTGTGTGTGTGTGTGTATCGCTTTGTACTTTGCGAAATAGAGCATCTGTTTATCCCGTAATGTAACACTATTTGTGTTGCATAGCCTAGAACAACTGTACAAACACATACGCATGCAGAATCATAAGAACGACACAATAAAGACGAGCAACACAGTTCTTTAGTTGGCTACGGATCAGACGAGTAAAAACGGCCAGACGTCCTTTATCCTCCAATACAGGTTTCATGGAGCCAATGTTTAGCTTTCTTGGTTGGACAGAGGACGATACCTGAACTCACCCAATGTCAAATAACCCTTGTTGGAATGTGTTATTATATATTATACGTCGATTGCAACCCTTGCAGAAGAACGCAAACAGACTGAGACTAAAAAACACCCGATGATAAAGGCTCCAATTCTATAGCTTTGAATGTATTTGTTGAGTAACCTCTTCGTTGACATTATTTCGAGTAATATTTTGATCTGCGGTCTTAACAGATGTCAGGGTCCCATCTATGGGTCGAACAAATCTATTCGAAATTTCTTTGAATTTGATAGGAATACTTGAAACCAATCTGTGCTTACAAATGATAATTAGATTATTATTAGATATGAATAGCTTTTGGTCTAAATTCCAATGGTGAAGCTTGATAATGTTTATTGTTGCATACTTATATGCAGATGCATCCAGAATCATAACGACGACACAATAAAGACGAGCGACACAGTTCTTTACAAAAATATACCTCTCACTTTATTTGAAAGGGTTCGACTGGGTTACTAAAGGTTTTATAGTGAGAGGGAGTTGGAGACCGAACAGAACTGCAACATACTGACCCCCACTTTTATGGCATTAACATTGTTTCTTTCCCGTTATCCTGGGCTGCTCAACCGGGGGCCTGGGGGCCCAGCCACTCTGGGACATGTTCCTCATTCCAGCATCTTCTCTCCAACTGGTCTGATCTCCAACTGATCAATCAGGGCCACAGGGCCCCCTCTGCGGGGTGCATGATTTTCTCTACAGCATCTTATCTCCAACTGATCTGAACTTCAACTGCTTAATCGGAGGCCTGAGAGCCCCCTCTGCTGGGTGCTGGTTTTCTCTACCACATCTTATCTCCAGCTGATTGAACTTCCTGTGCACCGAGTTATATAATATTTCGACCTCCACCTTCTTCTTGTGGGCGTCACAAATCGCACTCATTCAACCCGTCCACAGTCAAGGTTATATTCTGATATTCCTCGACCGGATGCGCCTGTTATTTACACAGGTGCATTTCCTATTCTGACAGCCCGGCTGTGTCGGAGGTCAATATACAACATTTGTTCCATAGATGAGACTCTAACAAATGCGACACTCCGGGTCAGAATAGAGCTGGGAGTAATAAAAGAGTACTCTACATTCCTCATTTCTCTAAAATGGGGCGCTGCCATGAGATGCTGTTAGTGTAATACCCAGGGTTCCTCTTTTTTGTCGAGTCTTATTCTTCTATAGGGAATAAAATCAGTTGATGAAAAGACCATTTAAATCCAGGCAATGTTGCAAACTATACAGCGGTATATTTATTCAGTTCGGAGGTGCTCGTAGTGTAATCGTTACATGGTAGTAAATTGACACGAGGAACCGAGTTCAAATCCTTAACGAGACTGTTTGCATTTCTCACGGCGCTAATACCTTTGAAAATGTATGAATAAAATTATTCTTTCCCCATCTATGGGTAAATAGTTGGACAGATTGGGCTCTTTAACCATGGTATGGAAAACTAGGAATTCCTACCTGTTAAACTCCGCTTAAAAATGATATTGTTTCCTATCCTACTCATGCGAAATGGGTAGGTCAATATATATATATATATATATACACACACACACACACACATATATATATATATATATATATATGCTGGTAACATAGAATTCTGGAGTCCTGAAGTCGATAATATATTTCAAGAAATTTTGTGCTAGTATTTTGTTGTCGCGAGAGGTGGGTACGCTGAGTGAGGTAGAGTTTCGTAGCCCAGTCCTTTTGCAGTATATGCAATGCAGATGTTGTAAGGGAGAAGAATTACCTTTTTTTGGCTGAACAATATTTGATATAAACATAACAATCAGCAGTGGATTTTTTGGTTTGTTTGCTTTTTGGTGGTGGTGGTGGGGGGTTGTCTTTTCGATTTTCTGTAAGTACTTCCCTACCGTGAAGTTTTTGATATAATTCAAGCAGGGGTCATATCTCCGTCAAAATGCTATCAAGAAAGTGGATTATTGACAAACGATCAAGTGACTAACGATCATGTGGATTGTGGATTTATTATCAGATGACCGAAGATCAAATGGATTGTTGACTTACGATAACATGACTTACAATTAAGTGGATTGTTGACTAACGATCAAGTGATTTAGGATCAGGTGGATTGTTGACTTACGATCAAGTGACTTACGATCAAGATGATTGTTGACTTATGATCAAGTGGATTGTTGGCTTACGATTAATTGGATTGTTGACTTACGATTAAATGACTTACGATCAAACCTCTCTCGAAGCATCGGTTCCCACTAGATCACCATAATTAAGTAAAGACTTTGAATTGACAGACAGCCTGTCTAGGGGTAGACATTTGATGAGTTATCGGAAATGTCTAAGGCAGACAATTAGCTATATACCTTTACATGTCTTGGGACGGGCAGATAAGTAGGTAATAAAATTCACATAACCTTTTTGACCGGAAGCGATGGCTAATTTGTATTTACTCAACGTTTCCACCACGGACAAGATGAGATACAAAGTCAATTTTTAAGTTGAGGGCGGTGTGTTTTGAATTCAGAAATTTGCTTCCAGACTGGTGGCCAAAAGCACCAAGTCTGCCCTATTAATTACTCATCGCTGATGGGACAACAGATGTATTCATGCCTTTTTCAAGGTCATTTGTGCGAAGTGAAACACAAACAGCCTTGTCTAGGATTTGAACTCGGGTTATTTAGTAAAGTAAAGTTGGTGACCGTAATCGAGGCGACCAGAAGGCTCCCTTTTCAATAGCTACAACACAGAGGTGTAGGGGAGTCCGCTACTCCTTTCCTTGGATTGCTCCACTTCACCCTTGATACGTACCTTATATTCCTTGGTGTTAAGCAAGGAGGTATCAAGTACTATTTTTAAAGTTTTTGGTTTGACGCAACCTAGGATTGAACCCAGGTCTCCCGGACCATTGATGAACACTCTATCCACTATAGTTTCAAGTAACTATTCCTAATATAAATAATTTGCTCACAATTATATGATTTGAAATATTCCAATACTGATAATTTATACACAATTAAATGGTTTCATGTAACAATTCCTATTCAATTATAATATTAATACTAACAAAAAAAAAAGAATATTCCAAAAGAACGAGAAATCAAACAATGTAACAGAAATCTTATCAAAGTGATAAATACCTGGGCTGTCCCCTCGTAAGATACTCGTAAGAAAACTCATGACGATTCATAAAAGCCTTACACCTCAGAAATTATTCGGACAGACTGTATGCGTCAAGAAAAAAAAAAACCAAAAAGACTTGCCAGTATTCAAGATAGCGTCGATGCATCGATAAACAACATGAAGACTACATAAAAAAGCACGGAGGAAGACTAATTACAGTCACCAGAAACAATATAAACACAAGCATTAACAGAACAAAAATAACCAGAAAACAAAAATTGGTAGAAAACCAAATCTATGGACATTTCAAGCGACAAGCAAGTGAGATCTGAGAAAACTTGTATATGGCTAAGGAAAAGAAACGTTAAGAGAGAAACTGTATCTCATCTGTTAGCAGCACAAAACAACGCCGTAAGGACTATATAAAAACAAAATGGACTGGACGCAACAAAATAGCAGATGTGTTCATAGAAACGAAACGATCAATCACATCATAATCGAACGCAATAAATTGGCGCAAAAAGAGTATAAGACTAGATACGACAAGGCGGGGAAAAAGATTCACTAGGGATTGTGCCCGAAGTTTAAGTTTGATCAAACGAACAAATGGTGTACGTACAACCAAGAATCCGTATTGAAAAAGGAGACACCCAAAATTCTTTGGGAGTTTGAGATACAAACGAATCACCTCATCTCGGCCAGACAACCATATCTAATGAAAAAAATGAGGACGTGTCGAATAGTGGACTTTGCCGTTCCGGCTGACAATCAGGGTAAAACTAAAAGAAAATTAAAAGAGATAACTACCAAGAGAACTGAAAAAAAAACCAACAGCAATGGAACATGAAAGTGACAGTGATACCAATTGTAATAGGTGTACTCGGTACAGTTACTCAAGGATTGGTTGAGAGACTGGAGGAAATGAAAATGAGAGGCCGAGTGGAGACCATACAAACTACAGCATTGTTGAAATTGGCCAGGATACTGAGAAGAGTCCTGGAGAATAGAGAAAACTTGTTGTCACCAAAACTCTTGTGAGAAACCATCAGTTAATGCTGGTATGAAAAACTCTTAAAAGAGTTAAATGATAATACAAAAACGAAATGATTAATGATATAAGCGAACGTAGTAAAGGAACTCAAAAGAAGTACGAGACAAGTTACGACGAAGTAGGAAAGGTGATCCACAGGAAATCGTGCTGGAAATTTAAATTTGACCATACTTCCAAATTATATATGCACAAACCTGTATCCATCCTGGAGAATGAGATGCATAAAAATCCTCTGGAATTTTGAAATACAAACGGATCTCTAAATTCCAGCCAGACAATATATATATATATAAGCGAGAGAGAGAGAGAGAGAGAGAGAGAGAGAGAGAGAGAGAGAGAGAGAGAGAGAGAGAAAGAAAACTTTTCATCTTGTGGTTTTAGCCTTCCCACCAGGCCATAGAGCGAAAATAATAGAAAGCGAAAAAAAAAAAAAAAAAAAAAAACTACCAAATACTAAGACCTTGCCAAAGAACGCAAAATGTTGTAAAATATGATGATACCAATTGTAGTTGGTGCGTTTGGAACGGTCCCCAAATGTTTGGAATGAGATTGCAGAAATTGGAAATCAGAAGAAGAATCAAGACCATAGCATTGTTAAGATCAGCTCGAATACTCAGAAGAGTCCTGAAGACCAGAAGAGACTTGCTGTCACCCAGTCTCCAGTGAAATACCAGCCGTTAACACTTACGAAAAAATCCGAGCCGAGCTGAAAGAAAACATGAGCAAAAACATTTTAGACACATCCAGTTATTTTCATCTTCTTCCTGGATAAAAAAAAAAAAAAACACTGCGATGAGCCTGTACTTATGTGATTTACCCCAGGAGGAGCAGGTCTAGAATGCTTTAAACCAGTAAGCTTGATTAAAAGCGTCTGTATTAGGTTGTCGTCTAGAATAGAGATTAAAATAAGTACTATGAAAAACCATTCAGATATTGTCCTAGTCGACTGAGGCTGAAGAATACACTGACTGCTTCTCTTTATTGCCATCGCTTCCAGGTTCACCCTGGCCCGGAGTGGTAGCACTTGATAAGGTCCTATCGATGGGTCAAAAAGAATTAAACTGTGTACTTATGTTAAACTGACTTGTTTGGAATAGAACTGTTTATATGTATAAAAATGAATTCGTCATTAAACAACCTACAATGGTTGATATGCCATAAAACCCAACCCAACTAAATCATGCGTATTTAATATATATGTTTAAAGAGGGTTTGGCATTAAATAACCTACCATGGTTGATATGACATAAAACCAAACAAAACCAAATCATACATATTTAATATATATGTTTAAAGAGAATTTGGCATTAAATAACCTACCATGGTTGATATGACATAAAACCAAACAAAACCAAATCATATATATTTAATATATATGTTTAAAGAGGATTTGGCATTAAATAACCTACACTGGATGATATGCCATTAAAACTAACCAAACCAAAAAATCATTCAGATATTACAACCAAGAATACTGTGAATACTTTAAAAGACCCTGGAATGAAAGAAAGAAAAATATTTCTAGAGCCCAACAGAAAATAGAGCTACAATTGACAATCTAAGATTTCTTTTGGAAATCTGTATATGAAAATGGAAATTGAAGAGTTATATAGAAATAAATAAAGAGTCATCATCATCATCATGTCATGCCACCAGCACGGATATCCCTGACCCTCTTTCGCCACTCCTCCCAATCGTTCATCGCTTCTGGTAGGTCCTCAGGGCTATATCCCGTATCCTCACAGAGCTGCTGTATGTAGGTTCGAGCTGGTCGTCCCTCTTTGGCACGGCCATATGACGCGGTTGGGCCTCCATGTCAATGCACACAAAATGGAATACATGTACTTTAATCAAACAGGCGACATCTTCACACTAGGCGATAGCTCTCTGAAACTAGTAGACAGGTTCACCTACCTAGAAAGCAGAGTCTCATCAACCGAAAAAGACATCGACATGCGGCTAACAAAGGCATGGACACCTATCGATAGACTATCGGTCATATGGAAGTCAGACCTGACCTATAAAAAAGAGTAGAAAACTGATAAAAATAAAAAGACGATTCCAGTTACAAGGAAAGATTGGAGAAATTAAGATTAACTACTTTACCGTCCCATTGGCATAATGGTTCGAGGGTCCAACAATGGCCCGGGGTACCGGGGTTCAATCCCAGGTTGAGTCATATCAAAGTCTCAAAAAATGGTGTTTGATGCCTCCTTGCTTAACACTCAGCATTATAAGTTACGGATCAAGGGTAAAGAGGAGAAATCCAGGGAAAAGGGAGGTGCCCGTGGTGTAATGGTTAGCGTCGTAGGAAATGGACACGGCGACGCGAGTTCAAATCCTGGACGAGACTGATTGCATTTCACATAGCACTAATACCCTTGAGAAGGGTATGAATCCAATTATTCTCCCTCCAGCTATGGGTAAATAGTAGGACAGACTGATTTCTTCAGCCTTGGTGAGGCAACTAGTCTTGGAGAAGGAAAACTCTGAATTAAAACCTGTTAAACTTCGCTTAAAAATTGACCTTGTGTCATATCCTGCCCGAGCGGAGGGGGTTGGTAAATATGGAGAAATCCAGGGAAATAAGTTGCGCTCTCCCTTACACCTTGGTGTAGCAGCTACGGTCGGCTAACGTTTTTATTAAAAGAAGTGATCTAATTAAAACTTACAAAACGCTTAATGGAATTTCTAATTACGTACACATTTTTCAACTATGTCTCCCCTCGAAATGGAAATTTACAGTCAATAGAGATTTTAAAAACTATGTTAAATAGCCAACAGGATTTTTTGGCTTATAGTGTTATATATTTTGAGGAAATATTGCCTAATCAGCTGATTAACAGCAACAATGTAAAACATTTTCTAAGTAGTTGGTTGTTTGGGTTTTATGGCATATTAACCTTTGTAGGGTTATTTGATATCAAATCCATTTTTATAAAAACAGTTCTACTTCAAACAATTCAGTTTAGCATAAGTACGCAGTTTAAATGTAAGTACAGTTTAATTGTGAAAAATATTTCTATTTAATACTCTTCAGTTTAGTAAAGCAGTTCTAATTCAGCTTATTCAGTTTA
Organism: Sepioteuthis lessoniana; assembly: GCA_963585895.1. Taxonomy (NCBI): domain Eukaryota; kingdom Metazoa; phylum Mollusca; class Cephalopoda; order Myopsida; family Loliginidae; genus Sepioteuthis; species Sepioteuthis lessoniana. Next base: position 91,581,244 of record OY757915.1, on the reverse strand, counting down.
ATATAAATACAGATTTTGTATACCCACAGTTAGATATAAAAAAAAAAGTTCTATATTCAGTTTAGTGTTAGTACAGTGTCAATGTCAAAAAACAGTTCAATTTCAAATAATTCAGTTTAGCATTGGCACGCATTTTAAATTTAAGTACACTGTTGATTTTTTAGTCAAACAGTTCTAATTCAGATAATTCAGTTTAGTCTATGTACAGATTTTGTTTGCACACAGTTAATTGTCAAAACAGGTCTATATTGAACAAATCATTTTAGTAAGTACATTTTCATTGTCAAAAACAGTTCCATTCCAAACAATTTAGTTTAACATAAGTACGCAGTTTAAACATAAGTACGGTTTAATTGTCAAAAATATTTCTATTTCAAGCTACTCAGTTTAGTCCAACAGTTCTATTTCAAACAATTCAGTTTAGCATAAGTATGCAGTTAGTTCTATTTAACCCATACGTAGGAACCTATCAGGTGCTACCATTCCGGGCCAGAGTGGACATGGGAACATTGGCAATGAAGGAGTACTCCGCATTTCCTAAAACTCCTGAATCACGGGAACCTCACCATCAGATTGTTTAGTGCCGTACCTTTTAATAGTGTGTGTTAAGCAAAGAGGCATCAAGTACAATTTTTGAGTCTTTGTTATGACTCGACCTGGGATTGAACTCAGGTCTTCCGTGTAATTGGTGAAAACTCTGACCATCACGCCAATGTCCTGTATCATACCAATGTCTAGTAAAGATTTTTTTTAAAATTCATGAAAAAAGTCAATTAAGGAGAATAAAATTGATTATTTATTGAAAATAAAAATCGATTAAAATCAACAGAAAAATGAAAAAGTTAAATCTAACTTTATTAATTGCAAAAAGTTGTAACTAAAATACAGAAATAAATCACTTTTCTGCAGGATCATGTGCAAGTGTAAAAAATGCGTACAAATACACATACATCATCATTATCAAGTCGTGCTAATAACAGATTCCCTTCTCTCTCTCTCTCTCTGTCGTTTATCGCTTTTGGATCCTGCAAACGGTATTCAGTTTTCGCAAACATTATTCAAATTATATACACGAGACGGACTTAATTGTTATTTGCACAAATTTTCGGTTGCTATAAACTCTGGCCTTCTTCAGGTGTTAATTTACTAAGCTTTTTGCTTAGATGTAGCACAAGGCCGCATGAATGGGGCACCTAATGAGAATCGAACTCACTCGTGTAGGTTTGCTAGTCTACCTTGCTAACCATTACACCACCACTGGCCTTCTTCAGGGGTATTTCATCGTAGTTGCTAACCTTCAGGAAATTTTCGAAGCGAATACTTAATACAAAAGAGCGGATAGTCAATTTTAATGGTTAATTAAAAGATATGAAATATTCTAAGGCAGAATGAGGAATTATATATATATATATATATATATATATATATATATATGTTTAAAAAACAAATTTAGAAATAGTATTCCATCTCCATAATAGATCTATTTCGCTTATTCAAGCTCGTCAGATCTATTATAAGTAAAGTTGGCGACTGTAGTCGAGGACGACCAAAAGGCTCCCTTTTCAATAGCTGTAGGGGGAGGGTGTTACTCCTTTCCCAGGATTGCTCAGAATTTATCTCTTTTCTCACGGCCACTGGTAAATAGGAGGGCAGACTGGGTGTTTTGCTTTGGCTAGGCACCCAGTGTAGGAGAAGTAAAATTCTCAATTAAAACAATCTTTACTTCGCTTAAAAATTAGCCCTGTACCGCCCACTGCCTCCCAACAGACAGGAATTGACACGAGGGCTTTTTATTGTGGGGAATCTGGGTAGGGGGAGGTCAGGCACAAGCTGAGACTCGTTCTCTTCCGGACTCTCCTGGTCATAGACTTTCTTGGCGCAAAAGTTACAACCAGGCCCAGTTGGCTAGGATACCCTTCAGTCGGCTGTATTGCTAGATACGTGGATTAGGCCGGCCGTGCCTTGGTTCTGGTGGTAGTCAGTCGAGGCTGTCTAACATGGATTCCGGGAAGCCGGCATTAATGTCACCTGAGCTGAAACCGGCGATCTTTGAGCCTCAGGGGACCATCCTCCCAGGCTCTAAACTTATCCAGACGCGCCTGTTTTTAGGGGAATGCCAACGGGGCTCAAGGCATTTCTGGAACCACCGAGCGTGTGTGGGCTATGGTCCTGCACCTATTTACCCCCCACAAAAAAAAGACTATGTGCCAAACTCGCGCTTAGGTAGGGCACATGATAAATATCTGATGACCCTGCTGGATATATTCTTGCTTGTTTAATGGCATATCAACCGTCTTGGGTTATCTAATGCCAAATCCATCCTTCTGGAAGAACAGTAGTGGTACTATTTAACCCATAGTTGGGAGGATAAGGGGGTTCATGCCTTTACCAAAGAGTATTTCTCTGAAAGTGAACGCAGTAGCACGACTGGAGTTCGAATTCACCTATTACGATTCCGCAGTCCAGTGCTTAAACCATTGCACCACAAGGACCACTCTTGACCCTGCTGGACTTGAACTCACTTGGTGCAATACCCAGACGAAGCCAAGGGTCATTCGGCCTCGAATCTATCACTGACTTTGAACTCCGGCACGAATGCCTGACGCTAAAAAATTACTTGTGTGCCGCCAATTCTTCGTGGCAGAAGGGTTGATATTTATTGCTGCAACCCCACGGACAGGATTTGACTTAAGGGCTTTTTATTGTGGGGGTTCTGGAAAGGGAGAGGTCAGGCACAAGCTGAGACTCGTTCTCTTCTGGACTCTGCTGGTTATAGACTATCTAGGCGCAAAAGTTACAACCATGCCCAGTTGGTTTGTGAGATGGGAGGTAAGCTATTGTAATGCTCCTTTGTTTTGATTTTTAAAAAAATCAATCTAAAAAAACACTTATGTGTTTACTAATTGCTGTATTAAAAAAATTCGATATCTCTACGGTGGTATTTCTGCTATCATGATATATATACTTTATTTCTTTGTACCTTACAAAGTATTCTGAATTTCTCTAATTGCATAAGATATAGAATGTTATTTCTTTAGTCATGTTCTAATATTTATGCGACGTCAGTACCTTGACCGAAATTCAAAGAAATTAACACTCATATTTTCGACTCAACTTCGTCTCTCAACAAACAAATTATTCTTTTATTTATAATTTACAACTATAAAGCTAAGCCTTCTACGTCAGCTCACGTGTACAGAAGCCAGTGAACATTGAACACATTTATCTATCATTGGCTTTCCCGAATGAATAATTCATACCGGTGCTCACTTAGCGGCACTTTTTTATTAAAAAAAAAGAAAAAAGACCGGTAATAGAGAACACCCGGTGAGGATCAAATATGTATTAAACTTTGTGTCAGTACTATTGTAGTTTGCATCAGTAATTCTGGAAACAGCACCTGAGAAAACAGCAACTGTAAGGCCTCTTACATCCCATCTCACAAACCATCCAAGTAAGACAAGGAAGAACTGCTGGGGGAATGTATGGAAGAACTTAAAACTAACATTCTCCCATGGGCTCCTACACATGGACAGACCAATGTAGAACTAATACTGGAATCAGCATCCTCCAAAAAAGCAATGTACGGCCTCTTACCTCCGATCTCACAAATCATCCAAGTTAGACAAGCAAGACATGCTGGGAACTGCTGGGGAAGTACGGACGGACTTCAAAGTGACATTTTCCCATGGGCTCCTAAACATGGACAGACCAATGTAGAACTAATATTGGAAGCAGCATCTTCCAAAACAGCAACTGTACGGCCTCTTACATTCCATCTCACAAACCATCCAAGTAAGACAAGGAAGACATGCTGGGAACTGCTGGGGAAGTACGGACAAACTTTCAAATGACATTCTCCCATGGGCTCCTACCCATGGACAGACCAATGTAGAACTGATACTGGAATCAGCATCCTCCAAAAAAGCAAGTGTACGGCTTCTTATCTCCCATCTCACAAACCAGCCTGGTTATTTGCACAATTCTTAGTATACAAGAGATCCCCTCCAGAAGTGTTTGTTTTATTGATTTATTTACGTTCTGCTTTCTACAATTATGTCTGATATTGTTTACTCTCTATTGTGCTAGTTTGGGGCTATTTTATATATATTGTTATTGAAGATGGTAGTCAATAGCTTCCTTTTAATCAACATATTTTTCTACCGTAAATTTCTTCTTCTTCTTCTTCTTCTTCTTCTTCTTCTTCTTCTTCTTCTTCTATTTTCAGTAAGCATCAACTTCTTTTTTTTTTTACTTAAAGCATCTTTACGAAGAAAAGAATAAAGAAAACCAAAAGAAAAAAAATGGATCTTTAAGAATGAAGAAGTAAAAGAACGAAAAATGAAAGAAATCGAAAAGAAAAACTGAATCAAGAAGAAGAATAAAGAAAAAAAAATGGGATAAAGAAAAAGAAAATGAAGAAGAATAAAAGAAATCGAAAAGGAAAATGGGACCCTGAAGAAGAAGAAAATAAATGGCCCAAAATTACGCATATAATTCAGCTTCGATTTTCATGGAAGCGACAGTCTATCAATAATCACGGTAAGAATATGATAAAAAATATCGGCAGAATTACGACATAATTTGTTTATCTCAGTCTTCGAGTGGCAGTCTTCATGTTTTGTTACGTGGCCTTTTCTCTAAAGAAGAAAAAAAATGTTATTCTAACCTTTTTCGTTTAGTTCTTGCTACCCAAAAACTTTCACAAAGTGTGGGATGTGGGTATGGTGATACTGGTGATCTCAACAATGTCATAAGCATCCCCGGAGAGTTTTAGATTTGGGATATTTTCGTTCGACGAATGGACCCTAATTTTTTCTGTCTGCATCCCGAGATGTCGAAAAGGTTCTCAGTGAATCGGTTCGTTTAACATTGATTGTCAAAAGGGGCCAGTATTTTCTGCAAGTGCAATAACATAATCGACAATAAAAACGAAAACTAAAAAAAAAAAAAAAAAAAAAAAATCCCCATAAAAAAACACATACAAACAGAGGTGTGCTCCGATCAGCAGCAGAATGCAAGCACATAGGAATAGAAACGTCGGTCCACGATACTCTGCAAGTAAAGTTAAATATACGTAAGTTTCTATTGAGTAATGTTACTCATATCAGTTCAAACTAACACACACATATATATATATATATATATATATATATATATATATGAGGAATATTCAGAAAGAAGATTTTTTTTGAAAAAGTAAATTAATATTTTTCATAATTTTCTCCATGAATGTAAATGCTACTATGTTTGGAACTAATCCATAGCGAAAATTATCTTTATTTTGCAGAAATATTTTTTGAGGGAATTCAAAATTGTAGCAAATTAAGCTCTCTGCACAACACTTGAATGTATGGTTGGTTGGTTTGGTTTTATGGCATATTTAATGCCAAATCCTACTTATACATATTTATTAAATATGATTTGCATTCTCGTTGTGTAGATACATTTTGAAACGAGTCTGGGCTCATTATTTTGCATACAGTTAAATGGTTTCAAACATTTCTTTCACGAATACTTCTATTTACTATGATTCATTTGTTATCGCATAGTTTAAATACATTGAAACAGTTCTTTTTGACCCATAAACAGTACCCTATCGGGTGTTAGCTCTTCGGATCAGAATGGACCTGGGAGCAGTGGCAATGAAGGGGAACTCTGCATACCCCAAAGCTTCAGGCTGGAGTTTCTCCATCAAATGGTTTAATGTCATATCCAAGACACTCGTTGATGAAGTGTTACTCCTCTGCAGAGATCCAGTTGAAGTATTCTACAACCCCAGAGGACAGGACTAGCTTGAACAGTGGTCTTCCAATACATTTTTGATGGGTGAGAAGTGCAAACAATGGGACATTGACAGAATAATGAGCGATGTGTACGGATAATCATGTTTTCTGTAAACAAAAAAACCTTTATAAATGGGCTAGATACAAGTTTTCCATGACGAGCTCGAGTTGAAAAGTTAGTGAGTGGAAATGCACTGATTGTCTGGTAAAGAAAATGTTCGAGGCGTAGAGGTCAGTAAAGAAGGTCATGCTGTCAGTCTTCTGGAAAATGAAAGGACTCAACACAATTGATTTCCTCGATAATGATGCAACTGTAAATATTGCTTCTTTCTGCCAACTCCTTTGGCCATATTTACCATATTTATTGAAACACTCTCGTATATATATATATATATATATATATATATATATATATATATATATATATTAAAACTATGAACATGTTTCGTGGAAAAATAAACTATGGTGTTTCTCACAATTTTTACATATTTTAGGTTTTACACCTGCTTTGCCAAAACAATTTCTACCAATGTTTAATGTAAAAAAATCTTTTCTTACACACACACACACACACACACACACATATATATATATATATAAAAAAAAACAATGGTTGAAGTTTTGTTGATGAACAGTACTCTCTCTCTCTCTCTATATATATATATATATATATATGTATATATATATATATATATATAGAGAGAGAGAGAGTACTGTTCATCAACAAAACTTCAACCATTGTTTTTTTTTATTTGATTGAATTTTCTTGGAAAACTTAAAAAACAGGAGTTTATAGCTTAATATGTATCATCATCATCATCATCATCATGTCGCGCCGCCAGCGCGGATATCCCTGACCCTCTCTCGCCATTTCTCCCTATCATTCATCGCCTCCGGCAGGTCTTCAGGGTTACATCCTGTGTCCTCACATAGTTGCTGTATGTAGGTTCGTGCTGGTCGTCCCACTCTTGCACATCCATATGTGGGGGTCCACAGGAGTACATCGCTTATGAGCTCGTCCTTGCTTCTCCAGCAGTGTCATGCGTGTCTGGTTCGTCGAACTTGTATAGTTTTCGTGATGGGGGGGCAAGTGTCCGTATAGTTGGAGTCTCGTGGGGTGTTGTCGCCAGGACTTGTTTAATACTGCTCTCAACATTCTTGTGTAATTTCCGTCCAGCCTTCTCTCCAGCCGCTTCGTAAGCGTCCATGTGGTGCATCCATATAGCAGTATCGACACAACCGCTGCCTGGAAGAAACTGCGTTTCATTTTATCAGTTAGGTCCGACTTCCATATGATCGAGAGCCTATCGATAGCTGTCCATGCCTTCGTCAGTCGTGTGTCGATGTCTTTTTCGGTTGATGAGACGCTACTTCCTAGGTAGGTGAATTTGTCGACTAGTTTCAGAGAGGCTCCGTCTAGTGTGGCAATGTTGCCCGTTTGGTTGTAACACATATATTCAGTTTTGTTTGCATTGACATGGAGGCCAAGTGCGTGGGTCTGTATGCATATATGTGTGTATGTATACATGTGGGTGGTAGATTATATGCGTATGTCTTTTTGTTATTTAATTGCGTATCAATCTTCTTGGGTTATTTAATGCCAAATCCATCCTTTTAGAAAGACAGTAGTAGTACCATTTAACCCATAGATTGGAGGATCAGGTGGTTCATACCTTTCCCAAGAGTATTTGTCTAATAGCGTGACTGGAGTTCGAACTCACGTATTACAATTCCTCAGTCCAGCACTTTAACCATTACAACACGGGACACCTCCCCATGCATATGTGTGTGAGTATGTATAAATATACGTGTGTGTGTATGTAAACGTATATGCGTGTGATTATATATACATTTATGCATGTGTGTATGCATATATGTGTGTAAGTTCGTGTGCATATATGTGCATGCGTTTGTATGCATATATATTTGCGTGCATTCGTTGAGGTGTACGTGTGTGAGTCTGTATGCATATATGTGAGCATATATGTCAGTGGCAAATCCAGGACGAATCCATTATAATTTTTAAAAAAAAGCATGAATCCATCTCTTCTCCCATCCCAGCAACGGATACGCAGTGGGGCAGATTGGGTTCTGTGGCCTTTGTAAGATACCTGTTCCAGGAGAAGGAAAACACGCCCGATTCAGCTTTAAAATTGACCTTGTTTCAGACGGAGGAATTTGGTTAATCTACATACAATAGATTTTTACTAATAACGTATAAAGTTTTCTGGGAAGATTAATTTTCAATATGTTCACTTGTTTAGTGATATCACTAATTACACAAGCGAATTAAACTCGGGGATAATCATCCTTATCATCTCACTTAAGCAAGCACTTGAAGCATTACGTCCTGGATTTGACACTTAACTGCATCTGATGGTGAGACTCCAGTACCAATGTTGGAGGAATGTGGTAAACAACTTCGTTATCATTAATCTCGGTTCCAATTTGTCCTGGAATAACGTTAGATAAACTATAAGAGTTGACATGCCATTAAAACGAAACCTAATCTTAAGCATAAGAACTCTTGGTCTCTTATAGTCTTGTACCCCAATCCCACTCAATCTTGAAAATGTAAAATGTAAAAATCAGTTTCTTCGTCGTCTCTATAGCTGTTAATTATTGTCGATAGCGATGTCAAATTATCATAGTTAATAATATTAATTAAATAATAATGATAACATTAATAATAATAATAATAATAATGAAAGTGAAGTGAAGTTGCCGACCGTAGTCGAGGGTGACTAGAAGGCTCCCTTTTCGATAGCTACGACACCGAAGTGTAGGGGAAGTCGCTACTCCTTTCCCAGGATTGCTCCACTTTACCCTCAATACGTACCTTATATTGCTGAGTGTTAAGCAAGGAGGTATCAAGTACCATTTTTAAAGTCTTTGGTATGACGCAAACGCGACCTGGGATTGAACCCTGGTCTCCCGGACTATTAATACTACTACTACTAATAATAATAATAATTGAGGACCCTGAAATTAATCTGCAAAAAATCAGGTTCCTCCTGAAGACCTTAGATAGTCAAAACCCAGACGGGAACTCAGATTAGAACTAGAGATAAGAAAAAATATAACAAGCAAAAATACTGAAACAGAACATGAAAATATATTCGAACAAGGGGGAAAAAAGCACGTCAAAAGAGAACAAAAAGTACAACTCGAAGAGACAAATCCAAAAATACTGGCGAAAAGATACCGAAACTGGACCAAACAATACAGACAAAACAGGACATTCCAAAACAATGAAAAAAATTCTATAAACAAGTAGTGGGAGAATGGGCGAAGTCCTACCAACAACCGGATACAAAAAAGGTAAAAAGATTTTCGAGAAAAATATGGGAACAGAAAATTCATTATAAAAATCGAATGGATAAACAACATGGAAACAAAGTTGCGAATACTCGAAGATCGTAAGTTGGAAATACACCACGATGCATTCAAGGTAACACTTAAAAAATACAAAACTAGAAAAAAAACCGGCCTTGATGATATATACGGATCTTGGTTTTAAAAAATTCCCCTCCATCCACGACAGATTGGCAACCAAAATGAATAAATGTTTACTGAAACTGAGATACCCGAATGGATGACCAAAGTAGAGACCACCCTGATCCAGAAAGACCTCAAAGGAACTGCCCCAATTAACTATTGACCCATAACGTGCTGACCGATAATATGGAAAATACTTATGGCGCAAATTAGGTAGGAGATCTACTTCTTATTGATAAGCCGCAGACTCTTCCCCTAGGAACAGTGAGGATACCGCAAGAGGACCAGAGCCACAGGAGAACTACTATATATATAGATCAATACATCATCAAGAGTAAAACGAGACGGAAAAATCTATCTATGGCCTGGATTGACTACAAAACGTCTTACGATATGATCCCTCAAGGCAGGATATTACATCATCATCATCATCATGTCGTGCCGCAAGCACGGATATCCCTGACCCTCTCTCGCCACTTCTCCCTATCGTTCATCGCCTCTGGTAGGTCTTCAGGGCTACATCTCGTATCCTCACATAGCTGCTGAATGTATGTTCGAGCTGGTCGTCCAACTTTTGCCCGGCCATATGTGGGGGTCCATAGGAGTACATCACTTATGAGATCGTCCCTGCTTCTCCAGCAGTGTCCTGCATATGTGGTTCGTCTAACTTGGATAGTTTTCATGATGGGAGGCAGTTGGCCGTATAATTAGTGCCCTGTAGGATGTTGCCGCCAGGACTTGTTCAATATTGCTCGAAGCATTCTTGTGTAATTGCCGTCTAGCTTCTTCTCCAGTCGTTTAGTTAGCGTCCAAGTAGTGCATCCATACAGCAGTATCGATACGATCGCTGCCTGGAAGAAACTGCGTTTCATTTTATCGGTTAGGTCTGATTTCCATATGATAGCCTATCGATAGCTGTCCATGCCTTCGTTAACCGCGTGTCGATGTCCTTTTCAGTTGATGAGACGCTGCTTCCTAGGTAGGTGAATTTGTACAAAATACCTGATAAATTCATTAAGTTTATCGAGAAGACTTTGGAAATCGAGAGTGTGAAATTGATAGCAGGAGGAAAAAGCTTAGTGGAGGTAAAGATCCAGGAAGGCGTATTCCACAGAGATGCACTATCACCATTACTATTTGTAATAGCAATGATGTCACTCAGTCACATTATCAGGGAATGCACAGCCAGATACAAATTCAGTAAATTATAAAAAAAGATACGTGTAAACCACTTAATGTACATGGACGACATCAAACTGTTTGCCGAAAACGAAAAAGAATAGGAAACTTTAATACAAACAGTGAGAATATACAATCAAGATATATAGAAAAATACGCCATGCTAGTAATGAAAAGTGGGAAACGATAGATAACAGAAGGAATCGAACAGCCAAATCAAGAAAAATTCAGAACTCTCGGAGAAAAGGAAACCTACAAATACTTGGGAATATTGGAAGCTGACTCCATCAAACAAGTGGAGATAAAAGAAAAAATTTAAAACGAGTATCTCATGAGAACGAAAAAGCTACTCGAGAAAACTATGTAACAGGAACCTTACCAAAATAATAAATACCTGGGTTGTTCCCTTCGAAAGATTCTCGGGACTATTCTTGAAGTGGAACAGGAAAGACCCTATACAAATGGAACAGAAAACAAGAAAACTAATCACCATGCATTTGGTCTTATACCCCTGAGATGACGTTGACTGACTATATGTGTCAAGAAAAGAGGGAGGAAGAAGACTTACCGGTATTGAAGACAGCGTTGACGCATCAATACAATAACTTAGAAGATTTCATAAACAAGCGCGGACGAATACTGATAGCAGTCAACAGAAAAAATACTGACGACAAGACGGTCAGCAGTACGAAAATAACCAGAAAACAAAACTGGAAGGAAAAACAACTCTATGGATGTTTTAAGCGATTAGCAAGTGACATCTCTCACGAGAAAACGTGGACATGGCTAAGAAAAGGAAATTTTAAGAAAGAAACAGAATCTCTTTTTATAGCAGCACCAAACAACGCCAGAAGAACCAACCATATCGAAGCAAGAATTGATAAGACGCAACAAAATCGAAAATGTTGGCTAAGTGGTGATAAAGACAAAACCATCAATCACATAAGCGAATGCAGCAAATTAGCACAAAAAGCGTAGAAGACTAGACACGACTGGGTGGGCAAGGTTATTCAATGGGAACTGAACAAGAAATTGAATTTTGACTATGCGAACAAATGGTATATGCACAACCCAGAATTTGTCCTGGAGAATGTGACGAACAAACTCCGATGGGATTTTTATATACAAACAGATCACCTAATTTCGGCAAGACGACCATACCTTATAATAATCAACAAAAAAAGGGAACTTGCGTAATTGTGGACTTTGCTGTTCCGGCTCACCACAGAGTAAAATTGAAAGAAAGCAAAAAGAACGATAAGTATCTAGACCTTGCGAGAGAATGGAAAAAAAAACTGAGGAATATGAAAGCGACGGTTATACCAATTGTAATGTGAGCTCTTGGTACAGTCACCAAAGGATTGGTTCAAAACTAAGGGACTTGAAAATAAGAGGACGAGTTGGGACCATCCAAACTACAGCATTATCAAGATCGGCCACAATACTGAGAAGAGTCCTGGAGACTTAAAGAGACTTGTTTCACTTAAGCTCTAGTGAAAGAACATCAGATAGCGTTCTCAAGGACTAAAAATAATAATACCAAAGACCAGGCCTAGAGACACTTAATAAGAAAAACAGAACGTGCTAATGAATTTTACTGTTACGGCAGACAACCAAGTGGAAAGTGAAACGATGGAAAAATAATTGGGACTTGTGAGAGAATTGAAAAAGGGAGGTATTGCCAACACTAATAGTTTTATCTCTACACAATTGAATGGTTTCAATTTTTGCTAACACTACTAGTTCTATTTTCACACAGTTATATATTTTTTTAGTATTGCTATCATTAATAATTCTATTTTCTCAGACTTAAATAGTTTCAAGTAATGCTAACGCTAAAAATTTTATTTACAAACAGTTAAATTGTTCCAAGAATTACAAGCATTATTAATTCTATTTTAACAAAGTTAAATAGGTTCAAGTATTGCTAAAATTAAATAATGCTATTTTCACAGACTTTAATAGTTTCAAGTATTGCTAGCACTAATAATTCTATTTACACACAGTTAAACGGTTACAAGAACTGTTAGCATTGATAATTCTATTTTAACAAAATTAAATAGTTTCAAGTATAGCTTACATTAATAATTCTATTTTCACACAGTTAAATGGTTTCAAATATTGCTAACACTAAATGTTCTATTTTTAAACAGTTAAATTAATTTAAGCATTGCTATCTAAAACTCATAATTCTATTTAATATTAATAATTTTGATGTACAAAGTTAAATGGTTTTAATTATATCAAATTTTTATTTGATCCATTTGTGGAACTTTAACAGGTACAACCACTCCGGGATCAGAGTAGACCTGGGACTAATGTCAAAGAAGGGCTACTCTGCATTTCTCAAAGCTTCAAGACTGGAGCCTCACCATCACATCGTTTGATGTAATATTCGGGACTCTCAATGAAGAATGAGTTTTACTCTTCAAGAGAGATATAGTTGATGTATTCTACAGCCGAATAATCTGTTAGGTTTTTTTGGTTTGGTTGGATTTTATGGCATATCAACCATTGCATGTTGTTAATACAAAATCCCCTTTACAAATATATTGTTGCGTTCTTGTTAGTGAACGCTTGTAATATTAAATAAAGGACAAACCACGATATGAGAGGAAATAGAGATATATTATCCGCAAAAAGTACATACGATAGAAAGACTATTAGTAGACAAGAACATAGGTTTAGTGAATACAGAATAAAGATATAGTCCAACAATAGTATTGGCTTCCGTTATTACGGTAGCAAGTAAGGTGATCTAGTGCGATCTCCAGACTCCGACGCTCTAATCCTATTCCTATAAGAAGCTGCTCTTTACCTTCTAGTCTGTCCTGGTATTAGTGTACCACAGCCAGATACGGATATACGAAACGTACATAGAATGTTCATAACATATATACATAGAACATAGGAATCTCGAAACACGAAAACACTTACGACTTCTTAGTTCAGGTTCGAAACTTTTTATTACCTTTGAGTTAAAATGTTTTTCGACATAAGATGAGAGGCACAATCTTTCTATGCTGACTTTTCCATATGCCCCCTCCCCAAATACGGGTGGCACCCGCCACAAGGCCACTGGTCTAGCTTCGGCGAGCAAGTGAAAATCAACCGTCTTCTTCCGAGGCAGGACTCAAATCAACTGACTTTTTTAAAAATCCCAAAACTCCTCCCCGTGCGCTTCCGGTGCATGACGTCATTCACATTCCTGGTCACATCCTCTCTTTGGGATTTTTATTTTGACATCTGTGAACGACACATCCTCCCCGAGCGCGCGTTAACACCTGCGCCCAGGTTTGCACCTAACTAACCCATGTGCTGAGCCGAAAGGTTCTCAGCCTAACTAAACCCAAAGTCAAGATATATAAAACGAAATCCCTTGGCCATTATATTACATTAGTAGCTACTGCTATATATGGCAGATGAACTAGTTCATTGTGTGGAGAAAGGTGGGTGATACCCAACTTATATATTAGAGATATACATGATTTATTATTTTGTTGATAACATTCATAAACGAACCTGAGTTCTTTTTTTTGCACAGATAAAGGGTTTCAAGTATTGCAATATAACAGTCATAATTTAATATCGGTCTTTTGTTTGCGCTCATTTGTTTCTATTTGACCCAAGAATAAGACCTTATCAGGTGCTCTCACTCCAGATCTGATTTGATCTGGGAGCAATGGCAATAAAGGGGTACTTCCACATTCCCCAAATCTCCAAGGCCGGAACCTCGCCATCAGATGGTTTAATGTCATATCTAGTACACTTGTTTTGAAAGGATCTTACCCGTTTGCAGAGATGCAGGAGGCGTATTCAACAGACCCAGCAGAGTTGATCGTTTAGTTTGTGGGGTTTGAAGGTTTTTATGAAGGTCAGTGGCTAAGGGCAAGGCTGTGTTGCCGTAAGTTATGTGACTCCATATTTTTGGTTATTTTGCTTTACCCCACGTTGACTTGGCCGGTGCAATGCCTTGCCCAAAGAAGGTCCATAAGAAATATAAAAAAAGAGAAGATAGGAACAGACAGGAGACGAAAAACTTTTCTTTCAGACTTTCCTTTATTTACCTGGTGAATGGACTAACCAACGCTACGTCTAAAGACATAGCGTGGTGCCCAAAACACTAGATAGTAAAAACGGTGTTGTCGGTTCGACGTCACTACCCGAAAAGAGATAGGTTCACAGAAAACCTGAGTATTTATCTCTTTTCACCGGCTCCAAATTCGCTACGCCCAAATCCTTCTAATTTTGGCGCGACCGCTTCTCATTGGCTACTTTACATTTTATTATTTTTCTTTTTTCTGATTTTAACCGGATGGATGCGTGGAGCCTTATGCGTGGCGACGCATTTATACATTTTGTATCCGGTTGGGAGTTTTTTCTGTTAATTCCTAAATCGCCACAAGTTACATTAAGATTTTATAAGAACATTTACTTACATCAGAAAGTAGAAGAACCGCCATTTTCTGGGTTTTTAACTATAGTCCTTATTTGGGCATATTGTATGTTATAATAGTCAGGAAGCTAGGCTCCCAGAAAACTGATGGTGAGTTATATTCTCAATGGGTGCTCCATGTAACTGATCACGATCTAAACTTTTTAATGATTACTCTATATCGATATAGATATATACAAGGATTGGCTGAAAAGTTCGTAGGTTGACTTAGATACTCTCATCAAATGTGATAAAATTAAATCTATTTTTCAACATGGCCTCACTTACGGTCTGCACACTTTATCCATAGGTGCTGCAGTGCTCGAATCCAATAGTCAAAACTGTCAACTACAGAAAAGACGTCCAGTTATGTACTTTCTTTTCAGCTTATCAACTTTTAGAACTACCCTCGTACATATACATATATTATATTCCATCAACTAAATCCAGATGAGGGAATAATTTCAATCAGGACAAATAAAATATTCACACAAAGAATATTAAATTTTAAAAATCCTAGTTAAGAGCTCAATGTAAATAAAATCCAGAGAGCAAATAATTTTCTCTAAAAAAACAACAATCGGTCACATTAAGATGATAAATTTATTTTAATCATTTTATCTTAATAAGAAAAAAAACTATCATCTTAATGTGACTGATTGTTGTTTTTTAAGAGAAAAAACATATATATAACTTCCTGAAGACGACTTTAAACGTGAGAAAAGGGTGTAGAATAAAAAAGATAAATTACTTAAAAGCAAATTCACTTGTGGATCTATTCATTTTAAAGATTTTAAAGTATTTTTCTTTCATTATTCAAAGAAATTTCTCTCTCTCTCTCTCTCTCTCTCTCTCTCTCTCTCTCTC
Source organism: Sepioteuthis lessoniana (assembly GCA_963585895.1). NCBI lineage: Eukaryota > Metazoa > Mollusca > Cephalopoda > Myopsida > Loliginidae > Sepioteuthis > Sepioteuthis lessoniana. The sequence continues at coordinate 91,565,479 of OY757915.1, read as the reverse complement.
TCTCTCTCATACACACACACACACACACACACACACACACACATATATATATATATATATATATATATATATTAGCTTGAAATTTTAAACACTAAGATAGATAGATGAATAAAGTAAAAGACTTAATTTTTTGATAGATATGAAATGATAGGGACAGTCGAATACACATATACACCCACTCTCATATATATATATATATATATATATATATATATATATATACCCAGATATATATATATACCCAGATATATATATATATATATATATATATATATATATAAGGTATAGATATGTAAATTAAAGAAGCCAACAAAAAGCTGGACCATGATAAAACCTTACACATTTTCCCTCGTTTTGAAGTAATCTTTTTGTCTGGTGTCTTTATACTGGACTATAGAAGTTACTAAAAACAATGTATAAACAAAATCTGTAAAAATTCTGTTCTTGCAAGTGCATCCTTTAAACAAATCTCCTAAACTTTTAAGTTGCATTCCATATATATTCACACTAAGATAAACATACACAAACACGCACACACACATGTGTATGAATGTGTGTGTGTGTGTGTTAATATATATACAACTAAACGTATACACACACGCATATATATATATATATATATATATATATGTGTGTGTGTGTGTGTGTGTGTGTGTACTAATGTAGGTATATATTTATTTACACACACCAACAAGCACGCACACACACACACAGACATATATATATATTAATGTGTGTGTTGTTGTGTGTATGTATTAATATATATTTACAAATAAACGCATATATATATATATATATATATATATATATATATATATATATATGTATATATATATATATATATTCCTTGTATGCATTAATGCAAGTATATGTTTTATACATCATGGCTATTTATGAATAAACACAAGTTGTAATTTTTTTTATTTGCTTAATAAATTATATAAAGAAGAGAAACGAATGAATGATTTGATTTCTTCTTGTCCAGGTCTCAGTACAGTGTCACAAGAAACTGAAGACAACAGAATATAATCACCAAAAAGGAATACACAAATGGTGAAAATAAAAAAGAGTCTTTAGCTGCGAAATTTTGTGATCTAATCAAATTTTCGAGCTTCCTCAGAGACACTAGAGTAAACAACATCGAAAAATAAAAGATAAAAAGTAAAAAAAAAAAAAAGAAAAAAGAAAATAAATAAAAGAACAAGGGGCTACTAGAGAAACGGGCAGGAAAAGATATATAAATTGTCAAGTTGTTCATTGCTTTTTTTATGTTAGCAAAGGGAATTATTTTTGTAAATAAAATTGTTAACAGAAAAAGGAGAAAGAAAATGGCCGTCCTTTGCCATCGAATTCTATCTATTATTTCTTCTTCCGGAATCAAATGAAGAAAATCGAACCGAGTGAAAAGAATGTTTCGGTTTGTTTTGTTTGTTTGTTTTTTATTTTGTTTTCTTTATTTTTGGAAGCTATTAACAGGTTTATTTGTTTATTTGTAAGGCGTGTAAAAACACAGAGAAATAATGTTTTGTTCTTTTGAATTTTTAAAGAGAAAACGAATGAAAAAAAAAAGAGTTATAAAGCTGAGAATAGAAAACTAAAAACGGGTAAAAGAAAGAACGAAGATATAGAAATTTGTTTTAAAAAAATGGACTGGGCAAAACAAAGGGAAAAAAAAGAAAGAAGAAAGGAAATAAAAAAGAAAGGCATAGAGAAGAAGAAGAAGAAGAAGAAGAAGAAGAAGAAGAAGAAGAAGAAGAAGAAGAAGAAGAAGAAGAAGACAGACTTAAGAAAGATATCTTAAAACAAAATATAGAGAACAAAAGAAGTAAGAAAGGAAGTATACAGTGAATGAGAAAGAAAGAGAAAACTACTGAGGATTGAAATAGAAATAAAGAGAAGTATAATATATTAAGAAAGAAAGAAAGAAAGAAAGAAAGAAAGAAAAAATTGATGGATATAAATAAATTCAGAAAAAGTGGTGAAAAAAGAAAAAGGAAGAAATGAATAAGAAATCAATGAAGATTGTAAAACACTGAAAAAAGAAAAGAAAACATGAAAATAATCAGTGAAAGAAAGAGAGGAAATCAAGTTAAATAGAAAGAAAGAAAGAAAGAAAGAATAAAGTAAAGAAAGGAAAGAATAAAGGAGAAAGAATAAAAAAAATTGAAGTAAAGAAAAAAAGAAAGAAGGAAGAAAGAAAGAGAGAAAAAAGTAAAGAAAAAAGGAGAAAGAAAGAAAGAAAGAAAAACAGAAAAGGCAAAAAGACAAACGTGAATAAAAAAAAAAACATCTGCGAGGAAAGAAAGAAAGAAATTGATGAAATGAATAAGAAAAAAGAAAACAATGAAGATTGTAAAACACTAACAAAAGAAAAGAAAGAAAACATGAAAATAATCTGTGAAAGAAAGAGAGGAAATCAAGTTAAAATGAAGAAAAATGAAGAAAGAAAGAAAGAAAGAAAGAAAGTGGGAAAGAGAAACGAAGAATTAAGAAAAGGGACATAGGAATAACTGAGAAAGAAAGAAAGAAAAAAGTGAGATTATGAAACGAAAGCTGGAAATGAATTGTTTAACAACGAGGGGAGTAGAAATAAACATAAAACCTGAATGAAATGTATAAAGAGCTAAAATAGTTGAAAGAAAAAATGCAAGGTAAAAAAAGAAACCATGAATGAAAGAAGAAGAAGCAGTAGAAAGAAAGAAAGAAAGAAAGAATTCATTTCAGTGTTAACAAAAAAAAATTGAAGGATAGCGAGGATATGACAAATGAATCGAATGAAAAGAAAGAAAGAAAGAAAGAAAGAAAGAAAGAAAATGGTGAAAGTGAAAGAAATAGAAAACTAATGTTGATAGAAATTGAAATAAAAAGAAAAATATATTAGATTAAGAAAGAAAGAAAGAAAGAAAGAAAGAAAGAAGATGGCAGAGGGAAGTAAAGAAATTAGAAAAGGGACATAGGAATAAGAGAGAAAGAAAGAGAGAAAATGTAAGCTAGTTAAACAAAAGTGGGAAAAGAATTGTTAAACAAAGATGAGAGAAAAAATAAAACAAGGATGAAATATAAAAAAAATCAAAAGAGGTTGAAAGAAAATAATGTAAAAGAAAAAAATGAAAACTTGAATGAAAAAAGAAGTAGAAGAAAGAAAGAAAGAAAGAAAGAAAGAAAGAACAGGTATCTTTAAAATATAGATAAACAAAGAAAGTAAAAAGAATAAAGGAATGACTACGTGAAAGAAAGAAAGAAAGAAAGAAAGAAAGAAAGAAAGAAAGAAAGAAAGAAAGAAAACTATGTAAAACGTGACCTAAGAAAGAAGTCTGGGAAAGAATGAATAAACTCTTTCTGTGTAAAACAAAGAAAAAAGTTAGATAGCGAGAAAATGAAACGAACGAAAATGAGACAATTTAAAAGAAAGAAAGAAAGAAAGAAAGAAAGAAAGAAGGAAAGAAAGAAAAAGAGTATGGATGAAATACACGAGAAAATGGTTCATGGAAGGAAAGAATGGTGAAAGAAAGAAAGGCAAAAGAAAGAAAGAAGATTGAGAGAAAATCATGGATAAAGCAAAAGAGAAGGATTCTGATGAGAAAATTAATGAAAGAAAAGAAAAAAAAATACAAACAAAGAAGGAAAGGAAAATGTGATGCAAAAAGACAGAAACACCCAAGCAAAAAAAAAAAAAAAAAGTAAGAATAACAAGCAGATTCATAGAAAATTGAGGAAAGAACGAAATTCAACACAAGAAGTCATTTTATTTAACGTCGTAAGAGTTAGTTTGGTTTCTTTGCATATCAACATTTGTAGGTTATTTAATGCCAAAGCCATTCTCCAAGAAGAACAGTAGTGGTACTATTTAACCCATAGCTGGGAGGATAAGGGGGTTCATACCTTTCCCAATGGTATTTGCTCGAAAGTGAACGTAATAACGCGACTGGAGTATGAACCCGCTTACTACGATTCCGCAGTCCATCGCTTTAACCATTACACCACGAGGACACCCCCGTCGAAAGAGTGATAACATCAATATATGGACGAATAAATATTTATTTGGCTTTGGCTAGTTTGGCACCAGGAAATATCAAGGAAGCGTACAACAAGGATCGAACACACTACACTCACAAAGTATACTACGAACCTGGCCCTGTCGGCTGAGATTGCAAAATAAACCGACTGCATCTCTGCAGAGAGGTCAGACTTCCCCAACGAGTGTCATGGTTATGACACTAAACAAGGCTCCACTAAACAAGGCTCCAGTAATGCTGGAGCGTGGGGGAATGCAGAGTACCTCTTCATTGCCATCGATTCCAGCTTCCTGAGTGGTAGCACTTGATAGGTTCCAATCTATGGGTTAAAAAGAATTGAACAGTATACTTATGCTAAACTGAATTGTTTGAAATCGAACTGTTAATATGTATAAAAATGCATTTGGCATTAAATAACCTATAATGTTTGATGTGCTATAAAACGAAACTAAATCAAATCAAACCTAACCTGTGAACCAGCATGTAAACCACCTGTCTTACTCAACAATCCCACCCCTAAGTTGAAGTCTGGAGGCTTTGATTGACTGATGGGATTAAAGGTTATTTCGATTGATACGACCAATGACAAACTTTGTATTAGAAGTTAAATTTTATTGTGTACAACAAAATAAATGGGCGCGTTTTTTGTTTTTATGGGGTTTTTTTTTTGTATTTTAGAAGCTCCTTTTTAATGGCTTTGACATTTTCTTTACAAGATGCAGAGATTTTCTTTACCTTATGAAAGACAGATGAGAAACTCATGGAGATAGACTGCCGTAATTACTAAACTAAATGTAGGATCCAAATTGTAACAACGTATTTATCTAATCATTTGTCACCAAGATCAACTGACAAACCTTTTCGTGACGACATCTTTTCAAGAGACAACTCTTCATATAGGATCATGGTTGACGTATTCTTTCTTTCTTTGCTTTTTTCCTTCCGTCCTTTCTGCCTGTTTTTTTGTTTTCGTTTTTGTTTTTTTGTTTTTTTAGGGGGTTGTTTTTTACCTATTTTTTTCTTTTCATTTTTTTTTCTTTCGCAAAGACGAATTTTATGAAAATATTCTCATCCATCAATTTCTTTTTTCGATCTTGTGACGTTATTTACAGCCATATTCTCGGTCGATACACTCTTCGACAGCAGCAGATAATTGCAATATGAAGTAGATCTGTTGGAATTCGGGGAGCCATCTTATTTGTGGTTGAACGATACAAGATACTCCTTATTAGTAACAAGGCAGCATTAAGTCGGCATTTGTCGTATGTCCCACCAACCGGACAAGTATGGCACTAGGCTTCTTTTAGGCGGGTCCGGGCTCAGGGCCGGAGCCCAGACACGCTCGGCAGCTCCAACAAAAATGACTCGGACCCATCGGCATTCCCTTAAAAAGGGGCGTCTTAGGCGCCAGGTAATAAACCCAGCCCCTCCAAGGAATGTTAGAGGCTGGGGGGGGCTCCCTAAGGTTCGACGATACCGGTCAAGGTGCACTTGGACCGACTATCAGCCGAACCAGAACACATCCGACCAGATCCGTGTACCGTTCAACATGGCCAACCGAAGTGTTTCCTAGCTCAGACTGTATTAAGTCATAATTTATTAAGCTTTTTGCTTAGATGTAGCACAAGGCCTCATGAATGGAGCACCCAAAGAGAATCTAACTCAGGCTTTTTTTTAAGTCGGCTATCTGTTAATTTGCCATTTTTTATATGGGGCGTTGTGGCGTTTGATTGGATAATCTACTGCTTTCATTTTAGTCGCATTTCATTGGCTAATCTACTGATTGGAAAGTCCATTAATATTTTTTCTGACAATTTATAGACGGCCGACATATATACATACATAGAAGACCCCCTTCCTCTTCTCCAAACAATCCAACAAGATCCCTCGGACACGACGTTAATTCCTAACCCGACTAACATGTCTTATATAGACGTTCCTTTGACGTATTCGAACGGCTAAAAAGAGGCAAATGAATACTTCGCTCTGTCGATATGGCTCAGAATAAGGATCATCTTCAGTGGGGTAAGCCCACCTCTACCCTAAGAGCTGTTCTGGGTATGATACTAAAGTACATCCAGTGATGAGATTCCATTTCTGGAGCTCAGGGGAATGTAGAATACCAATTCACTGCTATTATTCCGGGAAGACTCTGCCATGGATTAGTAGTACCTCTATTGTCAAACAGATCATTTTGAAAATTATTAAATCTTACTCAGAGATGCTTGAAATAAGCAGCTTATTATTATCAAATAGGAATAGTTACTTGAACCATATGATTGGAAATGAACTGAAAACGTCTTCGAAACTTTTGAAACGACACAACAAGGTATAAATTATGAGTAATAGATAGGAATACTTGTTATAACAATGTTTAAATAATAAGTAAAAAAATGGGTGATAAAAAGAAATACAGTTTATCTTTTTATTAGTCTGATGGTCTCATCACCCAACCCCGTTGACTTGGTTTACGATATTAAAACACAGATACACACACACACACACACACACACACACACATATATATAGGGTGTCTCAATATATACGGGACCCATGTGATTGCTAATAACTCGACTAATAATAATGTGTTTTTTTTTGTTTCAGATTTTAAAATAGTATACAATAACAAGTATTAATCCTCAATCACAATGCCTTGAACAAGAGAGGAAAAATATTTTGTGTCACTATTTATTTGGAGACAAAATCATTCAAAACTGTCTTTAAAAAGATGCAGCCCATTGATATGATAATGATTTATTACTGAGACAAGAAACTCAAAAACAGTTTGCATATCCTAAAAGCTGATATAATAACAATTAAAAAAACATTAAATTAATGTCTCTATCATAAAGGATACATTTTTATGGGACGTGTTCCAAATGACTGCGATTTCGCTTGTCGCAGTAATAAATCATTATCATACTAACGGGTTGCAGTTATTTTGACACACACACACACACACATATATGTATGTATGTATGTATGTACGTATATGTGTGTGTGTGTGTGTGTGTGTCTACAAACTAGTGTGAGTCAGTATAAAGATGCAGATTTGGTCAAAGTTGACCAGAGGCCTCAAACGAAGGAAAAGTCGCGGACACCGAAAGACAGCAAGACCCGAAAGAGGAAAAGAAAGTCAGGCGTCCATAGAAAGAAGTCAGTCGATGAAGGCCTGAGAGATGAAGTGTTAACCGTGGGACCTGAATTCAACCGTTAGTTACAAGCAACTATTTGCTACTAGATTCCACATGTCTAAATGAAATCAACAATAAAGAGGGTCCTCGTTGATAATGTTCTTGTTTCCCTGGCCAGACGATCGCCCCATTCTTTGTTTCTCATAAACGCGATAATCTCAATGATATTTCCTCGTAGACGAGTAAAAGACCTCATCTAAGAATTCAGATGACTCAAACAAAAGCAAAACAAACAAAAAGAAAAAAAAGAAAAAAAAAAGCGAATAAAGATTAAATGAATAAAAATAAAGAAAAAGTGCTTCTTTTCTTCCTGTAAAATAAAAACAGTATTCATCAAGCTTCTTCGCCTTCCCTAATTTTTTTCGAACATTTTTTTCGAAAAAAAACAAACAAAACAAATAATAATAATAATAATAATAATAAAAATAATAATAATATTGATAATGTTCAGTTTATCGAGAAACCATGCAAACCAGGAGAGTGAAATTAACAGCTGGAGGAAAAAGCTCAGCAAAGGTAAAGATCCATAGAGATATATTCCAGGGGGATGCATTATCACCATTAATACTTGTGATGGACATGATGCCACTCAACCACATCCTTAGGAAATGCACAGCCGGATACAAACCCAGTAAATCGCAAGAAAAGATCAACCACTTGATGTACATGGATAACATCAAACTTTTTGCCAAGAACAAAAATGAATTGGAAACCCTAATACAAACAGTGAAAATATACAGTCAAGATTTAGGAATGGAATTTGGTATAAAAAATACACCATGCTAGAAATAAAAATTGGCAAACAACACGTAACGGAAGGAGTCGACCTACCAAATCAAGTAATCAGAGCGCTCGGAGAAAAGGAAACCAATAAATACTTGGGGATATTGGAATCTGAAACTATCAAACAACAAAAAATGAAAGAAAAAATTTTTAAAAAAGAGTATCTCAGAAGAGCCAGAAAATTATTCGAGACAAAAATCTATAGCAGGAACCTTGTAAAATGTACAAATACATAGGCTGTTCCCTACGAAAGATACTTGGGGCCATTCTTGAAGTGGACCGGAGAAGAACTTAAAAAAAATGGAGCAGGGAACAAGAAAACTAATGACCATGCACGAGGCATTGCATCCCAGAGATGACGTTGACAAACAAAATGTGTCAAGAAGAGAGGGAGGAAGAGGACTTGCCAGCATTGAAAACAGCATGGACACATTGATACAACTCGAAGACTACATTGAATAAGCGTGGAGGAAGACTGATGAAAGTCACCAGAAACAGTTTTAATGACACGATGACCAGCGGAACGACAATAACCAGAAAACAAAAGTGGGAAGAAAAACAACTCTATTGACGTTTTAAGCAACTAACAAGCGACATCTCACACACAAAAAAAACGTGGACGTGGCTACGAAAAGGAGAGCTTAAGAGAGACTAAATCTCTTCTAATAGTACCACAAAACAACACCATAAGGACAAACCATATCAAAGCGAGAATAGAAAAGACGTAACAAAACAGCAGATGTAGGTTATGTGGTAATAGAGACGAAACAATCAATTACATAAGCGAATGCAGCAAATTAGCAGAGAAAGAATATAAGATTTTGCATGACTGGGTAGGCAAGGTGATCCAGAGGGAATTGCACAAGAAATTGAAATTTGACCAGGCGAACAAATGCTATATGCACAACCCAGAATCTTTCCTAGAGAATGAGACGTACAAACTCGTCTGGGATTTTAAGATACAAACGGATCACTTAATCTCGGCTAGAAGACCACACATTAAGATAACCAACAAGAAAAAAGAAAGAGTAACCGTAGAATTGTGGGCTTTGCTGTCCCGGCAGACCACTGGGTAAAATTGAATGAATGTGAAAAGAGTGATAAATACCTGGAACTTGATAGGGAATTGAAAATGCTAGGGAACAAGAAAGTGACGATTATACCAATTGTAATTGGTGCTCTTGGTATAGTTACCGAAGGATTTGTACAAGGACTGGATGACTAGGAAATAACAGGACGAGTGGGGACCATCCACAACTGCAATATTGAGATCGTCCGGAATACTGAGAAGATTCCTGGAGACTTGAGGAGATTTATCACTCAAACTCAAGTGAAAAACCATCAGCTAACACTAGTGTGAAAAATTCTCAAAAGCGAACAAATAATAATAATAATAATAATAATAATAATAAAGACCTTATGATAATCAATAAAAAAAGACCTTCGAAAATTTTGGACTTAGCTGTCCCGGCTGACCACAGAAAAAAATTGAAAGAAAATGAAAAGATAGATAAGTACCAGGACCTTGCTAGGGAATTGAAAAAACTGTGGAACATGAGAGTGACAATTATACCAGTTATAATTGGTGCTCTTGATACAGTCACCAAAGGATTAATAAAAGGACTGGAAATAAGAGGACGAGTGGAGATCATCCAAACTACAGCATTGTTGAGATCGGCCAGAATACTGAGGAGAATCCTGGAGATTTGAGGAGACTTGCTGGCACTCAAATTTCAGTGAAAGACCATCTGCTAACGCTGATGTGAAAAACTCTGAAGGAATAAATAATAATAACAACAACAACGATATTAATGATAAAACAAGAAATAAAACGAAAGAGGGAAACGAATAAAATCACTTTGTTCTCTGAAATTTATTTCTTTGTTCATTTATTATTGATTGTTGTACCCAGGAATAATAAAAAAAACTTTCGCCTATTTTCTGAAAAAAATAATAATGGGAAAAAATCAAAGAAAACTTGTCAAAACAAAACAAAAACAGCAAAACAAAAGAAAGCACAACACAGAATAAAGCAATTAGTATTTCTTTATAATGTCGGCTGCGCGTGACAGAATGACTATTGTCTTAGAAACTGGATACGATAATTCGAGTTCAAGTCAAGAGTATTTGCATTTCACTTTTGCGTACCGAATTCACATCCGAAACGATTTTTTTTTTTTTTTTTTTTTTTTGTATTTTACTTTCGTGAGCTGATTTCAAAGCCGTTGCATTTCATTTTACAAACCGAGTTCAATTCCAGTTTTCGTGAGGCGATTTAAAATCCTACGAAAAGCTTGTTTTTATTTCATTTTCGAGAGTTGAGTTGAAATCCTAGGACTAGCTTGTTTTCTTTTCACTTTTATGAGGCGAGTTGAAATCGTAGGACAATCTTGTTTTTATTTGACATCCGTGAGCCGATTTGAAATACTAAGACAAGCTTGTTTTCATTTTACTTTCGTGAGACGAGTTGAAATCCTAGGACAAGCTTGTTTTTATTTGACTTTCGTGAGCTGATTTGAAATCCTAGGACAAGCTTGTTTTATTTGTACTTCCGTGAGCCAAGTTTAAATCCTTAGACAAGCTTGTTTTTATTTTACTTTCATGAGTCGAGTTGAAATCTTAGGAGAAGCTTGTTATTATTTCACTTTCGTGGGGCGAGTTGAAATCCTAGGACAAGCTTGTTTTTATGTGACTTTCGTGAGTCGAGTTGAAATCCAAGGACAAGCTTGTTTTCATTTCACTTTCGTGAGCTGAGTGGAAATTCTAGGACAAGCTTTTTTTTTATTTCACTAACTAGAGTCGAGTTGAAATCCTAGAACAACCTGTTTGCATTTTACTTTCGTGAGCCAAACTTACTAAAAACATGACATCGCATAAATAGCCCGTTGTATATTCAGGAGTTACAGTAGCTTTTGACTATTCTTATGATTTTAGGTTGAATCCTCGACATCTCACTTGTCTTGAATTACCAAGCTAATCTTTCTCTGACTTAATCTTTATTTGTCTAATGACTAATGTAAAATTTAATTGTTAGTGATACTCAGCAATACTTGAAACCATTTAACTTTGCTGACATGTTAAAGTGAAATGTTTGAAATAGAACAGCTTGATCATTTAACTGTGTATAAACAAAAAAATGATGCTTAATTGAATTGTTTGTGTTTAATAGCAATACTTGAAAATATATGACTGTATACAAACAAGTAATTAATAGGGTATAGTATCGTTCAAATTAAATATAAATAACTTGAACCATTTAACTGTGTGCAAAACATAAGCTAAGTCTCGTTTTAAAATGTTATCTGCAAAATACGTTAACATATCATGTATTTCATTTATTGGAATAAAAAGGATTTGGCATTAAATAGCCTACAATGGTTAATATGCTATAAAACCAAACCAAACCAAACTACTGCAAAAGGGTAAAAGTAAAGTTGGCGACTGTAGTCAAGGGCGACCCAAAGGCTCCCTTTTCGATAGCTGCTACATTGAGGTGTAGGGGAAGGTGCTACTCCTTTCCCTGGATTGCTCCACTTTACCCTTGATGCGTACTTTATATTGTTGAGTATTAAGCAAGGAGATACCAAGTATCATTTTTAAAGTCTTTGGTATGATGCGACCAGGGATTGAACCCAGGTTTCCTGGACCATTGACGACAACTCCCTCCAAAAATAGCATTTTGTGGTTTGACTCTAGTTCCGGAATCCTTCATTGCCATTACTATCAGCTTCAATCTGATCAAAAGTGGTTGTTCTTATTCGGGTACAGTCAATGGCTTGAATAAGTCTGTGTATAAATTAGTTTTGACTTGAATAAGTCTGTGTATAAATTAGTTTTGCTTTACCGATCCTGTTTATTCTTATATATTAAATATATATATGATTTCTAAAAATATTTTGTTGATAACATTATTGAATTAGCCAGAGTCCATTCATTTACACACAGCTAAATAGTTCCAAGTATTGCTATGTATCACTAACAATTCAATTTAACCTCAGAAATTTGTTTACACACAGTTAAATGATCGAACAGTTCTATTTCTAACAATTCAATTTAGCATAAGTCATTTGTTTGCTCTCAGTTTAAATGTAAATTAGTTCAGTTTGATCCATAGATAGGACCCTATCAGGTGCAACCACTCCCGGTTAAAGTGGGCCTGGGAGTAATGGCAATAGAGGGGTATTCTGTATATGCCGGGGCTCCAACATTACTGGAGCCTCACAATCAGATTGTTTTGCGTCATATCTAGCATACTCGTTGCAGAGTTTACCCCTTCAACAGAGATAGAGTTGGTGTATTCTATATCCCCAGCCAACTGAACCCAAGAGGAAATTATTTGTATTAGATTGAAATATTGGACATCATATAAACGTATGTAAAATAATTAAGAAAATTAGCAAAAATATGACTACAAACACACAATGTATCCAATTACCTAAACTTTTGGTATAAAATAACCCCAGTCGGTTTGAAATGCCATTAAAATCAATCAATCAATCAATCAACCTATTTTTCTGCAGTCTGCTTTGACTAAACCCATAAGCTGACAGTGCCTTTGCCGCTCTTTTCAGCTGTAAACTCATGTTCACAATACTGTCTGCCCAGAGCCTTTACTTAAAATAATGGTTTCATCAATAGATAATTTTTAGGTTTTAAACAGCATTGCTATTGACTCTCAGCGCTCCAGCAATACCCCTCGATATCATCAGATTTTGTTGGTTTTTCCTTTTCAGTAACTTGATTGAGAATATCAGGTATGTGCAAATGTAGACTCTTCCAGATACTGGAGCCTGTTTGTAAATTCCTTTTCGTTGTAGACATATCAGGTTCAGCTGCAGATGTCGAAGTTGAGTTAGCGATAAAACTTCGACACCGCCTTTCGATAGGAAATACATTTGTTATCCAAGCATATTTCCTGCATTCTTCCCGAAGCTTCACATAATTTAGAAGTATATGTTTATTAGCACTGTCATAAAACGCACGCACGCACGCATATATATATATATATATATATATATATATATATATATATATATATATATATATATATCAGAAAAGAAATGTAAATAATAAAGGTTTTGGCGTGGAAATGGTCTGGACGCTGTTATGCCAGAGTATTTCTTTCTTTTTTTTATCTCCAAGTACAATCTTGCATTGATTGTGATCAGACGCGGGAATATTTTTCGTGGAATAGTTTAAAGTAGCCACATCTATAATTAGGGTTTAGCGAACTTTTCTAAAACGTACTCGACTAATTAATTAGACGCCACATGTAATATAATGATTAAAAAAGTAGAAATATAAAAGGTTTTTGCATCAAAAAAGAGTTTCATTCTGTTATCATAGAACGTATACGTAGATGGTTCAAAAAGTTCTAAGCCTTACCGGGAGAAAAGAGTCATGGCCGAACATTTTTTTAATGACAACATACTAAAACTTCTGATAGAATTTAAAAAACAATTCCATTTTCAGTCATATGAAAGAAGTGTGCAATGAATCTAAAACCTTCATGAAACTTAGAGCTTTTAGTAATATCTTTGTATATATATTTATATATAAAAGTTGGGATAGGGCTGACACAAAATCAACGGTGTTTGGTGACCCTCAGTTTCTCGCCTATACGATCGTCAGACCAAATTATAATATATATATATATATATAGAGAGAGAGAGAGATAGAGAGAGAGAAATAGTGAGAGAGAGAGGGGGGAGGAGAGAAGAGAGAAATAACGCAAGGTTAAGGATTAACAATAATGTAGTTTGGATGGTCTCAGCTCATCCTCTGATTTACAAATCTTCCAACCCTCCCAAGATTTTAAGCATTGGTCCGAGTTCACCAGTAACATTTGTTATTACAATAACCTTTATGTTCCATAGCATTTTAGTTCTCCGGCAAGGTCTCTCTTTTTATTTTATTTGATTTTCACTTTGTGGTATCCATGTACAGCAAACTCCACGATTCTGCCGAATATTTTGTATCTCAAAATCTGGTTTGTGCATATACCTTTTGGTAGTTCGGCCATATTTCAATTTCTTGCACAATTCCAAGTGGATCACCTTCTCCACTCAGTCTAGTCTTGCACACTTTTTGCCCTAGTTTGCTACATTCGCTTCTTATGTGAATAATCGTTTCGTCTTTCTCATCACATAACCTAAACTTCTATTGAGTCTAATTTATTTTCGCTTGAACATAGTTGGTCCTTATGGCGTTGTTTTGTGATGCGATTAGAAGAGATTCAGTTTCTCGGTTAAAGTTTCCCTTTCTTTGCCATATCTCGTTCTCTTGTGAGATTTCAGCGGTTTGTTGCTTAAACTATAAGACATGTTTGGTGTAATGGTTATCATCGTAGGAAATGTAATCGGAGAACTGAATTCAAATAATGAATGTGGCTGTTTACATTTCATTTAGTGCAGAGTAGACCTAGGAATAATGGCGTTGTCAACGTTCCCAAGAGCTTCAGAACTGGAGCCTCACTACGGGATGCAGTATAATATCGTCCCCAGGACAGGTAAATTTGGTTTGGTTTGGTTAGGTTTACGATACATCAAACATTGTGGGTTATTTAATGCCAAACCCTCTTTATACATATACGAGGATCATTAAATAAGTTTCCAGACCTTTTTCGTATGGGCACTTTTATTGATAGTACACACATGAAACTCTAGTCCCCTTCGAAGTAATCTCCTCCAGATGCAATGCACTTGTACTGTTCCAACAACTTCTGCAAGGCCCCATGGAAGTCCTCTTGTGTGAGCGTGTCAATGACCTTTGTCACAGCCTCTTTCATCTCCTCAATTGTCTCATAACGACAGCCTCCGAGCTTAGGGAATAACTAAAAGTCACATGGAGCAAAGTCTGGACAATAGGGAGAGTGAGGAACTGTGTTGATTCTCATCTTGGTCAAATAGTCTGTGACAAGGATGGAGTTGTGGACTGGTGCATTGTCCTGCTGGAATTTCCAACGACTCGATTTGAAGAGTGCTGGCCTCCTCCGACGGAATCTCTTCCTGAACTCCCTTAAAACCTCAACATTGTAACACTAACCCTAACCCTTTGGCCAATCAACTCTGGTGTATTGACTTCCTTACTCCTCCCACACCTCTATCATCCCTCACAGACTCCCTGGCTTTCTTGAATCTCTTATGCCACTCAAAAACTCATGCTCGATTCATGCAAGATGGTCAAAATCAATCTGAAGCATTCCATACGTTTCTGTGGCATTTTTTCCAAGTTTAAAACAGAATTTTATTGCATATCGTTCTTCTAAAGTGTCTTAAAGTCCAGATTGCATTTTTGAAATTCACCAGCTGTGCCAATCAGGCTTAAGTAGGGTGTATTCCAATTGCTGCTGCAGCTATTCATTTAAACCTGAAATCATAAAAATTGGTCAGCCATCTCATAAGATGTATAGCAATAACATACTGAATTGTCAAGAGTCTACAACAATTTTAAATACCTATACAAAAAAACAAACTTTGGAAACTTATTGAAGACACCAGGTATATCAAATACGTAAGATTTAGTTGTGTTATGTTTTATGGCATATCAACCATTGTAGGTTATTTAATGCCAAATCCTCTCTATACATCTCTATTAAGTATATAAGATTTGGTTTAGTTTGATTTGTATGGCATATCAACCACTGTGGGTTATTTAATGTCATATCAGAACTGGAGCTTCACAACAAGATGCAGTATAATATCGTTTCCAGGACACGTAAGTTTTGTTTTGTTTTGTTTTGTTTATGATATATCAAACAAGTGGGTTATTTAATGCCAAATCCTCTTTATACATATATAACAAATACGTAAGATTTGCTTGGGTTAGGTTTTATGGCATATCAACCGTAGGTTATTTAATGCCAAATCCACTCTATACAGCTATATTAAGTATATATGATTTGGTTCAGTTTGATTTGTATGACATATCAACCATTGTGAGTTATTTAATGTCATATCCTCTTTATACATATTTAATATGACTTGTAAATACATTTTGTTGATAACGTTTTTAAATGAGCACGAGCTCATATTTTGCACACATATGGTTTCAAGTATTCCAATCAAGCAGCAATAATTCTATTAAATTTTCATCATTTATTTTTCATACAATTAAACGTTTTAAAGCATTGCTATGTAATTACTAATACAATTTAGGTACACGCTTAAAGAGTTATATAATATTGCTAATCATTCAATACAACATTACCCATTCATTTGTTTGGTCAAATGGTTCCAAGTATTGCTATATATTACTAAACATTCAATAAAAAATCTGTCATTTGTTTACACACCATTAAATGGTCAGACAATTCTATTTCTAATAATTCAATTTAGTATAAGTCATTTGTTTGTCAACCTGTTCTATTTGACCCATAAACAGGACTCTATCAGGTGCTACCACTCCGGGTCAGAATGAATCTAGGAGCAATGGTAACGTACTCCACATTCTCCACACTCCAAGGCAGGAGCCTCATCATCAGGTGGTTTAGCGTCATATTTGGGACACACGTTGTGGGGGGGGTGTCTTATGCCTTTGCAGAGATGGAGTCGGAGTATTCCACGCCCCAGACTGACTGGGCTAGTCGCTTAAGCTTTTTTTTTTAATTCAACGATAATCTAGCAAAGAATGACACGTCACGGAGAGACTTTTTATTTTAGATCAATGCACAAAATTAGAATAAAGCGGTTTCCTGTATAAATTGCAAATGAATAATGTACTGAATGTTAAGTTCGTAATCATCTGAATATTTGTCGGAGAAGGAGTCCTACACTCGTTCCTAAATAGAAGCATTAATATCATCATGGACTACTGTTATTAAAAGGAACCCAACGGGTTCACGGGTCGTCGAGTTAAAAGAATAGAAATAAAACAGGTATGACCTTTACGGAACGACGTCCATTGCTCTTACCACCCTCCCGTCAGCCCTTCACTTCCCCCCTTCTAATTTACTGCGTTTTCTTCTCACTACGCCTCCTCTAACAGTTCACAAGGCTTTTTCTATTTAACTCCATCGATCCTCCCACACCCTCTTGCTCTCCCGTCCCTTTAGAGATCGTTTCTTTTTTTCTTTTTTAACGCTACTTGCACTTTCGTGGATGCACGCGTTTGTCCAGTTTCACCCCAGCTACAAACCCTCCTTTCGTTTCATTCCCTTCCACCGTCACCCATGTAACTACCACGCCCTGGACCCTCTCTCCGCCCCCGTCAAGATCAAAGAAATACCAGCATACATATTAGTGTGGTCTCATCGTGTTCCATTACCTTCTTCATTACCGACAAACTCGTGCCTCTCTCTCCATTCCAGCCCAATCCCGACCTATGACACCCTCACGCTCAACCTCCGTGAGTCGACTCACCGTCTTCTTCGTTCTACCTCGTTTTAAACTTTCCTTTTGGATTCAGAAAGTGTTTGATTTCTCTGGCTTCCTAATTTTTTCCTCCAATTTCTCTTCTTCCTTTTCTCCTTTTTCTTTTTGAATTTTATTCCTCTATATATTGCCCTTTCTTTTGTAGACTTCTTTCATCGCTTGAAAGTTTATTTTTTCTTTTTTTCTTTACCTTTGTTTTTCATGATGTCAATCTTTCTTTCTTTCTTTCTTATTTGTCATTATTTTTCATTAATTCTTTCTTTCTTTCTTTCTTTCTTTCTTATTCGTCGTTATTTTTCATTAATTCTTTCTTTCTTTCTTTCTTATTCGTCGATATTTTTCATTAATTCTTCCTTCCTTTCTTTCTTATTCGTCGTTATTTTTCATTAATTCTTCCTTCCTTTCTTTCTTTCTTTCTTTCTTTCTTATTCGTCGTTATTTTTCATTAATTCTTTCTTTCTTTCTTTCTTATTCGTCGTTATTTTTCATTAATTCTTTCTTTCTTTCTTTCTTATTCGTCGTTATTTTTCATTAATTCTTCCTTTCTTTCTTTCTTTCTTTCTTTCTTATTCGTCGTTATTTTTCATTAATTATTTCTTTCTTTCTTTCTTATTCGTCGTTATTTTTCATTAATTCTTCCTTCCTTTCTTTCTTTCTTTCTTATTCGTCGTTATTTTTCATTAATTCTTTCTTTCTTTCTTTCTTATTCGTCGTTATTTTTCATTAATTCTTCCTTCCTTTCTTTCTTTCTTTCTTTCTTTCTTTCTTTCTTATTCGTCGTTATTTTTCATTAATTCTTTCTTTCTTTTTTTCTTTCTTTCTTATTTGTTGTTATTTTTCATTAATTCTTTCTTTCTTTCTTTCTTTCTTTCTTATTTGTCGTTATTTTTCATTAATTCTTTCTTTCTTTCTTTCTTATTCGTCGTTATTTTTCATTAATTCTTCCTTCCTTTCTTTCTTTCTTTCTTATTCGTCGTTATTTTTCATTAATTCTTTCTTTCTTTCTTTCTTATTCGTCGTTATTTTTCATTAATTCTTCCTTCCTTTCTTTCTTTCTTTCTTTCTTATTTGTCGTTATTTTTCATTAATTCTTTCTTTCTTTCTTTCTTATTCGTCTTTTTTTTTCATTAATTCTTTCTTTCTTTCTTTCTTATTCGTCGTTATTTTTCATTAATTCTTTCTTTCTTTCTTATTTGTCGTTATTTTTCATTAATTCTGTCTTTCTTTCTTTCTTATTCGTCGTTATTTTTCATTAATTCTTCCTTCCTTTCTTTCTTATTCGTCGTTATTTTTTATTAATTCTTCCTTCCTTTCTTTCTTTCTTTCTTTTTTATACATCGTTATTTTTCATTAATTCTTTCTTTCTTTCTTTCTTATTCGTCGTTATTTTTCATTAATTCTTTCTTTCTTTCTTTCTTTCTTATTTGTCGTTTTTTTTCATTAATTCTTTCTTTCTTTCTTTCTGATTCGTCGTTATTTTTCATTAATTCTTTCTTTCTTTCTTTCTTATTCGTCGTTATTTTTCATTAATTCTTTCTTTCTTTCTTATTTGTCGTTATTTATCATTAATTCGTTCTTTCTTTCTTTCTTATTCGTTGTTACTTTTCATTAATTCTCCCTTCCTTTCTTTCTTATTCGTCGTAATTTTTTATTAATTCTTCCATCCTTTCTTTCTTTCTTTCTTTCTTATACGTCGTTATTTTTCATTAATTCTTTCTTTCTTTCTTATTTGTTGTTATTTTTCATTAATTCTTTCTTTCTTTCTTATTCGTCATTATTTTTCATTATTGATTCTTTCTTATTCGTCGTTATTTTTCATTAATTCTTTCTTTCTTTCTTATTTGTCGTTACTTTTCATTAATTCCTTCTTTCTTTCCTTCTTATTTGTCGTTTTTTTAATTAATTCTTTCTTTCTTTCTTATTTGTCGTTCTTTCTTTCTTTCTTTCTTTCTTATTCGTCGTTGTTTTTCATTAATTCTTTCTTTCTTTCTTATTTGTCGTTTTTTTTCATTAATTCTTTCTTTCTTTCTTATTCGTCGTTATTTTTCATTAATTCTTTCTTTCTTTCTTATTTGTCGTTATTTTTCATTAATTCTTTCTTTCTTTCTTATTTGTCGTTATTTTTCATTAATTCTTTCTTTCTTTCTTATTTGTCGTTATTTTTCATTAATTCTTTCTTTCTTTCTTATTTGTCGTTATTTTTCATTAATTCTTTCTTTCTTTCTTATTCGTCGTTATTTTTCATTAATTCTTTCTTTCTTTCTTTTTTGTCGTTATTTTTCATTAATTCTTTCTTTCTTTCTTTCTTATTTGTCGTTATTTATCATTAATTCGTTCTTTCTTTCTTTCTTATTCGTTGTTACTTTTCATTAATTCTCCCTTCCTTTCTTTCTTATTCGTCGTAATTTTTTATTAATTCTTCCTTCCTTTCTTTCTTTCTTTCTTTCTTATACGTCGTTATTTTTCATTAATTCTTTCTTTCTTTCTTATTTGTTGTTATTTTTCATTAATTCTTTCTTTCTTTCTTATTCGTCATTATTTTTCATTATTGATTCTTTCTTATTCGTCGTTATTTTTCATTAATTCTTTCTTTCTTTCTTATTTGTCGTTATTTTTCATTAATTCCTTCTTTCTTTCCTTCTTATTTGTCGTTTTTTTAATTAATTCTTTCTTTCTTTCTTATTTGTCGTTCTTTCTTTCTTTCTTTCTTTCTTATTCGTCGTTATTTTTCATTAATTCTTTCTTTCTTTCTTATTTGTCGTTTTTTTTTCATTAATTCTTTCTTTCTTTCTTATTCGTCGTTATTTTTCATTAATTCTTTCCTTCTTTCTTATTCGTCGTTATTTTTCATTAATTCTTTCTTTCTTTTTTTTCTTTTATTCTTCATCTTTTTTTTTCATCTACGTTCTTACTTTCTTCAATTAATTCTTTTTCTTGTTTTTTGTTTTTCATTTCTTCTCCTTTGAAATTATTCATTAAATCTTATTGGGTATATTTTCTAGATTTAGACACTGGCTAATATGTTCTCATTCGCCTGCCTTACATTTTCTTTAACACTTCTTCCTTTTACTTCTCCTCTGCCACTTCTACCTTTCTTTAAGAATTTGATAAAAAGATCACAGGCTGTTTCAACACTGTTGCATCTTTTGTTATGTTAGGTAGGCAAATGTACAAACGAAAACCAATGAATATCTTCTTTGTCTTGGTTTCTTTGTTTAATGGTATATCAACCTTTGTGGGTAATTTGATGCCGAAGTCACTCTTGTAGAAAAACAGTAATGGTACCATTTAACCAATAGCTCGGGGTGGGGATAAGCCAACTTCCACGTACGAGTAAGATTCGATAGAGGTTCAGTTTTTTAAACAGATTGTCATCATCATCATGTCGTGCTGCTTGCACGAATATCCCTAACCCTCTCTTGCCACTTCTCCCAATCGTTCATCCCCTGCGGCAGGTCTTCAGGGCTACATCCCGTATCCTCACATAGCTGCTACATGTATGTTCGAGCTGGTCGTCCTGCTTTTGCTCGGCCATATGTGGGGGTCCATAGGAGTACATCACTTATGAGCTCGTTCCTGCTTCTCCAGCAGTGTTCTGCGTG
>OY757915.1:91497013-91539513 GCA_963585895.1 Sepioteuthis lessoniana | reverse complement strand
ATCTCAGTCTGTACATCATGTATGTATTTACGTAAACACACACACACACACACACACACAGATCGATATATATATATCGATCAATCATTTGCAGGTAGCCCCATTATATTTACCGAGCTCAAACTGTTAATATCTATCTATCTATCTATCTACCTATCAATCTATCTCCGGCTGTACACTTCTTATCATCTCAGTCTTTTGGTTGTATAGATTAGTTAATCTATATACGTTTATACGTATATGTTAAATAGAAGATTTGAAAATAAATAGTTTGTTGGTAATATTTTTAAAACGAGTCAGGGTCCATTTGTTTGGATACAGTTAAATGGTTTCACTTATAGCTATTTAACTCTTGTCATTCTGTTAAACATTTTTATTCGTTTTCCCACGATGAAAATGTTTCAAGTATTGTTATGTAATATGAATGATTCAGTT
Source organism: Sepioteuthis lessoniana (assembly GCA_963585895.1). NCBI lineage: Eukaryota > Metazoa > Mollusca > Cephalopoda > Myopsida > Loliginidae > Sepioteuthis > Sepioteuthis lessoniana. Next base: position 91,539,078 of record OY757915.1, on the reverse strand, counting down.
TAGCATCAGTGATTTGTTTACACACTGGTAAATGATTTCAAGATTAAATATCTTTATTTAACTCATAGAAGGGACCCTAACAAATGCTAGCACTCTGAGTCAGAGTGGAATTGGGAATAATGGTAATGAAGAGGTATTGCACATCCTCCAAATTTCCGAACTAGAGCCTTATCATCAGATGACTTAGAGTCATAAACAGGACATTCGTTGGTGTGATCCTACCCTTCTCCGGAGATGCAGTATATGTACTCTATAGAAATCACAGCCGACTGGGCTGTTCTCTCTCGCTCTCACTATATATATATATAGTAAAGTAAAGTAGGCGATCATAGTCGAGGGTGACCCGAAGGCCCCTTTTTCGATAGCTTACTACACCAAGGTGTAGGGGAGGGCGCTACTCCTTTCCCTGGATTGCTCCACTTAACCCTTGATCCGTACCTTATAATGCTGAGTGTTAAGCAAGGAGGCATCAAGTACCATTTTTTGAGTCTTTGGTATGACTCGACCAGGGATTGAACCCAGGTCTCCCGGGCGATTGGCGAACACTCTAACCGCTAGGCCAATGTCCGATATATATATGTGTGTGTGTGTGTGTGTGTGTGTGTGTGTGTGTGTGTGTGTGTGTGTGAGTGTTTCGATGGCTCCCTCTCTCCATCAAATTATTAATCGAAATTACCATCCCGCTAATGTTTATTTCATTATTTACCTTACACTTCACATCGGATAAACATCGAAGGATTTTCTTTTTGAATACTTGTCCCCATCAAATAAATAAATAAATAAATTGATTAATAAACAAAATAAACACAAAAGAAGAGCACCCAAACAAATACAAATATTTTCTTCTCAGACTCAACCCAATTTTTTTTTTTTTTTGCTTATTCTCATTTTACCCTCCACTCCCTCTACCCCACCATAATTGTACATTCGATAAACAATCTAAACCCTAACCCTTTATACTTTTTCTTGTGGGGTCTTCACATTGCCAGACCTTTACTTCTCTAGTGTTGTGTTGTGTTGCTTTGTGTGACGCAGACCCCGAATCATTTCAGATATGCAGAGTCTGAAGATATCACCGGAAAGACACGCCCGTTGCACGATGCAAAAGAAAAAAAAACACATTTTTTTTGTTCATTAGTTGTTTTGTCTTTTTTTTTTAATACGGATAATGCCGAGAAGAGTTACTAAGTATAAAAAACATATTGTGTATGTGGGTGTTTATTTTATTTTATTTTTTTGTTTTTTGTTTTTTTCAGTTTAGTTGATTCGAGACAATAAGGCTTGATATAATGCTAAGACCATCCCATTACCTGTCATTTCTGGGTTCAGCCTGAAAATAATTTGGGTGAGCGTAAATTTTGAATGAAGGGCATTCGGTTTATTTCGAAGCATTGAACCTTGTTTGTTGATGTTTTTGTTATGAGAAAAATACCCAGAAATTTATTATTATTGTTTAGTATTATTATTACTCTTTTGAGAGTTTTTCATTCCTGCGTTCGCCAATGGTTTCTCAGTGAGATTTGAGTGACACTAATTATCCGCAAGTCTCCAGGACTCTTCTCAGTATTCTGGCAAATCTTAATAATGCTGTAGTTTGGATGGTCCATACTCGTCCTGTTATTTCCTAGTCCTCTAGTCCTTTTATCCATCTTTTGGAGACTGTAGCAAGGGCACCAATTACCATTGGTATCACCGTCACTTTCACGTTCCACAGTTTTTTTCAATTCCCAAGCTAGGTCTTGATACATATCCTTCTTTTCACTTTCTTTCAATTTTACTGTGGTCCTCCTGAGCAGAGAAGTCCACAATTCTGCAAGTTCTCTTTTTATTATTATTATTATTATTATTATTATTATTATTATTATTATTATTATTATTATCATATGGAAATAAACCTGACCGATAAAATGAAACGCAGCTTCTTCCAGGTTGTGGTCGTGTCGATACTGCTGTATGGATGCACTACTTGGACGCTGACTAAACGGTTGGAGAAGAAGCTCGACGGCAATTATACAAGAATGTTAAGAGCAATATTGAACAGGTCCTGGCAGCAACACCCCACACGGCGCCAACTGTACGGCCACCTACCACCTATCACGAAAACTATACAAGCTAGACGAACCAGACATGCCGGACACTGCTGGAGAAGCAAAGACGAGATCGTAAGTGATGTGCTCCTGTGGACCCCCGCATATGGCCAATCAAAAGCAGGACGACCAGCTCGAACATTCATACAGCAGTTATGTGATGATACGGGATGTAATCCCGAAGACCTGCCGAAGGCGATGAATAATAGGGAGACGTGGAGAGAGAGGATCAGGGATATCCGTGCTAGCCACACGTCATGATGATGATGATGATTATTTACTCCTGTTGGTTATCACTGGAGTTTAAGTGACAGCAAGTCCCCTCGAGTCTTCAGGACTCTTCTCAGTATTCTGGCCGTTCTCAACTATGTTGAAGTTTGGATGATCTCCACTCGTCATCTAACTTCTAAGTCCTCCAGTCCTTTTTTATAATCCTTTTGTTACTGTACCGAATGCACCAATCACGATTGGTATAATCGTCACCTTCATGTTCCATAGTTTTTGTTTTTTTTTTATTTCCTAGCAGGTCGAGATACTTATCTTTCTTTTCACTTTCTTTCAGTTTTATTCTGTGGTCAGCCAGAACAGCAAAGTCGACAATTTTGCAAGTTCTCTTTTTTTTCTTTTTGTAGATTTTTATAAGGTCTGGTCTTCTGGCTGAGATTAGGTGACCCGTTTTCATGTCAAAGTCCCATTGGAGTTTATGTGTGTCATTCTCTAGGACAACTGCTGGGTTGTGCATATACCATTTGTTCGTATGGTCAAATTTAAATTTCTTGCACATCTCCCAGTGGATCACCTTGCCCAGCAAATCGTATCTAGTCTTATACTCCTTCTTTTCTAATTTACTGCTATTGCTTAAGTAGTAGTAGTAGTAGTAAACCGGACCATTGACCTTATGAGTAGAGAGTTTGCTTATGGTTAGGGAGACCGGTGTTCAATCCCAGGTCCAGTCATACCAAAGACTCAAAAATGGTACTTGATGCCGCCTTGCTTTGCGCTCTGCAAAATAAGGTAAGGATCAAGGGTAAAGTGAAGTAATCCTGGGAATGGAGTAGTGTCCTCCCCTACCCCTCGGTATCATAGGTATTGAAAAGAGAGTCTTCGAGTCACCCTCAACAAAGGTAGCCAACTTTACTTACTAGTAATTATAAAGTTGTATATATATATATATATATATATATATTAACTTAACTACTCTTTCACCAGCAGGATATGACACGAGGTCAACTTTTGAACGAAGAACAGCGCGTTTGAATTCAGACGTTTTCTTCTCCAAAACTGGTTGCCTTAACAAGACTTAAGAACCTAGTCTACCCAACAACTTGCCCATTAGTGGTGAGAAAGAAAAGATAGATTCATGCTTTTTCCAAGGGCATTAGCGTAAAATGAAATGCAGACAGCCTCGTCCAGGATTTGAACTCGGGTCACCGATTTATATTCCTTCAATGATAACTGTTACGCAAAGTCAGCTTCTAGTAGCAGTTGTAGAATCAGTTTGGTTGGATTATATAATGTCAAATCCTCTTATTCATATTTTAAGATTGGTAAACGCATTGTATGAAGACACCATTTTTACACAAGCCACAACTCATTTTTTTTACACACAGTTAAATTGTTATACACATAAGTGGTAAGTCTACAGCTCGTTGGCCATCTTATTTTTAAATGAGTCAGAGCTAATTTGCTTGCACACAGTTAAATGGTTTAATGAAATAGAAGTGATTATTTGTTTTAAAATTTCGGTAAGCCGACTGCTTGTAGAAAATCTTATTTTTAAATGAGTCAGGGCTAATTTGCTTGCACACAGTTAAATGGTTATTCGCATGATCGGTAAGCCAACTGCCTGTAAAAAATCTTATTTTAAAATGAGTCAGAGTTCAGTTGTTCACACACAGTCAAATTATTCCAAATACTCTAACACGATTAGTTCTATTTGGTTTTAATCATCTGTTTACTTGAATGATTTCAGATATTGCTATCTAACATGAATAGGTTTATTTGCACACAGTTAAATTATTTCAAGCATCACTATGTAACATTAAAAATTCTTTTTAGATTCAAAACTAAAGCGTTTCAAGTAATGCTAATTGATACTAATAATTCTGTTCAACATTACTCTTCCATTATGACACAGTTAAATGATTCCAAGTATTATGTTATGTATCACTAACAATTCAATTAAACATCAGTCATTTGTGTACGCACAGTTAAATGATCAAACAGTTCTATTTCTTACAATTCAGTTTGGCATGTCAACAAAGTTGAATGGGTCCAAGTATTGTTATATATCATTGACAATTCAATTAAACATCAGTCATTTGTTTACACAAAGTTAAATGTAAAAACAATTCCATTTCTAACAATTCAATTTAGCTTCAGTCATTTGCTTGCTTACAGTTTAAATGTCAAACAGTTCTATTTGAACAAGTGATTGAACCCTATCAGATGCTACCAATTCGGGCCAGAGTGAACCTGGGAACAATGGCAACGAAGGGGTACTCCATATTCCCTAAAGCTGACAGGCTGGAGCCTCAGCAGCAGATAGTTTAATGTCATATCCAGGACAAATGTTGGTAGGGGGTCTTATCCCTCTGCAGAGATGCTGTCGGTGTATTCTACAGCCCCAGCCTACTGGGCTCAGTTGTAGTAGTGTAATGTAAATGCTCCTCGTAGGGTCGTAATAAAGAGGTTTTTGATGAGATGGAGTTTCTAGCGAAAAAAAAAATTACTTTGATTATTTTTTATTCTTTTAGAATGATAACGTTAGTAAATCCAAAATGGCTTAGTATTCCCAGTTATCTAGCTGAATCTTAGTTGTGAAGAGATGAATTCATACCTCTTCCAAAAGCCAGAAAGTAAAACGCAAACTGCCTCCTCTTAGATTTAAACTTGGTTTGTAGAGCCCATTTCCAAATACAGTAACCACTGTGTCACACACAACCAATCAGTAGCAGTAATAGTACGGAATTATTTAAGTCAATATCGAGGCACATGCCCCTAACCAGAGTGTACTGCCACTGCGCTCTGTATGGAATCTGTCATTCCACATTGAAGAAAAGAGTGTAGATTCTGTGCACTCAAAAGAAAAAAAAACTGATCACCTAATCTCAGCCAGAAGACCAGACCTTATAATAATCAACAAAAAAAAGAGAATTTGCAAAATTGTCGACTTTGCTGTACCGGCTGACCACAGAATAAAACTAAAAGAATTTGAAAAGAAGGATAAATACCTCGACCTTGCTTGAGAATTGAAAAAACTGTGGAACATGAAGGTGAAAATTATACCAATTATGATTGGTGCTTTTGGTACAATAACTGAAGGATTATTAAAGGAACTGGAGAACTTGGAAGTTGGTGACCGAGTGGAGATCATTCAAACGACAGGATTATTGAGGACGGCCAGAATACTAAGAAGAGTCCTGGAGACTTAAGGAGACTTGCTGTCACTCAAACTCCTGTGAAAGACCATCAGCTAATAATGGGAAAAACTCTAAAGGAGATAACAACAACAATAATAATAATAATACCTGTTTTGTTACAAAAATTTCACCAACGTTGATTATAGCTCGAGATTCAAGTGAGTGACACACTGTGTTGCAAAAATGTATTAAAAAAGAAACCATTTATGATATAGCCAACTTGGCTAGCGCTGTAGAATGCACCGACTACATCTCTGCAAAGAAGTAAGATCCCCACCCTGCAAGAAGTGTCTTGTAAATGACACTTAACAATCTAAAGTAAAGTCTCCAGTTCTGGAGCTTTGGGGATCCCCTTCGTTGCCATTGCTCCCAGGTCCAGAGTGGTAGCACTTGATAGGGTCTTATTTTTGTGTCGAATAGAACTGTTTGATACTTAAGCTTTGTTCAAACAAATGGCAAATCATTAATTGAATTGTTAGTGATATATAGCAATACTTGGAACAATTCACTTATGTATCAATGAATGAGTCATATTGAATAGAATTTGTTGGTTGGTTGCTTGGGTTTTATGGCATATCAACCTTTGTAGGTGATTTAATCCTATTTACCCAAACCCTCCGCTCGGGCAGGATATGACACAAGGTCAATTTTAAGAGGAGTTTAACAGGTTTGAATTCAGAGTTTTCCTTCTCCTAGACTAGTTGCCTCACTAAGGCTGAAGAACCTAGTATGCCCTACTATTTACCCATAGCTGGAGGGAGAATAATTGGATTCTTACCTTTCCCAAGGGTATTAGTGCTATGTGAAATACAATCAGTCTCGTCCAGGATTTGAACTCGTGTCGCCGTGTCCATTTCCTACGACGATAACCATTACACCACAAGCACTTCCTTTGTAGGTGATTTAATGCCAAATTCATTTTAAGACAAATAATCACTTCTATTTCAAACAATTCAGTTTACCATGAATACAAATTTAATTGTCAAAAACATTTCTGTTTCAAGCTTTTTGGTTTAGTCAAACAGTTCTAATTCAAACAATTCACTTTAGTATAAGGACAGATTTTCTTTACCCACAGTTAAATGTCAAACCAGTTCTATATTAAACAATTCCGTTTAGCGCAAGTAAAGTTCCAATGTCAAAATCAGTTCCATTTCAAATAATTCAATTTAGCATGAGTACGCAATTAAAATGTAGGTACACAGTTTAATTGTCAAAGACATTTCTATTTCAATTTATTCAGTTTAGTCGACAATTCAGTTTAGCATTGGTATGCAGTTTAGTTCTATTTTACCAATAGATAGAGCTCTATCAGGTGCTACCATTCCGTGACAGAGTGGACCTTGGAGCAATGGCAATGAAAGATGTACTCCGCATTCCCCAAAGCCCCAACATCACTGTAACCTCACCATCAGATTTTTTAGTGCCATATCCAGGACACTCGTTTGGAGAGGTTCTCACCCCTCTGCAGAGGTGCAGTCGGTGTATTCTACAGCGCTAGCTGACTGGGCAATAGAACAACACAGTGTGAAACGATAAAATTGTCGTCCTAAATAAAACAACACTACAGCTTTATTTCAAAACTTTTATTGAAAAAATCAATTCAGGTAACTTGATGACGTTGTAGAGCTGACATCTACAGGGTGAAACGATAAAATTGTCGTCCTAAAGAAAACAACACTACAGCTTTATTTTAAAACTTTTATTGAAAAAATCAATTCAGATAACTTGATTATGTAGTAGAGCTGACATCTATTCAATGTTAAATAGCAATTCTTGAAACTCTTTAACTGTGTGCTTAAATTGAATTATTTGTATTACATTCTCGGAATCATTTGTCGGTTTACAAATGAATGAATTGTGTTGAATAGAATAATTAGTGTTAAATACCAATACTTGTAGCATCTTAACTGTTTGTAAACAATTGATTAATATTGATTAGAATGATTCATGTTACAGAAATAACTGAAACCATTTAACTGTGTAGAAACAATAGCAATGCTAATGTCCAAACAAATTAGATGAAACTCATTCAAAAATGAATTTACGTAAAAACTATTCACTTACAAATTATTGTTGTATAGCTACATAATACATATGTCACTATACACGGAAACATAGTCAACACAACGACGAGCGGACACAGTTCTTTAGAAAAATATACCTCTCACTTTATTGAAAGGGTTGTGTGTGAGAGGGAGTTGGAGACTGAACAGAACTGCAACATACTGACCCCCCCAACTTCACTGGCTATCACAGCCTTTCTTTCCCATTCTTCTGGGCTACTCAACTGGGGGCCTGGGACATGGTTCTCATTCCAGCATCTTCTCTCCAACTGATCTGAACTTCATGTCGCCGGGGTTATATAATAATTTGACGTCCACCTACTTCCTGCGAGCGTCACAATTTCGCACTCAATTCAACCCCTCGACAGTCAAGGTCACCCCTGATCTCCGGATATCTTCGACCGGATAGACCTGGTATTTACACTGGTACATTTCTTCTTTTGACTGCTTGGCCGGGTCGGAGGTCAATATACAACATTATATGTGTCTTTCCATTTAGACGTGTTCAAACAAACGACTAATATTGAATTATCTTTACAATGTAATGCTTGAAACAATTCAATTTTGAGTAAATAAATCATTAATAGTAAATAAAATTATTTGTACTTGATAGAAATACAGGAAACCATTTAACTGTGTACAAAATATGAGTTCATGCTCGTCTGAAATTGCTTTCAATAAAATGTGTTTACAAATCATATATATTTGATATATATGTACAAACAGGATTTAGCATTGAATAACATACAATGGTTGATATGCAATAAAACCCAACGAAACCAGCCTAAATCATATATGATATTGTCAGTCACGATACACAGCCTAGTACCGAAACGAAGGTTATTAATATTGCTTTCAGTTGCACCAGGTGGTTCATTTTCATTTAAGTTACTAAAACGTTTAGTTGGTAAGAAACCATATGAATTCAAGAACAGTCATCATGCAAGGCATTTCAGGGCATATTTCAGGAAATCATCTCCGATAAGACAATTAAAATATTAATGATATTTACCTAACCCCTCCGCTCGGGCAGGATATGACACAAGGTCAATTTTTTTTCAAGCGGAGTTTAACAGGTTTGAATTCAGAGTTTTCCTTCTCCAAGACTTGTTGCCTCACCTAGGCTGAAGAACTCAGTCTGCCCTACTATTTACCCATAGCTGGAAGGAGAATAATTGGATTCATACCTTTCCCAAGGTTATTAGTGCTATGTGAAATGCAATCAGTCTCGCCCAGGATTTGAACTCGTATCGCCGTGTCCATTTCCTACGACGATAACCATTACTCCACGGGCACCTCCAGACAATTAGAATATTAATAGAAACTTAAAACAACAGAATATTTGTGTAAATGTCCTTGGAGAACATCACTATCTAAAAAAACAATTAGAATGTGCTCGTGTTGGTTATAAACGTAACCCACAAAAATACATCAGGAAAGCAGGTCAGCAGTTTTAAATTCCTCACTAGATTATTTAGAAAGTTTGGCAGAAACTTTGGTTGAATACTAATTCTTATTTATTGCAGTTGTTTCAAAATCTAAGTTACTACAACAAAACCATACATCCTGATTTCTATTGGAGTATGCTGGGGCCTTGTAAAGATGAAAAGGATTTTATGGAACATTTAATTTTCTGCTAAGAATAGTTTTTCTGCCTAGTTGTGTATTATTATAAGAGTCAATATCTTATCATTTTTAAATTGGAAAAATCTGCTGAAATACCGGAAAATGGTTCCTTACTAAGTGTTGCGTTCTGGTTAGTGAACGCTTATAGTATTAAATAAAGGACAAACCACGATATGTGAGGAAATAGAGTTATATTCTCAGGAAAAAGTATATAAAATAGAGAGACTGTTAGTAGACAAGAACATAGGATTAGTGAATACAGAATAAGGATATAGTCCAACGATAGTATTGGCTTCCGTTCTACGAAGCGGCTCTTCACCTTCTCGTCTGCAATGTATGGCAGATGGACTAGTTCATTGTGAGGAGAAAGGTGGGTGATACCCAACACTAAGTGTAGTTATTACAAAGTCTAAGCGATCAGGACGAAAGTATACATCCTGATTTGTGACAGATGGATAGATAGATATGAACAGGTTAGGATAGATAGATAGATAGATAGATATGGGCACACTGAGATAGATAGATAGATATGAACAGGTTAGAATAGATAGATAGATAGATAGATAGATAGATAGATAGATATTAATAGTTTCTGATAGATGAGAGAGCATTGTAAAGATAATGAAGAGCGACTCATTTCTTGGAGTGAATCGATTGTAGACCTGATGTATTAATCTATAAATCCGTGCGTTGTAAACGTCTATATCTTTGGATATTTCTTTTTAAACTTTGAAATTATTTCTTTTACGATAATCCATTACATTTAAACGGATAACAAGGGTTTGAGTAAACGTGTTGTTACTCAATCACCAACAACAACCAAAATATGTCCGATGTGAACATAAAAAGAAAAAAAGATTAAAGACTGTCGTAAGCATTTTGTCTTTATTTGTTGTAATGTTAAGAAAAAACAAACTGTCAAATTCTCACGTATTTTCGATTTCCCCCAGGGTTGCATCCCGAAAAAAACCCAAAGATATTTTTCATTCTCAGTTCTCGAAGAACTTCGCACAGGAAATCGCATTCGTACGCGCTGAAGAAAGCCGACAGCGCCGATTTCTTCCCTAAAACGGGACACTTGAACACGTAGGTGGTGAAAATCTCCACAGCAGCTGACAAAATCAGGACTATTATCATAGAAACTGACAGTCTCCGACACCTCTGGCGCAGGTTGCCGGACCAAAGTTGGGGGAAGAGTACAATACACCAGTAGAAGGCACAGATGATAACCACCACAACAGACGTGAGAAGGGTCGCCACTTCCTGTTTCAAAACTTTGTGGACGGCTTGGTATTCCATAAATGTGTCAATTATGTCTTTCCCCATGATCGCGGTTGTTTCGTTTGTGGAGGAAGGGATATTATGCATCTGTGATAGTTTCTTTAAGACACGTTATTTTCGCTTTTTAGATTCCCTTTTTTAAAACGAGCAATTAATTTCTAAAAATGTTTTTTCTTGTTCATTTTTTTCTTATTCTGAAGACTTCTCTTTTACTTAAATTTCACTTAATCATTTTTTGCAGATTCTTATAAATATTTTTGGCAAGAATTCTCTGATTTTCAAGAATTTGTCGCCGTCTATCTTCTGCTATTGTCTTTTTTAATTTAATTTTAATTTTGGAGGGAAAATCAGACGTAATCTTATTTTCTTACATTCTCTGTCAGGCTCCTTTATTTCTTCTTTTCTTTCCTACTTTCTTTCTTTCTTTATATTGAAATATTTTCCTCTTGACTGAAGGTATTTCTGAAAATAAACAAGTTTTAAGAAATAATTATGTTGAAAATATGAATCTAATTTTAATCTAATAAATTTTGATTTTGATAACTTCTGATTAGATATTTCGCGTATGTTTTTGCTTTTTTTTGTATAATATTTTTCAGCTATTAAATCTCTTCGAAATTTCTTAAGGAGGGCGAGTCCCGTGCTGTTGTGGCTGATGTGATCGACTTCAATATCGTAGTAAGCGAGTTCGAACACAACTCACGTTATTACGTTCACATTCGGATTAACAACATTGAGAAAGGTATAAATTCCCAGATTTCCCAAGTTATTGGTTTAATAGGACGGCTTTGGCATTAAGTAACCGACGAAGGTTATATACCATTAAACAAAGAAAATGATAACTAAATATCTTACTCACACATATGTTTGTGAGTGTAGGTATCGAAAGATTATCAGCCACATGGAGACTAGTAAAGGCTTGGACAGCTATCGATAGGCTATTGATCATATGGAGATTAGCAAAGGCTTGGACAGCTATCGATAGGCTATTGATCATATGGAGATTAGCAAAGGCTTGGACAGCTATCGATAGGCTATTGATCATATGGAGATTAGCAAAGGCTTGGACAGCTATCGATAGGCTATTGATCATATGGAGATTAGCAAAGGCTTGGACAGCTATCGATAGGCTATCGGTCATATGGAGACTAGCAAAGGCTTGGACCACTCTCGATAGGCTATCAGTCATATGGAAGTTAGACCTGTCCGATAAAAAAAAAACTACTATATGGATGCACCACGTAGACGCAAAATAAACGTATGAAGGAAAAGCTTGACGGCAATTATACAAGCTGTATGAAACAAGTCCACAAAACAGCAGCTGTACGACCACCCACCACCCATCACAAAAACAATCCAAATTAGATGAACCGGACATGGAGGACACTGCTGGAGAAGTAAGAGCGAACTCACAAGCGGTGTACTCCCGTGGAATCCTTCAGACGGACAAACAATATTGGACGACCAGCTATAACATATCTACAGTAGCTCTGTGCCCATAGAGGATGTAGCATGGAGGACCTGCCGGGAGCGATGGACGATAGAGACGGGTGACGAGAGAGGGTCAGGGAGATCCATGCTAGCAGCGCGACATGATGATGATGATTACTGCATTATCATTATATATATATATATATATATATATGCATGTATTTATGCGTGTATATGTCTGTGTGGGTACTAAAGGACTCATTATTGTAGTACACACACACACACACACACATATATATATATATATATTGTTAGAGTTGACTTAGAGTCAAAATAGCTTAAGAACTGTCAGTTTCTCGCCTATGTATTCATCCAACTTAGAAATATTTGTGCACCATCTCAGACATTAGGCAATCATTATTCATAAACATAGAAGACTATACATCGGTAGCCCTTAAGCGTATATGTAAACAAAACAAAAGTGATACATATGCGTTAAAATCCCTTCGCTTACGCTGAAGTTTGTATGTCACTGTACAGTAGAATATCCGGCTAGCGTAAAGTCAGCTAAGTTTCGATCCCAGCATCGAGCATCTTACGTGTCTAGCCACACATGAGATGTGATACTACGAAACAGTCTCTCTGTGGATTACAATATGTATATATATATATATATATATATACGAAAAATTGCTACATTCTGAATATGTTTGAATTTACTTACGACAAAACCGCTACCGAAAGCATAGGTCCCTACTAAAGTTAAGCATTGATGAACCAGCTCAGTACTTAGATGAGTGACCATTTATAAACAGCAAGTATTTTAACTCACAGAAGTCCACTGTGAGTGGCTAAGTAAATAAATTTGAAAAAAATATTAATCTGAAGTAGTATACTTATTTAGTAAGATTGCCTTAGTTGTGGCAGGAGACCAGAGGTTTGTGGCACCCAGTAAGAATATTACTCATTAATGATAGTCAGCTAACTTTTATACCACGTGAGGTGCTCAAACAGATGTACTATGATGATACAATTTTACAATAAAGGATCGCATATATACATCTATACAAAGATAGATAGATAGATAGATATAAAGAGACTGTAAGAGATAGATAGATAGATACTGTAAGAGAGAGAGAGAGAGAGAGAGACTATAATTGATAGATAGATGTAAAGAGATTGATACATAAATAGATACTGTGTGTGTGTGAGAGAGAGAGAGAGAGAGAGAGAGAGAGACTATAATTGATAGATAGATGTAAAGAGACTAATAGATAGATAGATAGAAATTATGCAAATTCTAAGCTTGGTGGGATTTTGGTGAATAAAAAACGGCGATTTCTCCGTTAGAATTAGTCGAAGTTAGGCTTCCTGATGATCCGGTAAGGTGAAACTTTAGTAGAAGATTTTCGACTCGCGATGTAAGTTAATTTTAGATAGATAGATAGATAGATAGATAGATAGATAGATAGATAGATAGATAGATAAATTACTGGTTTTATATTTGGATGTCATTATTTGTTTTGTTCTTCGTTATTTTGGTTGGCATTACGCAGTCAATGAAACTTAGTACTTTTCTACTTTCCGTTTTCTTTTACCATTTTTAAATAAGCTGCCGTTATAAATGTTTTGAATTTTTCTCTGATGTTATTTTCCGGCTCTTCTTGTGCAAAATACTCTAAACATTTGTTTACTTGATTTCGTTGTTTTGTAGTTCAGTTACGGAACATTTTCAGTAGGAACTTGTTCTGTCGGCATTTACAGATAGATGCGCGCACACACACACACACACACACACACACATATATATATAGTGTATCGCTGGTAAACGTCTCTCTCTCTCTCTCTCTATATATATATAGACAGACAAACCGACAGATAGACAGATAGACAGAGACAAAGAGGGAGAGGTAGAGAGAGAGAGACAAAGACAGAAAAATGACTACGGTAAATGAACATAGATAGATAGATAGATTTTTAAAAATTGATAGTGATTATATATATTTTGAGCTCAAAATGGCACCTAAAAACTCACTCATTTATGAATTTGAGCCTCATTATTTTATTTCACTCTTTCTTTATTTTGTAATTCAACTTAACAGAATTGATAAATTAAGCGATGTTGCTTTTTGAATGTTTTCAGGGAAATAGCTATGAAAGTAATTCTTTAAATCTTTTAAAGCTCAAATATTTTGCAAGGCGAGTTGCGATATTAAGAAAATGATCATATAAACTAAAAAAAAAAAGTGATTTGTACAATATCATTTTAATATAAAAATGCAAGAATATACTATTTCATTATTGTTAACATAAATTTCCGTACAAGTTTAATCCTTCATCTGCCCAATTCTACTTCCTTTTTATTGCAATTCAATGGGCTCGTTACATCTTGACAGCGAGAAAATGCTCAACGAAAACATGAATAAAGAATAAACTCCCAGAGAGAATTGAACTTATATCCCCCTATGCCTCGAAGAAGACTGGTTCTACATACCAGCAGCTTTCCTAACGCAGCTATCAGAGCAGGGATGGTATCACGGAAGATTAACTCAGCCTCGCCATTTTTTCCTTTGGTCACTACTATATTTATGGTTATTGGTTTATACACAAGTAGTCTCGAGAGAATAATGTTAAACATGATTCGAATAAAGACAAGATCATTGTCAGTGGACAACTGAAAGAAAAGCGATGGAGTTTAAATACCTTAACCTATTTACCAATCCCTCCACTCGGGCAAGATATGACACAAGCTCAATTTTTAAGCGGAGTTTAACAGGTTTCAATTCAGAGTTTTCCTTCTCCTAGACTAGTTGCATAACCAAGGCTAAAGAACTTAGTATGCCCAACTATTATCCATAGCTGGAGGGAGAATAATTGGATTCATACCTTCCCCAAGGGTATTAGTGCTATGTGAAATGCAATGAGTTTCGTCCAGGATTTGAACTCGTGTCGCCGTGTTCATTTCCTACGACGATAACAATTATACCACGGGCACCTTAAATACCTTAACGCTTTTTCTTTGACGACGGATCAAAGAAAAAAATGTCAAAGAGCGAAGTTACGACAAGAATGACTGTAACAGCTTTAGCAAGACTGGATCTCAAAGTGATAGACAAGATCATCACTCTTACAATAAAGATAAAGATCCTGAAAATCCTGCTTCTAATAATTTCCATGTATGCATGCTGATCCAAGAATCTCACCATAGATCTTCAGATTCTTTAAGACAGGGCTTAATTGCACGCCTTGCAAAAATACTTGATTTTCATTCACTCTCACCACCGAAAATATTGTTAAATATTATTTTTACTGGCATGTAGTGTTGATAGGTTTTAAAAGATTTTAACAGTTAAAGTGTCACTCAGTATATTTGTGAGTATAGGGTTACTTGAGAGCTTTTATTGGACGTGAAAGTTACGTGATCGACTGATGCAAGGAAGTTAATCGGAAGTAATTGAAGGCTTCACATCGATTTCTATCTCTAATCCGACTGGCACCCAGCTTGAGTACGAAGTCAGTATAAAGTAAGTCATCGATACATTAAGTTATCTGTTCATATCGACACACGGCTAACGAAAGCACGGACAGCTATCGATAGGCTCTCGATCATATGGAAATCAGACCTGACCGATAAAATGAAACGCAGTTTCTTCCAGGCAGCGGTCGTATCGATACTGCTATATGGATGCACTACTTGGATGCTAACTAAACGGCTGAAGAAGAAACTAGACGGAAATTACACAAGAATGTTGAGAGCAATATTGAACAAGTCCTGGCGGCAACACCCCACAAGACACCAACTATACGACCACTTGCCTCCCATCACGAAAACTATACAAGTTAGACGAACCAGACATGCAGGACACTGCTAGAGAAGCAAGGACGAACTCATCAGTGATGTACTCCTATGGACCCCCACATATGACCAAGCAAAAGCAGGACGACCAGCTCGAACATACATACAGCAGCTATGTGAGGATACGGGATGTAACCCAGAAGACCTGCCAAAAGCGATGAATGATAGGGAGAAGTGGCGAGTAAAGGTCAGGGATATCCGTGCTAGCGGCACGACATGATGGATGATGATGATGAGGATTCATCCCGGTGAAAAAGCCTATGAAAGAAGACGACAAACGGACGAAATAAGATAGTGGCGTAAGAGACACAGTGACGACTAGGCGACAGAGAGAGAGAGAGAGAGAGGTGGGGGGAGAATGAGTGAACGTAGAAGAGGTGATGTAGCGAATAAATTGAATATTAAATAACAAAACATAACTAATTTACTTCGACATCAGCAGCAGCAAAAGCCACAACCCAAGATCGATAACGGCCATTATCGAGTAACTCAGTGGGATAGAATAAACTATGAGACATGTGGTTAACAAGGAGGATATTAAGACCATAAGGAAAACATTCTATGACACAGGAGTAACAAATCGATCAGCTCTTCCGATTTGAATATCCTCAAGTACAACGCCTAAGACTTTATCAAAGAGACCATCCAGCCGCTCTGGGATACCAAGTACTCGTTGAAGGCCGTCACTATGGACATGATGGCCTGTATAAACTAGATTCAAGTGACAATAGAATGCTGCTACATCCGGCTGCAGTATTTTATGGAAAATTCCGTCATATCTATTTTTATGACAGGAATTGCCTCGCTTTACTTCCAAAATATTGAACGGAGGTATGTGAATTATTCGGGTGCTTTTAGTAGACAAAGGCTTCTAAAAACTTTTACTTTATACAACCCAAGTAAACAAATTCAGTTTCCATTCACCCCACTCCAAATGAATTAACTAAATACTAATCTATAAAACAGAATTAATTTACCCATAACAACTACGACTAACATGAGAAAAAAAATTTAATTCTTGAATTATTTTTAATGAGAAATATGGTATAGGAATATATAGTGTGTGGTATTAATGGAGACTGCCACAAGCTTTTTCGTATAATGCATAAGGTAATCTGAATGATAACCTTTCACAGAATATTTCGGTAAGGAAATACAAAGGTCATTTGGACTAAAAAACATATATTTCATATACATATAGTTACACATAATTATAAAATGTGTTAAATGCACCAAACCATAAAAAAGGTTACAGAAGCTGTTCCAAAGAACGATAAGTGCTGAATATCAGTGACTGAACACTTACAGTTTCCTGGCATAGGGAAAATTCACAGAAGATAATTTGCGCGCACGTGCTTCTCGCAGAGCAGAGACGGAAGGAAAACGGTTTCTTCTCTGTCCAATATCTACTGCGAAAAAAATGGAAGAACTCGCTTCTCGATTTGTCACATGACCAACGGTCACGTGCTTGTCGGAAGCTCTGCCCATTGATAATTAAAGGGGAGAGGAGGTGACTATGCTATTTTCTCCAACAATAGTTTTAATAGGGATGATGTTTTAAATGTTTTCAGTTTCAAGATTTGAATTTTTACAAAACCCAAGAAACTTATAAATAGAATACTAATTCTAAAACAACACCTTGCTCAGTCGGCTAAGGCAGTAGAATACACTGACTGCACCTCTGCAGAGGGGTAAGACCCTCTCAATGAGTGTCCTGGATATGACACTAAACAGTCTGATGGTGAGGTCCAAGTAATGCTGGGGCCTTGGGGAATACGGAGCACCCCTTCATTGCCATTGCTCCCAGGTCCACTCTGGCCCGGCGTGGTAGCACCTGATAAGGCCCTATCGATGGGTTAAATAGAACTAACGGCATACTTATGCTAAACTGAATTGTTTGATTAAACTGAATTGCTTGAAATAGAAATGTTTTTGACAATTAAATCGTACTTGCATTTAAACTTCATGCTTATGCTAAACTGAATTATTTGAAATTGAACTGTTTTTGACATTGAAACTGAACTTACACTAAACTGAATTGTTATATATAACTGCTTAAATAAACTGAATAGTTTGAAATAGAAATGTTTTTGACAATTAAACTGTGTACTCATGCTAAACTGAATTGTTTTAAATAGAACTGATTATTTACATAAGAATAGATTTGGCGTTAACTAACCTACAAAGGTTGATATGTCATAACCCCCCCCCAAATAGATAAATAAATAAAACACAGCAATTAATACCTGGCAATATTGAATCTAACTCTCATTGGGTGCCCCATTCATTCGGCCTTGTGCCACATCGAAGCAAAGAGCTTCGTAAATTACAAATTACAATATTGAATCTCACTTAAGAAGAGTAGATCAGATCAGGATCTCTTTGGTCAGAGAGGATTATTTTGTTAAGAATTATTCAACTTTAATAACATTTATTAAAACTCTGTTACCGTGGATAAGAATTAAGATTTCTGACACTTTATTTTAACTTTATTTTTCTTTCTTTTTAAAAATATTTTGGTACTTATGCATCTATGTTACCGAAAAAAAAGCCGAACTTGCCCGAGCGTTTCTGGATCGAAAGAATCGGAATATTCTGGAACGAAATTTAAGCAAGCAGACGATAAAATAAGTCCACCAATTTGTTGACAAAACGCATGAAGACAAAAAAAAAAAAAAAAAAAGAAAAAAAAAGAAAGAGAAAAAGACAATTTTTAATGGATAATGTTACCAACCTTTTCGGGAGAAAAAGAATAAATCGACAGTCAATGTGTGGTAATTTTAAATATGAAAGAAATAGTTTAAATTTTTATTTTATCTATTTTGCGGGTGCGGGCTGTGTATCATTTTTTGTCTTTTTAAACAATTTTTTTCGTATTTATGCACTAATTGTACCGTGCAGAAGTAATAACGTGTTAATTTAGAAATCCATTCTTACCATGGGGAGAGGGAATGTTTTGTAACTATTCTGTACTTTCAACTAACAATTTAATTATAATCCAGGTCCTGCATTTGGTGTTACAGCATCTCCAGGCATAACTTTTCTTCATTTTCTTTTTAGGTGGCAAGGATGCTCACATGCCCGGTAACTTTTAATTTTGCCAAGAAGGTTTTTTTCTTGACAGAATTGGATCACCATTTCTGCACATTGTAGATTTTCGCTTAGCTGCGATAAATTCATGTTTACACTTGTCTGTAACTTACTAAACAAATTGATTGAATTATTTTATCTTAAATTTGATTAGCTAGGCTTTTCGGCATATTCCGATTCTTTCCGGAAACGCTCGGGAAAGTTCGGCTTTTTTTGCAGTAACATAGATGGATAGATACCAACATTTTTATTCCTCTTATCAAATAATGTACTTTTTTTCTAAAGGTGTCTGACAAACTATTATGAAAAGGGGCTATTTCAAAATTCAATATTACATGAAATAATTTCCTTAAAATATAACTTTTTAAATGTTTTTTTGGTAAAAATATGATTACATGAAAACAACCGGCTCTTTTTAGTAAAAGCTAGATCGTTCCCTTCATCTAAATGACCCTAGATATTTTGACCGGATCGTACGTGAACGACACACCCCATCAGGTATTCCGCTGGGTGTACGATATCTGTCAAATAGTCTATATGATCAAAGATTTTTGTTTTCCTGCTAAAATGGGATTTATTAATAAAAATTAATAAATTAACCCTCTGTGGACCGCTACACTTAAATTATTTCATTTAAATTATTCATCCTCACTTTAAAATCACTTTGAGAAGCCCTGATCGAAGCAGCTGAAGTGAGATGCTCCCGAAGACACTTTAGCGTCAACTACGAGGAACATAAAATAAATAATAAAGCCTGGAAAAACACCAAACCACATGTTAGTTGATATAAAGATCTTCAGCTGAAAAGGAAAAAAAGAAGGAGGAAAATGAGTTAGTTTAGTCTCGTGACAAGATCTACGGGTTCTTCAAGACTATCCTTTAGAAACAGAAATCGGAATGCAAAAGAAATGGACGGAAAACATTACTGGGTGAGTTTTGCTGCAACTCAGGACCTGTCTTAAGGCCGACAGATTTTTTGGTGATGCGTACCAGTAGTGCAGCATCCCCACGTCCCAGCCGAAGGATTGGATCAGTGGCGTATGTATTTATCCCACCTCGCCATCACCCGCAGAATACAACTAGAAGGTCAATTTTTAAGCCGGGTAATGTTGGTTTGAATTCAGGGTTTTTCTTCTCCTAGACTGGTTGGTGTAGTAGGGCGAATAGCCTGGCTTAGCCTGCCTGTTTTACACATAGCTGAATAGGAAGAAATAGTTTCATGCCTTTCCCAAGATTTAGTGTTATGTTTAGGGATTTGGTTTTCGATGTAATTTTTTTACGACATATTTTTTGTTACATACTGTTTTGTTAAAGAACAAAAAAACATTAGAAATCATAAGCTTTAGCAAAAATAAGCGTCTTCAACGGCGTAAATATTAACGTAAATGGCAAATTGTGCCTTTTTATAAAAACTTTGCGAAATTAAGATCAATTTTTGGCTATCCTAAAAAGTTATACAGAAAGCTATAGCTTATCATATTTACCAACCCCTCCGCTCGGGCAGGATACGAGACAAAGTCAAGTTTTAAGCGGAGTTTAACAGGTTTCAATTCAGAGTTTTCCTTCTCCTATACTAGTTGCCTCACCAAGGCTGAAGAACCTAGTATGCCCTACTATTTACCCATAGCTGGAGGGAGAATAATTGGATTCATACCTTTCCCAAGGGTATTAGTGCTATGTGAAATGCAATCAATCAGGTCCAGGATTTGAACTCGTGTCGCCGTGTACATATTCTGCGACGATAACCATTACACCATGGCTATGGCTTATAAGTACGAAAATAAAGCAATAAAAATTACAAATGAATAACAGAAAACTGTTATCAATAAAAACTAGCTTTTTAAAATCCTTATAAAAATTAGTTATTCCACGACAAAGATAAAAACTATTTGTTAATACATGCACTCCATATTGCACGCAGATCATTCGTATACTTGAGTCAACAAGAAGTAAGCTCTTGTAATTTTAGCCTGCATGCGGAAACAAGCTTAGATATTAGCATTTATTCATATATATTTGGACTAAAATTATCTTTCATCTGACTACTTCTAGTTTCTTTTGAACAATTATTAATGAACGAGAATTAAGAAATTGAAACATAATACTTATCAAAATCATTAATAGCAATGAGAGGTAGAGCTTCATCTAAAAAAATATATATAAAATGTCATTTATCTAATTTTTTTAAGCGTACACTGCACAACAAACACGTACCAAACACAGAATAAGTAACCATTATAACTAGAAAAAAAAATTTCAATATAAACTGGATTTGCTGGTTTTCCTGGGCAATTTGAAGCCAGTGGAACTGGATCCAGCGGATCACAAGCGGTGGAATTGCATAAAGATTTTTCTGCTCTTAGCCTCTTATTTGCGAGGCTATCTGTAGCGAGAAAATTTCATAGGGTGCTTTGATTAAAACAGCGACAGATCCAGACATCAACGTCAGGTAGGATTACGATCATAAACTGGCTACTTACGGGCCTTTTCGGACATATTTCTATTCGGGCACATAATAGTATAAATATCAACTGTTCCAGACCTTCGAAAAACATCCCTTATTTAGCATTACGATTTTCGTTGAATGAAATGGAATCGAGGACTCAAACCTAGAAGAGGCTGTTTGCTCTTTACGTAGGTCTAAAAAAGGCCTGAATCTAATTTTCCTTTCCCGCCCACCAGATATTGATGAATAGTCGGTCAGACTGGCCCTTTAGCTTGAGTAAAGCAACGAGTCTAAGAGAAGAAAAATTCTAGATTCGAAACAGCATTACTTCTTTTGATAATTAACCATGAGTCACATTCTGCCCGACTCGGAGGGGTTAAGTAAATGCATATGCAGTCAGTCTCTTTCAAAGACTGCAGGCCATAGGTAGTGCCGACAATTTTGTTTGCCATTTTTCAGAGTAATGGATTTTCAGTTCTCTCGGTGGTGCCTGTGAATACCATTTTTTATTCCGTCCTTATATATATATATATATATATATATATATATATATATATATATATATATATATATATATATATTACACGCATAAAGATTGTAACATATTTGGAGCTTTGTTATTACCTTTCTGGCGTCTAACACATGAAGCGGTTTTTTCTGCTCTTTACCAATCTTGGAAAAAGTACCACTTTTCTCGAAAACATTCATAAAAATAAATAAGGGAAAACGACTTCCCTGTTCTTTATAGATTAATAATGATCCACTGGGATTTCGCTCTTCCAAATTTTACAATCCTCCGGTTTATTTCACTTTCTTTCGACTCATTAAAAAAAGAAAGAAGTAAAAAGAAAAATAATTTTCCTTTTGTAGAGTTCAAAAAGATAAGAATCTCGAGAAAGCGTCACATATCCGGTGACGTCACTTAAAGACGTCAGCATAATGGCATCATCAGCGCTGCGTATCCCCTAACAACCATGCCACGTGTCAATTGAGAAAAGATCAGCGACAGAGCGAAGGGCTGTGGGTAAAGGATTTTAACACGTGGAATTCGGAGCAACGTTCTTGTAAAAGTTCTGGTTGCATATATTTCAAAGACATTATTTATTTTGTTTGCTTGTTTGTTTGTTGTTTGTTTTTTATGGCATATCAACCTTTGTAGGTCATATAACCAAATCCATTTTTACACAAATAAACAGTTCTATTTCAAACAATTCAGTTTAGCATAAGTACACAGTTTAATTGTCGAAAACATTTCTATTTCAAGCTCTTCAATTTAGTCAAGCAATTCTAATTCAAACAATTCAGTTTAGTATAATTACAGTTTTTGTTTACACACAGTTAAATGTCAAAACAGTTCTATTTTAAACAATTTGGTTTAGCGTAAGTACTGTTTCAATGTCAAAAACAGCTTTATTTCAAACTATCCAGTTTAGCATACAAAAACAGTCCCGTTTTAAACAATTCAGTTTAGCATAAGTACGCAGTTTCAATGAAGTACGCAGTTTAAATGAAGTACGCAGTTTAAATGTCGAAACAGCTCTTTTTCAAACAGTTCAGTTTAGCGTAAGTAAACAGTTTAGTTCTATTTTACACATAGATATGACCCTATCAGGTGTACCACTCCAGGCCAGAGGGGACGTAGGAGCGATTGCAATGAAGGAGTACTCCACTTTCCCCATAGCTCCAGCATTACTGGAATCTCGCCATCAGATTGTTTATTGTCATAAACAGGACACTCGTTGGGTGGGGTCTTACCACCCTGTAGAGAAGTAGTTAGTGTATTCATTAGCCCCTACCAAACCACATCCTACTGGGCCATACTCGAGAATGATTGTACCTGTTACGGCCTCAAGTATGTGTCTAATAGATTTATTTAAGAATAATTTAGGGTCATATTCTGGCCACCTTTTATTTTTGGTGGGGACATATCCCCTCTGCTAGGGATACAGTCAGCATATTCTAAACAAGCACAGAGTGGAATTAAGCATAATTCAATTTGACCCCAAATTATCAGATTAAGATTTGCAACCAAGATGACACTCACTAAAAATGGCCGGCGAGTTAAATCATTACTTAAGCAACTAGTTATTACTAAAGCAACTAGTTATTAACCAGGATTCGTTTAAAATGTCCCAGGGTCACGCAACAAACAAATTAACCGGTGAGGAGCAAATTCAATAACAGTGACCAGAGGAAGAAACCTTTCCTTCGGTTTGCTTTTACGGCATATCAACCGTGGTAGATTATTTTATACCAAATCCCCTGCATAAACAGAATATTGCTTTAAATAACTATCAAGGGTTGATATGCCATTAAATCATATAAAATAATCTAGTAGGTTAAGTGAAGAATGAGAATTATCTTGTGTTTCGCCATGAATTCACGAAAAAGGAGAGAAATGGGTTTTTTTTATCAGCTGGGTAAAAACATGCGCACTTCACACTCTTTTACTTGACAACGGGTAGCTACCAACAAACCAACGAAGTACGATGCTTTATCTTTAATATGCAAATCATCTCAACTATGCAATATTTTCATTGAAACCGCGCGAAAAAGTATCATTGGCGCACAATTTTATTCGACTTTTAAAGCACAACCCGAATATTTATGCATGGAACAGACTCCCCTACAACAAGCAGGATGCAACGCAAGGCCAGTCTTTCGGAGGAGTACAGTTGCTACATTATCATTATGACCAGCAGAAGAAGCCGAATGAGTTATTTTACCATATTTATCAACCCCTCCGCTCGGGCAGGATATGACACAAGGTCAATTTTTAAACGGAGTTTTACAGGTTTGAATTCAGAGTTTTCCTTCTTCTAAACCAGTTGCCTCATCAAGACTGAAAAACACAGTCTGCCCTACTATTTACCCATAGCTAGCGGGAGAATAATTGGATTCATACCTTTCCCAAGTGTATTAGTGCTATGTGAAATGCAATCAGTCTCGTCCAGGATTTGAACTCGTTTCCCCGTGTCCATTTTCTTCGACGATAACTATTACACCACGGGCACCTCCTCCTCCTAATGAACTATTTTACTTCGGTTTTCTTTAATGGCATATCAACCGTAGTAGGTTATTTAATACCAAATCCCCTGGTCCCTTTGTTATAATATCAAATTGCATGTAAAGCAAAGGCTCTAATTCTGGGATTAGTTTATGCTAAGAGATTAGGGAATCATGTTCTCTATACACTCAGATTTGCATTATTTACGTAGTTGTTTCCTAATAGTCTTTTTCTATAAAAGAAAAGTTTCTAAATTGATCTGTTTACTCCATTACTGGGACCAAAACAGGTACTACCACTCTCTCGTCAGTGTGAACCTGGGAGTAATGAGGATAAAGTTGTACTCCACCCTCTCCAGATCTCCAAAACTGGAATCCCACTAGCAGATGCATTTACTCAAGACGAGTTGACATGCCGTTAAAATCGATCACTCAAGTAATCATTTAGCATAATCAACCACTTTTTACTTATTTTAAAACTTGCTCTTTACATTCTTGGCCTTGGCTCAGACTATGATACTATTTACCAACCCCTCCGCTCGGGCAGGATATGACACAAGGTCAATTTTTAAGCGGAGTTTAACAGGTTTGAATTCAGAGTTTTCCTTCTCCTAGACTAGTTGCCTAACCAAGGCTGAAGAACCTAGTCTGTCCTACTATTTTCCCATAGCTGGAGGGAGAATAATTGGATTCATACCTTTCCCAAGGGTATTAGTGCTATGTGAAATGCAATCAGTCTCGTCCAGGATTTGAACTCGTGTCGCCGTGTCCATTTCCTACGACGATAACGACTACACCACGGGCACCTCCCCCGACTATGATTAGCCGGGAAAATAGTTTCTTTTTCTTTAAAAGCAAAGCATATTGTTAAACCCATAAAGGATAATCCATTTTATATATTGTAATTTAACAGCCTTGTGCCAGACTTTTCTTGCCTTGATAAATAACTGTAGACGACCGCAAAGATCAGATGTTAAATACGATATAAGTACGTTCGTATTTTCTAGACATATTGCTTTTTCTTTTTTAGGGGGGGGCGAAATTTTATCTCTCTACTGATACCCTAATTTATTGTCTCTGCGCCAGATAAAGCTTGAGCCTAATCAATAATTTTATTGTTTATTGCAAAGATATAGTTCACAGATTTGGCTCCATGGGTTTGGTTCTTACAGTATATCAAAATTCAATGACCTTGTGCCATATGAAACTATCTTTAATAAATGAATGGGTTTCTGGTTGTTGAAAAGTAGTGAGTAGTTAGACTCGCTGGCCATTATTAGTAAGTTCGATATTCTCTTCGAATACCCCCGTTGTAGTTGCTTAGCTGCTAGACTGTGACATCGTCGTGAGTGAGTTCGAATTTCACTCGAGCTATTACGTTAATTTTCGGACTAATACCTTTGGAAAAACCCCATATTTCCCTTTTAAGCTATGGGTTAATTTTTATTATTGTTATTCTATAAAGATGGATTCAGACTAACCAACGAGAGTTGATATGCCATTAAGTAAAAAATTGAACCAAAGCGAAGCCAAATCGAATACCCTTATTCAATAAACTTGAGTCAAGCTATGATGAGCAGAGAAAATATTTTTCTTGCAAAATATCGCATAACATTGGACTTGCAAAGGAGAATTCAGTTTACATACTTGATTTAGTAACCTTATTTACCAACCCCCCCGCTCGGGCAAGGATATGACACAAGGTCAATTTTTAACCAGAGTTTAACAGGTTTGGATTCAGAGTTTTCCTTCTCCTAGACTA
Organism: Sepioteuthis lessoniana; assembly: GCA_963585895.1. Classification (NCBI taxonomy): domain Eukaryota; kingdom Metazoa; phylum Mollusca; class Cephalopoda; order Myopsida; family Loliginidae; genus Sepioteuthis; species Sepioteuthis lessoniana. The sequence goes on along the minus strand of OY757915.1, from coordinate 91,513,005 downwards.
GTTGCCTCACCAAGGCTGAAGAACCCAGTCTGTCCTACTATTTACCCATAGCTGGAGGGAGAATAATTGGATTCATACCTTTCCCAAGTGTATTAGTGCTATGTGAAATGCAATCAGTCTCGTCCAGGATTTGAACTCGTGTCACCGTGTCCATTTCCTACGACGATAACTATTACACCACGGGCACCTCCAGCCGTACAGTTACATAATAATATTTGAAACCATGTAACTATGTGCAAACAAATGAGCTCTGACTAGTTTAAAAATGTTATCTACATACTATTTTTTTTACAAATAATATATTTTTTCAAACCAGTGCTAATGTACCTACATGTCATTAGCTACTAACGCTATTTATAGAAACAAATTTGAAAAGTAAACGTTACACACTGCAACAGCACAAACGCTCTTCATACATTACACCACGGGCACCTCCTTTTTTCCTACTTGATTTAGTAACCTTGTGCCTGACTATTCTTGGCCTGGTAAATAGCTAGAGACTAACGCAAAGGCCATACCTTACCTACGACGTAAGTACGTACGCGTTTTGTAGATATCTTTGCCTTTTTTTGCAAAGATATCCGAGAAATTGCCATAATTCATAATTTGATGAAACAACATCCGCTTGTGGGAAGCCAATTAAGATGGAGTCAAGTTATGAAGATGGTTGGATATTCACGCCATAACTATTTTGTGTGATAAATTCGCTGTGAATGAAGGACAGTAGCAACAAAAAAAAAAAAAAAAGGAAAAAGAAAAGAAAAAAAGAAAGGAAAAAAACGATGTTGTCAGTTTGTAAGCATAGTTAATGGCGTGAAAATATTGACAAAGTGTCTAAGTCGTTTACAAAATAGAAAAAAATACACACGCACTCACTATATTAGATACTAATTCAATAATAGTTCTTTTCTTGATTATACTGGTATTACTACTACAACTTTTAGCAGTAGTAATATTTTTAGTTTATCAATGTATTCAAAATATTATGGCTTTATTTAAGTTTGGCTTGTTTGTTTGTTTGCTTGGTTTTATATTATATCAACTCTTGTAGGTTATTTAATGCCAAATTCATTTTTATACAAATAAACAGTTCTGTTTTTTACAATTCAGTTTATCATAAGCACACAGTTTAATTGTCAAAAACATTTCTATTCCAAGCTATTCAGTTTGGTCAAACAGTTCGATTTCAAGTATCCAGCTTAGCATAAGTCCGCCGTTAAGTTTTATTTAACACATAGATTGGACCCTATCAGGTTCTACAAATCTAGGCCAGAGTGGACCTGGGAGCGATGGCAATGAAAGAGTACTCCGCATTCCCCAAAGCTTCAGCATTAGTGGAACCTCACAACCGGATTGTTTATTTTCACATACAGGTCACTTGCTGGGAGAGTCTTACTCATCTGCAGAGGTGTAGTCGGTGCATTGTTCAGCTCCAGTCGACTCGGCCACATTTCAGTAAAGTATTTTCCTATTGTTTTTTTTAACTTGTTGCTAGAACTATAGTACCAATAAGGGTGAGAAGGAAGACAATCATTGAGCTGAGACCTATTCAAGATTAGGAGAAGCTTGAATCCAACTATTCTATTTCCAGCTATTGGTAGATAATAGGACAGACTTGGCACTTTAACCTTGGAGTAGCAACCGGACTGAGACCTCTGAAATCAAACCAGCTGTACTTCACTAAAAAATTAAACTTGAGTCCCATCCTGCTCGCGCAAAGGGATGGTAAATTCATATATCTGTCACTATTTTCGTGTTTTTCAATATTTTCTGAATATTAAAATAAAGGCAAATTAAGTATTGTTAACAACTGAAGATCTTTCCTTTGCTATATATATATATATATATATAAGTGTGTGTGTGTGTGTGTGTGTGTATGATAAATCAAATTTTGATATGCACATATTTCAAACATCCTACTCAAGATTTGGAACTTAAATAAAAAAAAAAAGAAGCATTAATTCTCTTCACAATTCATTTTTTATGTAAAAAAAATTAATTGTCATTTTGATTTGATATTGTCATCTCTTTGTTTTAGACATAATATCATCCAAATGATTTTGCTCTCATGAGATGTATACACCTGAAACCTCACCCTGAAATTCTGCAACTCTAGCTTAGGTTTGGTTTCTTTATTTAATGGCATATCAATCTTTATGGGTTATTTAATGCCTAAGCTATTCTTGTAGAAGGACAGTAGGAGGTGCCCATGGTTCCGTGGTTATCGTCGTAGGAAATGCACACAGCGACACGAGTTCAAATCCTGTACGAGACTGATTGCATTTCACATAGCACTAATACCCTTGGGAAAGGTATGAATCCAATTATTCTCCCTCCAGATATGGGTAAATAGTAGGGCAGACTGGGTTCTTCAGCCTTGGTAAGGCAACTAGTCTAGGAGAAGGAAAACTCTGAATTCAAACCTGTTAAACTCCGCTTAAAAATTGACCTTGTGTCATATCCTGTCCGAGCGGAGGGGTTGGTAAATATGGTAGAAGGACAGTAGTGGAACTATTTATTTCGTAGCCGTCGCAACGATAAGAGAGTGATACCTTTCCAAAGGATATTTGTCCAAAATTAAAATGAAATAGAGCGACTGTATTTCAAACTCGCTAGAATGTTACAGTCCAACACATTAGCCGTTCCAGAAAGCGGACAGTCTCTAACTTCACGGTGATGTTTCAGCAATATATAGCTCATGAGAGAAAAGCAGTTAGACGATACGATGTTTAAAACAGAGAGTTGACAATGACAAAGCAAAATGACGGATATTGTTTATTCCTAATCGTAAAATTTTGTATAGGATCTTTATTGCCTTTTTTCTTTACGTTCCAAAACCCGAGAGATTATTTTGCTGGACTCTGAATATAACTGAACGTTTTGAGTCAATTCTCGATATCATCTGATCAGCAGTCTAGATACATTTTCATCGGCAGAGTTCGTACTCACTTACTTCGATGTCGTAGTCCAGTACTTCACCACTGCACAATGTGACTCTCCCCCATTATTACCATATTCAATGTCTCTGTTAATGCTGCGATTTTATGACGATTAAAATCATATAGTTCGTCAGTATTTTATGCAGAATTTTAATAACTAGAGCCATCAGGAAGCTCCAGAGTACGTAATGACAAGGCGATGGATGGTCTGCGCAAGCCAGTCATAGTATGTCATCATATAGGGAGATGAGGCGACCGGTGAAAATTAAGATAAGCTTAACTCATAAGAGGAAAATGCGTACTGTTCCACGCTACTAACATTGGATAATTAATACTCAAACGCGTAGCCCCCACGCGTAGCCCCCACGCGTCTATCGACAGTAACACCCTGTGCGGCGGCATTTTCAAATCCAGAGGATAAATGTTGTAGACACAGAATGCAAGCAAACCAAAGAAATGTAGAATAAAAACAAAAGGAAAAATCAATTTTTAAAATGTTAAAAGGAAGGTTTGGTGGTTTTTAACGAAACGTGTTTAAGAGAGTTACTGCTCTCTCTCTCTCTCTCTCTATATATATATATATATATATTAGGTTCCTTCAAAAAGTTCTTGGCCTCACCCGAAAAGTTTTATTAAATGTATTATGCCACAAAACACGTTCAGTGATGCTCTTCAATTTGGCTGATAAGATTTTTTGGTTTGGTTTAGTTTGGTTTTATGGCAAATCAACCCTCTAAGTTATCTAAAGCCAAATCCTGTTTATACATATTTATTAAGTATAACCGGCTCATTGTCCTTGTGGTAGAGTGTTCGCCAATGGTCTGGGAGACCTGGATTCAATCCGACGTCGCGTCAAACCAAAGACTTTAAAAATGGTACTTGATACCTCCTAGCTTAATACTCAGCGATATAAGGTATGTATCAAGGGTAAAGTGGAGCAATCCTGGGAAAGGAGTAGCGCCCTCCCCTACACTTCGGTGAAGTAGCTATTGAAAAAGGAGCCTTCTGGTCGCCTTCGACAACTGTTGCCAACTTTACTACTTATTTACTATATATATAAAGGATTTGTAAACACATTTTGTAGATAACATTCTTAAACGAGACTTTGCTGTTTTTGCACGCAGTTAAATGGTTTCAAGTATTGCTATATGACAGTAACAATTCAAAATTAGTCATTTGTTCGCGCTTAGTTTGACCTCTATGCTATCAGGTGCTTCCACTACCTGGAAGCAATGGCAATGAAGAGGGACTCCGCATTCCCCAAATCTCCAACATGGAGCTTCATCACCAGAGAGTTTAATTTCTTATCCAGGATACTCGTTAAAGGTAGGGGTCTTAATCCTCTGCATAAATGCAGTCGGTGTATACTACAGCCCCAGCCTATTGGACTGTACCACCTTTTGAAAGAACGTAGTATATATATATATATATATATATATATATATATATATATATATATATATATATTGGTTTTTTGGGTGTATCAAATGCCCTGACATTAAAAATGTGCTTATTCCACAATTTTATATTGTTTGTTATTTGAAATAAATATTTATTTTCCAAAACGGAGTTATTTTGATATTGTCTCATACGACCACGTTGAACTTCAATATTATCGCTCAGCATAGAAATATACATAAAAAATCATTTTTTCAGGATATAATTTTTGGCAAAATAGGTATAATATCATATTTTATTGTTTAGCTCTATATTGATATAATCTTTTTTTATTGATGTTTTAATGATATAATAATATAAATAATTCCAACTCTTCGCTCACGTTCTTCAAAAAAATAATTACAACTTTACCTGCTTATAATAAATAATTTTAGTATAAATCCATATTTTTCATGACATTAAAAATTAACGTTCATCAACTATTCATGAATTTTGATACAGGTTTATAAACTACATGCATTTATATATCTAAAAAGTCATGAAACAAACAAATTATTAATTTCAATTTATTTTTTTATATTCTCCTAAATAGGACAAAAAAATATATAAACGTAAAATGACAATTTGGCCATATTAAAAGTAAGCAAAATTCCACAATTTTTTGCATGAAAGCCTCTTTATGCAAATGGAATAAAACTAAATTGGGGAGAAATTGATCATTTGAAATTTTTGAAAAATTTGGGCATTTGATACACCCTTATATATATATGCATATTTAAATCTATCAATCTATCTATCTATATAAATAGATATACGTGGTGCATTCAATAAGTTTCCTGACTTTTTTCTACAGGTATTGAAAATTGTCGTTAACCCTTGAAAATTCAGTATGTTATTGCTATACATCTTATGAGATGACTGACCAATTTTTATGATTTCAGATTCAAATGAACACCTACAGCAGCAATTGGAATACACCCTACCAAAGCCTGATTGTCACAGCTGGTGAATTTCAAAAATGCTATCTGGACGTGAGGACACTATAGAAGAACGATATGCAATAAAATTGTGTTTTAAACTTGGAAAAATGCCACAGAAACGGATGGAATGCTTCAGACTGCTTTTCGACATTCTTGCATGAATCGAGCATCAGGTTTTGAGTAGCATAAGAGATTCAAGGAAGGCAGGGAGTCTGTGAGGGAATGATGAGAGGTGTGGGAGTTGTAAGGAAGTCAATACACCAGAGTTAATTGGCCGAAGGGTTAGGGTTACGGTTAGGGTTACTATGTTGAGGTTTTAAGGGAGTTCAGGAAGAGATTCCGTCGGAAGAGGCCAGCACTCTTCAAATCAGCTCAGTAGCATTTCCACCAGGACAATACAGCAGTCCACAATTCCATCCTTGTCCCAGACTATTTGACCAAGATCGGCATCAAGACAGTTGCTCGCCCTCCTTATAGTCGAGATCTTGCTCCCTGTGACTTTTGGTTATTCCCTAAGCTCAGAGGCTGTCATTATGAGACAATTGAGGAGATGAAAGAGGCTGTGACGAAGGTCATTGACACGCTCACACAAGAGGACTTCCATGGGGCCTTCCAGAAGTTGATGGAACGGTACAGCAAGTGCATTATAGCCGGAGGAGATTTCTTCGAAGGGAACTAGAGTTTCATATGTGTTCTATCAATAAAAGAGCCCAAAAGAAAAAAGTCTGGAAACTTATCGTATGCACCGCGTATATATGTATATAAATATATATATATATATATCATCAAGTCACGACTTTTCCTGACCCTCTCTCACCAATTGTCCCTATCATCTATCACTTTCGGCAGGTCTTATACTCTACATTCTGTGTCCATACGAAACTTTTGTATGTTATCCTTGGTCGTCCAACACTGGTATGTCTATGTGAAGGGGTCCAGAGGATAACGTAACTGATGATTTCTCGAGTAATGTCCTGCATGCTTTGTTTGTCTTACTCAGATGGTTTTTGAGATAAGAGGTATTTTTCTATACATTTATATATAATCATTTTCATACCATAATAGTGAATATATGAGTTTTTGAGTGGTATAAGAGATTCAAGGAAGGCTGGGAGTCTGAGAGAGATGATGGGAGGTGTGGGAGGAGTAAGGAAGTCAATACACCAGAATTGATTGGCCAAAGGGTTAGGGTTAGGGTTACTGTGTTGAGGTTTTAAAGGAGTTCAGGAAGAGATTCATAAGGAAGAGGCCAGCACTCTTCAAATGGGGTCAGTGGAATTTCAACCAGGACAATGCACCAGTGCACAACTCCGTCCTTGTCACAGACTATATGACTATAATAGACACAATCGGTGTTTTAATAAAATTTCATGTGTTTTCCACAATCTTCAGATGACCGTCTAATAATTCTAATATTTTTAGGTTTTGGAGATATTCAAACTTGCTGACACAGATTTTGCTTCATCATTTCCCTTACTCAGACGTACATGATCTTTTACCTACTTACCTATCTCTCTCTTTTTCTCTCTCACTCTCTCTCTCTCTCATTATATTTCTCTCGCTCTCTCTCCCTCACACTCTCTCACTCTCTCATTATATTTCTTTCTTTCTCTCTCACACTCATATTTCTTTCTCTCTCTCTCTCGCTCTCTCTCTCTCATTATCTTTCTCTCTCCCACTCTCTCTGCCACTATCACTCTCTCTCCCACTCTCACTCTCTCATTATATTTCTCTCTTTCTCTCTCACTCTCTCATTATATTTCTCTCTTTCTCTCTTTATATTTCTTTCTCTCACTTTCACTCTCTCTCACTCTCACTCTCTCATTATATTTCTCTCTTTCTCTCTCACTTTCTCATTATATTTCCCTCTCTCTCTCTCATTATATTTCTCTCTCACTCTCACACTCTCATTGTATTCCTCTCTCTCTCTCTCTCTCTCTCATATTTCTCTCTCTCTTTTATTCTCTCATTAAATTTCTCTCTTTCTCTCTCACTCTCTTATCATATTTCTCTCTCCCTCTCTCTCCCTCCCTCTCTCTTTCTCTCTCTCTCCTTCTCTCTGTAAATATAAATCTGTATACGAGGTTAAGCTTAAACGTTCATGGTTTGAAGATGTTTATCGCTGCCTCCCACCAGACAGGATTTGACAAAAGGTCTTTTTTATTATGGGGATTTTAAGGAGAGGGGGAGTTTGAGCACAAACTGAGACTCGTGCTCTTCCGAACTATGTCGGTCATTGGTTCACTGGACTGAATGCAACCAAATGAGGTTCATTTTTCAAAATACCACCCCTTGAAATCCTGCAACTCAATTCTTCCATCGGTGTTGCAGTGCTTTCATGCCATTGGTCAAAAAAGTCATCAATAACTGATTTGACGTAATCAATAGAAGATATGACGTCATCAATCTTTTTTGCCTCGGAACTTTTCAGCCAATCCTCGTTTATATATATATATATATATATATATATATATATTATGCTGATCGAAAAATGATGTCTGGTCTTAGAATAAACTTTTATTCCTGAAATCCGAGTGTTTTATTCAGTCAAAATATAATCCCAAAAAATCTATACATTTCGCTCATCGATTTACAAGGTTATTTATGCCGGTACAATTACAATCTGAAGAAATCTGAAGAAATCTTCAAATGCATTTTCTACTTCTCCTTCGGAACAGAAGTGGCTCGAATCTTGACAAAATGGTAGTCAGTGGCTAAGAGGTCAGGAGAATTTATTGGAGGAGGCAAAGTTTCTTATCCCAACATCTGTTGTGTTGGTTGAGAATTGTCAGGAACTAATTAACAATAATTATGACCAGGCTTGAATTCATTAAAAAATGCCGTAAAGACAACACTTTTTTTGAATGTTCACGATTAGCGACATATAAAATTCAAAATCAAATTCTGAAAGACTAGATAGAAAATTTTCCGAAAAGAAGACTTTTGTATCATTAGGAATGGGAAAAGGAACATCTCCATTCAAAAGAGTGTTTCTCTGAAATCAGTCGAAAATTTCACGTATCTTAGTAGCATCGTCTCATCTGCTGAAAATGACTTCAATATGCAACTAGTGAAGGTATGGACTGCTGTCGATGGGTTATCGATCATATGGAAGTCTGAACTCTCCAATAAATTAAAACGCAATTTCTTCCAATCAGCGTTTGAGTCAATTCTACTATATGGATGCACCACATGGATGCTGAGATAGCGTATAGAAAAATAGACGGGAATTGCACAAGAATGCTACGAGTTATATTTAGCAAATCTTGGAAACAACATCCCACAAGACAGCAGCTCTACGGACACTTACCCCCCATCTCTAAAACCATTCAAATAAGATGAACAAGACATGCAAGTCACTGCTGGAGAATTAAGGACAAATTCGTGACATACGATGATGACTTTTAGAATAGTATGTTATGATAGAGTCTAAACAGTTTATACAAGAATCGGGAAGTATTTTCCAAATCATTTAATGCACACACACACACGTACACCTATATATATATATATATATATATATATATATACGATCGTGTTCTTCCGTTTATTCAACAGAAGCAGTCATCTGTATAAAGTTGTATCAGTCTACCCAGTAAATATTTTTGTCCCACCCGTAATATATAAATTCGTTTATTTCAATTTGACGGAGATATACCTCACAGGATGTTCAATTCAAGCGTCATATGACTTTATTTATGAAATATTTGAACATGACTGACACTTAAAAGTATTTATGACACCGAGTGTGGAAACTGACAGCGTATTTAAAAAGATAAAAAATAAAAATAGAAATTCCCCCTGTCGCTCTATTCTCACCTCGGTACCATGACGGCTTCAGTCGGTTTATTTTAGCCATAATTATATTTGTACTTAGATACACAAATTAAAAAAATCACTCTATAAGTAAAGGCGCGCTTGGTGTAACGGGTATTGTCATATATCGTATAGATTGAACTAGACGAACCGATTTCAAATCCAGGACCAGACTGATTCTTATTCAGTTCGTGTTACAGCCCATGGGAAAAACCATGGGTAAATAGTAGGACAGACTGGCAACTCCATCTTTGGTAAGGAGATGAGTCATGGAGAAATGAAACTCTGAATACAAACCAGCTGTTATCCGCTTAAGAATTGACCTTGTTTTCACATTTAACCAGTGGTGGAGGGGCTGGGTAGATATATACAAGTAAACACATCTGTATATTGTCATTTACTATGCTTTACCAAATTTAGAACAAAGATAGAAATATGGAGCGGTAAAAAAAAAACTGAATTTGCCATTAATAGTCAGGTGTCCAAGCTCATTACCCATTTCACCAGGCAATGGCATTGTAAAATCTAGGAATAGAGTGCGACAGAAATACCTACCACATTTTAAACTGCCACCTATCTAGTGGAAGTGAAGTTTGGCAAGAGGCAATGGTAGCTCAACCAAAGTAATGTTTTATCATTTTTTTTAAAGATATGATTACTTGCAATCATTACTGGACGTTGCATACCGTGCATTTGCTGTTGAAAGATATTTTTTTAAAGTCTGCTGAATCTATAATTGATGCACTAAGAGCTTTTTTAGGTCATTTGATGCAACGTTGGTATGATGCTGTTCTGGATTGAAAAGCGTTATCTGATGGGTTCTCCGTAGGTTGAGCACCCTAGTGGAGAAGTTTGCTGGCTGCCACATGAGCTGAAAAGCAATCACCATTTTCAAGAATTGACAACCCCCGCAAGCTGACAACGTACATATAGAAAAATATACGTAAAAACTTACTTGACTCATGCTGAAAATGTCGGTGATAGTGGGGTAAGATGTCCGACTGACGTAAAGTCAGCTAGGTTTCGATCCCAGCTTGAAGCATCTCGTGGGTCTATCCATACTGAAAAGTTGTGATACAACGAAACTGTCTGCCTTGGGATTATATATACGAGGTGCATTCAATAAGTTTCCAGACTTTTTTCGTACAGGCATTTAAAATTGTCGTAGACTCTTGAAAATTCAGTATGTTTTTGCTATACTTCTTATGAGATGACTGACCAATTTTTATGATTTCAGGTTCAAATGAACAGCTACAGCAGCAATTGGAATACACCCTACTAAAGCCTGATTGTCACAGCAGGTGAATTTCAATAATGCAAACTGACACTTTAGCCGAACAATATGCAATAAAATTCTTTTTTAAACTTGGAAAAAATGCCACAGAAACTGATGGAATGCTTCAGACTGCTTTTCGACATTATTACATGAATCGAGCATCAGGTTTTGAGTAGCATAAGAGATTCAATGAAGGCAGGGAGTCTGTGAGGGATGATGAGAGGTGTGGGAGGAGTAAGGAAGTAAATACACCAGAGTTAATTGGCCGAAGGGTTATGGTTACTATATTGAGGTTTTAAGGGAGTTCAGGAAGAGATTCCGTCGGAAGAGGCCAGCACTCTTCAAATCAGCTCAGTAGCATTTCCACCTGGACAATACAGCAGTCCATAATTCCATCCTTATCACAGACTATTTGACCAAGATCGGCATCAAAAAGCTCAGAGGCTGTCATTATGAGACAACTGAGGAGATGAAAGAGGCTGTGACGAAGGTCATTGACACGCTCATACAAGAGGACTTTCATGGGGCCTTCCAGAAGTCGATGGAACGGTACAGCAAGTGCATTACAGCCGGAGATTTCTTCGAAGGGGACTAGAGTTTCATGTGTGTTCTATCAATAAAAGAGCCCAAACGAAAAAAGTCTGGAAACTTATCGTATGCACCTCGTATATATGTATATAAATATATATATATATATATATATATCATCAAGTCTCGAGTTTCTCTGACCCTCTCTCACCAATCGTCCCTATCATCTATCACTTTCGGCAGGTCTTATACTCTACATTCTGTGTCCATACGAAACTTCTGTAAGTATGTTCTTCTTGGAAGTCCAACACTGGCATGTCTATGTGAAGGGGTTCAGAGGATAACGTAACTGATGATTTCGCTCTTGCTTCTCGAGCAATGTCCTGCATGATTTGTTTGTCTTACTTGGATGGTTTTTGAGATAAGAGGTCGATACATTTATATATAATCATTTTCAAACCATAATAGTAAATATATACGTCTAATTAATTAGATATATACGTAATGTGTGAGACGAATGAAAACCTGTCTCTGTCTGTCAGTCTGTCTGGCTGTGTGTTTGGTTTATTCTGTTGGGTTTTATCACATATCAACCTTTGTAGGTTAGTTAACGTCAAATCCATTTTTATGTAAATAATCAGTTCTATTTCAAACAATTCAGTTTAGCATGAGTACACAGTTTAATTGTCAAAAACGTTTCTATTTCAAGCTGTTCAGTTTAGTCAAACAGTTCTAATTCAGTTTAGTATAAATACCGATTTTGTTTACACACAGTTAACTGACTGTCTCTCCATATATATATATATATATATATATAATGCACATTAGAAGATTACATGTATAATATTCCTTAGAAGAAAATATATGTATCGTGCAAGAATAACGTTTTTTTTTGTTTTTTTTGTTTTGTTTTTTTGGAGTCCATTGATTCGAATAAGTCTCCGTCTCAGAGAAAACGAAGAAAGTGGGTAAAAGGCTACAATGTAGTCAAGTCTTTCAAGCCGAACAGTAAATACATTATATATATATATGTATATATATATGTGTGTGTGTGTGTGTGTGAAAGGTTAGTGTATGCGTTTGTATAGATAAGTGTGTGTGCGTGTGTGTGTGTAGGAGTTGTTTAGGAATGTGTGTTTTGTATTTATATGTGCATGATGCGTGAATAATAGTTGGCTGGCGAGATAACAAATTGCTTGTTGAATTAGTAAACAGGTTCAAGCTATTGCAAAAGGTTGGGCATCTATCATTTTTAACTTCTGTCTTCGTCGGACACTATATACACATATGTAAGTACACATAAAAAGGCAGACACATATACACACATAGACTTCCTGCTACACAGGTGAATTTATAGATAATACCATAATTGTTAACATAAACTAATTATTACGATATCACTGTACAGTACGTTAGATCGAACAACAGAGAAACTTCCACTTTGAAGTACTTATATATATATATATATAGAGAGAGAGAGAGAGAGATGGGTGGTAGGTGGCCGTATAGCTGCTGTCTTGTGGGATGTTGCTTCCAGCGTTTGTTCAATATAGCTCGTAACATTCTTTAGCAATTCCCTTCATCTCTTTCTGTTGTTTACTCTCTTCCATTCTGTCAGTGAGGTTAAGAAAACCTGACTTCATCCACTGCAGAGGGGTAAGACAGCGAAATACCCTGTGTATGAAACTAAGATACATCTGATCACGAGACTGGACTTCTAGAGATATGGGAAGTGAGGAGTACTCCTTCATTGACATTATTCCCAGGTCCACTTTGAACTGGACTGTTAGTACCTGTTAGGGTACAACCTTTAGGCCCTTTTGAAAATTCGAAAGGACCGTATGCCAAAACCAATTTCTTCTTAAACTACACGAAAAATGTAAATATGAACGTAGAATAAAAATGATTTCCCAACTTCAAAGCATAAAATAACCCAAAACGGTTTGATATTGCATTAAGATCCATTTATTATTCAATATACTCTTCTCTCTTTCTAACTATCTATCTGGTCTCTCAATATACATGGGACCCATGTGACTATTTATGACTCTACTACTAATAATGTGTTCTTTTTTGTTTGAGATTTGAAAATAGTATACTATAATCGTCATCATCAGGTCGCGCTATCAGCACGGATATTCCTGACCCTCTCTCTCTCCACACCTTCCTATCGTCCATTGCTCCCGGTAGATCCTCAGGGCTACATCTCGTATCGGCACAGAGCTGCTGTATGTAGGTTCGAGCTGGACGTCCTGTCTTTGCTCGTCCATGTGAAGGGGTCCACAGGAGTACAGCACTCACGAGCTCTTCCCTACTTCTCCAGCAGTTTTCCGCATGTCTGGTTTGTCCTATTTTGATAGCTTTTGTGATGGGAGGTCACTGGCCGTATAGCTGCAGCTTTGAGGGGTGTTGTGTCCAGAACTTATTCAATATTGCTCACTACATTCTTGTGTAATTGCCGTCAAGCTTTTTCTCCATCCATTTAGTCAACGTCCATGTGGTGCATCCATATAGCAGTATCGACACGATCGCTGCTCGGTCAGGTCTGACTTCCATATGACCGATAGTCTATCGTAATCGGTCCATGAGTCGCGTGTTGATGTCTGTCTCAGTTGATGAGACTCTACTCCCTAGGTAGGTGAACTTGTCTACAAGTTTCAGAGTGCTACCGTTTAGTGTGGAGATATCGCCTGTTTGATTAAAGCACATATATTCTGTCTTGCGTGCATTAACATGGCGGCCGGTGCCTGCAGTGACTCGCTCCAGACTATGTAGCAGGTTTTCGGCTTGGGTGGGTGCATTTGCCAGAAGTGCTATATCATCGGCGTAGTCAGCGTCGGTAATTGTTTTTGCGGGGTACCTTCTGCTTCTTACTTTTGCTAGCTTGAAACTGTTTCCTTTGATTTTATCCATAGATGTTCTAAGCACGTAGTCTTGACAGATACTATTTACCAACCCCTCCGCTCGAGCAGGATATGACACAAGGTCAATTTTTAAGCGGAGTTTAACAGGTTTGAATTCAGAGTTTTCCTTCTCCTAGACTAGTTGCCTCACCAAGGATGAAGAACCTAGTCCGTCCTACTATTTACCCATAGCTGGAGGGAGAATAAGGGGGTTCATACCTTTCCCAATGGTATTTGCCCGAAAGTGAACGTAATAGCGCGACTGGAGTACGAACTCGCGTACTACGATTCCGCAGTTCATCGCTTTAACCATTACACCACGAGGACACCCCCCGTAGTCTAGACAGATGATAAATATGAAAGGGGCTAGTGTGTCTCCTGCTACTATGTCGAAGTAGTCTGTGTCTCCATCCGGAGAACAGACTTTTACATTGGTATTTCTATAGAGCATTATTATAGCTGCAACGGTTTCTTTTGGTAGGCTGTAGGTGAGAACAATTTGCTCCATCTTTTCTCTATGAATGGTGTCAAAGGCCTTAGTGAAGTCAACAAATAATATTGCTGCCTGTCGGGTTTTTGAGCGTACACCTTCGAGAATTCGACAGATAGTCACAATTTGTGAGGTCGTTGATCTATTTCTCCGGAAGCCATTTTGGTTCTTCCTAAGTATGTTGTCAATTTCGGGTTCTATGCGGTTGCGTAGAAGTGCATTGTATATCTTGGCCGCTATGAATGTAAGTGTTATACCTCGGTAATTCTTGGCTAATCCGAGGTCATCCTTTTTAGGGAAGCAGGGGATACATCCTTTTATCTATCTGTCTATAGGATTTTGATTATATACAGCATTACGGTGTCGGAGCAGTTTTTTCTGGTCTTCCACGCTTCTTGGGGTGTTTCATCGAGCCCTGCTGCCTTTCTATTTTCATTTTTCCTTAGTACCGAGTCGAGTTCTTCTTGAGTAAACGGTCCTAGTTTGATGTCTTATTGCTTACTTATAATTGTCGTGATTGGTTCATGAGTGCCTTACGGAGGATTCTCGATCGCGATGCCTTGGACAAGATAGAAAAATATTTTGCGTCACAGCTTATTTGGAGACAAAATCAATCAAAACTGTGCCGGAATTTTAACTTTAATAATTATCCCCAGGAAAACCAAATTTATCGTTGGATACACAAATTTCCAACCAGAGGGTCAGTACACAACCTCAACAAGAAAGCAGAAAATCCCAGATCTGACAGGAAGTTGACTGCAAGATGTCCTAACAATGTGTATCTGGTGAGAGATTCCGTCAGAAGGAGCCCGAAAAAGTCCCTCTGAAGACATTTCAAAGACCCTGGTCTTTCACGTACATCGTTGCAAAGAATCTTAAAGAAGAATCCTCTGCTGCACCCATACAGAATCCAGATCGAGCATAAAATCACAGCAGCAGACATGGAAAAACTGTTCAGTAAAAATCATTATCATAATAATTTGTTGCATCTATTTTGAGACATCATATATATATATATATATATATATATATATATATATATCTGTGTATATGTTACAAGTGTATGTGAGTGCTCCACTTTATCCCTGATCTGCATTTTATAATTCTAAGTGTTAAGTAAGGAAAGATCAAGTACCATTTTTTAGTCTTTGCTATGACTCAACCTGGGATTGAACCCCGGTCTCCCAGGCTAGTGGCAAAGACTCTAACCATTATGCCAAGGGACCAGTCGCTATATATAACATATATAAGCACACACACACACACACATACACACATATATATATATATATATATATATATATATATATATATATATATATATTTTTTTTAAGTATAATGAAACTGGAAGTTTCTTTACATGTCAAAATAATTCTTGTTTGGTCTGAAGAAGTCCTGTTAATTTTTTAGAGCATTGATTTATATCAATGCTTTTTAACAGGATGGAAATAAACTTATTATCTTAATGTGACTGACTGTTGTTTATATATATATATATATATATATATATATATATATATATATATATATATATATATATATTTATTTATATTATCAGAGGAATTTCAAAGAGACGAGGAGTTGGGCGAATGATCTACGTGAAGTTTTTACGTTTTAGAAATATTTATATTCGTTTCTTTGTCAGGGAACGTGGAAAACTGT
>OY757915.1:91479513-91492013 GCA_963585895.1 Sepioteuthis lessoniana | reverse complement strand
ATTCTTACCTTTCCCAAGGGTATTAGTGCTATGCGAAATGCAATCAGTCTCGTCCAGGATTTGAACTCGTGTCGTCGTGTCCATTTCCTACGACGATAACCACTATACCACGGGCACCTGTTATATATGTGTGTGTGTATATATATATATACCAAACTTTGAAAGATTAATTTTCTGATAATAAAAGTAAAAATGACAAGTGCGTATAAAATAAGTAGTTTTCTATATATACATATGTGCATTTACGTATATATATATATATATATATATATATGTATATATATATCCTCACTCTCTCACTATTTTATTTTCCTCTCTCTCTCTCTCTCTCTCTCTCTTTTTCTCTCTCTCTCTCTCTCTCTCTCTTTCTTGGAGGGGGAGGCGGAGCAGGAAATGTCCTCGTCGCATCGTAGTTAACGTGCTGGACTGTGATATCGTAGCGAGTGAGTTCGAACTCTAGTCTTGCTATTACGTTCATTTTCTGATTAATATCCCTGAGAAAGACATAAACAGCCTGGCAATGAATTGAATAGTACTACTATTGTTCTTCTCGAAAGATGGGCTTTGCATTAAATAACCTAAGAAGGTTGATATGCCGCTAAACATCATCACCAAACAAACCACGATTCAAAATAATGTAAACAGGAGTGTAATGGTTAAAGCACTGGACTGTGGGATCGTAGTAAGTGAGTTTGAACTTCTAGTCTCGGACAAATACCCTTGGGAAAGGTATGAATTCCCTTATTGTCATCTATGGGTTAAATAGTACCACTACTGTCCTTCTAAAAGGATGGGTTTGGCATTAAATAACCCAGGAAGGTTGATATGGCATTGAATAAGAAACAAAAAAACAGGAAAGCGTATCGGCTATTCCTAGGCCTAGGGACCTCAATTATTATTGTTGAAGGAATGGAATTTCTTTGTTGGTTTAGTTAGAAGTCATATCTCAAAAGTATGCACGCAAAATTGCCAAAATTCTGAAAAATCTGAAATAAATTTAAAGTATCGTGATTTTGTCAACCTCGGCCAGTTTCATATCAATCCAATTAATTTGAGGCTTTTGATAAAACTGTCCAGTTGACAGGGTTTTCATATAGATATTTACATGCTAGGAGAAAAAGTGTTTACCAAAGTAGAAGTTGATAGATTGAAGTGTTTGACTGTTAGAGTTGTTTAAAGTTGGTCATATCAAAAATGAGGATTATCGGAAAAAATTCAGATATGACCAAATTTAGACCATGCGACATAACTAAAAAAAGCCAATATGACAATAAAATATTTAAAAAGTGCTCAATATTTGTATAGATTAAGTTTACAGAACCGAATAGTATGCAAATACTCATGTATATATATTATCATCATCATGTCCTGCCGGTAGCACGGATTTCCCTGACTCTCTCTTGCCATTTGTCTCCAGCGTCCATCTCATTTGGCAGGTCTTCAAGACTACATCTTGTGTCCATACAGAGCTGTTGAAGATAAACACCTGCTCGTATGTGTGATTGAGTTCACTGAAAAATTTCACCAATGAGTTCGTTCTCAATCCTTATTTGCATGGTTTTAGAGATAGGAGATAGGTGGCCCTACAGCTACTGTTTTGTGGTATGATGCTTCCAGGATGTATTCAATATAGCTCGTAGCATTCTTGTACAATTGCCGTCAAGCTTTTTCTGACAATACTTAGTCAGCCTCCATGTGATGCATCCATATAGTAGTATGGACACGACCAATGCTTGGAAAAAATGGCGTTTTATTTTATCGGATGGCTCTGATTTTCATATGACCGATAACCTATCGATAGCTAACGACGCTTTCACTAGTCGCGTATTCATGTCATTTTCCATAGATGAGACGCTGCTTCCGAGGTAGGTGAATTTAGTTTCAGGGGACCACCTTCTAGTGTGGAGATGTCTCCTTTTTTTTATTTTGCTTAAAGCACATGTACTCTGTTTTGTCTGGTATTGACATGGTGGTCAATTCCACCTGCTGCCTTCTCCAGACAATGCAGTAGGAATTCGGTCTGGGTGGGTGTATTTGCCTGGAGCACAATGTAATCATTATAGTAACCATCCGTAATAGTTTGTGTAGGTTATCGTCTGCTTCTTTCTTTTTTTCTATTTGGTTTCATTAAATCAATCGACGTTCGAAGTACATAGTCTAGGCAGATTATGAACACGTATGGGGTGAGTGTTTCCCCTTACAGAACACCTGCGACAATGTCAAAGACGTCTGTGTCTCCATCCGGTCAGCTAACTTTTACTTTCGTGTTTTTGTAGAGCATCATCATTATTGCTGCAATAGTTTATTTGGGGAGAACATAGGCTACAAGTATTTGCGCACATCTTCCCTCTGTGTATGGAGTGAAATGCCTGGAGAAAAATCTAAAAATAAGAAGGGGGTGTCTTTGTGGTGTAATGGTTAAAGCGATGGACTGCGGAATCGTAGTACGCGAGTTCATACTCCAGTCGCGCTATTACATTCACTTTCGGGCAAATACCCTTGGGAAAGGTATGAAACCCCTTATCCTCCCAGTTATGGGTTAAATAGTACCACTACTGTTTTTCTAGGAGAATGGTTTTGGCCTTAAATAACCTACAAAGGTTGATATGCCATTAAACAAAGAAACCAAACCAAACCTAAAAATAAGAGTGTCACCTCAATTTTTTTCGCAGGAACACCTAAAATTCGATGGATTGTCAAAATTTCTGATGTGGATCGATTTCTCCGAAAATCATTTTTATTGTTACTTATATATATATATATATATATATATATGTATATATATATATGTGTGTATGTGTGTGTCTTATCTCTTAACGATTTTTCAGTTTCCTCTTGTTTCTGTATTAACTTGTTTTACTTGACACATTTTGTCAGTTCAAAATGGAGGAGCCTAATTAAAGAATTATCAAAGAATTAGTAATGGCTGAAGACCGGAGAATCGTTCAAAACAACAATGAAAACCAGACGAATAATTATATTCGTTCTAACAACAAATGGAAGACCATTTCTTCTTCTTCTTCTTCTTTTTCTTCTTCTTCTTCTTCTTCTTCTTCTTCTTCTCTCTCTCTCTCTCTCTCTCTCTCTCTCTCTCTCTCTCTCTCAGTCCTACTTTTCTCTCTCTTTGTATGTACTAGACATATGTGTTCTGTGTTTTCTTCTACTATTGGATCTATCTTTTGTATATGTTTAGTTGCCATTTTTAAAAAAATCTATGTGTATAGTTCTGTTCGTATCTGTATACGTATATAGGTACATGAACATCGGATGTATGTGTGTAATAATAATTCATGTTTTGCGGGCTGCAGGGTTTTTACGAACTCGCCAGGGATTATTTTCTATCTGACACAGTGTATGAATGTACATATGTATATATGTATGTATGTTTGTATGTATGCTCATTTTGTTCATGTCAAGACATTAGTTCTGTGGGTGTGGGAGTCTTTGTTGCTTGTGAGATTACCATTGCGCATGTGCGTTGGCATGTGTGTAGAACTTGTACCCTTTTGAAATGAAATGTAATTAGATCCGGCCGAGTCAGGTATCTTAGGAATTCGAAACCCCAACCAAGGGATTTGATTCTGGAAAATTTGGATTCGATGCCGTGTCACTTTTTGCCTGCCACCTTCTTGGGAAAAGGGCCGTTTTTCAATCAAACCTGGACAAAAAGGAAGAACAGGGGTGAATTTAACGAGAAGAAAGAAAGAAAGAAAGAAAGAAAGAAGTGGAGGGAGGTGTATGGTATGTAAAGGACAAAGTCATAAGCAGAATTGGAAGAAGAAGAAGAAGAAGAAGAAGAAGAAGAAGAAGAAGAAGAAGAAGAAGAAGAAGAAGAAGAAGAAGAAGATCTTTAATAAAGAAGAACAGGAAGAAAAAAACAGAAAAAGAAGTGGAGAAAAGAAGAAGAAGAAGAAGAAGAAGAAGAAGAAGAAGAAGAAGAAGAAGAAGAAGAAGAAGAAGAAGAAGAAGAAAATCTTTAATAAAGAAGAACAGGAAGAAAAAAACAGAAAAAGAAGTGGAGAAAAGTAGAAGAAAAAGATCGTTGATAAAGAAGAAGTAGAAGAAGAATGACTTGAAGAACAGAAAAATCATAACGGAAGAAAGATAGAATGAAAAAGTGGAAAAAGTGTCTGCGCAACTTAACCAACCAGCGTATTTTTTCGAGTCGGACGTCCAAGGAAGAAAAATAGATATTAACCTTCTTATTCAAATACAATAAATAAATAAACAAATAAACGTATCTGTCAAATGATCCTGGATTCTTTCATCGAGCAAATCAAGAAGGAAAATGACGATTTACTGTCAACGTGGAACAAATATATAAGACGCTTTTTTCCTTTTTTTTTCCTAATTTCTGACTGAAAAAAATAAAATAAAATGAATAATTGCTAAAATCATGTGTAATATGTTCCACTTAATATACCTCAGATTTTCTAGTCTTCTTCTTCTTCTTCTTCTTCTTCTTCTTCTTCTTCTTCTTCTTCTTCTTCTTCTTCTTCTTCACTTCGATTACTACTTTACCATAATTTGTTTTTCTTTTTTTTCTTGCAGAACTTCTTTCACCAATACCTATTTTACACTTGGTAATTTTTTTTCAGTCTTTTGCCTTTCTTTCTTTCTTTCTTTCTTTCTTTCTTTCTTTCTTCGTTACAATTTCAACCACATTTTCATCTCTTTCTTTATTACTACTTCAGTTACTGTTTAAACCAAATTTCTTTCTTTCTTTTTTTCTTTCTTTTGTCATTACTATTTCAACCATTGTTTAATCGTTCTTTCTTTCTTTCTTTCTTTCTTTCTTTCTCCTATTTCAGCCATTGTTTAATCATAATTTCTTTCTTTCTTTCTTTCTTTCTTTCTTTTTTCTTTCTTTCTTTCTTTCTTTCTTTCTTTCTGTCTTGTTTCAACCATTCTTTAATCTTATACAATTTCTTTCTTCCTTTCTTTCTTTCGTTGAATCCCTTATCTCTATTCTTGACAACTATCCCTTTCCCCTTATCTGCTGACCCTTTTTCCATGACCACTTCAAACCCTTCTTCCCCCTTTTATTCCTAGCTATCAACTCCCGCTTCAGTTCACATCTTATTCTCCTCATCTCACCATCTACTTAACTGGGGCCCAGAGAAGCTTACACTTACTCATGCGGAACAATAAGGAGGACATTCTCGGCTTAATAAGAATACCCTAACATCAATCACTGGACATAGACAAAACCATTGATCAGAAGACTTTCATACTGTATTCTCTAACGTCAATTCGATTGCACTGGATAGATACACTTTGCATGATTTTCTGTTCCTAACAAACCTTTTTATCACAGAAAGAAATAAAATATATAATAGTAAACCTAATGTGATATAATCACTTTGGTAATATATATATATATATATATATATATATATATATATAGATATGTTCAGTTACAGACCATGGATTGTTTCCTTTTCAAAATCTTCAAGTGAAGACGTTCGAGTCTCGTTATTTTTCTTATGGCAGGGTCAAGATGGTGAGGAAAGTACCCCATAGTAACCCAGCCAATTTTGATCATTTCTCTGGTAATCCTCAGGGGTTGTGTTAAGTTGCTTGTTGATGTGAGTTTTATTTATATCTATTTGAAGTGTTTTTTTAATTGATGGGTTTAGCTCATTCTGTTACGGAAGTTGGTAAGGCTAGTTGTTGAATATCCTTAATATGTTAATACCTGTATATGAGCCAACACCATCTATTTAAAAAAAACACTCCAAATAAATATAAATAAAACTAATATCAACTTACACTACAAAAATACTAAAGAGATTATTTGGGAGAGAATCCGCGTTTTACGTATATATATGAATGAATGAAGCGTCAATATATTAAATTCATCTACTTTTAAAGCTTTTTGCCGCCACCTTAAGTTTCACGCAACTATCTGTTACAGTCTTCTGAGTGAAAAATTCAAGAAAGAAAGACAGAGATAGGAGTCTTTCGAACGACCAAAATCCCGAAAGAACCTCAGACCAAAATTTCAAAACAAGAAAAACTGGAATCAGTATTTGTAATCAAGGAAACTTAGATCGCAAACGTAGGTCTGCTGGGGAATTACAACCCCTAAAATGATAAAGAAGAAGAAAACAAATAAATAAATTTGAAAAAAATTAAAGGACTTTATCCGGGAGCTTAAAGGTTTGCGAAATATAAAGATTATAACCTTACCTGCAATCATAAGCACATCGATAACAGCAGATTCAATAATTATGAAATCAAACAAATTAAAAATTCAGTTTTGAAACAGTAAACATCACTGCATTGATCAGGTCACACAAGGATACTTTGAAAGGTGTGGGATATCTTTGGAGATTTGTTGTCGCACTGCCTCCAAGCATGACAACTAAGATATCAGGCCTTACATCCGGGAGATGATAGAGGCAGACTGTATATGACGGGAAAAGAAGGAGGGAAAGGATTTGCCATCATTGACGATTGCATTGCTACTACAAGAAAGAGCACCGTAAGATTAATTAAATCTGATGGTTACAAGAATTTCAACTGAACCAATTTAGAGGCAAGCATGAAAACAACAAACAAAATAAAACTATAAATCAAAAAGAAAAAGAAAAAACTATATGTACACTTCAAGCGATAAACTAAGGAAATAACCGATAAGATGACCAGGAAATGGGTAGAAATGGCTAGGAGAAGGAAACCTGAAGAGAGAAATTTAATCCCTTCAAATAGCTTACTTTGATTATATACAGTAGTGTAGATTATATGATGACAGCAATGAAACGGTTAATCACTTAATAATCGAATGCAGAAAACTGGCACGAGAGGGATAAAAGAGTAGACACAACTGGATGGGAAAAGTGAGCCACTAGAAATTGTGCAAGAGACTAAAATTTGTCCAAGCTGAATATTGGTTTATGCACAAACCAGAATCTGTTTTAAGAAATGAGTCACATAAACATGGACTTTGAGAAACAAACGGATCACCAAATCCTGATAAAAAGACCAAACCTAGTGTTAATTAAGAAGGAAAAAAAACTTTTAATCGCCTGGATATTTCCTTTTCAACAGATCATAGCGAGAAAATGAAAGAAAGCGAAAAGATATGCAAATATTTGAACATTGCGAGAGAAATTTCTAAAAATCTCTGTGGAAGATGAGGTAGACAGTGATGCCAAATGAAATTGGAGCCTTTTGAAAGGTTCTTAAAGGCTTTGAAAAGAGACAGTAGCAGAATCGAAACCATAGCACTGCTTAAATTAGTTTGAATACTTAAAAGAGTCCAAAAGAGCTTAAAAGATTTGCAGTCACTTAAACAGTTGTGAAAATTTGTTGGTTGGTAGGTTTGTTTTACGGTGCTTCAACTCTTTTCGGATCATTTAACGCCGAATTAAATCAGTTTGATAAAGGTTTGCTCGTTTCAAGATATTCCTATCTGTATGATTCCAAACGATCTATATATATATGAAAACTTACTTGTCTTTGCGTATTTCTCAACAAACGAGAGGTTTTGTCTTGTTTCTTTGGGAAATCCAACATTTTCAAATATGTTTCCACGTGCCAGACACGTTCTTATGACTTTTGAATTATAAACGCTATGTGCACGTTTGTGTATCTTTTCGTTGTATATTTCTCATTTGCTCCTGTCATCTCAGCAAGCATCCGTCGCTATGTGAAATATTTTGATATCCAAATACTGATGATGGTTACTGAAACAGAAACGTTAACGTCGACTTTACATCATAATATATTCACCTATTTGGATTATGTTTTTTCTGCTACCTTTACCTTCCTAGCTTCAAATATGCGTTAGTACAGTTTTTGTTTACACACAGTTAAATGTCAAACAGTTCTATTTAAAACAATTCAGTTTAGAATAAGCACACAGTTTAGTTCTATCTGACCCATAGATTGGACCCTATCAAGTGGACCTTGGAGCGATGGCAATAATGGGTACTCTAAAGCTCCAGCATTACTGGAGTCTCACCTTCAGATTGTTTAATGTCATATCCATGAAACTCGTTGGGGGAGTCTTACCTCTCTGCAGAGATGAACAATGTATTCTATTGCTCCAGCCGACTGAGCTATCAGTTATTTTTATTTGTAAAAACAGTTCTATTTTAAACAATTCAGTTTAGTATAAGTAAAATATTTTTTACTTACACACAGTTAAGTATAAAAACAGATAATTCCAAACAATTCAATATAACGTAATTACACAGTTTAGTTATATTTGACCCAGAGGTAGAGCCTTATCATATTTACCAACCCCTCCGCTCGGTCAGGATATGACACAAGGTCAATTTTTAAGTGGAGTTTAATAGGTTTGAATTCAGAATTTTCCTTCTCTTTGACTAGTTGCCACAGCAAGGCTGAAGAACCTAGTCTGCCCTACTATTTACCCATAGCTGGAGGGAGAATATTTGGATTCATACCTTTCCCAAGGGTATTAGTGCTATGTGAAATGCAATCAGTCAGGTCCAGGATTTGAACTCGTGTCGCCGTGCCAATATACTGCGACGATAACCATTACACCACGGATACCTCAGAGGTAGAGCCTTATCAGGTGCAACCACGCCTGGTCACAGTGGACCAAGGAGCGATGGTAATGAAGAGGTTCTCCGCATTTTTGAAGTCTCACCATCAGATTGTTTTGCGTCATAACAAGACATTCGTTTGGAAGGGATCTTTTGCAGAGAAACAGTCGGTGTATTATACAACCCTAACCGAATGGGCCTCTCTTTTGGTAGGGATATTAACTCTCTGCAGAGAAGCAGTCGGTGTATTCTACGGCCCCAACCGAATGGACCAAATTTGAGTGAAAAACTTGTAAACAGTTAAATAACAATGCTTTATAATTAGTTTATAGTTGTTTCGTGCTTAAAAAAACTGTTGTGCAAGAGAACCATTACTGGAGATAAAGTGACAGCAAGTCTTCTCACTACCCCAGCGTTACCATCAGTATCCTGGCTGAGCCAAGTAACTTTTATCACATCGATTCTTCTATCATTGTTCTAAAGCTGTTTGCAAGTGCTCTGGCGAGGATGAGAAAATCGTATCAGGTTCTATTAGATTACATGTATCACCATGAAAATAAAAATTTCTGACTTGATCTGTGTCCTGATGGTCAAGCGGAATTATTTTTTACAGGACTCCAAGCGTCTTACTATCTTACTGCCTTTTCTAAAGTATGAATGCGAAGGAAATTTAAAGTGTCCGAGTTCAGACCAGGGTCGAGTCATACCAAAGACTCAAAAAATAGTACTAGATACCTCCTTGCTTTAACACTCAGCATTGTAAGGTACTATCAAGGGTAAAGTGTGAGCAATCCTGGAAAAGGAGTAGTACCCTCCTCTACACCTCGATGTAGAAGCTATTGAAAAGGGAGCCTTTGGGTAGCCCTCAAGTACGTTCGTCAACTTTACTTACTTTGTTTCATCAGGTAAAATGTATTATGTATTGAGGCCATTGGCCTAATGAGTAGAGTGCTCGCCAATGGTCCGGGAGGCCAAGGTTCAATGCCTGATCGAGTCATACCAAACTCTCAAAAAATGGTACCTGGTGTCTCGCTGCTTAGTACTCAACATTGTAAGGTAAGGATCAAGGGTAAAGTGGAGCAATCTGGGCAATAGAGGAGCGCCCTCCCCTACACCGAAGTGTAGTAGCTATTGAAAAGGGAGCCTTCAAGTTACCCTCAATTAAGTTTTTCTTTCTCCAAGACTGCTATTTACCCAAACCTTCCACTCGGGCAGGATATGACACAAGATCAAATTTTAAGCGGAGTTTAACAGGTTTGAATTCAGAGTTTTCCTTCTCCTAGACTAGTTGCCTCACTAATACTGAAGAACCTTGTCTGCCCTACTATTTACCCATAGCTGGAGGGAGAATAATTGGATTCATACCTTTCCCAAGGGTATTAGTGCAATGTGAAATGCAATCAGTCTCGTCCAGGATTTGAACTCGTGTCGCCGTGTCCATTTACTACGACGATAACCATTACACCACGGTCACCTCTGTTAGAGTATAGAGAGCGCTGAGAGTTTTTGCGGATAACTTACTTATGTGTGAGTTCGCGCACCTGTGTTTGTAGGAGTTATTGTGTGTGAGTGTGCGTGTGTGTGTATAAACATTGTATGTATGTATCTCATTTTTATAAATATTACTTATTTAGCCTAAGATGTTTTTGTATGAGTTACCCGTTGATCAGTCGTCAAAGATGCTGCAAGCATCGATCAGTGGTAAAATAAAACAAAAAAATGAATATAATGAAGTTGGGGTCGGAGAATTATGAAACGCCGATGTCATCAGCAACCTTAATTGATAAATCTCAACTCTGAACGAAATATATAAGCCGACATCACATACTAATAAGCTTCCGGTGTGCATCACATACTGATATGCTTTCAGATGGGAAAGCTACGCAATGCGCGGGAATTTCCCTATTAGCGATATGATTGAATGTTTAATTCTGCCGCGAGTAATTCTCTTGATAGTTAATCAGCGTCGCAGTTGTGCTCGGTTCGCATAGATTGAGGCAACAGTCGTCGAGCTGAAGAGAAGTAAAGAAATGGTATGACGTAGAAGAGAAAAGAGAAAAAGAGAGGGCGCTAAAGTTTAACAATAAAAACAAGGAAAATAAAGAGAGTCATAAGCAACAGAATTAACCCACAAAACTATTAGCCTCACCGATAAGTAGGCCTTTAACCTGAAGCCCCTTCACTTGAAAAATAGCGAAAAATTTTAAATATCTGTTATATAAGACTTTACAGACCGTTCAATAGCAGGCTGGTTAGTTGGTTGGGCATCATGGCTCATCAACTCTTGTGGGTATTTAATGTCAAATCGTTTTTATACATAAACATATATATATATATATATATATATATATATATATATATATATATATATATATAAGACATGCCTGACAACTGAATTTCGGAGAATTCTTACCGAAAGCACAACAATATTAGAACAAGATAACAAGCAAAAACTACAAATTCTTGAGGCACTACATATTAGGAACATACAACTCAAACTTAATAGAATTAATTTTGAAACCAGTGCTAATGTATTTGAATGTCTTTAGCTACTGCCGCTATTTATAGAAACAAATTCGAAAAGTAAACGCTACACAAAACACCAGTACAAACGCTCATTCTTACAAAGTAGTGAAGTACATTCAAAAGTTACATCATTTTTGTCATGCATGCTCCCCTGATGATGATCCAAAGTTGGGCAGAAAGTACTTAGGAAATAACTAATTATGAAGGTTTATCAACCATTTCATGGTAGAGAAAAAGTTCCGGTAGAGAAAAAGTTCCGAGCGCAACCATTAATTAGTATAGAGGTCATTCTGACAGTCTTCTGCCATATGGCAAAAACCACCTTGTTTATTGAATGCCCTGGTATGTTATTCGCTCCAAAAATAATGTTTCTTCTTGTATTCCTACGAAAACTATAACATATACAAGGTGCAAAAAAAAAAAACGCATTGTTAATTCAAGATTTCAGTGACAAAACACTTTTTTCCACATAGTACATCCATGATTTTCTATGTATTTAGGCCAATGATGAGCAACTAGTTACTATGGTGTGCTCGTAAAAATCTGCACCGACGGAGGCATCCCACTTTTTCATAACATTGATGAGGTCGTAGTTTATTTTTGACCGACCCGAAAGAGACGGAAGTTGGATAGCGTCGAATCCTGATTATATGATGCATATGAAAGGAAAGAAGAGCCAAAATTTACAATATTATCAATCATCTTCAAACCGATTTGGTGTTTTCCGTTATCGTGTTGAAATGGAAAGTTGTCTTCTCTGGCTTGACCTAAGAAATTTGGGTTTTCAGCTTTGTGAACGTTGTAATTTGACAGTCAGCATTGTTGGTTTGTTTAGTATTCAGAACAATGATATTTCCCCCTGGCAAAAGAGAGTGCCCATCCTATTAACCATCGGTAACCCTATCTTAGACATTTTCTTCGACAGAGAATTTACAAGCCGTTCTTTCATATATCAGGGCTTCTGAAACTTTCTACTTGATACACCCTTTCTAATCTAGTTTAATTTCCATCAACCCGCAAAAAAATGAATCGAATATTTGATTACAAAACATATCAAGTTTTCCGGCGTTTAATACCATTTAAAAAAGAAAAAGAATCTGTAAACGTTAAATGCACCATCTATTCGGCTGGTGCAGTAGAATACGCTTGCTGCCTCTCTGCAAACTGGTAAGACGCCCCCAACGAGTATCCTGGTGGCCTATTCGGATGGAGCCTTAGAATACACCGACTGCTTCTATGCAGAGAGTTAAGACTCACCAAAAGAGTGTCCTGGTAGCCGAGTCGGCTGGTGGTGTTGAATACACCAACTGTTTCTTAGCAGAAGGGTTAAGACTCCCCCAACAAGTGTCCTGGTGGCCCGTTCGGCAGGGGCTGTAGAATACACCGACTGCTTCTCTGCAGTGGGGTAAGACTCCCCAAAAGAGTGTCCTTGTAGCCCAGTCGGCTGGTGGTGCT